>LR738710.1:206842597-206913231 GCA_902687465.1 Secale cereale
TCTGAAGATAACATTGGGTCTTCATCGGTGTCATCGATTACATCGTCGGAACAGGTCTACTGAAAGGGAACAAACACCGGCAACAGAGAAAGAAACACAATAAATGCAATGCGACAATATGATGCATGATCATGACATGGCAGTATGATGTTGATTGAGCTAATGCAATTAGCAACCATATTAAATGAAGTTGGTTTGAACCAAAGGTTCAAATTCAAACTCCATATGTGATTATTTAATTGTCATTTTATTGATTTGACCTAAATAGCAGCCATAAGTTGTTCTAACATGCATGAAAATGCCATAAACAGATTCCTCATATTTTTTTGATCATTTTTCATATATAAATTATTTTCATCTGAGCTACGGTTCATTTTATATGATTTTTAGAAGTTTTGAATATTTTCTGAAATAAATAAATCATTTCTGATTTATTTAGAATTCCAGAAAACACTTATTGCGTCAGCATGACGTCACTGTGATGTCAGCGGTCAACAGATGCTGGTCCAGGTCAAACCTGACCAGTGGGGCCCACTGGTCAGTGACACTGCTAGTTAACAGGGTTAATTAACACTAGTTAATTCTAAACTATAATTAGATTGGGCAGGGCCCACACGTCAGCGACTAACTAACTAACCAACTAGTTAGTACTAATCTAGGTTAATTAAGAGGGCGTGCCCGCAAGTCAGTGAGAGAGAGGGGTCAAACCCCCGGACAGACGGGGTCAAACCCCGCCGGTCAAAGCGGTCAACACGCCGGCGTTTAGCCGCCGACGAGGCCAGAAGCGGCGGAGCGCGTCGGGTTTCACCTACAGGAGCTCTTTTGGCGCGCAAGGAGTAGCTACGGGAAGAGGGTGGAGTGGCGCATCCAACAGTGGCGATGGTGGAGGCTGGGGTGGCCGGAGCTCGCCGGAATCAAGCTCGCGGAGGCGGCCGGCGCACGGTGGGGTGCGGGTTTCGGGTTGTGGTGCGCTAGTGGAGGAGATGGTGCATGCACTCGGCTCCTGGGAGCACGGTGAGTGCGATGATGTGCACAAAAACGGACAGAGGCGGCTGGGGCCACGGCTGTGACAGGTTCAGCGGCGGCCGGAGTTTGGCCGCGATGGAGCAATGGCCTAGAGGTCGAACGCAACCAGGGAAGAAGGAGGAAACGACCCGGGGGCTCACCACGAGTCTGATGGGAGGGTCAGTGCGCTCAGGGACGCGTCGGAGGCGGCGAATCAACGAGCGGCGTCCGGCGGGTGCTAAGGTTGAAGAAGACCAGATGGCGGCGGAGTGGAGCTCTCCGGCTTGTTTCCTTCGGCGTGGAGGCCTGGTGCTCGACGGAGGAGATGCCAGACACAGCGGCGCGGCGAAAGGGAGGCGATGGCCACACGGGTGAAACACAGCGACGGCGGAACACTCTCGGGTGAGCTCGGGGAGGGGGCTAGAGGGCGAGGGAGAGAGCAGGGAGTGTGGAAGGAGGAGCCAGGGGCTCTGGGCATCTCCAGGCGCTAGAGGGCGGAGAGGAAGCAGGAGGTGGCCGCGGCTCGGCTATGCGCGCGCCACGCACAGTGCCAGTTGGCGCGAGGAAGACGACAGAGAGGGGGGCTACGGTGGTGGGCTGGGCCAGTGAGCTGGGCCGGCTACAGGTAGGTGGGCCAGGTAACTCTTCTCTCTCTCACTTTTCTTTCTGTTTTCTGTTTTCTAATTTCTGCATTTGTTTTGCCTTTATTCAAAATGCCAGAGCATTTTCAAAAATCATGAAACCAAGCATGGCTACTGTTTAGAATAAATCCAACAGTAAACATTTTAGTTTATGATTATTTGAGCATTTAAAATAATATATAAAATTTAAATGCCCAAATGCAAATAAGATATCAATTAATTCAAAAATCCAGAATGGTCCTAGAAATATGTGCAACATTTTTGGCAGAGGTTTTTAATCAATCCAAAAATGATGAACTTTTCCCAAGGGCATTTTGGGTTCATTGAAAAAGATTTTAATTTGACCCTAGTTGAATTCATTTGGTGCTAGGGTTTGAACATCCCCATTTCCAGTTTCTGAGAAATTAAACATGATGCACATGAAGACCAAGCAAGACAGGCAAGGGCTGGTCTAGGGCTGTGACAACTCACCCCCACTAAACAAGAATCTCGTCCCGAGATTCAAGCGTAGGGTAAGAAATCAGAGGGGACACTAACTAACACAATCTTCATGATCCAACTGTCCTTCACAAGAATGTTGATTGCTTGCCTCATGTTGATCCTGGCATCCTTGCTTTCGAGATCATTGTTCAACACAGTGACGACGAAAGAAACTCTACAAAATTGATCTCCAGAAAGATCGAGCAACTCAAGATCAACTCATGGAGTGAGACTTGAAACATCTCTTGAGCTGAGACACGGAGTACACCTCCAGGGAGATGGAGTGAAATAAACGATGAAGGTTCACCTAGTGGCAATAATTCCACACCTAAGAAGAGGGTGATCGATACCACCAGACGGGGCACCTTAGAGAAGGTAACTCGTAGACTTATTCCCTTAATTGGCAAAAAGAATTACTTTTGATATAGAGATCATTGAAATTCTCTATAGCAGCCGGAGGCAAATCACAATCGATCATTTGACAGAGTCCGAAAGAATGACATTCTCGGGCCAGAATGGATGATGTGGACTACCTTGTTGAAGACAACACAAGGGATGATTTTGCTTATCATCGGAAATGGATGGGACCCATGGCAAGTCCACTTCTGAAAATAATCCTAAACAGCAGTGGCGAAGAACGGTAACCCATGGAAAATTGGCACATTGGCGGTGCAAGCTGGGAACAAAATGGAAATGCTGGGAATGATTCTGGTAACTGGGGTGAATCTGAACAGTAGAGAGTGAATCTACTCTTTGAGAGGCTATAGCACAACCAAGAACACTGGGAGCAATCCCGGTTAATGTCGAGGATAACACCTAGTGCTTGTGCGTCGTGTCAAGGATCCTGGCAACACCACATACTACCATGATGAATAATGATGGACGATGCAGATGCAAAGGAAGATAACACTTTCTCAGATTTCACCTTAGCAGAGTCAAGGGGCATAATCTGGATGGTCGATCGAGAGACATTTAGCACTCCGCTTCTAATGTTCTCCTTGGTGTACTAGGTACCGCGATTAATGCTTAAAAGCATCAACATGGCCATCAAGTAAAGGTCGGACTTCGGGAGCACAAAAGTCCATAATGAACAACTAGGGAGTAATTCCTACGAAGTCCTTGTGGGGAGGTGGCCAACTTCTTCAATCAAGATTCTACAACAATAGGTCTTCCGACTGGGTGTGTTGGCCACGACATCCACCTTACCGGTTATCGAGAGACCATTATTATAGATCTTGGGAAATGCTCCAACCATCATAGCTACCTGAGATTCAGTTCTGGTTGGTATCAGGATATCCTAGACTCATCGAGTCTAGAAAGAAAAATGAAAGTTTGCAACACAAATCGACGAGACGATGTTGCGAGATTCTCGGGGAGTGATCTACGATAGCAAACTCCAAAACATGAGCTGGTTCTGCTACATACATGTGAACACGTTGTCCAAGACAAGCATGGCCACGTAGTAGTCTTACAATGAAACACTATCGAGTTCAGGTGGGGAACCATCAACAAGGATAGCGAAGTCCTAACATAAGTCATGATTCTTAAGAAGGAACTTCTTCTCCTTGAACAAATCTATCAGTGGCTTGGTGTGCTAGGGATACATACAGAATGAAGGTGATCAGTCTATCAAACCATAGAATACTTAGCACGTATGCATGACTGACTTGGGATGACACCAGAGGAAGCCAACTAAACTTTCTCAACTCACTGTGGCAACTTACATCAATTACACATGAATTAGGGAAAGTCTCTTCTCTCATCGAACATATACCTCATGAATGGGACACGAAGGCAATGCTTACAAAGTTTCCAACACTAGCTTAATGTCCTACAAAATCATGGAGGAGATAAGTATGTTTGTTGATGGGCACAACAATAATCCATCCAGGTTTCCATATTGATGGAATTCCATGACAATATGAACAAAGTGATAGCATTGGTCAGACCAAGAGATATAATGAGGTATGCTCGATGGACACCCACGAGTAAGACAACATTAAAAACATCGTTGGTTCTGAGTTGATTTGATGATAGCCCACACTCAAATCAAAGTTTTGGCAAGAAAATAGGTCCAACAACTGGTCACGAGGATCAATCGATGAAGATATCATCTCTCGTCAACACAAAAACAAGATATCATTTAGGATGAACTAGGTCAGACAAGCTTCTATCTTCCAACTCTCCAAGTTGTTGTTTAGCTTAACCAACTAGTTCAGGGTATCCAATACAGATTCTCGGAGAAGGGGTGGTTTACAAGAAAACCAACTTGATCACGAACTCAACATAACGGTCAGGGGACAACCTGGTAATACTTCCGAGAAGTATTCGGAAAATCACGGACCACCGATATGTTCCTGACCTCGGCAACAATCTTGCTTTTCAGGGCAAGACGATATGATTAAATGAGCAAGGACTTATCAAAATCCTAACTCAGCAATCAAGGAGTGCACCAGGGAAGTGGACAAGCTAGCATGATCAACCTTAGGGTGATGATTCAGTAATCAACTCGCTAAGGATGAGGTTATTGTCCATTTAACTACCAAGCAATGGAGTTGCTAAGAGTATTGATTACACACATCACGATTCACTTGTCAGTATTCCGGTTTCAATAACACGGAGACCGAAGAATGAACGATGATGGCAAGAAGTATCACTGTATCAAGAGTTCATAAGAGACAGTGCAATTCTCATGACGATCCTGACGTGAAGAGGGTAACACTTCAGAGTAGAACGGATCAAAAGCTTGATTGTATTTTGATCTGCGGAGTACAACTTATTTGACCCAATCCTGGATATGGATAAGGTACTGGAGTTTGTTTCTCCTAGTCATTTCAGAATAGAATGGCTTGACGGACCACAAGAGTAAAAGGCATCGATGAACACGAGTGCACAACTACTCCTGACTATCAACTGATAGACGAGGGTCACAATACAACTAAAAAGGGTCAACTCAAAGGAACATATAACTTTCTGAGTTTTGGATGCATAGATTAGTATGTCGAACTAGTTCAACATGTTTCTTCCGGATAACCCATGCAGAAAGGTAGGATTGGCAGAGTCACAATATGAATGGAGTACTACTCAGGAGCACTCTGGTTGTGATCTTTTGGTTCAGAAGAACTTCTGCCATGGATGGTTCATGGTATTGGAAGAACGATAACCATGGACCTCGAGGACTATCACAATGTTACTAATATCCTAATGGGGCGAGCAAATACTACCCACATGGAGTAAGTAGAATGAATCTTGGGCTCAGGAACCAGGAATAGAATGCCTACTAACTAAATGGCATCACGGGATGCTTTCGAGAATAATGGCCAGAATCATCACACTGGAATATAAAGCATTGCTGGATTACTGGTTGATCCTCTAAGACAGCTAGGGTCATAATAATAACTCCAACACATGTGTCGAGGTAACGGAGTACCTCCACACACCGACTAGTGTGATTAATCTGGCCTAAAAGGACATCAGAAACAGGGAGGAAAGGTTTGCAAATGCATCAGACTATTTAGAAAGTAAACCTGGGATGACTCGGACAGCATAATGGCTGTAAATGCTCGAAAAGACTTTTGAGACTAAGGCACAAGATGGCATAACCACTCAACATCATAATGTCAAGGTTCTGAGATCAACAGTTGAACACCCAGAAGTAGTCGAAACTGAACTGAGGGTTGAATCCACCATTAACGTGATCCTGATGAATCAAATGAGAATCCTAGTTTCTTAATTCCCGTAGAAAGAACAAGGTGACTCAGATCAGAAGGTCATAGGGTAAAGGAGTAAAAAGAGCCTTACGTTCCCTTCCACAAACAATTCCCCTATATAACTAAAGAGTTTCTAGACACGACTTCGACCAGTTTGGCTTGCTAATCCTCCCGGCAGTCAGGCTCTGATACCAAAGCTGTCGGGACCCCGATCCTAAGTCACACAGGTCTAGCCTGTAACACATCATATCACTTTGTGGCCTCATGCACGGTATCCCCACGGGTGCCACCTTACCTGGACCGGGACCGTTTGCGCATTTTGGCACACGTATATGATAGTGTCGCTAGCATCCATATGACAGAGAACCCAGGCCGACATGACTAGTTATAAACCAAAAGTGGCGCTAATTAAATTACAGAGACAGGCATACATGACCCAGCAACGAACGTGTCGGTCATCAACGTATGAACCCAAGTCGTAGCAAGCTACAAGGACTTAAAGGAACAACGCGTGACATTTCCCCTAAGGGACAGACACAGGAACGAAGAAGGACACATGCCGGCCAGCCTAAGTGTTCCGGAGCAGTTGCAAGCTACCAAGGCTCAATGGAAGCACTAGGAGACATTTCCCTGTAAGATAGGCTACCAAGGATAAACAACTAGGTGTCGGATCCCACACATAGCAATACACATTACACGTACACATAACATGCAAGTATGTGCTGTACAACATGGCATCACAACATAACTCAACAACTCATATAGATAAAGGCCCAGAAGAGCCATCATAGAATTTATTACAAACTGAGGTTACATGACCCAACATATAGAGCATCCAGGCAATGGAAGCATAACTTGTCTGAGTACAGACAACTACAAATGAAGAAGGCTGAGAAGCCTGACTATCTACAAGATCCTACAAGGGTACAAGATCATAGCTGAGGTAACACGCTAAACGTCGAAGTCCATGCGTAATCACTAGCGAGACTGAAGTCTCTCTGCAAAAACATAAATTAAGCAAACGTGAGTACAAAGGTACTCAGCAAGACTTACATCAGAACTAACTACATATGCATCAGTATCAACAAAGGGGTGGTGGAGTTTGACTGCAGCAAGCCAGCTTTGACTCGGTGGCTATCTTGAACTACGACTGCAAGTAACTCTTTTGACGTGGCGCACATGAGTCCACATATTAACCAATCAATACACCACTATGGATCCGTTCCGGTCTCCCTACGAGAAGGCCATCCATAGCACTGACGCTTATCTTGCGTGTTTTAGAGTATCCACTTTCACTTGTCTATGAACTGTACAGGTAACCAAGAAGTCCATTTCCGCTGACACGGCTATTCGAATAGTTATATATAAAACCCTGCAGGGGTGTACTTCTTCACACACGCTCTCACCACTTACCGCCGTTTACACGACATGTACTCGGCAATGGAAGCCCAGCGAGGGTGTCGGCCACAACCTACCTAAACACTCAAGTCTCTAGTCCAGGTTTATCGCCTATTCAGGTTCCATCCAAAGGGAGTCCGGCCGAGGTTTCCACATACGGCCCCGAACGATGTGTACAGGGTTCCGCGACACCAAACGGGCGCCCGGCATACCAGACCACGTGCCTACCGCATCACAGCCCGCCCCTCCGGTCAGCACTGCGCACGGCCTCCAGCATACTACAAACACCAGAACTATTTGCAACTCCTGGACAGAGGACAAGGCTGATTAAGAAGCCGAGAGAGTCAATTAAGGATCCCAATGTGTGGTAGTAACTGTTTCATGGATCAACCAACACAGAACTCAGTTCCTGAGGACGGCTGCAATGAGACAACCCACCATGTACTCCTACATGGCCTCTCATCGCTACCTTTACCAAATCGTGTTCACACACTTAGCTCTCAACAGTAGGACATGTTCACCACATTCCAATTCATCCCCGATGAATCAGACCTGACACAACTCTAAGCAATAGCAGGCATAACCAGAAAGCATGAATGAGTAGGCACAACATGGCTCAAACAACTCCTACTCATACTAGTGGGTTTCAACTATTTACTGTGGCAATTACAGGTCATGCAGAGGAAAGGGGTTCAGCTACCGCAGCAAAAAGCAGTTCAAAACGTTGTTGTCCTAATGCAGTAAAGAGAGCAGGAGCGAGAGAGTGGGATTGTATTGGAATGCTCAATGGGCGGGGGGGGGTTGCTTGCCTGGCACTTCTGAAGATAACATTGGGTCTTCAATCTTCATCGGTGTCATCGATTACATCGTCGGAACACGTCTACTGAAAGGGAACAAACACCGGCAACAGAGAAATAAACACAATCAATGCAATGCGACAATATGATGCATGATCATGACATGGCAGTATGCTGTTGATTGAGCTAATGCAATTAGCAACCATATTAAATGAAGTTGGTTTGAACCAAAGGTTCAAATTCAAACTCCATATGTGATTATTTAATTGTCATTTAATTGATTTGACCTAAACAGCAGCCATAAGTTGTTCTAACATGCATGAAAATGCCATAAACAGATTCCTCATATTTTTGTGATCATTTTTCATATATAAATTATTTTCATCTGAGCTACGGTTGATTTTATATGATTTTTAGAAGTTTTGAATATTTTCTGAAATAAATAAATCATTTCTGATTTATTTAGAATTCCAGAAAACACTTATTGCGTCAGCATGACGTCACTATGATGTCAGCAGTCAACAGAGGCTGGTCTAGGTCAAACCTGACCAGTGGGGCCCACTGGTCAGTGACACTGCTTGTAAACAGGGTTAATTAACACTAGTTAATTCTAAACTATAATTAGATTGGGCAGGGCCCACACGTCAGCGACTAACTAACTAAGCAACTAGTTAGTACTAATCTAGGTTAATTAACAGGGCGGGCCCGCAAGTCAGTGAGAGAGAGGGGTCAAAACCCCGGACAGACGAGGTCAAACCCCGCCGGTCAAAGCGTTCAACCCGCCGGCGTTTAGCCGTCGGCGAGGCTAGACGCGGCAGAGCGCGTCGGGTTTCACCTACAGGGGCTCTTTTGGCGCGCAGGGAGCAGCTACGGGAAGAGGGCGGAGTGGCGCATCCAACGGTGGCGATGGCGGATGCTGGGGTGGCCGGAGCTCACCGGAATCAAGCTCGCGGCGGCGCCTGGCGCACGGTGGGGTGCGGGTTTTGGGGTTGTGGTGCGCTAGGGGAGGAGATGGTGTGTGCACTCGGCTCCTGGGAGCACGGTGAGTGCGATGACGTGCTCAAAAACGGACAGAGGCGTCTGGGGCCACGGCGGTGACAGGTTCAGCGGCGGCTGGAGTTTGGCCGCAACGGAGCTGTGGCCTAGAGGTTGAACGCAACTAGGGAAGAAGGAGGAAGCGACCCGGGGGCTCACCGCGAGTCTGATGGGAGGGTCAGTGCGCTCGGGGAAGTGTTGGAGGCGGCGAATCGATGAGCGGCGTCCGGCGGGTGCCAAGGTTGAAGAAGACCAGATGGCGGCGGAGTGGAGCTCTCCGGCTTGTTTCCTTCGGAGTGGAGGCGTGGTGCTCGACGACGGAGATGCCAGACACGGCGGCGCGGCGAAAGGGAGGCGATGGCCACGCGGGTGAAGCACAGTGACAGCGGAACACTCTCGTGTGAGCTCGGGGAGGGGGCTAGAGGGCGAGGGAGAGAGCAGGGAGTGAGGAAGGAGGAGCCAGGGGCTCTGGGCGTCTCCAGGCGCTCGAACGAGGGCGGAGAGGAAGCAGGAGGTGGCCGCGGCTCGGCTATGCGCGTGCCACGCACAGTGCCAGTAGGCGCGAGGAAGACGACAGAGAGGGGGGCTGCAGTGGTGGGCTGGGCCAGTGAGCTGGGCCAGCTACAGGTAGGTGGGCCAGGTAACTCTTCTCTCTCTCTCTCTCTCTTTTCTTTCTGTTTTCTGTTTTCTATTTTCTGCATTTGTTTTGGCTTTATTAAAAATGCCAGAGCATTTTAAAAAATCATGAAACCAAGCATGGCTACTGTTTAGAATAAATCCAACAGTAAACATTTTAGTTTATGATTATATGAGAATTTAAAATAATATATAAAATTTAAATGCCCAAATGCAAATAAGATATGATTTAATTCAAAAATGTAGAATGGTCCTAGAAATATGTGCAACATTTTTGGCAGAGGTTTTTAATCAATCCAAAAATGATGAACTTTTCCCAAGGGCATTTTGGGTTCATTGAAAAAGATATTAATTTGACCATAGTTGAATTCATTTGGTGCTAGGGTTTGAACATCCCCATTTCCAGTTTCTGAGAAATTAAACATGATACACATGAAGACCAAGCAAGACAGGCAAGGGCTGGTCTAGGGCTGTGACAGGTTGTACGCTTCTAAGCGGCCTGAACCTGGGTATAAATCCGTCATGTTGATCACTAGATCCCCTCTTTGCTCTGCCCCTCTTCCCTGCCAAACAGCAGAAGGGATCCACGTGACTCCTTAGGTGTCGTTCTACACCGACAATTAGAGATTATAGTTTTTCATGCCATGCTTAAATAGCTAGGAGTGAATAATTATTTATCTGAAAGATCAACATAGCGTTAAGACGATTGTGATGTAGTATGATGATATGGTATCCTCCTCCGAATGTTTCAGGTGGCTTGACTTGGCACATGTTCATGCATGTAGTTGAAGCAAAACCAACATAGCCTCTATGATATTTATGTTCATGGTGTCCATATCCTACTCATGCTAATATCCAATGTTTGTTATGCATAATGTATGTTCATGACCATTGTTGCTCTCTAGCCGCTTCCCAATCTACTTGCCAGCCTTCACCCGTACTAAGCGGAAATACTGCGTGTGCGTCAAATTCAAAAATCAAAGTTATTCCAGATGAGTCCACCATACCTATCTATATGCGGTATTACCCTGTTGTCCTAAGTTAATTTTCATGTGCCACCTCTAAAACTTCAATTAAACACCCCTTTTGTTTGCGTGGAATGTTCATAGAGTGATAGGAGGTAGTCAGTATCTTCCATGCTAAGCAGGATATTCTCATGGCGAGTGTTTATTCACTTGTATTTCCACGAGAGGGGGGCGGTAAAAAGGGATTCCCAGTTCCAACTTCAAAAAGGAAAAGAGCTGATAAATAATAATAAAAAAACTCCTGCAAAGTAATAACTTTTACTTTTTCGCTTGGGAACCACTACTAATGTGTTTAGCATGGAAGATATGGATAACTGATTGTCTCCAAGTAAATATGAAGGGTGCAACTCTGAAAATTATATGTATCTCTGTTTTAAAACCTTGAGATCTGGCACCTCTATAAATCCCTGCTTCCCTTTGCGAAGGGACTATAAATTTACTTTTATGTTGAATCATCACCTTCTATAATAAGCACTAGATCTGAGAGCACTGTTGTCATGCTTATGCATTGTGTGTAGTGAATGTTGGGTGATAGCATGACTGGATCTTTTGTACCTTGAATTACAATGTTTAGTTGCTGCTTGAACTTTGGAGGTGCTCCGCATTTATGTTTTGCTGTCTCGGAAAGGGCTAGCAAGATACCAATATTGTCATGTTATATCATGGTTGTTTTGACAAAGTGTTAAACTTTCAAATATCTTATTATTGCTCTCTAGCTATTTATGTCATTGATATGCGTTAATATAATTTCTAAGAGTTACTGTTGACATGGTTAGTTATGATCTTTGCTAAAAACCCGGGTGCTACTTAATCTTATTTATGTAAACAAGAGCAAAAGAGTTCGCAAAAGTTTTTCTTTTTCACTTTCAGTTCATCAACTAAATTCCTTGAGGAAAAGCACAGGTTTAAGCTTGGGGGAGTTGATACTTCTCCGTCGTATCTACTTTTCCTAACGCTTTTGCTCTTGTTTTGGACTCTAATTTGCATGATTTCAATGAAAATAACCCGGACCGATGCTATTTTCAGGAGAACTACCATGGTGTTGTTTTTGTGCAGAAATAAAAGTTCTCGGATTGGAATGAAACTTTGCAAGGATTTTTTATATGAATAAATAAAAATACTAGAGCCAAGAACCACCGGAGGGGGGGCACCTGGGTGGGCACAACCTACCAGGGCGCGCCCCCCTCCTGGCGTGCCCAGGTGGTTTGTCCACACCTGGTGGCCCTGCAGACCCTAACTTCGACTCCATAAATACCTATTTTTAGAGAAAAAACCAGGGAGGAAGAATTGTCTCGTTTCACGATATGGAGCCACCGTCACCTCCCATTCTTCGTCGGGAGGCCAGCTCTGGAGCCCGTTTGGGGCTCCGGAGAGGGGAATCTTCGGTCTTCGCCATCACCAACCCTCCTCCATCGCCAATTCGACGATGCTCTCCACCGAGAGTGAGTAATTCCTTCGTAGGCTCGCTGGTCGGCGAGGAGTTTGATGAGATTCATCATGTAATCGAGTTAGTTTTGTTAGGGTTTGATCCCTAGTATCCACTATGTTCTGAGATTGATGTTGTTATGACCTTGCTATGCTTAATGCTTGACACTTTGGGCCCGGGATGCTTTCTGGTGATGACCGTAATTTGAGGAGTTCATGTATTCACTATTTGCTAATGCTTTGTTCCGGTACTCTATTAAAAGGAGGCCTTAATATCCCTTAGTTTCCTTATGGACCCCGCTACCATGGCAGGGTAGGAGAAAAGATGTCATACAAGTTCTTTCCATAAGCTTGTATGACTATTTACGGAATGCATGCCTACATTATATTTATGACCTGGAGCTAGGGCCGTATCGCCCAAGGTTGTAACTATCACATGATGAATATCATCCAACAAATTGCTGATCCAATGTCTATGATTTTCCTACATATTGATCTTGCTAAGTTACTACTGCTTCTATTACCATTGCCACTGCTACAAAACTAATACTATCACTGTTACCGTCACTATTGCTGCTACCACTATGTCGGGGGAAACTGTCCGCCACGAACACCTATGGGACCGGAGCCCCTTCTACGTTGCGGTAAGGGAGCGGAGGGAGCACGGAGAGCAGATCGAGGAACTCACGCGGGCAGTTTTACCCAGGTTCGGGCCGCGCGGACGCGTAAAACCCTACTCCTGCTTGGATTGTATTGAGTTCTTGAGCTCGGGAGCTTGAAGAGCCAGCTACACCGAGTGGAAGGGTTGTCTAGGTTCCGAACCCTTTCTACGTTGTGCATGGGCCTCCTTTTATAGCTCAAGGGGTCACCGACAGGTGTCAACGTAGAGGATGGTAAAAGTGTAATTTTGGTGGTAGTTGTAACAATGCGTGAATAGTGCATGAACAGTGGATGAACAGTGGTCTTCACCTAACCTTGACAGTGGGGGACAAGGGCATTAAATGCCCGTCGCCGTCGACCCCAAAAGCGCCCGTCCATGCTTCTCCGTTCGCCACGGCGGTAGCCTCGTCACCGTGGCGTGCCACCGTGTCCCCCAGGCTGCACAGCCATCCGCCACGTGTCCCTGGAAGGGCCCCAGGGCGACGCGTGGGCCGATGCGCTGGAGCGCGGGCACACAGCGCAGGCTTCCCCCGGCAAGCACCTTGCCGGGGTCTTGATCTTGCCGGGCCCGGAAGCTTGTCGCTCCCCGGGTCCTGCCGGGGCGCAGGGTGCGCCGAGGCATCTTTTGAGATACGTATTCCTTGGCTTTCCTGGTAAGCTCCTCTTGCCAGGGTCTTGCGTTTAGGTGATAAACTTGAGCCTGGTGCGGCCTTCCCGGCAAGCTCCACTTGCCGGGCTCTTGATCTTCTAACGTGTATACTTTGTTTTTGAATGGCTTCTTAAGGACCAGAAAAGGTTTCCGGCGAGCACGCGGTAAACCCTGCCGCGGGAAGCTGCTACTGCCCGTGCACAAGTTGGGGTACTAAGGTACCCCTATCTTAGTACACCGACAGGAGCCCCTGGGCCTGGGCCACACACGATGCCGAGCGCTGTTGGGCCAGGCCCAAAACAGTGCACGGGCACACGCGGCCCACGGCACGCCGTATCTCCTTCCGTATCCGCCGCATCCCTCCCTAACGGCACGCGTCGATTGCGGCGTCGTGGGAGAGATCGTGGCCTCGTTCTTTAACGGGAAATGCGGAGCGTCCCCCACTTCCCCCTTAAAAGCAGAGGAAGCAGGGGCAGTTCCCCTCCTTCGTCTTCATTGCGCCCGTCTTCTCCAAAAACCTCCGCTGCTTCTTGCCTCTGCCCCTCCTCCGCCGTCTTCCATATCCGCGGCGCCGTCGAGCTCCTCGCCTCTTTCCTCGCCGCTCCCGCCATGGCTCCGAAGAGCGACAAGGCCAAGAGCGACAAGGCCAAGAACGACAAGGCCAAGAAGGAGAAGTCCGAGCAGGCGGCGAAGCTGGCCGCCCTGCGGAAGAGGAATGTGGTCTTCGCGCCAAGGCTTGGTCTGAGGGAGCTGCGGGACAAATATTATTTGTTCTGGGCGAGGGAGACCAAAGCTCATCCCCGCACCCAAGTCTTCCCTGCCATCGCCAAAGATATGTTCCCCGGCGGGTATTTCTTCTTCGCTGCATTTTTCCACTGTGGATTGTGCCCTCCGTTCTCGGAGTTCTTTTGCGATATCATGAACGCATATAGCCTCCACCTCCTTGATTTCACCCCCAACGCCATCCTTACGATGGCCGTTTTCGTACATCTGTGCGAAAACTATATTGGGATTCATCCAAACGTCGCCCTTTTTCGCCACTTCTTCATGCCTAGAGTAGAATCAGGCGCTCCCCTTTCCGGCGGCATCTCCTGGATCTTCAGGCTGAACAAGAAGGATTCGTACCTGAAGGGAGAACTCCGCGGCAAGTGGGAGGAGTGGAGAGCAGATTGGTGTTGGGTGGTGGAGGACAAGACGGAGCCCTTCACTGCGCCGCGCACAACAGCCATAGTGCGCGGCAGGAATTGGAGCGAATTGGCCCCGGAGGACAACAAGCTCAGTATTGCCCTCGTCAGGATTATCCGTCTCCGGGTAGCCAATCTGACCATCGGAGAGGTTGGGGCAGATTTCCTCCGTCGCCGCATTGCCCCTCTACAAGAAAGGAAGAGGGACGCCTGGGAATTCGGCAATGCGGCGGATATCATGAGGCTGCGCCCTGGATTAAATTATAACTTCACTGCTTTGGAGTTGAAGGGGATGGTCCGAGAGCTCTTCAAGCATGACCCGGCCCATCCGGAGTGGTTCAGACCTCCCCGGGGAGTGGTGCCGCTGAGCAACAGCACTGCCCGAGATGCCTTGCGCGCGATGATGCCGGCGTGTGACTCCCATGGCGTCGTCCCCACCTGGATCGAGCCTCCGCCGGACACCGTGCTGAGCTTTTTCGACAACTTGGTCGAGACGCCCAAGAACGCCGAGGAGAACAAGGGCCTCACCCGGGCCACTACGGCAAGGGATATAGCCTACATCGCCTCCAGGATGGAGGAGGCCGCCGCCGCGGCAGCCGCGGGTGACTTTGGATACACCATGGACGAGGCACAGGCCGCGGACGAGGTGATCCAAGCAGAGGAGGCGGAGATCCTCAGGCTGCTCAAGCTTCCGCCCGATGAGTTTGCCGGCGTGCCTACCCTGAAATTAGCCGGGACGAGCGAGGTCGCCGGAGAGAGCGAGGTCGCCGGAGGGAGCGAGGTTGCCGGAGGGAGCGGGGTCGCCGGGCATGGTGCTGGGTCCAGCGGGCCTGCCGGGGAGGAGGAGGAGGACGCCGAAGCTGGCGAAGACTCTGGTGGATCTCTGGGACTCGACGACGATGCCTCTTCGTCCTTAGAGAACTCCCCGCCACCGGCAAGTCCCAAGCAGCAAACGAAGAAGCGCCTCCGCAAGGCAGCTGAGGCGACGAGGCCGCAGGCGCCCCGACAGCAGCCGGTGCGCCGTGCAACGCGTGCCACCAGGACGAGCAAAGTCGTCCAGGAGGCGCCCCGCGCACCAGCGCCTAGCGGAGGGGGATCCTCCCGGAGCGGAACGGCCGCCCCTCCTGCTCCTCGGCCCTCGGCGACAACGGAGGCTGGGTCTTCGCAGCCCACAGCCCCGGAGACCGCCAAGCGCCCGAGGGAGCCTTCTCCTCCTGCTCCTCGCGCGGGAGCACCTCAGGCGGATTTCGACTTCTCCGCCCTCAGCTCCGACGACGAGGAAGAGGAGTAAGTTCTTGCAACTTGTAATTTCCTTGATTTTGTCTTGATTTCCCTTGTTGATCCTGATCTTGTTCTTGTTATGCTTTCAGGACCCTGACCCAGCGGATGGCGAAGAGGGCCAAGATCCCTATGGTTGAGTTCGAAGGCGACTCGCCCGCCGCGGCAACCGGAGACGTGCCAGCGGCAAGCTTGCCGGATCAACCTGCTGCTCCGAGGAGCAGCCCCCAGCGCAGCCCCCAGCGTAAGTCTGGTTTTTGAGTTTTCTGCTCGACGGGCGCGCTCGAGATTGTTGCTTGTACTGATATTTTGTTGTCTTGTTTGTCTTGTGCAGAAGTGGAGCCGCAGCCGCAGGAGCAACCGGAGGTCACCCCCAAAGAGCTGCCTGTTCCACCCTCCCCGCCAAGGGTGAGCTCCCCGGCGAGGGAGGACGCTCCGCCGAGGACGGGCACCCCGCCAAGGGTGAGCAGCCCGACAAGGGTGAGCACCCCGCCAAGGGAGGGCGCGGGCGGCCCTCCGCCAGCAGGGGCCACCACTCCGCCGCCAAGGGTGGATTCCCCGGCGAGGGAGCCTGTCGTCGAAGAAGTCCGCGAAGGTAAATCCTTGTAGCTTTTCCTTCTTGAACTTGTCTTTTTGGATATTTGCTTGACTTTTTGTTTTCTTCTTTCTTCTGCTAGATCCTCCTGCACCGGAGCGGATGGAAACGGAGGCCACCGGCGAGGAGGGCGCGCACGGCGACGGCGGCAACGCCACTGCCGCTGAGGGCATGGCTGGAGCCGACGAGCCTGCCGCTGAAGAGACCGTCCCGCCCGTAGATGCTGCGGCTGGGGAAGGGGCCGGCGACCACACTGCTGGCCTGGAGGCAGCAGGAGCGTCAAGCGCTGCACCGGCCGCCGACCCTTCCGCCTCCACGGAGCGGTCGGGTGTCTATCTTGAGGCCCCCAACGGGATTTTCATACAAGTCCCGTGGGGGTCCTCGTCTCGAGCCCCCGTGGAGGGAGAGACCTTTGACGGAGAGGTCCTCGCCTCCGCGGGGGTGAAGGTGGTTGAAGCGCTTGGCGGCAGCGACGAGCCCGAAGAGGAGAAGCTCCTTCGCCGGCTTCTGGCTCTGTACCGGGCCAGGCAGGCGAAGCTAGAGTCTCGGGAAGCTCTTGCCGCCAAGGCTGGAGTTGACTTGGAGAAGCGCGCCGCGGAGCTTCGCGCCGACAACCAAGAAGCCCTCCGCCATCTGGCTGAGGAGCGCGAAGAGCTTGCCGGAGCGCAGCAAGCCTTCCTCTTGGAGAAGGCCGAGGTGGACGAGCAGCAACGGTTGGCCGCCGAGGAGCTGTCCCGGCGAGAAGGAGTGCTCAACCAGCGGAAAGTCGACCTCGATGCCCGCGAGGACGACCTCACCGCCCGGGAGCGGGCCATTGGCGGGGCCCTGAAGGAGGCGAAAGCCGCCGCAGCCGCCGCGGAGACCGCCAAGAAGGACCTCGAAGCCAAGGTGGAGCAGCTGGAGCGGTACCTGAAGGCGAGTGCGGACAGAATCACCGCGCTCAACGTGGAGCGGGAGAAAGACGCCCACACCAACTCTGATCTGCAGGTACGCCTCTCCAAGAAGAGCGACGAGCTTACTGCCGCCAAGGATTCCATTGCTGACTTAGAGTTGAAGGTCTCCACTCTGACTGATTCGCTCGACGCCGCCCGGGACCGCGAGACGAAGCTGAAGGACGAGCTCCGCAAGGAGCGGAACTTGGTGGAGAGCGTCGCCGTCTCAGCGAACAACTTCAGCCGGGCGGTGGAGCAGTGGGCTGACGATCTGGTCACCTCCGCTGCCAATATCGACAAGGAGATGGTGGCACTAAGGGCGGAGCACCTCGCGTACTCTCCGGACGAGAACCTCCCCCACAGCGCCAAGTTAAGTCTGTTCTTTAGGGGAATCGCGCCGGCGCTTGCGAGGCTGCAGGAGAAGATCCCCGCGCAGCTGGCCGACGAGGCGCGTCGGCTCTGCATGGGCACCTTGGAGCGTGTCTTGATGAAAATCGTCTACCGCAACCCCGGCATCAACCTCGTCAACGTCCTCCGCAGCTTGCCGGACGACGCTGATCAGGAGGCGTTGAAGGCGCAGGTCGCCCACATGGTCGCCAGGGTGAACAAGATCACAAGGCGTGAAGGCGACCGCGTAGATTAGGCCTCTTTCTTTTTGTTTCCCTTGCCGCTGTAAGGCATGTTATGAACAAGAATATATTAGTATCGCGGCAAGCTATCTTTGTAATATACAATCCTATTTCGAGTTATCATTGCAGTGTTATCTTCCTTGCTTTTCATCCTCCACTTTGTATGCTTTTTACCCTACGCTTTTAGGGAAACTGCCGGCAAGGGGCCCTTGCCGCGAGCGCTGAGTGCTGGACTCTTAGCAGCCTGCTGGCAAAAGACCTTGTCGGCAAGCAACCTTGCCGCAGCTAGTCGCAGCACACTTAAACTGCTGAGCGAACTCGAAAACGAAGTAAGGGCGCGACACTTGTCGCAGCTCACTCAAGCCGTTGAGCATGCTCGAAACAGAGTAAGGGCGCGGCTAGCGACGGTTAGGTTCCTCCGCGCACAGGTTTTCCATACAAAGTGTGGTTGTTCAAGGAAGACAACTAGAAATTTTTAAAAATTTGAATGCTCAAACTTTGATAACTTAGCTTTCATAAATTGCTTGTCCCCCGACAAGGCTTCTCTTTCTTGAACAGCACTTGGTTCATCCTCCACCTCCTTCCCCCCCGGCAAACTTGTGCGCGAGGAATACTCCTTCTTCTTAAGAGGGAAAGAAAAAGAGGAGGGAAAACAAGTATATAGCCTCATGGCTTGCTAGTGCTTACCGGGGATGTGCGTTTCACAAGGTGCCAAACGATGCATGCAAATAACAAAGAAAAGCATGGAAATGGCAAATAGTGCGAAACACAAAAGCTTTACTGATGCACGGGATCTGCGCCCGGCTTTGTACAAAGGTTTACATGCAACAGCGGCAAGACTCGTACAAAAGGTGGTTGCCGGAGCGGATCACGGCAACCGCGCCTTATGGGTGAAACTTGCGAAGATGCTCTATGTTCCAGGAATTGCTCACCGGTAAGCCTTCTTCGGTCTCAAGGCGGACAGCTCCGGGCCTTGTGACTTGTCTCACCCGATAAGGGCCTTCCCACTTCGGTGTCAACTTGTTGGAATTCTTGGCGGACTGAACACGCCGAAGAACAAGGTCGCCTTCCTCGAGACTCCTGGCCTTGACCTTGCGGCTATGATAGCGACGCAAGGCTTGCTGGTATCGAGCAGCTCGTACAGCAGCCTGGAGACGTTCCTCCTCGAGGAGCAATGCATCATCTTGCCGCAGTTGCTCTTGCTCGAGCTCATCATAAGCGAGCACTCGAGGAGATCCGTATACGAGTTCCGTGGGGAGAACTGCCTCTGCTCCATAGACAAGAGCAAAGGGTGTCTGCCCGGTGGCTCGATTTGGTGTCGTCCTGATTGATCAAAGAGCCGCCGACAACTCCTCTATCCAGTTTCTTCCGCACTTGCGCAGCCTATCGAAGGTTCTTGTCTTGAGCCCGCGCAGCACTTCAGCATTGGCCCTCTCCGCTTGACCATTGCTCCTCGGGTGAGCAACAGAAGCGAAGCAGACCTTGGCGCCAAGGTCTTGGACGTATTGCATGAAGGTGCGGCTTGTGAACTGTGTGCCGTTGTCGGTGATGATCCTGTTAGGGATTCCAAAACGGCAAACAATCGCTCTGAAGAACCTGAATGCTGACTGTGATGTCACCTTTCTCACCGGTTCCACTTCTGGCCACTTTGTGAACTTGTCGATTGCTACGTACAAGTACTCAAAGCCCCCGACTGCGCGGGGAAAGGGGCCGAGGATATCGAGCCCCCAGACCGAGAAGGGCCAGGACAAAGGAATCGTCTGGAGAGCTTGAGCTGGCTGGTGAATTTGCTTGGCATGGAACTGGCACGCTTCACACTTGGTTACTTGTGCAGTTGCATCTTGGAGGGCTTCTTGCCAGAAGAACCCTTGCCGGAACGCCTTCCCGGCAAGTGCCCTTGCGCCAATGTGGTGGCCACATATGCCTCCATGTATCTCTGCCAACAGCTTCTGTCCATCTTCTCTGGAAATGCACTTCAACCTGACACCGTTGAGTCTTCTTCTGTACAGTTCATTGTCAACGAACTGGTACATACTTGACTGTCTGGTTATTTTCTCTATCTCTTCTGGCTCATCGGGAAGTTCTCCTGTTTGCAGAAAACGGACGATCTGCTGTGCCCATGCCGGAGCTCGAGGCTCAATGGCAAGGACTAAAGGCATGAGGGCTGCTGCGGGAACCCCAGCTTCTACGGCAAGAACCTCCGGTTCTGCTGGAGCTGATGGTCCCCCGGCAAGCCTGCTGGGGCAAGGCTTGTCGGGAACGCTTGCTTCAACTGTACAGACCCTTGGATCTGCAGGAGCAAACTGTTCCTCAGCATCTGGACTGTTGATCTTGGGGACCTTGGCGGCGGCTTCTGGAAGGTCCGCCGGCAAGTAGTCGCCGGAGACCAACTTTCTCTTCTTGTTCTGCCCAACTGATGGTGTAACGGATGGTTGAGTCAACTTGAGCAGGAAGGTCCCTGGTTCCACAGGTAACTTCATTGCAGCACACTTTGAAAGGCCATCTGCAATATCATTCCGAGCTCTTGGGACGTGCTCCATTTGCAGACCTTCAAAGTGCTCTTCAAGCTCCCTCACTTCATCGACATAAGCTTCCATCAAGGGGCTCTGATAACTCTTATTCACTTGTCGGACCACCAACTGCGAATCTCCCCGCACAATTAACTTCTTGATCCCAAGCTCGGCTGCAATTCTGAGGCCGGCAAGCAACCCTTCATACTCAGCAGTATTGTTTGTCGCTTGTTCCCTGGGAAAGTGCATCTGGATAACATACTTGAGGTGCTCTCCGGTGGGCGCTATGAGTACCACGCCGGCACCAGCGCCTTGCAGCGAGAAAGCACCATCAAAGTACATCATCCATTCTTTGCTTGCTTCTTGGACGGGGATGCTTGTCTCTGGGCCTTCTTCATCTGGCGTTGGGGTCCATTCTGCTATGAATTCTGCCAAAGCTCTGCTCTGTATGGTTGAACTGTTGGGGAACGTTGCATGGGAAACAAAAATTTTCCTACCGTTCACCAAGATCAATCTAGTAGAAGCAACTACGAGAGGGGAGTGTGATCTACGTACCCTTGTAGATCGCTAAGCGGAAGCGTTATGAACGCGGATGATGGAGTCGTACTCGTCGCGATTCAGATCGCCGAAGACCTAGCACCGAAGCAACGGTGCCTCCGCGTTCTTCACACGTACGGCTCGGGGACGTCTCCTCCTTCTTGATCCAGCAAGGGGTGGAGGAGAGGTTGATGGAGAACCGGCAGCACGACGGCGTGGTGGTGATGGTGGAGAAGAACTCCAGCAGGGCTTCGCCTAAGCACCGCGGGAGAAGAAGATATGACGGGAGAGGGAGGGCAGCACCGAGGCACAAACTGTCTTGGCTGCCCTCCCTTTGCCCCACTATATATAGGGGGGGTGGAGAGGTTAGGGCTCCCTAGGGTTTCCCCCTAGGGGCCGGCGGCCAGGGCAAGGGGAGGGGGGCGGCGGCCAGGGCAGGGGGGCGGCCAGGCCCTAGGGTTTCCCCCCCTAGGTGCCTTGCCCCCCAAGGCCAAGGGGTGCGGCCAGCCCTAGGGGGTCCCACCCCCTTAGCCGCATGGGGAGAGGGCCCAGGGGGGCGCACAGCCCCCTGAGGGCTGTGGTGTCCCCCTTTGTGGCCCAATAGGCCCAGAACAACTTCCGGACCCCCCGAAAACCCTTCCGGTATTCCGCCGATTTCCCGATGCTCCCCGGAACACTTCCGGTACTCCGAAACCTTTCATCCTATATATCAATCTTCGTCTCCGGACCATTCCGGAGACCCTCGTCATGTCCGGGATCTCATCCGGGACTCCGAACAACCTTCGGTAACCATGCACTCTTCTCACTAACAACCCTAGCGTCACCGAACGTTAAGTGTGTAGACCCTGCGGGTTCGGAAACCATGTAGACATGACCGAGACACTCTCAGGTCAATAACCAATAGCGGGATCTGGATACCCATATTGGTTCCTACATGTTTCTCGATGATCTCATCGGATGAACCACGATGTCAAGGATTCAGGCAATCCCGTATACAGTTCCCTTTGTCTCGTCCGTATGTTACTTGCCCGAGATTCGATCGTCGGTATCTCTATACCTAGTTCAATCTCGTTATCGGCAAGTCTCTTTACTCGTTACCGTAATACATAATCCCGTGACCAACTACTTAGTCACTTTGAGCTCATTGAGATGACGTATTACCGAGTGGGCCCGGAGATACCTCTCCGTCATACGGAGTGACAAATCCCAGTCTCGATCCATGTCAACTCAACAGACACCCTCGGAGATACCTGTAGAGTACCTTTATAGTCACCCAGTTACGTTGCGACGTTTGGCACACACAAAGCACTCCTACGGTGTCAGTGAGTTACATGATCTCATGGTCATAGGAACTTATACTTGACATGCAGAAAACTATAGCGATAACTGACACGATCAAAAGCTATGTTAACGTTTGGGTCTCGTCCATCACATCATTCTCCTAATGATGTGATCCCGTTATCAAATGACAACTCATGTCTATGACCTGGAAACCGCGGTCATCTTTGATCAACGAGCTAGTCCTGTAGAGGCACACTAGGGACACAAAGTCTGTCTATTCATCCACACGTGTATCTGAGTTTCCAATCAATACAGTTATAGCATGGATAATAAACGATTATCATGAACAAGGAAATATAATAATAACTCTTTTATTATTGCCTCTAGGGCATATTTCCACTGTTGGGGAACGTTGCATGGGAAACAAAAATTTTTCCTACCGTTCACCAAGATCAATCTAGTAGATGCAACTACGAGGAAGGAGTGTGATCTACGTACCCTTGTAGATCGCTAAGCGGAAGCGTTATGAACGCGGATGATGGAGTCGTACTCGTCGCGATTCAGATCGCCGAAGACCTAGCACCGAAGCAACGGTGCCTCCGCGTTCTTCACACGTACGGCTCGGGGACGTCTCCTCCTTCTTGATCCAGCAAGGGGTGGAGGAGAGGTTGATGGAGAACCGGCAGCACGACGGCGTGGTGGTGATGGTGGAGAAGAACTCCAGCAGGGCTTCGCCTAAGCACCGCGGGAGAAGAAGATATGACGGGAGAGGGAGGGCAGCACCGAGGCACGAACTGTGTTGGCTGCCCTCCCTTTGCCCCACTATATATAGGGGGGGTGGAGAGGCTAGGGCGCCCTAGGGTTTCCCCCTAGGGGCCGGCGGCCAGGGCAAGGGGAGGGGGGCGGCGGCCAGGGCAGGGGGAGGCGCCCAGGCCCTAGGGTTTCCCCCCTAGGTGCCTTGCCCCCCAAGCCCCAAGGGGTGCGGCCAGCCCTAGGGGGTCCCACCCCCTTAGCCGCATGGGGAGAGGGCCCAGGGGGGGCGCACAGCCCCCTGAGGGCTGTGGTGTCCCCCCTTGTGGCCCAATAGGCCCAGAACACCTTCCGGACCCCCCGAAAACCTTCCCGGTACTCCGCCGATTTCCCGATGCTCCCCGGAACACTTCCGGTACTCCGAAACCTTTCATCCTATATATCAATCTTCGTCTCCGGACCATTCCGGAGACCCTCGTCATGTCCGGGATCTCCTCCGGGACTCCGAACAACCTTCGGTAACCATGCACTCTTCTCACTAACAACCCTAGCGTCACCGAACGTTAAGTGTGTAGACCCTGCGGGTTCGGAAACCATGTAGACATGACCGAGACACTCCCAGGTCAATAACCAATAGCGGGATCTGGATACCCATATTGGCTCCTACATGTTTCTCGATGATCTCATCGGATGAACCACGATGTCAAGGATTCAGGCAATCCCGTATACAGTTCCCTTTGTCTCGTCGGTATGTTACTTGCCCGAGATTCGATCGTCGGTATCTCTATACCTAGTTCAATCTCGTTATCGGCAAGTCTCTTTACTCGTTACCGTAATACACAATCCCGTGACCAACTACTTAGTCACTTTGAGCTCATTGAGATGACGTATTACCGAGTGGGCCCGGAGATACCTCTCCGTCATACGGAGTGACAAATCCCAGTCTCGATCCATGTCAACTCAACAGACACCCTCGGAGATACCTGTAGAGTACCTTTATAGTCACCCAGTTACGTTGCGACGTTTGGCACACACAAAGCACTCCTACGGTGTCAGTGAGTTACATGATCTCATGGTCATAGGAACTTATACTTGACATGCAGAAAACTATAGTGATAACTGACACGATCAAAAGCTATGTTAACGTTTGGGTCTCGTCCATCACATCATTCTCCTAATGATGTGATCCCGTTATCAAATGACAACTCATGTCTATGACCTGGAAACCGCGGTCATCTTTGATCAACGAGCTAGTCCTGTAGAGGCACACTAGGGACACAAAGTCTGTCTATTCATCCACACGTGTATCTGAGTTTCCAATCAATACAGTTATAGCATGGATAATAAACGATTATCATGAACAAGGAAATATAATAATAACTCTTTTATTATTGCCTCTAGGGCATATTTCCAACAGTCTCCCACTTGCACTAGAGTCAATAATCTAGCATTACAAGGTAATGAATCTAACACCCATAGAGTCTTGGTGTTGATCGTGCTTAGCCCGTGGAAGAGGCTTAGTCAACGGATCTGCAACATTCAAATCCGTGTGTACTTTGCAAATGTTTATGTCCTCCTCCTTGACCGAATCGCGGATGGAATTGAAGCGTCGCTTTATGTGTCTGGTCCTCTTGTGAAACCTTGGTTCCTTGGCTAGAGCAATGGCACCAGTGTTGTCACAGAACAGAGTCATTGGGTTCAGTGCACTAGGCACAACTCCAAGATCTGTCATGAACTCCTTCATCCAGACACCTTCCTTAGCCGCTTCCGAGGCAGCTATATACTCCGCTTCACATGTAGAATCAGCTACCACGCTCTGCTTGGAACTGCACCAGCTTACCGCTCCCCCGTTGAGAATATATACGTATCCGGTTTGTGACTTAGAGTCATCCGGATCAGTGTCAAAGCTTGCATCGACGTAACCCTTTACGACGAGCTCTTGATCACCTCCATAAACGAGAAACATATCCTTAGTCCTTTTCAGGTACTTTAGGATATTCTTGACCGCTGTCCAGTGATCCATACCAGGATTACTTTGAAACCTTCCGGCCATACTTATGGCAAGGCTGACATCTGGTCTTGTGCACAACATTGCATACATGATAGAGCCTATGGCTGAAGCATAGGGGACGACACTCATCTTTTCTCTATCATCCGCAGTCACTGGGCATTAAGTCTTTCTCAACTTTGTACCTTGCAATACCGGTAAGAACCCCTTCTTGGATTGATCCATTTTGAACTTCTTCAAAACTTTATCAAGGTACGTGCTTTGTGAAAGTCCTATCAAGCGTCTTGATCTATCTCTATAGATCTTGATGCCCAATATGAAAGCAGCTTCACCGAGATCTTTCATCGAAAAACTCTTGTTCAAATACCCCTTCACGCTATCCAAAAATTCTATATTGTTTCCAATCAGCAATATGTCATCCACATATAATATTAGAAACGCTATAGAGCTCCCACTCACTTTCTTGTAAATACAAGCTTCATTGTAAACTTGTATAAACCCAAACGCTTTGATCACCTCATCAAAGCGAAGATTCCAACTCCGAGATGCTTGCACCAGCCCATAAATGGAACGCTGGAGCTTGCATACTTTGTCAGCATTCTCTGGATCAACAAAACCTTCTGGTTGCATCATATACAACTCTTCCTTAAGAAAACCGTTAAGGAACGCTGTTTTGACATCCATCTGCCAAATTTCATAATTGAAAAATGCAGCTATTGCTAACATGATTCGGACGGATTTAAGCATCGCTACGGGTGAGAAAGTCTCATCGTAGTCAATCCCTTGAACTTGTGAAAAACCCTTTGCCACAAGTCGAGCTTTATACACGGTGACATTACCGTCAGCGTCCGTCTTCCTCTTAAAAATCCATTTATTCTGAATGGCCTTCCGCCCTTCAGGTAATACTTCCAAAGTCCATACTTTGTTTTCATACATGGATCCCATCTCGGATTTCATGGCCTCTAACCATTTGTCGGAATCTGGGCCCACCATCGCTTCTCCATAGCTCGTAGGTTCACCATTGTCTAACAACATGACCTCCAAGACAGGGTTACCATACCACTCAGGTGCAGTGCGTACCCTTGTCGACCTACGAGGTTCGGTAGTAACTTGATCGGAAGCTTCTTGATCATCATCATTGGCTTCCTCTTCAACCTCTGTAGGCTCCACAAAAACATCTTTCTGTGCTGCGCTACTTTCTGGTTGAAGCAGAGGTTCAATAACCTCATCAAGTTCTACCTTCCTCCCACTCAATTCTTTCGAGAGAAACTCTTTCTCGAGGAAGGACCCGTTCTTAGCGACAAACACTTTGCCCTCGGATCTGAGATAGAAGGTGTACCCAACTGTTTCTTTTGGGTATCCTATGAAGACACATTTGTCCGCTTTGGGTTCGAGCTTTTCTGGCTGAAGCCTTTTGACATAAGCATCGCAACCCCAAACCTTGAGAAAAGACAACTTAGGTTTCTTACCAAACCACAGTTCATACGGTGTTGTCTCAACGGACTTAGTTGGAGCCCTATTTAAAGTGAATGCAGCTGTCTCTAACGCATATCCCCAAAACGATAGTGGCAAGTCGGCAAGAGACATCATAGAACGTACCATATCTAATAGGGTTCGATTACGACGTTCGGACACACCATTACGCTGTGGTGTTCCAGGTGGTGTCAACTGTGAAACAATTCCACATTTTCTTAAGTGATCACCAAACTCATAACTTAGATATTCTCCCCCTCGATCAGATCGTAGGAACTTGATCTTCTTGTTACGATGATTTTCAACTTCACTCTGAAATTGCTTGAACTTTTCAAAAGTTTCAGACTTATGCTTCATCAAGTAAATATACCCATATCTACTTAAGTCGTCAGTGAAGGTGAGAAAATAACGATATCCACCGCGCGCCGTTACACTCATCGGACCGCACACATCAGTATGTATGATTTCCAATAAGTCACTTGCCCGTTCCATTATCCCCGAAAACGGGGTCCTTGTCATCTTGCCCATGAGGCACGGCTCGCACGTGTCAAGTGATTCAAAATCAAGAGACTCCAAAAGTCCATCAGCATGGAGCTTCCTCATGCGTTTCACGCCGATATGACCGAGACGGCAGTGCCACAAGAAAGTGGTATTATCATTATCTACTCTACATCTTTTGGCATCAATGTTATGAACATGTGTATCATCACTATCGAGATTCAATAAGAATAAACCCCTAACTTCGGGTGCATGACCATAAAAGATATTACTCATATAAATAGAACAACCATTATTCTCTGACTTAAATGAGTAACCGTCTCGCAATAAACAAGATCCAGATATAATGTTCATGCTTAACGCAGGCACTAAATAACAATTATTCAGGTTCATAACTAATCCCGATGGTAATCGAAGAGCGAGCGTGCCAACGGCGATCACATCAACCTTGGAACCATTTCCCACGCGCATCGTCACTTCGTCCTTCGCCAGCCTCCGTTTATTCCGCAGTTCCTGTTTAGAGTTGCAAATGTGAGCAACCGAACCGGTATCAAATACCCAGGCACTACAACGAGAGTTGGTAAGGTACACATCAATAACATGTATATCATATATACCTTTGTTGTTGTTGGCCCCCTTCTTGTCCGCCAGATACTTGGGGCAGTTCCGCTTCCAGTGGCCATTCCCCTTGCAATAGAAACACTCAGTCTCTGGCTTGGGCCCAGCCTTGGGTTTCTTCACTGGATTAGCAACTGCTTTGCCACCCTTCTTAGAGTTACCCTTCTTGCCCTTGCCATTCTTCTTGAAACTGGTGGTCTTATTGACCATCAACACTTGATACTCCTTCTGGATGTCTGCCTCAGCGACTTTCAGCATCGAAAAACAGCTCGGCGATGGTTTTATTCATCCCTTGCATGTTGTACTGCTGGACGAAGCTCTTGTAGCTTGGAGGGAGTGACTGGAGAATTCTGTCAATGATAGCCTCATCCGGGAACACAAGTCCCAGATCAGCTATGCGGGTATAGTACCCAGACATCTTCAGTAAGTGCTCACTGACAGACGAATTCTCCTCCATCTTGCAAGCGAAGAATTTATCGGTGGTCTCATACCTCTCGATCTTAGCATTCTTCTCAAAGATGAATTTCAACTCCGTGTACATCTCATATGCACCATGACGTTCAAAACGCCTTTGGAGTCCTCCTTCCAAGCCGTACAACATGGCACACTGTACTATCGAATAGTCATCCGAACGCGTCTGCCAGACGTTCATATCGTCCGCAGAGGCTCCAGGAGCGGGGGGTTGACCTAGCGGTGCATTTAGGACATAAACCTTTTGGGCAGCTGTGAGGATGATCCTCAGATTGCGGAGCCAGTCCACAAAGTTGCTCCCATCATCTTTCAGTTTAGCTTTCTCTAGGAACGCATTAAAATTCAGGGGAACTCCTGCGCGAGCCATCTACAACATAAATTTGTAAAGACATTTTAGACTATTGTTCATGATAAGTGAGTTATTACCTAATCAAATTAATTATAACTCCCACTCAAATTGACATCCCTCCGGTCATTCGAGCGTGACATGATCCAAATTCACCAACCCAAGTCCGATCATCACGTGAGATGAGGTGGTGTCAATGGTGAACATCAACATGTTGATCATATCTACTATATGACTCATGCTCGACCTTTCGGTCCTCCGTGTTCCGAGGCCATGTCTGTACATGCTAGGCTCGTCAAGTCTAACCCGAGTGTTCTGCACGTGCAAAACTGGCTTGCACCCGTTGTATGCGAACGTAGAGTCTATCACACCCGATCATCACGTGGTGCTTCGAAACGACGAACCTTCGCAACGGCGCACACTCGGGGGGAACACAATTTTATCTTGAAATTTTAGTGAAGGATCACCTTATAATGCTACCGTCGTCCTAAGCAAAATAAGATGCATAAAAGGATTAACATCACATGCAAATCATAAGTGACATGATATGGCCATCAACTCGTGCTTTTGATCTCCATCTCCAAAGCACCGGCATGATCTCCATCGTCACCGGCGCCTCACCATGATCTTCATCATCGTGTCGCCATCGGGGTTGTCGGCGCCCACCATGCTCTTACTACTATTGCTACCGTTTAGCGATAAAGTAAAGCATTACAAAGCGCTTAATGATTGACACGCAGGTCATACAAAAATTAAAGACAACCCTATGGCTCCTGCCGGTTGCCGTATGCATCGACATGCAAGTCGATATTAACTATTACAACATGATCATCTCATACATCAAATATAATTCATCATGTCATTGGCCATATCATATCACATGCATACCCTGCAAAAACAAGTTAGACGTCCTCTAATTTGTTGTTGCATGTTTTACGTGGCTGCTATGGGTATCTAGCAAGAACGCTTCTTACCTACGCAAAACCACAACGGTGATATTCAAGTTGCTATTTAACCTTCTACAAGGACCGCCTTGTTCTATTCCGATTCAACTAAGATAGCAGAGACAGACACCCGCCAGCCATCTTATGCAACAAAAGTCACATGTCTGTCGATGGAACCGGTCTCATGTACGTGGACATGTAAAGTTGGTCCGGGCCGCTTCATCCTATAATACCGCTGAATCAAGAAAGACTAAGGAGGGCAGCAATTTAAACATCAACGCCACAAACTTCTTTGTGTTCTACTCGAGAAAGCATCTACGCAAGATCCTAGCTCATGATGCCACTGTTGGGGAACGTTGCATGGGAAACAAAAATTTTTCCTACCGTTCACCAAGATCAATCTAGTAGATGCAACTACGAGGAAGGAGTGTGATCTACGTACCCTTGTAGATCGCTAAGCGGAAGCGTTTATGAACGCGGATGATGGAGTCGTACTCGTCGCGATTCAGATCGCCGAAGACCTAGCACCGAAGCAACGGTGCCTCCGCGTTCTTCACACGTACGGCTCGGGGACGTCTCCTCCTTCTTGATCCAGCAAGGGGTGGAGGAGAGGTTGATGGAGAACCGGCAGCACGACGGCGTGGTGGTGATGGTGGAGAAGAACTCCAGCAGGGCTTCGCCTAAGCACCGCGGGAGAAGAAGATATGACGGGAGAGGGAGGGCAGCACCGAGGCACAAACTGTCTTGGCTGCCCTCCCTTTGCCCCACTATATATAGGGGGGGTGGAGAGGTTAGGGCGCCCTAGGGTTTCCCCCTAGGGGCCGGCGGCCAGGGCAAGGGGAGGGGGGCGGCGGCCAGGGCAGGGGGGCGGCCAGGCCCTAGGGTTTCCCCCCCTAGGTGCCTTGCCCCCCAAGGCCAAGGGGTGCGGCCAGCCCTAGGGGGTCCCACCCCCTTAGCCGCATGGGGAGAGGGCCCAGGGGGGGCGCACAGCCCCCTGAGGGCTGTGGTGTCCCACTTTGGGGCCCAATAGGCCCAGAACAACTTCCGGACCCCCCGAAAACCCTTCCGGTATTCCGCCGATTTCCCGATGCTCCCCGGAACACTTCCGGTACTCCGAAACCTTTCATCCTATATATCAATCTTCGTCTCCGGACCATTCCGGAGACCCTCGTCATGTCCGGGATCTCATCCGGGACTCCGAACAACCTTCGGTAACCATGCACTCTTCTCACTAACAACCCTAGCGTCACCGAACGTTAAGTGTGTAGACCCTGCGGGTTCGGAAACCATGTAGACATGACCGAGACACTCTCAGGTCAATAACCAATAGCGGGATCTGGATACCCATATTGGTTCCTACATGTTTCTCGATGATCTCATCGGATGAACCACGATGTCAAGGATTCAGGCAATCCCGTATACAGTTCCCTTTGTCTCGTCGGTATGTTACTTGCCCGAGATTCGATCGTCGGTATCTCTATACCTAGTTCAATCTCGTTACCGGCAAGTCTCTTTACTCGTTACCGTAATACACAATCCCGTGACCAACTACTTAGTCACTTTTGAGCTCATTGAGATGACGTATTACCGAGTGGGCCCGGAGATACCTCTCCGTCACACGGAGTGACAAATCCCAGTCTTGATCCATGTCAACTCAACAGACACCCTCGGAGATACCTGTAGAGTACCTTTATAGTCACCCAGTTACGTTGCGACGTTTGGCACACACAAAGCACTCCTACGGCGTCAGTGAGTTACATGATCTCATGGTCATAGGAACTTATACTTGACATGCAGAAAACTATAGCGATAACTGACACGATCAAAAGCTATGTTAACGTTTGGGTCTCGTCCATCACATCATTCTCCTAATGATGTGATCCCGTTATCAAATGACAACTCATGTCTTATGACCTGGAAACCGCGGTCATCTTTGATCAACGAGCTAGTCCTGTAGAGGCACACTAGGGACACAAAGTCTGTCTATTCATCCACACGTGTATCTGAGTTTCCAATCAATACAGTTATAGCATGGATAATAAACGATTATCATGAACAAGGAAATATAATAATAACTCTTTTATTATTGCCTCTAGGGCATATTTCCAACATGAACTACTTTCAAACTTGAGGCCAAAGCTTGACAGTTCCAGTGCCCACTCGACGATCCTGCCCGTTGCCTCTGGATTTTGCAATATCCTCTTCAACGGAAAGCAAGTGACCACTGTTATCTCGTGTGCTTGAAAGTAATGGCGCAGCTTCCTTGAGGCCATGAGGAGGCCGAATAGCAACTTCTGCACCCCAGAGTATCTTGATCTAGCCCCCTGCAAGAGGGAACTTACAAAATACACTGGGCGCTGCACCATCTTCCTTCGCACTTCACCTTGTTCCTGCGCAGACTTGTCCTTGTCGGGGCCAGAGCTTGTCGGTGGAGCCCCCTGCTTGTCGCTGGATTCGCTTGCCGGGGATGTGGATTCCTCATCTGCCTCCCTCTCCGCTACTAACGCAGCACTAACCACTTGATTGGTTGCCGCTAGGTACAGCAGCAACTTCTCTTGTGGTCTAGGTGCGACAAGTATTGGAGTAGAGGACAGGTATCCTTTCAAGTCCTGCAGCGCTGCCTCCGCTTCCGGAGTCCATTTCATTGGACCTGCCTTTTTCAAGATTTTGAAGAAAGGCAGGGCGCATTCTGCAGACTTCGAAATGAACCTGCTGAGGGCAGCCACACAACCAGCAAGTCTTCTTACGTCCTTGACGCGCTTCGGGGCTTCAATCTGCTCGATGGCTTTTATCTTGTCGGGATTGGCGTCAATCCCCCTCTGGGACACAAAGAATCCGAGAAGCTTGCCGGAGGGGACTCCGAAGACGCACTTCTCGGGGTTCAACTTGAGCTGAATCTTGCGCAGGTTCTCAAAGGTTTCCTCTAAGTCTTGGATCAGGGTATCCTTGCTCTTACTTTTGACCACTATGTCATCCATGTATGCTTCTACATTTCTGTGGATCTGTGGCTCAAAAGCAGTGTGCACCACCCTTGCAAATGTGGAGCCTGCATTCTTCAATCCAAAGGGCATGCATATGAAGCAATATGTGCCACATGGAGTAATGAATGCAGTCTTCTCTTCATCTTCCTTGGCCATGAAAATCTGGTGGTAACCTGAGTATGCATCAAGGAAGGAAAGCAGCTCACATCCAGCGGTGGAGTCAACAATCTGGTCGATACGCGGCAAGGGAAATGGATCCTTGGGACATGCTTTATTCACATCGGTGAAGTCTATACAAAGTCTCCACTTCCCATTGGCCTTGCGTACGACAACTGGATTGGCCAACCACGTAGGATGGATCACGCCTCTGACCAGGCCTGCTGCTTCTAGCTTCTTTATCTCTTCGGCTATGAATTCTTGGCGCTCCACGGCTTGCTTTCTGACCTTCTGCTTGACGGGCCGCGCATGAGGACAAACAGCAAGCTTGTGCTCAATTACCTTCCTGGGAATGCCGGGGATATCAGATGGTTGCCATGCAAACACATCGACATTCGCCCGCAGAAAGGCAACGAGCGCGCTTTCCTATTTGTTGTCGAGCGTAGCACTGATGGTGAAGGTACCACCAGTGCCGTCCTCCTTGGCGGACACCTTCTTGGTTGCCGGTGGAGCGGCCATCCCTTTCTTGCACTTGTCGGTGGAGCTCGATGGAGCGTCCTCGACGGCAGCGCAGCACTCCGAGGAGGTGCGTTTGCCGGAGTGGGCCCCAGAGCACTTGCCGGACTTGGTCTTGGTCTTCCCCCGGGAGCTTCAGCGGCAAGTGTTTTGCTTTCTGCTGCGGCTGCTGCGTCCCGGAAGATCTTGTCGGCGCAGATAAGCGCGTCCTTCTTGTCGCTAGGGACAGAGATGGCGCTTATCGGCCCCGGCATCTTGAGTACGTTGTAGGCATAGTGGGAAGCTGCCATGAACTTGGCGAGGGCAGGACGTCCAAGTATCCCATTGTACGGTAATGGGATATCGGCAACATCAAACGTGATCCTCTCCGTCCTGAAGTTAAGCTCCCCGCCAAAGGTCACTGGCAGAGTAATCTTTCCCTTCGGCTTGCTCCTTCCCGGGTTGATCCCCTGGAACGACCCGGTTTCTTCGAGCTCGCCGTCTTGGATTTGTAGTTTCTTGATCACAGCCGAGGAGATCCAGTTCAGGCCAGCCCCGCCGTCAACCAACATCTTGGTGACCTTGAGGTTGCGGGTGGTTGGTGAAACCAACATCGGCAAGCACCCGACCGCTGTGGTACGGTCAGGGTGGTCCTCAAGGTCAAAGATGATGGGCGTGCCGGACCACTTCAGCAGCCTGCGTGACTCGACGGGTGGCTCAGCTGCGTTCACTTCCCGCACCCACTGCTTGAGTTGGCGGTGGGAAGTGTGCAGAGAGGCACCTCCGTCGACACACAGAACCTCTGTGGCCTTCTGGAACTCCTACTCGCTGTTATCTCCTTCTTCCATGTCGTCGTCGTCTTCTTCCTCATCCTTGTCGCGGCCCCGGGGAGGTCGGTCACCTTGACGTTGCTTGGCCTTGCCGCGGCGTCCTCCCCGGCCATTGAACGGCCGCTTCTTGCTGGGCTCTCCTCCGCCACCTTGGGCCTTCTCCTTGTCGCGACGCTCGTATTCAGCCTTCTGCTGCTCTACGAGGTACTCGACTCGCTTGCAGTTCTGAAGATCGTGGCCCTTGGTGCGGTGGATCTTGCAGTATTGCTTGTCGGAGCCGTCCGGCTTGTCGGCTGCCGCTACAGGGGCAGGTTCCTTGCCGGAACCGCCAGCCTATACCTTCTTGGCGGGAGCCTCCTTGCCGGACTGCTCGACGACCAGCACTTCCTTGCTCTTCTTCTTTCTGTTGTTCCGCCGGCGGCTCTTCTTTGCCGGGGCGGCATCCTCGCTGTCGCTTCCTCCTGCGCCAGCATCCTCTCCGGGGAGTCTCCTCCCCTCTTCGGTGCGCGCGCACTTGTCAGCCAGAGCGTAGAGCTCGCTGACATCCCGGATCTTGGTCATGGCCATCTCTTCCCTCATGCGGCGGTTACGCACGTTCTGGTGGAACGCGCTGATAACGGCAGCGGGGTGGACGTCGGGAATGTTGTGTTGCACGCGGCTGAATCGTTGAATGTACTTGCGCAGGGATTCTCCTTCCTTCTGGGCTAGGATGTGGAGATCGCTCTCTTGGCCGTGGGGTTTGTGGCCGCCCGTGAAGGCGCCAACAAACTGGTGGCACAGATCCACCCACGAAGAAATGGAGCTCTCCGGCAAGTGCATAAAACCCTACTCCTGCTTGGATTGTATTAAGTTCTTGAGCTCGGGAGCTTGAAGAGCTAGCTACACCGAGCCGAAGAGTTGTCTAGGTTCCGAACCCTTTCTACGTTGTGCATGGGCCTCCTTTTATGGCTCAAGGGGTCACCGACAGGTGTCAACGTAGAGGAGGGTAAAAGTGTAATTTTGGTGGTAGTTGTAACAGTGCACGAATAGTGCATGAACAGTGGATGAACAGTGTTCTTCACCTGACCTACGCCGTGGAGTCGTCGTCGACGTTGATCCGGTGGGGAGGCGTCTTCTGCTTCCGCGGCGGGGAGTGCATGGTGGTTGCACCCCCGGCGGTCTTGCCGCCATCGGCCTTCGTCTGGTCGACTTGCCGCGGCCGCGATGTCGCCGGGTGCTGCGGCGTGTCGTTGTTGGCGAAGGCGATGAGGCTCTGAATCGTCGCCCTCCAGTCTTCGGCCTTGTCTGCCGCTGGAGGGAAATCGAGGAGCAGTTGTGCTCTTGCTAGAGCTTCTGCTGGAGAGGAGGGGAGCGGCGGCGAGCGGTGCAAGGAGCGAGATATGCTCGGACTTCTAACAGGGTTAGAAGGAGCAGTTTCTCGCCCCGGCGACCGCGCCTTGGTCGTACCAGGACGGTGACCTTGAGCGTCCCGCGATCCTCCGGTTTGTCCTTGCCCCAGCAAGCGTATGGCACCTCCTGTACCACGGCGCTGCTGGACTGGCGTCTGCTGAGAGAGACGTGGTGCGTCTACGGACACCGAGGCCTTGGAATTCGCCCGGTCGTCCGTCTTGTCCTTGGATTTGGTGGCGCCGTGAGTCTCCTCGCCGGCGACCACCCTTCCGCCGGCGTCTCCTCCACCAACCGTTGGTTCTGGTGGCGGTGGGATCGACGCAGACGGGCCCGCAACCTCCGAAGCCTTCTTCTTCAGAGGCATGTTGTTGTTGATGAAGTTGATGAAGCTGGAGAGGTTGATGAAGAATGCGCCCGCGTGAGCGCCGGATCAGGTTCGCTCAAGGGGTCACCGACAGGTGTCAACGTAGAGGAGGGTAAAAGTGTAATTTTGGTGGTAGTTGTAACAGTGCGTGAATAGTGCATGAACAGTGGATGAACAATGGTCTTCACCTAACCTTGGCAGTGGGGGACAAGGGCATTAAATGCCCGTCGCCGTCGACCCCAAAAGCGCCCGTCCATGCTTCTCCGTTCGCCACGGCGGTAGCCTCGTCACCGTGGCGTGCCACCGTGTCCCCCAGGCTGCACAGCCATCCGCCACGCGTCCCTGGAAGGGCCCAAGGGCGACGCGTGGGCCGATGCGCTGGAGCGCGGGCACACAGCGCAGGCTTCCCCCGGCAAGCACCTTGCCGGGGTCTTGATCTTGCCGGGCCCGGAAGCTTGTCGCTCCCCGGGTCCTGCCGGGGCGCAGGGTGCGCCGAGGCATCTTTTGAGATACGTATTCCTTGGCTTTCCTGGCAAGCTCCTCTTGCCAGGGTCTTGCGTTTAGGTGATAAACTTGAGCCTGGTGCGGCCTTCCCGGCAAGCTCCACTTGCCGGGGTCTTGATCTTCTGACTTGTATACTTTGGTTTTGAATGGCTTTTTAAGGACCAGAAAAGGTTTTCGGCGAGCACGCGGTAAACCCTGCCGCGGGAAGCTGCTACTGCCGCCAAAGATGTCGGGGGAAACTATCCGCCACGAACACCTATGGGACCGGAGCCCCTTCTACGTTGCGGTAAGGGAGCGGAGGGAGCACGGAGAGCAGATCGAGGAACGCACGCGGGCAGTTTTACCCAGGTTCGGGCCGCGCGGACGCGTAAAACCCTACTCCTGCTTGTATTGTATTGAGTTCTTGAGCTCGGGAACTTGAAGAGCCAACTACACCGAGCGGAAGGGTTGTCTAGGTTCCGAACCCTTTCTACGTTGTGCATGGGCCTACTTTTATAGCTCAAGGGGTCACCGACAGGTGTCAACGTAGAGGAGGGTAAAAGTGTAATTTTGGTGGTAGTTGTAACAGTGCGTGCATAGTGCATGAACAGTGGATGAACACTGGTCTTCACCTAACCTTGACAGTGGGGGACAAGGGCATTAAATGCCCGTCGCCGTCGACCCCAAAAGCGCCCGTCCATGCATCTCCGTTCGCCACGGCGGTAGCCTCGTCACCGTGGCGTGCCACCATGTCCCCCAGGCTGCACAGCCATCCGCTACGCGTCCCTGGAAGGGCCCTAGGGCGACGCGTGGGCCGATGCGCTGGAGCGCGGGCACACAGCGCAGGCTTCCCCCGGCAAGCACCTTGCCGGGGTCTTGATCTTGCCGGGCCCGGAAGTTTGTCGCTCCCCGGGTCCTGCCGGGGCGCAGGGTGCGCCGAGGCATCTTTTGAGATACGTATTCCTTGGCTTTCCTGGCAAGCTCCTCTTGCCAGGATCTTGCGTTTAGGTGATAAACTTGAGCCTGGTGCGGCCTTCCCGGCAAGCTCCACTTGCCGGGGTCTTGATCTTCTGACTTGTATACTTTGTTTTTGAATGGCTTCTTAAGGACCAGAAAAGGTTTCCGGCGAGCACGCGGTAAACCCTTCCGCGGGAAGCTGCTACTGCCCGTGCACAAGTTGGGGTACTAAGGTACCCCTATCTTAGTACACCGACACACTACTATCAAAGCTATCATATTACTGTGTTGCTGATCACTTTGCTATACATAATTAATCTCCAGTTGTGATTGAATTGACAACTCAGTTGCTAATACTTGCAAATATTCTTTGGCTCCCCTTGTGTCGAATCTATAAATTTGGGTTGAATACTCTACCCTCGAAAACTGTTGCGTTCCCCTATGCTTGTGGGTTATCATCCGCCAAACAAAGGCTGGTCGGGTGGATCATCATCCCTACCATCTCCGTGGTTCCGGCTGTGGGCAACATAACCTAGGGTAACCTGTGACATTCTAAGGAACAAAACCATGGGACAACAAGGATGGAATCAACATCAATATAAGGATAAGAAATGTAGCATAGGGGAATTAAAATCTCTCAAAATTTAGGATAAATTTGGCAACATAACGGCGGAAAAATGCTCAAAATGAGACATCCTGCAAAAGATGGGGTAGTACCATAATCAACATCATCACACAAGGTTCTGTGATGGTACTAACGAACTACACATGAAGTACTCGAAACTGGAGTATGAGTCCGATCAACCAATCCTATGAGTCTACTAAATAGTAACTTGTGACCCTGATAGATAGAAGGGAAAGCCTATTTCCTTAACCCCATAGGAAAGGGAACGGTGACTCGGATCAGAAGGACATAAGGTATAAGGAGTAGAAAGGGCCTTACGTTCCCTTCCATAATCAATTCCCCTATATAACTAAGAATTTCTAGACTCGACTTTGACGGGTATGGCTTGCTAATCCTACAGTTAGTCAGGCTCTGATACCAAAGCTATCGGGACCCTGATTCTAAGTCACACCATCAAGCATGTAGCACATCATATCACTTTGCAGCCTTACGCACGGTAACCCATGGCTGCCGCCTTTACCTGGCCGGGATCGTTTGCGCCTTTTGGCTCACGTATATGACTGTGTCGCTAGCATCCATATGACAAAGAACCCGGGCCGACATGACTAGTCGTAAACCTAGGTGTCACAAACTTATAGGGACATGCATACATGAGGCAGCAATGCACGTGTCAGTTAATATCGATCGTAACCGGGCTGTAGCAAGCTATCAGGACTCCGGTAAACACCGCGTTACATTTCCTCGTAGGGACAGACAGAGGAGAAAAGAAGGACACATGCCGACCAAACCTAGTGTTCCGGAGAAGTAGCTGACTATGATGGCTCAGTGGAAGCACCAGGAGAAATTTTCTCATAAGGAAGGCTACCAAGAATAAACAACTAGGTGTCGGATCCCACACATACAAATGCATTTCAAACATAGACACAATATGCACAATATGTGTAGATACAACATGGCATCACAACATAACTCTATGACTCAAGTATTTGTTTAAGAGGCTCCGAAGAGCCATACATACTATGATATTACAAATAGGGGTCATATGGCCAAACATACAAAGTCATAAAACCAACAAAAGCATAAACATTTCTGAGTACAGACTATCGGTGTCCTGGGAACGGGGGGTACCCAGACTTGCCTGCCTGCGGCCCGCGACGTGGCTCCATCAGCAGCCTGGTGTGGCCCAACTTCAGCAACTGCAGCTCAAGACCCTCGCGAGGGGCCAAGACTCACGAGGCGGGCGACAGCAAGACCTCCCTGGGGGCAGTCTCTCTAGGTTGGCTCCTGAGGAGTGGAGATATCTATGCAAGGAGCACCTCGCGAGGTTCACATGACGTGAGCCATGATGACCAAGGCCAGGAGGGCGCCAGCGGGCGTAGTGCGCCAGTTTCATCTTTGGTGCTAAGAGGGCAAGTGCGGGCGCAGAGTCCCGAGGGATTAGGCAAAGGTTTCCATATCCATGCAACAAGAACAAAGACCATAAAGGCTGCAGAACAGAGGTCATCGTGGAGCCCGGCGTGGCGTCACCACCAGAGCCTTTGGCAGGAGAAGACTACTTTTGTCAGGATAACTTGTACTAGCTGTTCCCCTTCAAATTTGTCTGTTGTTGGATCCCTTCCCGCCGACATTTGGGAAGAGGACCAAGGCCACTATAAATAGGACCTAGCCACCACCATAGAGGAGGAAGAGATCGGATCCATTCCACCCTACTCACACCACAAGCTCATCCGAGCCCAAGAACACCTGTCCTCCGGAGGCTATTCATCCCATGTACTAGTTCATCCTCAGCCATACAAAGGCAATCCACCACACACACTGGATTAGGGTATTACACCACAAGGCGGCCCGAACAGTATAATTCTCTGTGTCCCCTGTTCTTTGAGCACGACGAGCTAGGCCACGGAATCATCGGGTGAGCCCGCTGGGGCGGGAGTGTTCTTCGTGCGCACCCCAGAGTTTGAACCTCTCAAGGGTTTGCGGAGCCCAAAATCCAACATTTGGCGCACTAGGTAGGGGTGCGTCGAAGTTCCGCCTCTTCGTCCACCCCGCTCTCCATCCGCCAGGCTCTTATGGCGGGCGCCTGTTTTCCGACCGGCTCGGTGGGCGCGCGCGGCGGGGTAGCAGGCCACCGTACGTTCACCCCCGCCTTGCGACACGTGTAGTGGCCACTCAAGTTTAAGACGAAGCTGCCACCCCGTTATGACAGAGCGGCAGATCCGACTGTCTTCTTTCAGGCCTACGATGAGGTCGTTTCGGCAGCCGGCGACGACAGCAAGGTCATGGCCAGCTGGCTCCCCATGGCACTCACCAGCATATCGCGCACGTGGTTTCTTAGCCTATGAGAGTCATCTGTGGCATCTTTGGAGGAGCTGCGCAGCCTCTTCATCACACGCTTCACGGAGCTGCCACCCCACGCCGTCGTAGCCCTCCTCGACGGCACTCAGCCGCCGCCCTCCAATCGCCACGTCAAGAAGTTCTTCCGTCAAGTGGACTCCACCCGGGCCTCGCAGGGGGCCCCTCCAGGATGGGATGCACCTGAGGCCGACGTCACCTTCGACTCCAGAGACTACGGAGTGCTCACCGCAGGCGTGGGCGCGCTCCCGATGCTCTGCACCCCCACTATCTACCATGTGGCGGTAACCAAGACCCTCATCGACGGCAGGGCCGGACTGAACGTGCTCTCCCCGGAAGTGTTTGGCAAGCTCCATGTGTCGCCCGAGCGGCTCCGCCCCTCCAGGCCGCTCTTCGATGTCGTCAGCGGCATCACCAGCCCCCTGGGGCAGATCCGGCTCCCCGTCACCTTTGGCACCCGCAACAACTACCGCACCAAGCTAATCGACTTCGACATCGCGCACATCGGTCTCCCCTACAACGCAATCCTCGGGTACCCTGCCTTAGCCAAGTTCATGGCGGCAACTCACCCAGCCTACAACCTCATGAAGATGCCGGGAAGAAACGACGTCCTCACTGTGGCCGAAGATACCAAGGAGGCCCTGGGGGCCCTCAAGCTCGCCTTCAGGGCCACAGCGGTAGCACGCCCAGCCAGCGAAGCAGCTCCGGAGGCAGTGGGGGCCACACCTGCCAAAAATAAGCAGCTTTTCTCTCAAGACCGGGCCGAGATGAAGCAGGTGCTGGTGGATGAAGATGGGGCATCAGGAGCCACCTTCATCATAGGCGCTAGCCTTCCCCCAGCTCAAGAGAAGGCGCTAGTCGGATTCCTGCGCGCTAATAAGGAGGTGTTCACATGGGAACCCAATGACCCGGCAGGAGTCCCAAGGGGGGGTGATTGAGCATGACCTACACGTATGCCCCAACGTGCACCTCGTGAAGCAGAAGGCCACGCGGCAGTCGACTGAGAAGCAGTCTTTCATCATACAAGAGACTCGCAAGTTGCAAGGAGCTGGCGTGATCCGCGATGTGCGTTATTCGGAGTGGTTGGAAAATCCGGTGGCCGTGCCCAAGAAAGGTGGGAAGGAGCGCATGTGTGTCTACTTTACCAACCTCAACAAGGCCTGTCCGCAAGACCCGTTCCCACTACCGCGCATCGACCAGATTGTCGACTCCACCGCTGAGTGCGACCTGCTATGCTTCCTGTATGCCTTTTTGGGTTACCTTCAGATCAAGATGGCGGTGCAAGACAACGAGAAGACCACCTTCCTCACCCCATGCGGAGTATACTACTACACATGTATGCCGTTCGGGTTGCGGAATGGAGGAGTAACTTTTCAACGGCTGATGCATATCGCCCTAGAAGAGCAACTAGGGAGGAATGTTGAAGCATACATTAATTACATCGTGGTAAAATCTCGGGAGGCGAAGACCATCATTGAAGATCTGGAGGAGACCTTAGCCAGCCTACGCAAGGTAGACCTACGGCTCAACCCGGAGAAGTGTGTGTTCCACATCCCGTCGGGCAAGCTGCTGGGTTTCCTGGTGTCGCACAGGGGAATTGAGGCTAACCCGAGAAAGTCAGGGCCATAGAGAAGATGAGTCCACCGAAGACCCTCAACGAGATGCAGAAGCTGGCCGACTACGTATCGTCGCTCGGGTGCTTTATCTCCAAGCTGGGGGAGCGTACCCTTCCCTTCTTAAAACTGATGAAAAGGAAAGGCCAGTTTGAGTGGACCCCAGAGGCCGATGCAGCATGCGAAGAACTCAAGAAGTACCTCACTAGCCCGTCGGTAATGGTGGCGCCGGAGCCCCGAGAACCCTTGGTACTTTACCTAGTCGTGACACCACAGTGCAGCGCTAGTGGCAGTCTGGGAGGAGCATCAAGACAAAGCCGCGCAGTCCCAGGGCAACACTCACGAGGCTTCACCTGGGCGAGCCGACGACCAAGTTCCACTGGATGACGTTCCTGAAGCCCTGACCGCTACATCCGGTGACCAAGCTCTTGAGGCCCTATCGCTTCGGGAGGTGCCACAGCCATAGGGGAGCCTAGCCCCCACCCTTGTTGATCACCCGGTGTACTTCGTCAGCACGGTGCTCTGCGATGCTTGGGCACAATACCCCATGCCGCAGAAGCTTCTGCTCGTGCTCCTCGTCGCTTCGCGGAAGCTGCGCCACTACTTCCAAGGCTATCCCATCAAGGTTGTGTCCGCTTACCTGTTGGAGAGGGTGTTGAGGAGCCCCAATGCTGCGGGAAGGGTCGCAGAATGGAACATCTTGCTACAGGCGTTTCAGTTGGAGTTCAAAACCACCAGGTTCTTCAACGGCGCCGCGCTTGTCGGTTTCGTGGCAGAATGGACCGACACCCCAAAGCCCAGAGCGGGTGAGGACCGGTCCCTCTTGCCAGTGTGTGAAGCACCAGACGGTTGGGTCATGTACTTTGACGGCGCCTTTGCACGCCAGGGCACAGGGGTAGGCGCCGTGCTCATTTCGCCCACAAAGGACAAGCTCTACTACGCCGTGCAGCTCTACTTCCAGCACAGTGAGAAGGTCCCGAACAACATCATGGAGTACGAAGGCCTGATCGCCGGCCTAAAAGCTGCAGCCGCCCTTGGTGTGAAGCGCCTCACTATCAAGGGCGACTCTCATCTTGTCGTCAACTTCTCCAACAAGGTCTACGAGCCTAGGGATGCTCACATGGAGGCGTACCCGGCGAAGGTACGCAGAATGGAGAAACACTTCCTGGGCTTGGAGCTCTAGCACGTGCCGCGCAACACGAACAAGGAGGCGAACTACATCGAGGGCATCCAGACGCCAGCGGCAGGAGCCCCGCGTCTTCAAGGAACGACTCTTCAAGCGCTCGGTCGCTCCACCAGCTGCAGAGTCGACATTAACTCAGGAGGAGTGATACGTCTCCAACGTATCAATACTTTTTGATTGTTCCATGCTATTACATATTCTGTTTTGGATGTTTAATGGGCTTTATTATACACTTTTATATTATTTTTGGGACTAACCTACTAACCCAAGGCCCAGTGCAAATTGTTGTTTTTTGCCTATTTCAGTGTTTCGCAGAAAAGGAATATTAAACGGAGTCCAAACGGAATGAAACCTTCGGGAGAGTTATTTTTTGGAACAATATCAACATGAGAGACTTGGAGTACACGCCAGGAAGCGAAGGAGGTATCCACGAGGGTAGGGGCGCGCCCAGGGGAAGGCGCGTCCCCCACCCTCGTGCGCCACTTGTTGACCCCCCGACGTGCCTCTTAAACCAATATATACTCTCATACCCTGAAAACATCGAGGCAACATACAAAACCCTAATTCCACCGCCGCAACCTTTTGTTCCCGTGAGATCCCATCACGGGGCCTGTTCCGGAGCTCCGCCGGAGGGGGCATCAATCATGGAGGGCTTTTACGTCAACACCATAGCCTCTCCAATGAGTTGTGAGTAGTTTACCACAGACCTTCGGGTCCATAGTTATTAGCTAGATGGCTTCTTCTCTCTCTTTGGATCTCAATACAAAGTTCTCCTCGATCTTCAAGGAGATCTATTCGTTATAATCTTTTTATGGTGTGTTTGTCGAGATCCGATGAATTGTGGGTTTATGATCAAGATTATCTTTGAACAATATTGGATTCTTTTCTGAAATCTTTTATGTCTGATTATAATATCCTTGCAAGTCTCTTTGAATTATCGGTTTGGTTTGGCCTACTAGATCTATAGTTCTTGGAATGGGAGAAGTGCTTGGCTTTGTGTTCAACCTTGCGGTGTCCTTTCCCAGTGACTGCAGGGGCAGCAAGGCACGTATAGTATTTCTGTTTTCACTTAGAGATCGTGCTAAAACTTGGTTCTCCTCTTTGCCTAGAAATAGTACTGGTGCATGGAATAAGTGCAAAGATGCCTTTATATCTAAGTATTTTCCTCCCGCTAGGATTATTTCTCTTAGAAATGATATTATGAACTTTAAGCAACTAGATCATGAGCATGTTACACAAGCTTGGGAGAGAATGAAATTAATGATACGCAATTGCCCTACACATGGTTTGACCTTATGGATGATTATACAATTTTTTATGCTGGCTTGTATTTTGCTTCTAGAAATCTTTTAGATTCAGCCGCGGGGGGCACTTTTATAGAAATCACTTTAGGAGAAGCTACCAAACTCCTAGATAATATTATGGTTAACTACTCTCAATGGCACACTAAAAGATCTACTAGTAAAAAAGTGCATGCTATTGAAGAGATTAGTGTTTTGAGTGGAAAGATGGATGAACTTATGAAATTATTTGCTACTAAGAGTGCTTCTTCTGATCCTAATGATATGCCTTCGTCCACGTTGATTGAGAATAATAATGAATCTTTGGATGTGAATTTTGTTGGTAGGAATAATTTTGGTAACAATGCTTATAGAGGAAACTTTAATTCTAGGCCTTTTCCTAGTAATTCCTCTAACAATTATGGTAATTCCTACAACAGCTCTTATGGAAATTTTAGCAAGATGCCCTGTGAATTTGAGACTAGTGCTAAAGAGTTTATGAATTCGCAAAAGAATTTCAGTGCCTTGCTTGAATAAAAATTGCTTAAGGTTGACGAATTGGCTAGAAACGTGGATTGAATTTCTCTTGATGTTGATTCTTTGAAACTTAGATCTATTCCACCTAAGAATGATATCAATGAGTCTCTCAAAGCCATGAGAATTTACATTGATGAATGCAAAGAAAGAACCGCTAGGATGCGTGCTAAAAGAGATTGCTTTATGAAAGCGTCTTCTTCTAGTTATCATGATAATGAAGATGAAGATCTGAAAGTGATTTATGTGTCTCCTATTAAATCCTTGTTTTCTAGTATGAATCTTGATAAAGATGGGACTGGATATTGAAAAGGCGTCCTAATGATTTGGAGTTTCTAGATCTTGATGCTAAAATTGTTAAAAGTTGGATTGAAGAGGTGAAGACTTTACATAGCAATGAACCCACTATCTCGAATTTCAAGGGATTTAATTATCATAATTGCACTTTAATAGATTGTATTTCCTTGTTGCAATCCGTGCTAAATTCTCCTCATGCTTATAGTCAAAATAAAGCTTTTACCAAACACGTAATTGATGCTTTAATGCAATCTTATGAAGAAAAACTTAAATTAGAAGTTTCTATCCCTAGAAATCTTTATGATGAATAGGAACCTACTATTAAAATTAAGATTAAAGAGCATGAATGCTTTTCTTTGTGTGATTTGGGTGCAAGTGTTTCCACAATTCGAAAAGCTTTGTGTGATATGTTAGGTTTCCATGAACTTGATGGTTGTCCTTTAAATTTGCATCTTGCGGATTCTACCATTAAGAAACCAATGGGAAGGATTAATGATGTTCTTATTGTTGCAAATAGGAACTATGTGCCCGTAGATTTCATCGTTCTTGATATAGATTGCAATCCTACATGTTCTATTATTCTTGGTAGACCTTTCCTTAGAACAATTGGTGCAATTATTGATATGAAGGAAGGAAATATTAGATTCCAATTTCCGTTAAGGAAATGCATGGAACACTTTCCGAGAAAGAAAATCAAATTATCTTATGAATCTATTCTGAGAGCCACTTATGGATTGCCTACCAAAGATGGCAATACCTAGATCTATTCTTGTATCATGCCTAGCTAGGGGCGTTAAACGATAGCGCTTGTTGGGAGGCAGCCCCATTTTATTTTATTTGCTTTTGTTTCTGTTTAGGAATAAATATTGCATCTAGCTTCTGTTTAGATGTGGTTTTGTGTTTTAATTAGGGTTTGTGCCAAGTAGAACCTTTGGGAAGACTTGTGTGAAGTTTATGTGATCATGCTGTAAAAAACGGAAACTTTGGCGCTCACGAGATTAGCTACCATTTTCTACTGGAGAGTGATTTCTAGTTGATTATTTTTTCAGATGATTAATAGACACATTCCTCATGTCCACAAATTTATTTAAAGTTTTTTAGAGTTACATACGTATTCGAGAGTTACATATTGCTACACATTGTTCTGTTTTTGACAGATTCTGTTTTTCGTGTGTTGTTTGCTTATTTTGATGAATCTATGAGTAGTATCGGGGGGGGTATGAATCATAGATAAGTTGTAATACAATAGGTTTAACACCAATATAAACAAAGAATGAGTTCATTACAGTACCTTTGAGTAGTGGCTTGTTTTCTTATACTAACGGAGCTCACGAGATTTTTGGCTAAGTTTTGTGTTGTGAAGTTTTCAAGTTTTGAGTAAGGCTTTGATGGACTATGGAACAAAGAGTGACAAGAGCCTAAGCTTGGGGATGCCCAAGGCACCCCAAGGTAAAATTTAAGGACAACCAAAAGACTCAGCTTGGAGATGCCCCGGGAAGGCATCCCCTCTTTCATCTTCATCTATCGGTAACTTTACTTGAGACTATATTTTTATGCACCACATGATATGTGTTTTGCTTGGAGCGTCATGTATGATTTGAGTCTTTGCTTTTTAGTTTGCCATAATCATCCTTGCTGTACACACCTTTAGAGAGAGATACAAATGAATTTGAATTTATTAGAATACTCTATGTGCTTCACTTATATCTTTTGTGCTAGATAGTTTTGCTCTAGTGCTTCACTTATATCTTTTAGAGCACAGTGGTGGGTTTATTTTGTAGAAATTATTAATCTCGCATGCTTCAATTATATATTTTTGAGAGTCTTTTAGAACAGCATGGTAATGTGCTTGGGTTATAAAACTAGTCCTAATATGAAAGACATCCAAGATGGGTATAGTAAAAACTTTCATATATAGTGCATTGAATATTATGAGAAGTTTGATGCTTGATGATTGTTTTGAGATATAAGGATGGTGATATTAGATTCATGCTAGTAGAGTAGTTGTGAATTTGAGAAAAACTTGTGTTGAGGTTTGCAAGTCCAGTAGCATGCACGTATGGTAACCGTTGTGTGACAAATTTGAAGCATGAGGTATTTCATTGAGTGTCATCCTTTGTGTGGAGGTCAGGATCGCGTGATGGTTAACTCCTACCAACCCTTCCCCTGGGAGCATGCATGTAGTACTTTTTTTTGATGACTTGTAGATTTTTGCAATAAGTATGTTAGTTCTTTATGACTAATGATGAGTCCATGGATTATACGCACTCTCACCCTTCCACCATTACTAGCATCTCTTGTACCGCACAACTCTCGCCGGTATCATACACCCATCATATACCTTCCTCAAAACAGCCACCATAACTACCTATCATGGCATTTCCATAGCCATTCCAAGATATATTTCCATGCAACTTTCCACCATTCCGTTCATATGGCACGCTTCATCATTGTCATATTGCCTTGCATGATCACGTAGTTGACATCGTATTCGTGGCAAGGCCACCATGCATAATTTTTCATACATGTCACTCTTCATACATTGAACATCCCGGTACACCGCCGGAGGAATTCATGTAGAGTCATACTTTGTTCTAGTATCGAGTTGTAATATCGACTTGTAAATCAATCAAAGTGTGATGATCATCATTATTAGAGCATTGTCCCAAAGAAAAAAAGAAAAGAAGAAGAAGAAGAAAGGACAAAAAAGGAAGGCCCAAAAAAGGGAAAAGAAAAAAAAAGAAAAAAAGGGGGACAATGCTATTATCTTTTTCCACACTTGTGCTTCAAAGTAGCACCATGATCTCCATGATAGAGAGTCTCTTGTTTTGTCACTTTCATATACTAGTGGGAATTTTCATTATAGAACATGGCTTGTATATTCCAACGATGGGCTTCCTCAAATGCCCTAGGTCTTTGTGAGCAAGCAAGTTGGATGCACACCCACTTAGTTTCTTTTGTTGAGCTTTCATATTTTTATAGCTCTAGTGCATCCATTGTATGGCAATCCCTACTCACTCACATTGATATCTATTGATCGACATCTCCATAGCCCATTGATACGCCTAGTCGATGTGAGACCATCTTCCTCTTTTTTCTTCTCCACAACCGCCACTCTATTCCTGTGGCACCCCGGCTCAAAGTAACCGGTTTACCATGCATTGCCAACCCAGAGATCTTGTCTTCTAGCAACACACAACAACTTGGTACAGGAAACAACCACTTTATTGATGCTAGCGGATGATAGTTCATATTACAACAGGTGGCGAGGCCAAGCGACACACACGGTGCGTCTGAACAATATGTACATTATTTGGTGAACAAAAAGGGGCCTCGATCATAGCAACTACGCAGCAGCGGAACAACGTCGTATCGGAACTCCATAGCACAGGGACACCGATGTGGACACGATCTAAACTCGGACATCACTCCTTTCCAGCGAGACTTTCCTGAAAGCTGGCATGACACGCCAGGTCAGTACATTGAATGTACTTGCGAGCTCACCATCAACATAAACATAATGACAAGCAATATCATGATATTTAACCACTTGCTTTACTAATACATCATTATATCATATATGCAGTGATCAAGATCTTGTGGTATGAGTCCCTCGGACTTGCTTACCAAACGGTGATCACTCTTGGATCACCAACGGACCAACCACGTGGTCTTTAATCGGGCTACCGTGTAACCGAGCGGTGATCTTTCCGGCGATCACCGCCATGACCTACACTTGGTCTCCAACATCAAGATGATTTACCACCATTACCTTCTCATCAGTGCAAAGTTCATAAATTAGTGTGCAAAATTATTTAAATGTTGACCCATGGTGTGACTACTTTCGAGCGTGTCCGTGACCGTGGACTCGGCTATCGATCTGTCATACTTATGACACTTCTATGACGATAATTGTGACAAAAACCGGTATCATCATAGATGTGGTGGGGTCCAACTTCTATGACCAAAAATCATAAAAGAAAATGGGTTTTTTGTCCTGGGCGGGCCGGAGACGTAGTTGCATGACATTCTTTGGGCCGTCCATGACGGAAAAAACCGTGGTAGAAGCGAGGGCGAGGAAAATATCGGGGTGTTCCTGGTTACGGTGGGTGGTCGGGGCTGAGCGATGCGCGTTTCTCTCGTACACGCACGCGCGTCGGTGCGAGGCGTTGGGCTCTTACTGAACCCGAGCGAGGCATTGGACTCTAACTTAACCCAAGCGATTGCACTGCAGGCTACGCGTTACTGAACCCGAGCGATCGATCGATGGCTATTAACTGAACCCGATCGAGCGATTCATTTGCTACTGCTGCTAACTGAAGCCGATCGATGATGCCTCTGCATGAACAGTGAGCGTTGCTCGGGGGGTTTGGATGAATAGTTCCTGGTGGGGGTGGCTGAACAGGACCCCGTAGTGTTGCCTCTGCATGAACAGGACCCCGTGCGATCAAGCAGGTTGGGGCTGCATGAACAGGACCCCGTGGAGGGCTGCATGAACAGGACCACCCCGTGGAGGGCTACATGAACAGTATACGGTGGAGGGCTGGATGAACAGTAGCTCGTGGAGGGGTGGTTGAACAGGAGCCCGTGGAGAGGGCTGGTTGAACAGTAGTTGGTGGAGTAGCGCGAGGTGGAGATTGGAGGAGGTTGACGGTGGATGAACAGTAGCCCGTGGAGGCTGGAGGGGGTCGATGTTGGTAATGAACAGTATCCTGAGGAGTCCCGTTTTGCGGTACGCCAGACCCCTCCCGATGAACAGGACCCCCATTTCGACCGTAGAGCTCCAACACAAGTCCGTTTCCTCCGTTTTGCGGTACGCCACACCCCTCTCAATGAATAGGACCCCCGTTTTGACCGTAGCGCTCCAACAGAAGTCTGTTTCCTCCATTTTGCGGTATGCCACACCCCTCCTGATCGACAGGACCCCCCTTTCGACCATAGGAGGTCCGTTTCCTCCGTTTTGCGGTACACCAGATCCCGTTTCGAACATGGCTGGTCGAACACAAGGTCGTTTCCTCCGTTCTGCGGAACGCCAGGCCTCGTTTCCATCGGCTGTTCCGTCCAAGCCCTCCCGATGAACATGATGACGCATTCCGCTCTGACCCAGCCAGTTGGCTCCCCATGAACACGACGACGACGTTGCTTCTTCGTTCTGACCCAACCATGTACACGAGCCCTGGCCGTACGTATGCGCGAGTAGGCGTTCGAGACCCTGCCCGTATGTACGTACGTGGCCGTATTTTCTTTCTTGCACACTGGCCGATGTACGTACGTGTACATGCTACGTGCGCGCCTCTACAACAACATGTGCGCACCACTACATCGAATAGTATGTACCTACACCTTCGCGACCAGAATGACAATGCTATGTACGCTTCGACCAGGTGGGTCCTACTGTGAGGCACATCCTTGCATGTGAAGATGTAGCTGGTGGGTCCCAGCAGTCAGGGGGGCGAATCGTTTTTTTTTGCCCGGACGCACTTCCTTGCGTGCGAAGATGTAGCTGGTGGGTCCCAGCAGTCAGGGGGAAACGTTTTTTTCACGTAATACGATGGCCCATCCGGTGCGTCCCCGCTATCAGGTGGAGGAATAATTATTTTGCGCGTAATAAGGAGGCACTTACTTGCTGCGGCCGTGGACCCAGCTGTCAGCCTCTCCACGTACAGTCCACGTTCGATGAAAGCCGCTCCTTGACCACATTGACCACGCCGCGCCGAGAGAACCAGGGCGGTGGACAACGGCAAGGCCTAGGAAGGGGACGATGCAGAGCCAGGGAAGACGCGGCAGTGGATGCCCAAGTGTAGAGGAGTACAAGGGTTCACTGGTTCGCTGCGCTGTGAGGCTGCTATCGTCGCAGAATAACAGGGGGTGTGGGTGAGTAGAGGGATTGCCTGGCCAGCGGTGGGAATAGTAGGGGCCGGTGAGGCCTCCGCAGCAGCACAGCCGGCCACGGGAGGCAGGAGCATGTGGCATGACCGACACTGCTTTGGGCAGCTGGAGCAACAAGACCAGAGGTTGATGAAGCACTATGGCTGTTGGATGGATATCGTACGATCACTGTAGCTAGAATCGTTCATATTGACTAAGTTGACAAACCAGACCGTCTCCGTCAACTTAGTAGGCCCACAAGTCAGCCTCCCACCAAGGTGGGTCCCAACTAGCATGGGGAGTATTCATTTTTTTGTGCGTAATAAGGAGGCACTTCCGGTGGGTCCGAGCTGACAGCGGGGGGAATGTTTTTTCGCAAAATACGGTGGCCAGCCCGGTGGGTCCCTGCTATCAGGTGGAGGAATAATTATTTTCCGCGTAATAAGGAGGCACTTCCTTGCGGCTGCCGTGGACCCAGTTGTCAGGCTCTCCACATACATTACTCTTCCAATGGAAGTTGTTCCTTGACCACGTTTGTAATGCCCAGGATGGGACTATACCTCCTACGTGTCGAGGCACGACTTAAAGGTTTAAGCCCATTCTGGAATGATCTCAAGTTTGGTATCTTTGCACGACTCATGTAAAAATAGGGATGAAAAAGCAAAAGGATAGTTGGCTTACACTCGCCACGTCACACAATACATTACATAAGCAAAACATCATTCAAAACATCACAACCCGACTACGGGTGAAGATCCAAAAGAAAGATACCAAAAACATAAAGCCACAGGTCTGAATCGCCCCTAGTAGAAACCACTACTGATCGTCGAAAACTTCACAAGCATACGGCCACGCTCTTCATCGAACTCCCACTGAAGTTCTGATCCATCTCCTGCATCATACTCAGTTGAACCTGCATCTGGTGTTGTAGTATCTGTGAGCCACGAGGACTCAGCAATCCCATAACTATGGGTAACAAGACTAGCAATGCTTTATGGGTATGGAAGAAGTAAGGTGGTGAGGTTGCAGCAGCGGCTAAGCATAATATGGTGGCTAACTTACGAGTACAAGAATAAGATGAGCATCTACGCAAACGGTCGCAAACTAGTAATGATCGCTAAAGATCCTGAACTAACTATGAGTCAAACATAACCCCACCGTGTTCTCTTCTCAAAGTGAAAAGAGACAGTCACGGTTACTCACACAGTTGTGTGTGTTTTACTTCGGATCCTTTGTCAACTTTTCTACAACCGGACATTAACAAATTCCAATCTGCCACATAACCGCGGGCACGGCTTTCGAAAGATCATAACCCTGCAGGGGTGTCCCAACTTAGCCCATCACAAGCTCTCACGATTAGCTGAAGTGATAAATATAATATCATGACCCCTTATCTTAGGGAAAACCGATCAGGCTTGGCATCCCGGTGCACAAGACATTTCGACAATGGTAAAACAAGTCCAGCAAGACCTCCCGGCGTGTCGACACCCTGATAGTAGCCGCGCGTATCTCGTCTCAGGCCACGTCCGGATGGGTGAAGCTACAGGTAAAACCAAACCTCGAGTTTCCCCGTGGTGGCCCCGCAGGCTCCCCGTTTGGGACCAACACCATCAGCACTGGCCCCCTTGCTATGTAGAAAAGAATCCGAAGGGCGCGACCCCCTATGCAAATTTAATTATTTAATTAAGTTGTTATTATGAGGCAAATTAAAACCAATGTTGGGCCTTGCTGGAGGAGTTTTATTCAAAGTCGAAGTGTCAAGGGGTCCCCATATACCCATCGTGTAAGGAACGCAAAATCAAGGAACATAATGCCGGTTTATCGGCGCCTAAGGTGGCATGAGTGGAACAAAACACCGAGCAAAAGGCCAAGCCTTCCACCCATGCCCAGTACATGGGTGTGTTAATAATAATAATAGATATTGTGATATTCCAACAACAAGTTCCCTCCTGGAACGATCTTCATCTTCACCTGCAACTAACAACGCTATAAGAGGGGCTGAGCAAGCGGGTAACATAGCCAAACAGTGGTTTTGCTAGGAAGGTGTCAAAAGGTTAGAGGTTTCATGGCAACAAGGAGAGGCTGACATAAAAGATGGGTAGCGTGACATATAACGATAGCATCGAGACAACTAAGCATGGCAATGGTAGTAAAGGTATCCAAGGGTATGGTCATCTTGCCTGAGATTCCGCAAGGGAGAAGAACGGGTCCATGAAGTAGTCGAACAGAACCTCACAACTCCAGAACGAACCCGAAGCTAACGAGGGAAGCAAACCGGAAAGAAACAAGTAACACAGTAAACACACCACACGAGACATGACAATATGCTCAATCAAGTATGATGCAACACAAGTATACATAGGATGCACTACAAGTCTATACAGGAAGCAAAACATGGCAAGGTAGGAAGCACAACAAAACAACACAAGTCTATATGATGCAATACATGGCCAGGTATGATGCATGACAAGTCTATACAGGAAGCAATACATGGCAAGGTAGGAAGCACAGAAAAACAACACAAGCCTATATGATGCAATTCATGGCAAGGTATGATGCATGACAAGTCAATGCAGGAAGCAATACATGGCAAGGTAGGAAGCACAGAAAAAAAACACAAGCAACATGTTAAAGTGAGGCCGGAAACTACAACAACAGTTCCGGAAAAATCCCCATGTGCATGTTTAGCAATTTTAAGCAAACAACAATTCTCACATTTTAAAGGTTGTTATCATGATGCGGATGACATGATCAAGTTTATGCAATTTTTATTAAAAGTTGACATGAAGATGATAAGGAGTATTTGTCACCGTGGTGCAAGGGAAGGGTGCCACGGCAACGATCCAAAAATGATGCAACGGCAACATCTCGGTTTCGGTAGCTCGTCGAGAGACCGGCGCAAAAGATGAAGGGCGGAGTGAACGAGTCGAACAAGATGAAAGGGGGAGTGATCCCGTCACCGGGTTCCCACGAGTCGGCGACGAGGCAACCGAGGAGCATGACAAAAGACGAATCGGGCACGATGCACACAAGGGACACATCTCATACAACACATGCATACGACGGGTCATCGTCACGGGGTTATACCTTCGAAATGAGCGTTTCGAGGATGATCAAGATCGTAGGGGAAGTAGTGGAACTCGCGGGTCGTGGTACACGTTCGTAGAGGGAAGTAGTCGTTCCGTTCGTAGTCATACACGGGGCGACGGTAGTGGTACACGGTTCTTCGGCGACGGTCGTCGTACACGTTCCGTAGAGGTACTTGAGGGTTCCGAGTGCTCCGGGCGTAGTGGTACTTGTCGCATCCACCAAGTGTAGTCGTACTCGGACGTCGTGGAACTTGTCGAAAACCAACCGGAGGTAGCCGTACATTTGAAGAGGAACTTGGCTTTTCTCCTTGTTCGGTAGTCGTTCGACTCGGCATCAACTGCAACAGTCTTGGCGAATCCCTGTAGTCGTACATATCTTCGCGTGCTGTAGTCGAACTTGGGGTCTTGGCGTATCCCTGCGTACACGTACTAGCTGCTCCGTGTGATTGAACTCGAGGTGTAGTAGAACGATGCGACGGGGCAGCTCCGGGCGAGCGGATAGAGGTGCAGTGAGAGGAGCAGGCCGGAGGGGACAGGTCGCAGGTCGCGAGGCCGAGGCAGGCGGCGGTTATCCCGACCGGCGGCTGAGGTGCGGGGCGGCACTGGCGGGAGGCGGAGCAGACGGGAGAAGGCGGCGGGGTCGTGGAGGCGCTCGGCAACGGGGCAGTGAGGAGGAGGTCGGGCGCAGGGCCGCTCCTTCCTCTGCCAGGGCCGCTCCTCCCTCTGCCTCTCGGCGGAGGAGAAGGGGCTCGGGCGGCGCCATGGAGCACGACGGCGGGATGGCGAAGAGGAGGAAGGTCAGGCACAGGGGAGCTGAGGCAGGGGTTTGAGCGCTGGGGAGCTAGGCACGAGAGGCGCGACGGCTATGAAGGAGGACGAGGGGAAAACGGAGCGGTGCGGTCGAAGGACCCTGGTGCGTGGGGATCGAGCGGGGATGAGGCCTGGTGGCGCTGGATGGGAGACAAGGGAGATCGAAGGGAGGAGGGAGCGAAGGGCAGAGTGGGCTAGGGTTAAAGAGGGATGCTGCTGGGCCTTGGGCCTGCGGCTGGGATGGCCAAGCAATGGTGATGGGAAAAGAAAACAGAGGCCCGGTTGGCGCTCCGTATTTCCCCTCTTAAACTCATATTCTGTTTAATAATAAAACATGAGTTTCGGAAAAAGATCAGGGAGTTAGGAGAAGGTTTAGCTAAGATAAAAAATATCCCTAGAAACTTGGAATTGTGGGATATTTTAATAAAATGCTTTGGCAATTTTTAGAGACTACAAATTTATGCGAGTTCGGAAATAACTCAACTTGCATAATTCTTTAGGCCAACCAAAGCACTTCCAAAAGACATGAAAATTGGAGGAGGTGGTTTTGGCATGATCTAATATTTAAAGGAAGATATTGAACATTTTTTTGGAATAGGGAAAAATGTCACTTGCGAATAAAAGGTAGAAAGAAGAAGAGGAAGATGATCATACATGGGCAAGGACTTGGGTGGAACCAAGATGGACTTGAGAGACCAGAAGGCGGGGGAAGTGAGGAATCTCACACCAACATAAAGGGCAAAGTTGGAGGCCATGAATTGAGACAACAAAGTCATAGGGATTTATTTTGCAAGTGTGTTCCGGTTAATTCCACACTAATGGAATATTTATTTATAATAGCTCCATAATATTAGGAGATATGTTATAAAGAGAATTCACTCTTCTCTCGATTTAAATGGACCGAAGGTCCACACAATTTATTTAGTTGAGATGCAGAATTAAAGTCATGATGGCATGATGACATGATGCAATGCAAAATAAATAACACAAGCACAAAAGAAACACACGGGAGAACCTGGAACATCTGGAATCTTCTGGGACGTCGGTCTTCGGGCGTCACAACGTTGACCACACCGTGCCGAGAGCACCAGAGCGATGGACGACGGCGAGGCCTAGGAAGGGGACGATGCGGAGCCGGGAAGACGCGACAGTGGAAGCCCGCGCGGAGAGGAGTACCAGGGTTCTCTGGTTCGGCCGCGGTGTGAGGCTGTCATCACCGCAGGGCCTGGCTAGTGGTGGGAATAGTAGGAGGACGGCAAGTCTTCCGCGGCATCGTAGCCGGCCACGGGAGGCAGGAGGACGAGGAACGACCGTCGCTGGTTTGGGAGGATGGAGCAAGAAGACCAGTGGTTGAAGAAGCACTCGGCCGTTGGATGGACATCGTACGGTCAATGGAGCTAGAATCGTGCATATTGACTAAGTTGACAAAGCCCTCCATCCTCGTCAACTTAGTAGGCCCACAAGCCAGCCTCCCACTATACTGGGTCCCAGCTAGCAGGGGGAGTATTCATTTTTTTTTTGTGCGTAATAAGGAGGCACTTCCGGTGGGTCCGAGCTGACAGCGGGGGGAGCGTTTTTTTCGTGAAATGCGGTGGCCCGTCCGGTGGGTCCCAGCAGTCAGGGGGAAAACATTTTTTAGCCAAATACGATGGCCCTTCCGGTGGGTCCCCCCTGCCAGGTGGAGGAATAATTATTTTCCGCGTAACAAGGAGGCACTTCCTTGCGGCTGCCGTGGAACCAGCTGTCAGCCTCTCCACGTACAGTATTCTTCTGATGGAAGTCGCTCGTTGACCACATTGACCACGCCGCGCCGAGAGCACTAGGGCGGTGGATGACGACGAGGCCTAGGAAGGGAACGAAACGGAAGGCACGGAAGACTCGACGGTTGTTTCCCACGTTGTGACACCCCGAGACCGGTGCACCAGGTGTCAGCTAGTTATTCGTTGTCAGTGCCATGTCATCTTGCTTGCGTGTGCATCTTGCCATGTCATCATGTGTGTTGCATCAGCATGTTTTCAAAACTTGCATCCGTCCGAGTCCCCTCGTCCTCTCCGTTGTCCGTTCTGAGCCCAGACACACTTGCACGCACCCGCAGTGCCTTCGAATATTTATTTTATGAGTGGCCAAAAAACGTTCTCGGAATGAGTTGAAACTTGGCGTGTGGTCTTATTATAGTGTAAACAGGCCGCCTGCCAAATTTCATCGCATTCGGAGCTTGTTTGATAGCCCAACGGATATATATAGCGGCACTAGTAGCCGGTTAATTCGTCGGACGTTTTCGGTCTCCGAAAACATCCGTGGGCCTCTCCCTCTCTTCTCGTCCCTAAGCCCAAGGTCTTCTACACAGCCCAACAAGGCCCAGCCTACTCCCCCTTCGCTCCGTTGCCGTTGGATAGCGATCTGATGACTTCGGAACGGCCTCAAACCCCCAAACCCTAGCATTTTTTGCTACATATGGACCCTCCCCTTCCTAAAATGGGCAGCCTAGCTTCTTCCCCTACCTCTAGCCCTCTCGCCCATCAAATTCCGCGCTCAGCCCCTACCCCGCCGCCACTTGTCCCCGCGCCATCCACCAGCGCCGCCGCCAGCCGCCGAAATCCCCGCCGCCAGCCACTGAGGGAGCTCCACGTGGCATCGCGTGCTTCCACCCTCAGCGTCCCCACCGCCAGGGCCCGCGAGACCCAGATCCGGCCCGCCCGGGCAACGATCTGGGCCCGAGGCCCGCATCGCGCGCCGCCCCGCAGGTCTCGCCTCCCGCTGCGCTCCCGACGGCCAGCTCCCTCCCTCGTCGGAGCAAGCCACCGAGGCCTCCCCGCCGTCCCGCTCGCCCCGCCGCCGGTGGACCTCGCCGCCGCCTTGGTTCCAGCTCGCCGCCGCCCCGCGCACTGCTCGCCGTCGGCCAGATCCCGCAACTCCCTGCCGCCAAAGTCCCTCGGCGTCCGTGCCCCGCGGCCGGGCTGCGGCCACCGCACCTCCCTCCGCCGTCGAGGGCCCTCGCCGGAGCTCTTCCCGTCAAACCATCGCCGGCCTCCCGTCCTCCTGCTCTCGATCGGGCAAGACCCGTCTACTGCAGCCCGACCCGCCTATGCAACCCGACCCTTGTCGCTCCTCTCACTGCCACGAGGGCCCCACTCGTCGGAGGTGTCCGTCCACTTCGGACATGTCCGTTTCCCGAGGTGCTTTTTTGTCTAATTCCCCAAGTTTTGTACTGTTCTGATGCATATTTTGAATGGCTGTAATTATTTGTGTGTATGTCCGAATTGAGTGTATGATATGTCAGAATGATCGTGGTGATATGCTCTACACTTTGTTCCATTGTGCCATGCTTGATTAACTTCATCTAGATGCTCAAATATCTGTTACAAGGGTGCTACTTGTTATAAACTGCTGCCACTTGTTATTTTGTTGCCATGTTTGAGATATGATAACTTGGTGCATGTTTATCCAAATGATGCAAATGTTATGTCAAAATGTTCATCATAGATGCTTTAAATGTTGGTTGCTATAGCATGCATGTTAGAGTTCATCTTGCCATGTTAATCTCTGTTGCAAAAGTGCATTTGGCTGTTATGTTTAGAAACTTGTTATGAGATGCTTATTTCACATGCTCTTTGCTATTGTTGTGTTTGTCCCCTTGTCACATGACTAGATGTTTTAGAATATCCATGATGTGGTCTTTGATGTGGTGGATTTAACTTTCCATGATATGTCTTCTGTTGACTTAAACATGCTCGCAAACATGCCATGCTAATGTTACTGTTTTAACACAGTGAAATTTCACAAAGTCTGGAATCTGTCATATCCTGATGCTATGTTTGCTTGATGCCCTAGGCAAATCCATGTTAGTTTAGGGATGGCCATTGATCATTCCTTGTTGTATATGTTGTTGTCTATCCATTCATGCCTTCACTTGCTCATTTGGGTTGCTGTAGCTTATTTAATTCTTGCTCCCAAGTTGCTATAAGATATTACTGTCAGGTTTTTAGTGTCATGATCAAAATGTTGTAGCTTGTTGCTATTGATCCATGCCTCCTATGGAGATGCTCCAATGGTGTTGTTTGCTATAGGATATGTCTACTTCATGTCCATGCTTCTTGTCACCATGTTTGAGTGCTGTAGAGTATATATATCTTGCTTCCAAGTTGCTATGTGGCTGTTAACTACAGCTTTGCATTGTTTCTTGTTTCGGGTGTATCTTTTAGCCCGTTGCTCCGTTTTGAGTGTGCCTTATATGAAACTTGTGTGATTTTGCATGTAGAATCATAATTCAATCATGTTTACATGTTTGGAGTATGTTTGCTTGATGTTTGGGTGCATCTTGCACCGTTACCTTGCTTGTCTTGTTTTGCTCATATCTTCTAGGCCGTAGCTCCGAATTAAACAAACTTTATATGAAACTTGACTAGAATTTCATGTAGATCATCATGGTGCATGTTAAATTGATGTTTAACAACTTTAACTTAAGGTTTGTTCAGATCTGGACTAATTTCAAACTATGCATATGAGGACTTACCGGTTTTATTATATGTAGTTTCCGGCCTCATTTAAACTTGTTGACTTGTGTTGTATTTGAGTGCTTCCTGCCTTGCCATGTTTTGCATCATATATAGAATTGTCTTGCATCCTACTTGGTTGCGCATATTGTCATGTTCTTGTGTTGTTTTTCTGTGCTTCCTACCTTGCCATGTATTGCTTCCTGTATAGACTTGTCATGCATCATACCTTGCCATGTATTGCATCATATATAGACTTGTGTTCTTTTTCTGTGCTTCCTACCTTGCCATATGTTGCTTCCTGTATAGACTTGTCATGCATCATACCTTGCCATGTATTGCATCATATATAGACTTGTGTTGTTTTTTGTGCTTCCTACCTTGCCATGTTTTGCTTCCTGTATGGACTTGTAGTGCATCCTATATAGAACTGTCTTGCATCATACTGGGTTGAGCATATTGTCATGTCTTTGTGTGGTGTGCTTACCGTGTTGCTTGCTTCTTCTTGTTAGTGCTTGTTCCGTGGCGTTCGTGAGGATTCGTTCGTCTACCCGTGGTTCTTCTTCAAGGCTTCTTCTTCGTCTTCTTCACGGATCCGTTCTTCTTCCTTGCTGGATCTCAGGCAAGATGACCATACCCTTGGATACCTTTAATATCATTGCCATGCTTAGTGTCTCGATACTATCGTTATATGTCGCGCTACCCATCTTTATTGTCAGCCCCTCTCCTTGTTGCCATGAAACCTCTAACCTTTTGACACCCTCCTAGCAAAACCATTGCTTGGCTATGTTACCCGCTTGCTCAGCCCCTCTTATAGCATTGTTAGTTGCAGGTGAAGATGAAGATCGTTCAAGGTGGGAACTTGTTGTTGGAATATCACAATATCTATTATTATTATTAACACACCTATATACTGGGCATGGGTGGAAGGCTTGGCCTTTTGCTCGGTGTTTTGTTCCACTCATGCCACCTTTGGCGCCGTTAAACCGGCATTATGTTCCTTGATTTTGCGTTCCTTACATGGTTGGGTATATGGAGACCCCTTGACACTTCGTCTTTGAATAAAACTCCTCCAGCAAGGCCCAACATTGGTTTTAATTTGCCTCATAATAACAACTGAATTAATTAATTAAAATTGCATAGGGGGTCGCGTCCCCGGGGATTCTTTCTACATAGCAGGGGGGGCCAGTGCTGATGGTGTTGGTCCCAAACGGGGAGACTGCGGGGCCGCCACGGGGAAACCCGAGGTATCTGGTATAACCCGTAGGATTACCTATCCGGACGTGGCCTGAGACGAGATACGCGCGGCTACTATCAGGGTGTCGGCACACCGGTAGGTCTTGCTGGACTTGTTTTACCATTGTCGAAATGTCTTGTGCACCGGGATGCCGAGCCTGATCGGATTTCCCTAAGATAAGGGGTGATGATATTATATTTATCACTTCAGCTGATCGTGAGAGCTTGTGATGGGCTAAGTTGGGACACCCCTGCAGGGTTATGATCTTTCGACTGCCGTGCCCGCGGTTATGTGGCAGATTGGATTTGTTAATGTCCGGTTGTAGAAAACTTGGCAGAGGATCCGAAGTAAAACACACAACTGTGTGAGTAACCGTGAGTGTCTCTTTTCACTTTGAGAAGAGAACACGGTGGGGTTATGTTTGACTCGTAGGTAGTTCAGGATCTTTATCGATCACTACTAGTTTGCGACCGTTTGCGTAGATGCTCATCTTATTCTTGTACTCCTAAGTTAGCCATCATACTTTTGCTTAGACTCTGCTGCAACCTCACCACTTAACCTCTTCCTACCTATTAAGCTTTCATAGTCTTGTTACCCATGGTTATGGGATTGCTGAGTCCTCGTGGCTCACAGATACTACAACAACAGTTGCAGGTGCAGGTTTCCGATGTCTTGACGTGAGAGCGATGATCGTTGTTTGGAGGTCTTTCTTCTTCTTCTTCTTCAGTCTTGGGTTAGGTTTTGGGTCGGCAGCCTGGGATAGGAGATGGATGTCTTTGTGCTTTTCTTGTTTGTATCCGTAGTCGGATACTTTGTATTGATGTTGTTGTATTCATGTGACTTGTATGTATTGTCGTATCCCCCATGTATGTATGTAATGGTTCGATGTAATGATATCCATCTTGCTAAGCGGCCGAAATGCGATTGTGCCCCATTCACGTAAGTGTCACGTGATCGGGATAGAATCCCATCTTGGGCCTAACAAGTTGGTATCAGAACCTCGATCGACCATAGGAGCCCCCTTGATTGATCGTAGCTTGGCCGTTGTTGAGTCCAGAAGAAAACATTTTCCGGAGTCTAGTTATATCGGAGAGTAAGAATTCTTTTACTCCCCTGCCCCTTCGTCGCTCTCGTGAGGAATCTTGACGTAGGTGTTTTGGAATTACCCCTCTTCCCCTTCAAATTTTTTTAGGATCACGTGGATTTTTTTTTTCATTTGTTGCGTTGTTAGTTCTTTCATCTGGTGCATCTCTCGTCAGGTCGATTGACCCTCTTCTTCTTTGCAAGTTCAACCCTCAGTTCTTTTCAACCGACGGTGTTTCTTCCCGTCCGTTGTGTTTTTTATTTTTCCCACCCGCCCACCCTTTTGTTTCTCGGAGCCGGAGCCCTTAATCGAGTATCCATCCTACTCGTGTGAATCCTTTGCATTCTTTCCTCAGTTATTATTCCAACTGGAGAATTCTCGTCTAGTTCGTCCTTCTTCATCTCCTTTCTTTTTCGATGGACTCAATTCCAGTATCTCCGTGATGTTCTTATTCTATTTTCGGCTCAATTGCTTCACCTTGCTCGTTTGTCTCTCGTCATTTATTTGTTCCGGAGTTTCGAAGAAATCTCAGGATGTTCGTCCGTCTTCCAATTTAATTCGAGCTTGTCACCTCATTCGGGTCTTTCTATCATTCTGGTGCATTATCTTCCTTTCAATCATTCTCAACGATGGGTGTTTCTCTTCGGTGGGCTCATAACCCACAGGTCTTTTCCCAGGATGTTACCTTACTCTTCTAATTTCCCGGAGTATTCTAAAATTCTTTCAATTGAGACGTAAGTATGGATTCCATCAGTCACGTGCCTTCCGAAGTTCGTTTGCAATTCTTTTCATCGGTGGTTCAACCTTTTCCTCATTTCATTCATCCGGAGTATTTCATTAATTCTTTTCTTTGTGTTCCTCTGAAGGCCATCATTTCAGAAGATTTCTTCACTCTCAGTTTTCAACTTCGTCCTCCAAATATTCTTCATTGATGCCTCTTCGTTCGTCTCACATTTGTCCGGTGCTTGTTCAAGTATTCTGTAATCAGTTCACAATCTCTTCGTTCTCGTCATTCAAATTGTCCTCAAGTGCTTTATTCTTCCCGGAGATTCATTCTCTTGTGTTCACTCAATTTCAATTCTTCACGGTGGCTTGTCCTCTTGCATCGTTCAATTTCATTCCTTACGGTGGTCATTCTCGTTCTTCACTCGATTTTAATTCTTCCCGGTGGTTCGTTCATTTTCTTCACTCGGCTTTAATTCCTTACGGTGGTTTGCTCAAGAGTTCTTTTCCAGTGCTATCATATCAATTCATTCGTTCATTCCAATCCTACCGGTGTTTCATGAAGATTTTCGCAAATTCCCGATACATCCCTCTTTAATCTTTTCAACAGGAATAAGTGATATGCAAATCCATTGCTTCGCATCAATTTAGCCGGTGTAGGATAAGCCTACCATAATTCGTATTCTTTTTCATCAAGTTGATTTAATTCCTTCCTTCGGAGTTTATTCTTGAGGAATAAATTCTAGTTCCAAGTCCTTTCATATTTTTTCCCCGGAGTTCAAGTTTTCCCGGCCATCTCGTTGGTACCCCCGTCTAAATCACTGCAAGGCTTTATTCTTATTCATTTTGCCCGTCAGTTCTATATTATCATCCTTGTTGTTACCGGAGTTCCCCGTGGTGGTTATCCATCATTTAATTCATTCTTCAAACGTTCAGCTAATTCTTCTGGAGCAGCGCAAGCGTTCTTATTCTTTTGCCTCTCGAGTGCAAATAATTATCCGTATTCTCTTGAAGTGGAGTTTTGCAATTCTTCATTCTCAGATAATCCTTCTTTTCGTTGCGGCATTATTCACCTCAAGTTTTGAGATGTTTAAATAAGTCCACAACAAGCTAATTCTTTTGTTGTTGATTTCCTCAACAACTCCGTTCAAGCCTTTTTGTGAAGATGCTCTTTCGAATTCTTTCGTGGTGAAAGTTGTCATCTTCTTCTTCATTCTTTTCATTCCACTCTCTTTAAATTCTTTCAGAGGCATTTTCTTGTTCATCTCGTCATGGGTCGTTCCATATTCTCAAGTTCTTGCTCCATTCCATTCTTGTTCAACCGGTGTGCTATTTCTTCCAGTTTCAGCCGGAGTGCTACCCGAATTCTTTTGTTCGGATTTCTTTTCTATCTCTTTTAACCGGAGTGGTTTTGAATTCATTCTCGTTGCTTCAGCTCGTCTTTCGTGCCTTTCAACCTCCTTGATTCTCGTTGTATTCCTTGCTCATCTTGTTTAATGAAGTCCTTGAAACTTCGTTCATCTCCGTTGTATCATTTCTTCAAATTGTTCAACCTCTCAAGTTTCTTTGGTTTCACTCTTTTGTCCTTGAAGAACTTTGTTCTTCCTTTTTCTCTTCCGTCTCGTTCCTAAGATCTCGGGACGAGATCTCTTGTTAGTAGGGGAGTGTTGTGACACCCCGAGATCAATGCAATTTAAAATCTCGAAATGAAAAAAAGATATTTGAAACTAATTTCTGGTTTGATGTGTTTTAAAAATGTACATCCCATTTCTCATTACTAATATGCCATTTTCTCGGGCAGTCGAATGAAGCTCTCCTAGTCTTGAAAGATTTGCAGCCCAACAGGCCTGACAAAGCGACTTATTTGGCAAATTACAAAAAAAACTGGGTTCTGGCCATGGACCCAGCCGTCAGCCTCTCCACGTATAGTACTCTTCCGATGGAAGTCGGTCATTGACCAGATTGACCAAGCCACGCCGAGAGCACCAATGCGATGGACGACGGTGAAGCCTAGGAAGGGGACGACGCGGAGCCGGGGAAGACGCGGCAGTGGATGCCGACGCAGAGTGGAGTACGAGGGTTCACTGGTTCGGCTGCGTTGTGAGGCTGCCGTCGCCGCAGAATAATAGGGGGTGTGGGTGAGTAGAGGGATGCCCTGGCCAGCGGTGGGAGTAGTAGGGGGAGTTGAGGCCTCAGCGGCATCACTGCCGGCCACGGGAGGCAGGAGCACGCGGCACGACCGGCATTGGTTTGGGCGGCTGGAGCAAGAAGACCAGAGGTTGAAGAAGCACTACTACCGTTGGATGAACATCGTACGGTAAGTGGATCTAGAATCGTTAATATTGACTAAGTTGACAAAGCCCCCGTCTCAGTCAACTTGGTAGGCCCACAAGTCAGCCTCCCACGATGCTGGGTTCTAGCTGGCAGGGCGAGTATTCAGTTTTTTGTGCGTAATAAGGAGGCACTTCCTTGCGTGCGAAGATAGCTGGTGGGTCCGAGGTGTCAGCGGGGGGCACGTTTTTTTTTGGGAAATACAGAGGCCCTTCCGGTGGTTCCCAAATGTCAGTGGAGGAATCAAAGACTTGAGAAGGCGTACAGAACAAGCTAGTGTACCAGTAAAGAGACGTTGCTGAGTTTTTTTAGAAAAAAGAGAGACGTGCTCCTGTAGCTGGTTCGAATCCAAACCTAGACTATGACTATATATGGTGCTATGCTACTCTACAAGTAATGAAACTGACATATCCAACATTCGCTTCTCCTCTTCTCTACTTACTCTGCCTAGCATCAGAAGCTCTGGCCGCAGCAACCATGTCCGTTGGCTGCTCGTCCACCTGCTCTTCAGCAGGCAACAACCAAATATGCGCCAAGTCGCCACCCGTACCATCGCCGGTGGGTCTCATCACACCGCTGCCGGCACGTGAACCGCACCCGGTTGCTCATCGCAACCCGCTGCCGTTGGTGTGGTGCCACTGCTGCAAATCACACAAAGTCATACGTCGCATCTCAACCACATGCCTCAACCCTGGCCGAGTCTTCTACAAATGCCCGAATCATGGGGTAATAATACATTTAAGTGTTGTTCTGCTGCTTTCAGTTCCTGATTTTTTTAATAGTTTGATTGATGATCTTCCAATTTGATTCGTCCAGAAAAGGGAAGATTCATGTGATTTGTATTTCTGGGAAGTTTCTGATGTGGGGTAGTGCAACTACGCTGATTATTTGGTTAGTCGAGGAATCCCAATACCAGCAGGTTGGGGTGTTGGACAAGTAACTAAAGGAACGGCATAAGAGGAAGATGCAGAGCAGAAGGTTAAAGATGCAGTTCCTCTGTTCATGGGCAAGCAACAATTGCTGAACGGCCTTGACAATAATGAGGAGATGAAAGAGCTTGTGAAGATAATGAGCAAAATCGATGTGCTCTGTAGGATGATTGTCTCTTTATTTGCAATGTATGTAGCACTTGTGATGTACTCAGTGGCTATGACACGAGCACTTTGCTGAAACTAGTAATGAATGAAACCTGTATAGCAGGCTGGGCGTAGTGTTGTGAACATCTAATGATTTGTATTAACGGAATTCAGGGGGTATAGCCTTTTGCTCATAAATAAATAAATAGCGGAGGCTCTTTTGGTAATAAATAAATAAATTAGCAGAGGCCCTATCGGGTTAGCTTTGTTCTCATTCGAAGACGTCGAGGAAATTGCAGTACAACATCAAACTATGTCATCAAATTCAAGTTTCACAGCGAAATATGAGTAGAATTAAACAACAATGTCATCATGTATTAGTCATCATACAATCACCAAACACAAATCAATATACATAACAAGTGATGTTCTCACAGGAAAATAGTAAACAATATGTTCATTAGGTTTCAGTTGTCATAGCAAACACAATTTCACATAGCAGATAAAAACAACGTCTTCTGACAGGCAAATACGACAAAAGCAATGTAATCATCAACCGCAGCAGCAGCGTTAAAATCTTCACCATGTGTATCAGTCTGAATCGTAATTCCCCACGGAGTCATCTTCTTCTTCATCCTCAACATCCTCGAACGTTGGCTTCTTCTTGATCAACTCTTGTATTCCACGGCACGACAAGCAATCTTTTCGCTGGCGTCATTGACGTGATAGTTCTCAAAGATATTAGGAACATCTGTGTTATCTTGTACATCAGGAGCAGTGTAACCATCATCTTGTTGTCCAAGTTCATTAAACGAATTCCTCTGCTCAAACCTTTGCAATACTCTCAAGTCATCGCTACGTGCAAATGTGTCTTCCAAGAAAAATATATGTGTTGCTTGATTTGCCAAAATTAAAGGCTCGTTGGTCTGGTACGCCGCCTTGACATTGATGAATTTGAAATAATCATCAGCTATGGGTTTTGCGATCCTGGAAAACAGGTTATACCAACGACAGCACAACAAAACCACACACTGATGATCCTCGAAACTAGAGATATACTGCAACTGAACAATGTATGTTATGTTAGCATACATTTCAGTTGTCTCTTTGTCATACGTATCCGTGCTCATGATGGCACTGTTTTGCGTCTTCCTGCCTTCGTCTCGTGCAAGGGTGTTGTAGCGCACATCTCCAACAACGCAAGATTCATAATGTCTTACCCGAGTATCTGGACCCATTGCTAGTGAGTAAAGGGCATCATCAACTGCCTGCCCATCCTCCCGGATCTTCTTAACCTTTGTTAGAAAATAGACAACCTGATCATCTTATGTACTCAATATATTAAAAAAGACAGTGCAATTCAAAAGCTTACATGGCTCTTGAACCATTTAGCAAATCCTGCCATAACCAGTTTGTCAATGTTTCTTGTATTTTGCGACTGTAACTCCTTTTTGTAGATGCTGCACAACATAGTGATCGCGTCAAACATCTAAATATATAAGAATGTGCTGCAAGTTTAGTATATTACGATGTATAAGCTGCAGCACTTATCACTTACTTGATATAAGGTAGTGTCTCAGGACAGTGATTCAACACAGACCAAACCATTTTGTCCAAATCTTTAGGTTTGTCCTCTTGTCGACTCTTCCCTGTAACTCGAACAGAATAATCAAAAACATTGAGCCCGGGATTGTCTTCATCCACCTCTTTGCTAACCTGATCAGCTGTTTCAATGTATTTTGAGCAGAATGTCAACGCTTCTGTAGCAATGTAGGCCTCTGCAATGGAACCCTCGGGTATAGCTCTGTACCTAACAAAGCCCTTGAAAGTGCCTAGCTGCCTTTCAATAGGGTACATCCAGCCATAATGTACTGGACCTCTAAGTAGTGTCTCATCAGGTAGATGAATAGCCAAATGCACCATCACATCAAAGAAGGTTGGAGGATATATCTTCTCAAGGTCGCATAGGATAGTTGGTAACTTGTCTCTAAGACGCTCCAAAGCATCTATCCTGATATTTCTACTGCAGAGTTCCCTGAAGAATTCTCCCAACTCTGCAACTGCTTTCTATAAGTCAGGGCGGCCCAATCCTCTAAGGATAACAGGTAAAACCCTTTGAAATAGGACGTGGCAGTCATGAGTTTTCAACCCTTGTACCTTGTTTCCATCTGCACCGACTCTCCTTTCAAGGTTGGAAGAAAATCCATGTGGGAATCTCACACGTGATAGGACCTCGCAAAATTCTTTTCTTTTTACCTTGTCCAAGATGTACACAGCTGGTGCCATATCCCGTGGTTTACCTTCATCTTGCACCTGCAAATCATCTCTGATACCCAGGTGTATCAAATCAATCCTAGATTTTAAGGTATCTTTCGTCTTGCCTTCAATATTAAGAACTATGCCGATAATACTGTCACATATATTTTTCTCGATGTGCATCACATCAAGATTATGCCGCAGATCCAAATGTTTCCAATACTCCAAGTCCCACAAAGTGGACCTGCGGGTAAACAATAATCTCTCTTCTGCCCTGCCACACTTCCTTTTCCCGCTACCATTATCAGGATGGTTTCCTGGTGTAATATGCCTGACCTTCTCTAATTCCACTTGCAACTCATCGGCGGTGAGCCTCTTTGGCGCATCACAGTTTTAATGCTTTGCATTGAACACATGTCTTCAGTATTTTCTAGGATACAGTTAGTCCTTGGCAAGGAAACGGCGGTGTCCAATGTAACAGATCTTGCTAAGTATTGCGTATGACAGAGGATTCCTGTCACAGCGAACACATGCATTGTAACCATGTGTCGTTCACCCTGACATAGTGCCCAAAGCCGGATAATCATGGATGCACCAAATTATAACAACACATTGAAGGAAATCAGCTGGTGGGCTCCTATATAGGTCTCGAGTGAGAACACCCCTAATAAGCTGGTGAAGTTCCTCCACAAGAGGCTCCATGAACAAATCAAAATCCTTTCCAGGACGTTTTGGACCTGGGATGAGCAAGGCCATCATGTAGTTTGATTCTTTGGTGCAGACATTTGGAGGCATGTTGTAAGGGATAACAAGCACTGGCCACATGCTATATGTGGCGCTCTTGTGGCCAAATGGGTTAAATCCATCTTAAGCTAAGCCAAGTCTAATGTTTCTCGGGTCAGCAGCAAACTTTTTGAGCTTCTGATTGAAGCTTTTCCACTCACTACCATGTGATGGATGGCTCATTACATTCTGATCTCTGTACTCCTGGTTCTTGGAATGCCACAATACATCCTCTCTTGTTTCAACATCATGAAACAACCTCTGCAATCTTGGTGTAATTGGAAAATATCTCAGCACATTATGAGGAATCCTCTTCACAGCATCGCCATCTTTCCATCTTGATGATTTGCATTTCGGGCATTCATTTAAGTTGGCATAATCCTTCCGGAACAGAACACATTTATTCTTACAAACATGGATCATATCATATCCAATTCCAACTGCACGAAGGAAATTCTTCATTTTACTATAGGTGTGTGGAAGCTCAGACACATCTGGGAAAGCTTTGCGGAATGCAGCCAACTTCGCATCGAATGATTTGTTGGTCATCTGCTCAGATGTCTTCACCTAAAGAAAGGTGACCATAGCTGAGAACACTGACAGCTTATTTCCTGGGGTGACAGCCACGTTGCACTGTTCCAACATGGGGGCCCACCATTTTTCTTCTGCAGGTGAAAATTCACGGAATGCACGAGAATTTCGTAGCATTGTTTCAATGTTGGTCAAACTCACTGGCTCCACCACCACCTCCTCCCCCTCCTCTTCCACCTAAGCATTAGGCAGATCAAGATGGTGATCTGCTGCTTCCACGTAGTCAATAACATTGACGTTCACAGCTTCACCATGATGAACCCACCTAGTATATGTGACCGACATCCCATACAGTGTAGATGATTTTGCACAGTTGACTGGGGTCTTGTAACTGAATTCATACAGCAGCTACACGGGTAGAGCACATCTGATTTTGGACCACCGTACTCAGCTCTGATAAAGTTCATGAAGTTTTCAACCCCCTCGACATATGCAGCGGAGAATCTTCGAGCAGAAGTTATCTAAGTCATGTCCGTCTGTTAGACATACAAATTAGTTCTTCTACTAGATATTACAGGAAAAACATACATGTTTTTTTACGAAGTCCGGAAGAAAATACCTAGGTCGATGTCTAAAGCTATAGCAAGATATTTGGACGAGCAGATCTAAGTAACGAAATATATGTAAATCTAATTCAGCAAACATATCTGAGTGCTAAATTATGGCAGGCTGTTTCAGCAGTCAATGAGGCCGAGCACACAGCCATCAAACTATCGAAGGCCATCGCAGCAACAAAGATCGAGTATAAAACGGTGTAGAGCTATTTCACCCAACAGATTGGCTACTAGACCATGGCAATCTACGTCACAATAAATATATGGTAGGATATTTTAGCAACTAATCGGCCTTGGCATGCCATCTCAACTAAGCAGATTGAGTGCAGAACAGGGCAAGGAAGCTTCTTAAGCAGAGCATATTGACTGTAAACTACTTCGGCAAATAGTGAGATTAACAGCGTCTATCAGCTAACATTCAGCGCTACACCGACATGCACAGGGCCTCAGTCTAGAATGCGCATATCGTGGGAGAAGCTGACCGATGTGCGTCTCCACACGAACGTCGCCAGTAGTGGCGGCGCTGACTGCCGTGCGCCTCGACAAGAACGTCGCCAGCGGTGGCAGCACGGCTAGAGGACGGCAGTCTACGAGAGCGTACTGTGGGAGCGAGAGGATCGCCGTGCGTCCCCTCAACGAACCGCGGCGTCGACGTATCGTCGTGGCGGGGAGGGCGGCTTGAATG
>LR738710.1:206916224-207076991 GCA_902687465.1 Secale cereale
CCGCCGCCGTTCCCCGCCGCTGGTGCCACCGAAGCCAGGCACCAGCTCCTCCTTGCCCTCTGCCCCCTCTGCCCAGCCCTACGGTGAGCACCGGTCCCCCTCTTTGTTCTTATTTTTTTTGCATGTATAGATTTAGGAGTTGATGGATCTGTGGATGGATGGATAGATTGATGTAAGGATGGATGGATAGATGGATCAGATTTTTGCCTTTGAGCTGGCTACACTTAGTAAAAGAGCCTTATATTAAAAAAGATGTGTTACACATGTTCCAGTATATTCCTCTGTTTGGAATAGAAAAAAGAGTTATAAAGTTGTACTAAGTGGGATGGAGGGAGTACTTCTTTGTTGTGGGTTGTTAACAACTATTTTGGAATATAAATGGTGTTCTAATAAAATATCTCCTCTCAAGTTTATATGAAGGGCGGACTGTCATTCTAGAACATATGTTTTGTTGCTAATTGACAGTGCTTTCAGAAGTAACTTTTATTTAGGACATTAACTGTGAAGGTGACACATCATTTAGTGAGAACTGACTATTTTACACTTTACCGAGGCATTGGTCTGGGTAGATTGCGAGTGCATAAGTATCTGTAAATTTTGTCATTTATATAGTTGAATAAGAATAATCTATCTACTTAGGATTGGTTTTGCTTTCAAGAATTGCCAACAGCATATTACAACAATGCTTCCTCTACCCGTCATTCCCTCCACTTGAACTAGAGAGAGGTTTGCATCCGGCTTTAAGTTCTTAGAGATTTATTAATGACGGTCCAAACATGTGGTTATTTTGTTACTTCAGCTGAGATAAATATATAAACATTTCAAATAAAGCTTATTTGTGACTCTAAACATTTCAAACACCACACCCCGACCCTGCCCCCACACCGACCCCGACGGGGTCATATATTTGTGAATTATGAGTTAGGTCGTATATTTTTTGATTTTTTTATGCAAAACATCATATATATTTGTGTTAATCAGGTGGATTTAAAATGTGCAGTTGTTTCGTCGCTGCGAGGGTGCGGTGTTTGACGACCTCCCCGTGCGTTCGACGAGCTCCGCCCCTGCTTTCCTTGGTGAGCACAAATGACATCTCCTCCCCCCCCCTACATTTGCTCTGTTCTGGTCTTCGTGCCAATGAAACTGGCTAGCTATAGGTGTCAGTCATCAGTATGCGTAACCACTATGCGTCTCCCGTTCGAAAGGGTTACATCTATAAATATGCATGCATTTGCATATTTATAATCGTGATTCTTTCGAATTGTCCAACGTTATCCATGGACAGTCCGAGTATGTGTAGATTGGGTTCGTTTTCCTATATGCTCTGCTCCGGATCCGATGCAGAATTTCGTCAGTGCCTCCCTGTTGTTCTCCGGGTACACATCCTCTCTGCTTATTGCCGAGACGTGTATCAGGAGAACAGCGGGGAGGTGCTGCCGAAATTTTGCGTCGGATCCGGAGCAGATCATGGGAAAACGAACTCAATCTACACATACTGGGGTGGGATTAGGACCTATCTTTACCTATTAGCATGTAGGTTGCATGGACGTAATAGAACTGACAAACTCCATTAACTGATGGATATGGTTTGCTTAATTATGTATATATTTATTGTCTGTCCAGTAGGAAGTCAATATGAGTGATCGTGCGTGGATGTACACCGGTTACACTAGTCAGAAAGTTTGGACCGACGAATGGTTAACAAAAACCAAAGAGTTTGTTAGAGCCGCATTTGCTAATGGCCAGAGATTAAGCTGGTGCCCCTGTGTCCGGTGCGACAACTTTAATAAGAGGGACGAGCTTGAAATGAGTAAACACCTGCAGAAGTTTGGTTTTACGCCTGGTTACACGGTCTGGACATTTCATGGTGAGTCTGCCCAACGTGCCAGAGCTGAGGTGGTTCGTCGTCGCACCGACGAGCATGGTATCGGGATGGAAGACATGGTGCAAGACTTTGACGATGCTCGGGACTCGGACGAGGAGATGGAGGAATCTGCAAAGGCCTTCACTGAAATGTTGGAGTCCTCAAAACGTCCTCTCCACGAGCACACTGAGCTTTGTCAGCTGGATGCCATCTCACAAATCATGGCTTTGAAGGCTCAGTTCAACTTGGGTAGAGAATGCTACGACGCGATGATGACAGTATTCGGACGATTTCTACCCAAAGGCCATGTGCTACCTGCAAACCTGTACCAGTCAGACAAAATCCTTCGTGCTCTTAAGATGCCCTATGAGAAGATACATGCCTGTGAGAAAGGATGTGTCTTATTTAGGCACCAGTATGAGGACTTGAACTATTGTCCCATTTGCGAGTCATCCAGGTATGTTGTGGTAGACAATGGTATGGGTGAGAAGACGCAGACCAAAATAGCCGTTAATGTTCTTCGGTATTTGCCAATTGTACCAAGACTTCAACGTCTTTTCATGGTCAAAGAGACGGCCAGACAGATGACATGGCACAAAACGGGCAAAAGAACCGATCGTGATGCAGATGGGAATTTGATGATGGTGCACACATCGGATGGTGAAGCGTGGAAGCGCTTCGATGCATTACATAAGGAAAAAACGGCAGATCCAAGGCATCCTCGAGTCGCCGTCAGCACGGATGGGTTCAGTGTGTATGGTCAGACGGCAACCCAATACAGTTGTTGGCCCGTGTTTGTCATTCCACTCAATCTCCCCCCCGGACAGATTATGCAAAGAAAGAACATTTTCCTGACGTTGATAATTCCAGGGCCCAACTATCCGGGGAAGAATATGAATGTGTACATGCAGCCGCTTAAGGACGAATTGCAAGAAGCTTGGGTTAATGGGTTCAAGACATATGACGCCTTTAGCAAACAGAACTTCATAATGCGTGCCTGGTACATGTACTCGACGCATGACTTGCCGGCGTATGCGCTATTCGTTGGCTGGTGTGTGCATGGAAGGTTCCCGTGCCCCACATGCAAGGGAGCTCTTGAGTTTCGTTGGCTGACGGCAGGGCACAAGTATAGTTGCTTCGACTTGCATAGACAGTTTCTAGATCCTCACCATAAGTTCAGGAAAGACAAGAAGAACTTCATGAAAGGTAGACTTGTCAAACACTCTGCACCACCTGCATTGACAGGCCAACAAACCCTAGATCAGTTAAACGCTCTCGAGCCAGATCCAGAGCGTCCAGGGTATTTCAAGGGGTATAATAAGAAACACGCCTGGACTCACAAGACATGCTTATGGGATCTGCCTTACTTTAAAGACCTCCTTTGCCCACACAACATCGACGTGATGCACACCGAAAAGAACATTGCCGAAGCCATTTTTGGCACATTGTTCGGCATAGAGGGGAAGTCAAAGGATAATCCTAAGGCTAGAGTCGATCAAGAGGAGCTATGTGATAGACCGTTACAAAACATGCAAGATCCGAAAGGAAAGCGGAACTTCACGAAGCCAAAGGCATGGTTCAATCTTGGAAGGCCAGCTATGAGGGAAATTATTCTGTGGGTGAAAATGCAGTTAATGTTCCCCGATGGGTATGCAGCAAATCTACAGAGGGGAGCGAGTCTTGAAAAATTGAAAATATTTGGTCTAAAAAGTCATGATTGGCACATATGGATTGAGCGGATAATGCCGGTGATGTTGCGTGGCTTCATCCCTGAGGATGAATGGCTAGTACTGGCAGAGCTGAGCTATTTCTTCCGTGTTCTATGTGCGAAAGAACTATCGCCTGGTCTCCTCGAAGAAATGGAACAGTTGGCACCGGAGTTGATCTGCAAGTTAGAGAAAATCTTTCCGCCGAGCATGTTTAATCCAATGCAGCACTTGATTTTGCATCTCCCGACCGAGGCAAGATTGGGAGGGCCCGTGCAAAATCGTTGGTGCTACTCAACTGAGAGAATGCAGAAGACGCTTCGAGCAAAATGTAAAAAGAAACGTAGAATTGAAGCATCGATGGCCGAGGCATTCATCACTGAGGAGGCGGCAAACTTCGTGACAGCACACTACGAAGCCAAAAATCGTCATTTGCATAATCCGAAGCCTCGGTACAATGCTGACGACCCTAAAAAGGGTCGATCCAACCTCAGCCTATTCAAAGGGGATCTCGCACCAGCCAGTGGTTCGAAACCAGTACGGTTGGGTGTCGAAGAATGGTGGACCATTTCGCTGTATCTCTTCAACAACCTAACAGAAGTGCGGCCGTACATCGAGTAAGATCTCCGTACATTGTTTCGCAATTTCTAATTCCTTTGAACTGCTCTTATTCCGGGATATTTGATGCAGTCGATACGTCGCCATATTCTCGTATGGAGCGGTGATACAAAAGGATTCCGTCGAAGAGTATGAGCTTCTCGCAAAGCAAGGAGGCGCCTATCCCGGTTTCATCTCTTGGTTCAAACAAACGGTAATTTCCGTTAGACCATTTCATTTCTTTGGCTAATTTGCGACTAATGCAACAATCCTTTCGTATTAAACTTGTAGGCTAATTCAGAGATTATGGATGCCGAATTGAGACAAGTAGCTAATGGTTTTGACTTTAAGGTCCGTTCATTTGACAAATACGACATCAACGGGTATCGCTTTCGTACCTATGGCAAAGAGCTATCTATGGCCGACCGAAAGTCTACAAATTGTTGTGTCTCTGCTATCGGCGAAGGAGGTATCGAGTATTATGGAAGAGTTGAAGCAATTTATGAACTTCAATTCGATGGTGAAAACCCACCAAACGTCGTAGTCTTCAGATGTTATTGGTTCCAGCCGAAGGATACTAGAAGGACTCATGAACATATAGGGCTAGTCGAAATCAAACAAAGCACCCATTTGGATGTTCCCGATGTCTATATTACGGCTCAACAGGCAACCCAAGTTTTCTATCTACCGTGGGCCTGTCAAAGTGATTCAAATCTCAGTGGTTGGGATGTTGTTTATGAAGTGCCGCCACGTGTTAGACCACCTCCCCCCAATGAAGAGGATTATGACCAAGACACATATGACGAAGGAGAATTCTTCCAAGAAACACGTCTTTCCAAAAAACGTTTCAAGAACCGCTCAACTGTACCCCTGAACATTGAAGTAGACAGCGATAGTGAATCCGACTTCACCCCTCAGCCGGAACAAGAAGAGCCGGAACAAGAAGAAGTTACTGCTGCAGATGACCTTTCAATGCTTGAACAATTACGTAAAGGAGGCCTTCCACATGTTGATGCATTTATTAATGATGATGATGAGCTCATCACTGATAGTGATGATGATGATGCATTTAATGATCCCGGAGCATATATAGACGATTCAGAGTAATATTAGTAATGTCAGGTATTCAATTTTTTATTATGTTCATGATGATGATACTCTTAAATTATATACATATTATTCATGTCAGTTATTCAATTTTTTTTATGTTATACTAATTTCGTTTACTTTTTGTCATTGCAGGTGTTGACAGGATGGTGGGCAAGGGTCCAGAGCGCTCCGAGCCTCGTGCGAGCGCTCCTGGGAGGGGTGGTTCCATTATTCCAGACCAGCCCCTCCGGAGAGCGCTGCTAGACAGTATGCAGTCAGCACCGGCGGGCCCTTCTTCTTCGGCCGGCAGAGGTCGAGGGAGGACGAAGAAGGCTGCTAGAGGTGGACGTGGCAGCGGGAGAGGTAGGAAGGCTGCTACGCCTTCCTCGCCGCCACCCCCAGCTGATTCACCCGACCACAGGAACGCTCCGTCTGACGTGGACCCGTCTCGGACTCCGGTCCATGAGCCTCCGGTCGTCGATTCTTCGGCCCACCAGACTCGGGTCGCGGATCCTTCGCCCCACCAGACTGGGGTTGCCGATCCTTCGCGCCACCAGACTCGGGTCGCGGATCCTTCGGCCCACCAGACTCGGGTCGCGGATCCTTCGCCCCACCAGACTGGGGTCGCCGATCCTTCGCGCCACCAGACTCGGTCGCGGATCCTTCGGCCCACCAGACTCGGGTCGCGGATCCTTCGCCCCACCAGACTGGGGTCGCCGATCCTTCGCGCCACCAGACTCGGGGCACCTCTCCTTCGCCACACGTGAGTCCGGTCCCAGAGTCTTCGTCCCGGAAGACTCCGGTCCCGGAGTCTTCTTCGCATGAGACTCCGGATGCTAGTGGCCCTATTGATGATAGCGAGGACACCTTCTCTGATGATAGCTACACCGAGGGCGAGATGGTTGACAAGGGCAAGAAGGTCTACCAGCGTGGCGGTACAAAGCTCCCGCCCGTGCCGACGACCCCCGACCAGAGGTGGTTGATACAGCCTAATGGGTTGAAGTAAGTGAATTTACTCTTTTTTAACCTTTTGCCTTCATGTTTCTTCAAATTAATATCTAATGCATTGGCCTTGACATAATGCAGGGGCTGGGTACACCCCCGTGGTGTCCGCAGGCCCAACCAGGTCCTTGGTGTGCTTTGCCGGCAGCACTTCCCTGGGTGGGTCACGTTGCCCGGTGAGGGTCAGGTTCCACAGCTAGCACTTAGCTGGGAGCTGTACGAGGCTGCCCCGGCCCCGCCGGGGGAGATGGTCGCCGGTGTCGAGTGCGAGACGGTGGCCGAAATTGTGTTCCGTCGGTTCTGGGTAATTTCTCCTTTACAGAATTAAAGATCAACACTACGTAGTGATTTTACTAATCAGCGTTGTCTTGTTTGACTGCAGACCTTCTACAGGATTTCAGATGGAGAGCAGGAGGCTGCGGCTTCAGTTGTCGAAGTCGAGTGCAAGCGCCTACTTAAGAACTTACGGCACGAGGCTCGGGTGCAGGCCGTTCGAGACTACTACGCCTCGAAGGGTATTAGGAGGGCGAAGAAGAAGTGTCGCGGCAAGTTTCTGACTAAGGAGAAGTACATGTTGGTAATTACCTATTCTTAAGGCCTTGAACTTAGTTCTCTTGATTTGATTCGTAGGCGTAGCGCTGAAATTTCTCTTGACTACCTTAGGTGCCCCCGAGATGGTGTGCGGATATGATGGACTGTTGGGAGGCGTTGGTGGATGAGTGGTGCTCTCCCAAATGGCTAGTCGAACACCAAAGGGCCAAGGATAAGCGTGCCCAAATGGTTGGTGTGCCACACCATCAAGGGAGCTGCGACCTGTTTGAGTTCGGGGGTCACTGGGTATGTGGTTTGCTTCATGATTCATGCAATTTCATTCTACATGATAGCATTTTTCCTTGGATAGCTCAATAATGCTTACTTAGTTAAAAAATGGCATCACTACCTTGGATAGCTCAATAATGACCTAAACTTAGTTTAGCTCGTTCATTTATGACATAATTAGCTCTAAAATGACATAATATGCTTTAGTTAGCTAAAAAAAGGCATAACTACCTTGGATAGCTCAATAATGACATAATTAGCATAGTTTGGTCAAAATTGGCATAATAATCTTGGTTACCTCCAAAATGACCTAAACTTAGCTTTTTTTCCTCAAAAATGACATAATAACCTTACTTAGCTCCAAAATGACCTTATTTACATAGCAATTTCATTCTTCATGCTAGCTTGAGCCCTTGACTAATATTTTGTTCCTCTCTCTCAGGCGCACCACAACAAGAAGCCCGTGCCAGGTCTGTTCGACCTCTATGGCATGGCCCATAGTGCCCCGTACAAGAAGGCCAAGGCATTCTCGGAGTCTGACCTAGATCATCCAGAGACCTTCACCAACATCTCCTCCCACAACAAGCTCGTGAGGTACAGAGACGAGGGGAAGGCAAGGAAAGGGGAGGACTTTAACCCGAGCCAGGATCCTTTTGATACAGAGTTGGTTATGATATCTGGTGGCGGGAGGTCCCATGGCTCGACAGCCATTGGTGATGGACTGATACGTTGTCCTAAGACTCTCACGCAGATCAAGAAGCGCCAGAGTAGCTCTGATCCTGAGATAATGCCTCGTGCACGGCCATCGGAGCTCGCCATGGCGGTTAGTTATACGGACTCGGATACCTTTCCTATCCATTACATTGTGTGTGCGTCCGTCGATGATTACAATGCTAACGAGGAGTGGTGTGTTGCAGGCTGCTCTTGAGAAAGAGAGAGCAAACACGCAGACGCTTTTGGAGGCGGCAAGAAGGCAGGCGGAGGAGAGGGAGAGGGAGCTGGAGGAGAGGACGGCTAGGCTGTTGGAGGAGGAGAGGAACCGGAACGATGCTCAAAACCGGGCCCTATATGACATCTTGGTGGTATGTTTCTCCTGCATATTAGCCAAATCATGCACATAATGTTTGTTCCATTACTAACTAATATGACTAACTCGTGAGAACCAAATGTGTAGAGCATGTGTGAGAAAAGCGGTCAGACCCCTCCGCCGATGCCCCAGATTGCTCCGGCGACCACGGTGAGTTTGATTTGAATGGTCGTTAGTTACTAGTATTCACATTTATGTTGCATCATGCTAACGAGACATTGCAAATGATCTTTGGTGTAGAATGCTTCCCAACAAGCATCAACCGATCCTTCTCGGTCTGCCCTTGGTGGAACCCCGACCGGCCCTTCACCTCAGTCTGGCACTGGCGCAGCCTCGACCGGTCCTTCACCTCCGTGATAACGGTATTTTTCTTCTTATTTAGCCTAGTTAGTCCATTTATGACATAATTTAGCCTATTTAGTCCACAAATGACATAATAAGATGAAGAAAATCAAGGAATAGGAAGAAAAGAAGGAATAGGAAGAGAAGAAGAAGATGAAGAATAAGAAAAGAAGAAGAAGAAGATCTTCTTCTTCTTCTTCTTTTCCTCCTCTTATTTAGCCTTTTTAGTCCATTTATGACATAATTTAGCCTATTTAGTCCACAAATGACATAATAAGATGAAGAAAATCAAGGAATAGGAAGAAAAGAAGGAATAGGAAGAGAAGAAGAAGAAGAAGAAGAAGAAGAAGAAGAAGAAGAAGAATAAGAAAAGAAGAAGAAGAAGAAGAACATTTCTTCTAGCTTTTCTTATTCTTCTTCTTTTCTTATTCTTCTTCTTCTTCTTCTTCTTCTTCTTCTTCTTCTTCTTCTTCTTCTTCTTTTCCTCCTCTTATTTAGCCTATTTAGTCCATTTATGACATAATTTAGCCTATTTAGTCCACAAATGACATAATAAGATGAAGAAAATCAAGGAATAGGAAGAAAAGAAGGAATAGGAAGAGAAGAAGAAGAAGAAGAAGAAGAAGAAGAAGAATAAGAAAAGAAGAAGAAGAAGAAGAACATTTCTTCTTCTTTTCTTATTCTTCTTCTTTTCTTATTCTTCTTCTTCTTCTTCTTATTCTTCTTCTTCTTCTTTTCCTCCTCTTATTTAGCCTATTTAGTCCATTTATGACATAATTTAGCCTATTTAGTCCACAAATGACATAATAAGATGAAGAAAATCAAGGAATAGGAAGAAAAGAAGGAATAGGAAGAGAAGAAGAAGAAGAAGAAGAAGAAGAAGAAAAGAAGAAGAAGAATAAGAAAATCTTCTTCTTCTTTTCTTATTCTTCTTCTTTTCTTATTCTTCTTCTTCTTCTTCTTCTTATTCTTCTTCTTCTTCTTTTCCTCCTCTTATTTAGCCTATTTAGTCCATTTATGACATAATTTAGCCTATTTAGTCCACAAATGACATAATAAGATGAAGAAAATCAAGGAATAGGAAGAAAAGAAGGAATAGGAAGAGAAGAAGAAGAAGAAGAAGAAGAAGAAAAGAAGAAGAAGAATAAGAAAATCTTCTTCTTCTTTTCTTATTCTTCTTCTTCTTCTTCTTCTTCTTCTTTTCCTCCTCTTATTTAACCTATTTAGTCCATTTATGACATAATTTAGCCTATTTAGTCCACAAATGACATAATAAGATGAAGAAAATCAAGGAATAGGAAGAAAAGAAGAAATAGGAAGGGAAGAAGAAGAAGAAGAAGAAGAAGAATAAGAAAAGAAGAAGAAGTTCTTCTTCTTCTTCTTCTTTTCTTATTCTTCTTCTTCTTCTTCTTCTTCTTCTTCTTCTTCTTTTCCTCCTCTTATTTAGCCTATTTAGTCCATTTATAACATAATTTAGCCTATTTAGTCCACAAATGACACAATAAGCTTAGTTATGTAAAAAATGGCCTAATTAGCCAGGTTAGCTCCAAAATGACCAAGTTTACCTATGTTAGCTCCAATATGATCCATTTAACCTACGTTAGCTCCAAAAAGACCAAGTTTACCTAAGTTAGCTACAATATGATCCATTTTACCCGCATTAGCTCCAAAATGACCTATTTACCTAAGCTAGCTCTAAATTGACCTACACACTTAGCATTTTTACCTAGCTTAGCAAAAAATGACATTTTTACCTAGGTTAGCTAAAAAATGACCAAGTTTACCTAGGTTAGCTTCAATATGATCCATTTAACTTAGCTTAGCTCCAAAATGACCAAGTTTACCTAGGTTAGCTCCAATATGATACATTGAACTTATCTTATCTCCAAAATGACCTATTTACCTAGCTTAGCTCTAAATTGGCTTTTTTAACTACATTTGTTGGAAAAGAAGAAGATAAAGAAGAGGGGGAGGAGAGAAAGAAAGAGAAGATAAAATCTTCTTCTTATTTTCCTCTTCTTCTTCTTCTTCTTTTCCTCTTCTAGCTATTCTTCTTTTTCTAACTTTCATCTTTCCCAATTTGCAGATTTGCTTGAGATGAGGAAGCTTGCATTGATGGACTCATATATTCTCCTTGTGCTTCCTTTTTGTTTATGAAAACATGTTTGGGAACTTCTTATTGTTGGATATGTTGTTGGAAACTTCTTATGTCATATGGATATATGTTGGACTTGAGAAAATATATTGTTGGAAACTTCTTATGTCATATGGATATATGTTGGACTTGAGGAAATATATTGTTGGAAACTTCTTATGTCATATGGATATATGTTGGACTTGAGGAAATATATTGTTGGAAACTTCTTATGTCATATGGATATATGTTGGACTTGAGGAAATATATTGTTGGAAACTTCTTATGTCATATGGATATATGTTGGACTTGAGTAAATATATTGTTGGATATGCTTGTTGAGTATATATGTATTATCTGTGTATATCTATGAATTTCTGTCAAATTGAATGAATTCAATTAAAAACAGGGGTTATATAGGCTCTTTGCCGTCTGCCAGCAGTCGGCAAAGAATGCCACGTGGCAGCTCCCTGTTCAACCTGGGAACACTGGTTGCCTATTTGGGCATTTTTCCGACTGCCGGCAGACGGCAAAGAGGCTCAGCTCTTTGCCGACTGCCGGCAGTCGGCAAAGAGGCTAAGGTCTTTGCCGACTGCCGGCAGTCGGCAAAGAGGCAAAGGTCTTTGCCGACTGCCAGCAGACGGCAAAAAAGGCCACGTGGCAGCTTCCCAGTGACTCCTATTTGGCCTCTTTGCCGTCTGCCAGCAGACGGCAAAGACCTTAGCCTCTTTGCCGTCTGCCGGCTGACGGCAAACCACGCCGTTAACCCCTAACGGCTCCCACCTCACCTCACTGCCGTCTACGCTCTTTGCCGTCTGCTGGCCGCAAAAGGCTGACGGCAAAGAGCTTTGCCGACTGCTTCTATGAAGCAGACGGCAAAGAAGGCCTTTACCGCCGCTAATTCAGCCGGACTGTTTGCCGACTGCCATTCATGCCTTTGTCGACTGCCATGGCAGTCGGCAAAGAAGCTGATTCCTGTAGTGTAGTTGTGCTACACCACTCCGCGGACGCATCCCAGCGCCCCGTGCATCCTCGACGAGCCGGGTGTTGGCGTATGTTTGGATTGTGGCCAAAGTGAACCTTACCAAAATTTTGGTCATGACCCAAAGATTGGTCTTTCTTTGGATGGTTGCCATTTTTTTGGCATGCCAATGAACTCTAGCCAACTCTAGTTCATTTTTCTTGCCGATGTCGGCCAAATCATGGGCAACCAAAACCTCAACCAAAACTTTGGCTACACTACACCACGACACTACATTTCCTACAGACATGTGTTGGGAAAAGATACTATCGCCATCCAACAGTTGATTAGGAAATGTTGTAACAGATATTTGGTTGGGAAAACCTGTGAACTGTAGTAGACCATCGGACGGGAATACCAGCACATTTAACGTCGAACTGTGGGTTGGGAAAGCTTGCATACACATCCATTCATCGGTCGGGAAATAACCCCGACCAACGGTCTGTGCCAATTGGGCATGCGCGCGCGTAGAGAAAAATTAGCGCCAACATTTGGCCCAAGCCCGCGAAAGTTCCCCCCAACACATAAGGCACCACTCGCGCGAAGCCAAATCCCTAATTCCGCTTTCCCATTCCCCACGCGCGCCGCCCTGGGCTCTCCGCCGCCGCCTTCTCCACGCGCCACCGCGCCATTCTACCGCTCTCGCGCGAACCTACTGGACTGCCGCCCCACACCGCCTGCCTCCACGCGCTCGAACCCTCTCCTCTGCCCCCGGGCTCTCCCCTGACCACAAGAACTATGGCGTCGTCACCGTCATGGCGTGCGCCGGGCAGATCCCAGGGGAGACGGGGTTCTACCTGCTGCAGAGGGACTTGCCGTGTACTAGAAGACTGTGCCGGCCGTCGTGAAGCACTCCCCGGAGGCACTGCTGCTCGTGGTGTCCAACCCCCTCGACGTCTTCGCCTACCTCGCCTTGCAGCTTTCAGGATTGGGTTCCAGGCGAGCAGCGTCCTTTGCTCCTCCAGGTTCTGGTTCCTCATCAACTAGCCCCCTGCCATCAACGCACAGGACGTGCAGGTAACATACTAGACCCGAACCCATCCATGAATCCATTGGCCTGTTGCTCTCCCGATAAAAATTTCTCAGGTTCATAGAAATGCTTTACGAGTATTTGTTTTTTCCGAAAATCTAACTTGTTACTAGTTTGTTTGATGGTTTCCAGAAGAAGGTAGCATATGCAACATGCCTTCCAGATACTCTTCATGTACTGATATTCTCATAGAAAATTCTTCATTGCCATACATATTTTCCATTGATATATCATTAAGCATCAGCTGTATGCTTCACGAGTAGAAGTTGCTGCCTGTCTTCACATGCTACTTGTCATCCACTTTAAAGCGCGCTTGCGCTTCACACCTTACCAGGAAGGAGTTCAGTTGACTGAATTTTGCTGCATGGATGCTTTCTCTGAACTGACTGAACACCATGTCTGAATTTTGCTGCATGGATGCTTTCTCTGAACTAACTGAAGTCAACAAATTGAACTTTTGTTCAGTTAATTCTGAAAGAATTACCTTAACCATTACTAGTTGCTATTTGATTGATTACATTCATCGGGATATGAGCGCGATGAACATGTATTGCCGCCGGTGAGGTGTATTGGTCACGTAACATGCTAGCTTCAGGTTTTCAGTGGAAACCTACAACACAACAGACTTCTCTTTTGCTAGTTGCAACCAGAATCAAGGGTTGCAACCAGAATCAAGGGTAAGAAGATCACACAAGATAAGACTATATAGAGGCCATGTAACAAAGGACCTTACGGTGAGCCAAAAGGTCACAAAATTATATATCCTCCTTTTTAATATTAGCAACCCAATGTTGAGAGCATTTCTCAAATGCAGCTCCCATATGCTTCTGTACAAAGGACATGTAGGATTTTTTTAGCCCGACCAACATTTGAAAACAAAGGCAGGACATCAGTCGATGATAATAAAGTCCCTAGAAATTCAGTAGATGTTATTTGTCCAGTGTACACTCATGTTTAATTGTCGCATAGTTTATTTCCTTATTTCCTTTCCCATGTAATTATTATGTTGTTATTCTACATTCTGCACAGTATTTATCAGATTCAAGGCAGTAGTTATATGTTGATTAGTTGTTGCAATTTCTGCTACATATATATGTAGATTTGTAAAAGTATTTCTAAATATGCTATCAGGTTTAATGGAAGAATCTTTGTCAGTATGTTTTATAGTTTCATACTTCCATTTATCAGAGACAATACTGCTTGAAAGTATTATAACTCCACTAAGAGTGAATGAGTTTTAACCAGGAGTGTTGTGCTGTAGGATTCCCAGACCAGTTGCGTTTCCCCAACCTTACGGGGCGCCGTAGTCCATGCAACAGCTAGCAGCATGGCCCATTGACGTCGCTGCACAGTCCAGGTACAAATAATAAAACACAAGTTTGTAACTTTCTAAGCAACGCACGAGTAGAAAATTGTTGTATGTAGAAGTGAGGCTACACATGCTTGCAATTACTTATTTCAAGCTCGAGCATTTAGTTTCTGATGATGTGATCGCAAGCTTGTGTTTTTTATGTATATTAATCTGACAAAACTATATGACACTAATGATGGGTGGCTTGGATGCAGTACTTTAATCTTAAATTTAACCTGAAGAGCATCTTATGTTTGCCCTGTTTCCAGAATATTTTAAATATCTGAATGGTATGAACATATGAATCAAACTATTTTCATGTCTCTGTTGTTCCCATCGGGGTGTCCTCATAGTTCTCTGAGCAAGAAATACAATCCAGAGAAGCAAAAGTCAAGTTCATCTGTTTGGACTGAAGTTGCAAAAGTAACTAGAAGCGATCACTTATATATATTTATATTTAGGATCCTTGGGTTCATAGTTGATGTACACCTTCTGCTCAATATTTGACAAAGTAATAAAAGATGGTTGATAAATATGTTGCTCTGCACCTTGGCTTATCAAGTGGTGGAGCTTTGAGAGGGCGAAACCTGGGCTGTAACCTCCCTCCCCTACCCAGCAAAAAGCAAAAACGTTTAGTTCCCCACTGCAATAGGATGGTAGCACTGTAGCCCAGCTCATTTACTTGGAGACGAGCACTCCACCAGGTTGTTTCTCAATGTCTCGTTTTTTGTCTCCTATAGTAAACAACTTTGGCAATGCTCACAGTAGGTAGTAAACAACTTTGGCGATGCTCACAGTAGGTAGTGACGCCATGTGGTGGTGTGGAGCGTTGGTGGTAGGTAAGCAGAACATCATCAACTCCGCCTCACCTCTTCCACTCGTGCTGTCCGATGGTACCCTATTGATGTACTGTAGTGCAGTCTTATTCTTTTGATTTTGCTTTTTTGTTTAGTTTTAACTCATGTTGGGAAAATTTCTAATTAGGTCGAACGTTTCACTAAATGGAAAGGTCAAACTCCGTGGTTAAGTAGTATTTTGGTACTTCCCGCGGTAGAAGGTTGTACTTTGGTAGTGCTCTGTTTTGGAGAAGCTTTTATATGTAATTGGTGTTAGAAATGTACTCCCTTTGTAAAGAAATATAAGAGTGATCTAAACGATCTTATATTTATTTACAGAGGGAGTATTTTGTAAGCAGATAGGATCAATATGCTTAGCATGCTACAATTTCTAGCTTGTGGTTGTACTTCGGTATTCCAAAAACGAAATCATATCATTAGAGAGGCTAGAGTTTGTATAATGTAACTGCTAATAGGTTGTATGAGAAGTTTCAGCGGAGGCTTGCTGAGTAGATGCATAATATTAACTCGGGATTTTGACTTGCAGATGTTCAAGCTGGAGGATTTTCTCCAATGACATGTAGAATAAAGGCTTTGATGTCAAGTACGAGAATGATGCAAGGATGTTGGTGGAAGGCTGTGAGGATGGGTATTGCCCACTACAAGGAGCAGGCACATGATGTGCCACTTAGACAAATTCTAGAAAACAACGCAAGGAATTTTTGCTCTCGCACAATGAACCATAATGTCTCCTCTATTTCATTAGTTACATCAGTTTGTAGGAAACTTGGATGGTCACTAGTTCATAACAGATGAACTATTTATATGTGAAAATTAATGAATGTGTGTTATTATTGTTTGGTTTTGATTTATTATTGCTGGATGGCAACCATGTTACTGTTGTGAACTATGCAACTTGATTGATATTCTGTTGGTACGTGAAATCTGCATGTGAGGACAATTGGATGTCGGTTGGCAAAACAATTCCTGTCCAACAGTCGGTCGGGAAAGCCCATGAAAGGCCCAACGGAATGTTGGTCGGGAAAGATTTCCCTAACAGATAGTCGGTCGGGAAAGGTCCATGTCAGCCCCGTCAGATAGTTGGTCGGGAAAGAATACCTGTCAGATAGTCGGTCGGGAAAGGCCCATCGCAGCACCCACGGACTGTTGGTCGGGAAAGGCCCATGGCAGGCCCAACAGAATGTTGGTCGGGAAAGATACTCCTTAGCCGACAAGCAGTCGATCGGGAAAGATATGTCGGTCGGGAAAGGGCTTTCCCGTCTGGACTTTCCCCAACAGACATGATTGGTCGGCAATACTCTTTCCTGACCGACTGTTTGTTGGTAGAACTTGTATTCCCGGCCAACTTCACTGTTGGGGATGTAGTGTTGTGGTGTAGTGCTACCCAATGCTTTGATGGGGCAACCTTGGGCACAAACCAAACATACTGTTGGTCGTGCCACAACACTAACTCCACCCTTGACACACTGAAACCGAACGTGTCTAGCGATGATGATCATGTCGCTCACCGTGATCGCTGTGTCCAGAGGTGGTGCTAGAGCTACGCCACATTGTTGGCCCCCACGACCCACATGAACGGTTGCCGGTGGCGAGGATGTCATGGGCTAGCTCCTCCATTGGACTAGTTTGCGCTACGTCGTCTAGACAGGTGTGCCCCACGTGTCGGTTTCCCAGTTTTCCCGACCATATTCGAGCGTCAGTGCTCCGCGTTGCGCATTAGGCCTTTCACTATGTAGGCCAAGCGAGACAACTTATTGTTTATTTGAGCCGTTCAAGTATAATCATGTGGCGTTTGCTTATTTCTCATTCCTCTCCATCGATCATGTCGCCCTCCGATCGAGTCCATCCTCCCGCATGCCTCATTTGAACATTCCGCCGAGTATCATTCGCATGGAGGCCTAGACCATGCTTGTATTTCCAATGTTTATTTGTAATTTGTCTGACATGCATACAAACAAACGGTTCGTTTGAAGTTTCACTTTGCCTCCACTATGTGTCGCTTCGCGTCTTAGTTTTTACATCCCATTCGGTTCATGCCCCGACACATGTTGACGAGATCGATAGATGACATGACAGTTCCTTGTAGACATCGACCGGCTATATTATTAACCATGCTCTAATGCGTTTTTCAAAACCGCATTTGACTATTAACAAGATTAATAGCACATGAGATGTATAATGTAAAAATTATATCATTGGAAGCTCCTTTCACATACGTATCCCTGCCTTACCCTCCCTTTCGGTCACTTACTGGCAGACCCCATGCTTTCTAGGCCCCACATGTCAGTTAATCAATGGGTTCGGCCACGTCAAGGGATCCTCATCCGTAGTATACTCCCTCTGCTTTTATTTACTCCGCATAAAATGACGCGGGCGGGGGAGGGGGAGGGACGTCGGTTTGTTCTCAACTATGGTCCCACTAGCGAGCGAAAACGCAAGACGAAAAGCGCGTTCCATTCGGTGAGCGACGTGGACGGTCCAGCGTGCCGGGCTGCAACGCGAACGCGACAAGAGCGATGTACAGTCAAAACCGATTGACTGATCGTCACCGGAACCACTATTCACACCAGAACTTTTGCTGCTCGGCCTACTCCAGCCCCTTCCCCCACCTTTCAATCCCCTAGCCCGCGTCAAGCGTCCCCTAGTTCATCGGAAAGCCACGGTGCACCGCAAGATCATGTACTACAAGATGCTGACGCCGGAGCGCCGCGCAGAAATCGCGGCGGCAGTCGGCGCCAGAGACCTTCGTTCCCAAGCTTGCTTTGCGGCGGGGCAATCCCTGAATTCTCTGGAGCCAAGCTACGAGGAGGAGAAAGCCGATCCAATGTTCATGGCGGAGGTCGTGACGCAGTAGGCCCCCGATGGGTATGAGACGATGGACGTCAACTTCGTGCCGGCGTCCTAGTCCCCCATGGTGCATGCGGACTAGCGGTTCAACTTGGCGATACTAAAGGAGCAGCGGGAGGCAGAGGCTCAACTCGACGCGGAGCGCGCGCATGCCGCTGCCATCGAGGCTCTCCGACAAGCGGAACCGGATGTCATGGATGTGAATAGGGCGGCGGAGGCTCAACTTGAGGCGGAGCGCGCGGATGCCGCTGCCATCGAGGCCCTCCTGCAGGTGAAACCGGATGTCCTACTCTTGAACCAAATGGCAGAGGCTCAACTCGATGTGGAGCGTGCAGGTGCCTCGCTCATCGAGGCCCTCCTGCAGGCGGAACCGGACGTCCTAGACTTGAACCGGGCGGCGGAGGCTTTACTCGATGCGGAGCGTGTGGATGCCGCTGCCATCGAGGCCCTCCTGCAGGCGGAATCGGACGTTCTCGACTTGAACCGGGCGGTGCTCTTGTCCGTGCAGAGCGCCCGCACGCTCCGGGTGAATGAGTAGCTGGAGGCCGTGGACAGCCACGGTGCGGAGACACACGTCGGCAGCTACGGCTGGTTCGCGCCGGCAGCCAAAGATGACGAGGCAATCTCGTTCCACGAGCAGTGATAGTTTTTCTTTATGTTGTTGTTTTATGGATCTTTTGATGTGTAAAAACATATATTGTTATGCAAGTCGCCTGACTTGGGCCAGTCTACCATTTCAGGTGGTTGGATGAATATTGTACGTCTCCGAACCCTTCTTCCTCACCTCTTCTTCTTCCCCAATAGACCACCGCACGGGCCATACAGATACTCCCCAACATGCGGTTGGATAAACATACTCTATGAACGAAAATTATGTGTCAGCGGTAGGATGGCTGAGTTTGGTTTGTTCACATGCAATAACTCGTGTCAGTGAGGGTGCGTTCCCTTGGTTGGGTTTGTGGTGTGCAGGAGCGACTGTGCATGTGAGGGTGCGGTGCGACCGCGGCGTGCAGGAGCGACCATGTGAGGGTGCGGTGCGACCGCGACAGCCGTGCGCAAGTGTACCTCCTTTTCATTTTGAAAACTTTAGGCAAGCTTGGCAAAAATGTGTGACGAAGTATGGCAATGCAAGGCCTAAACCCAAACAGGATAAGTACGTAGTACTACTTCCGTCCTAGTTTATTGGCCCTCCTTGAAATTTGTGCCCAAATTTGACTAAATATTTAACTAACAAAATATTAATGCATGTTAACAAAAATTGTATCGTTAGATATGTATTTGAACATTGTTTCCAATGATATATTTTTCTGTGACATGCATGAACATTTTCTTAGTTAAATTTATGGTCGAAATTTGGCACGAAATATGATGAGGACCAATAAACGAGGACGGAGGTAGTACTACGTACTAGGAGTACTAGTGTTAAAAAAGGAAGGCGGCGTTTTCCTTCGCGGGGTTAATCAACAAAAATCCTCGTTTCACGTGTCAATTAATGCGTAATTGTTTTCTCCAAAGCCCAAAGAGCTAACCATCTCACTCCTCATCGCTTGATTAATGCAGCGCCATGCAAACCAACCTTCTCACTTCCGCATGCATGCAGGGGATATTAATGTCCTTGGTTGCTAGTACGAGGCAAACCCCATCAATTTTGCCTCGATTAGTGTTAGTGGACTTTTGCAAATTGTAATTCTGATATACTGGCCTTGTGTACAAAAAAATGGAGGTAGCAACTATATTTGACTTCCTTCCCCATTGCGGTGACGTCGACAATATCTCGAACGTTGTGGTTTGGTGAAGTGCGTTCGACGGAGAGCACCATTGAGGGAGACCACGGTAAGTCGTTCGTAAGTGCCGCCTGCCAGCCGAGACAACCTTCTTATTTGCATCCAGGAAGTCCGTTGAACCAAAGGACGCGTAAATGTACTAGTACTACTCGTACACAATAGCGTCGTCCGTCCAGCTTTGTGCGGTGAGATGGTTTCTCGAAGAAGACGATGGAGAAGCGGAGTCAGCGAAGAGTGAAATGTTGGTTGGTTCTTCCGTGCTTTGTGATTTGACGCCTCACTGCTTTGTGATTTGTGATAGAAGGGACAGGGGAGTAGACTCTATCCTCTATACTGTACATGCGTCCAAGCACAGGAGAAAGAGGAGAGACGTTAAATATTTCTATTCCTTCAATCAATCAGTTAGGGAGCTTCGGTTTCATCCTTTTGGCTTTGGCAACACCATCCACAATGGTTCCCACGATGCCAAAAGCTATTTTCACATTTGGCTACACATTGCGGATGCCCTTAACCACACCACTTGCTTTTTCTCATGTGTGCTATCTATACAAATCTCAATTATATTGATCTAAAACATTATATAACAAGATTAGTAAAAACGAGGTGATTTTGCCGCGCGGACGGCGGGGGAGGTTTCTTATTTTAGAGGATGTTGTCCTGGCGGTTTGCTAACATGCGGTCCTACGTGTCAGTGCTTCACCAAGCCGATCCGCTTCCCACATGAGGCAGAACAACGACAGAAGCAACACGTGGTTAATTTGAAGAAGATGAGGGAGAAGCAGATTCAGCAACGAGTGAAATGATGGCTGCTTCGTCCCTCCAACTTCTTGTTTTTAGCATTATTACTTATGTCCCTCCAACTTAACTGCGGGAAAGGTGCAGCTTTGTGCTTTGACGCCTCATTGCTCATTACTACGCCGGCGCCATGACGGGGTGCTTCACCCCGGCTGCTCTGCACTGTATTCCGGTATGGCATGTGGACCCGGTAGCTTGACGCCCCACATGTCGGCGAAAGGGACTAGAATATTTATGAAAGCGAGCGCTCCACTCTTACGACGGAGTAGTACACGACAAGACGGCCCAGTGAACTGTCACTTGTGCTATATATAGTACTATAGTTTTGCTGTTTCGCACGATCCATCGATACAAACCCGATTAAACAGGAAAGGGCGGGATTTTTCCCGTGCGGTATATGATACTGGCCATACATTTCAAAGGCAATTTTAATGTATGCAAAATGAATAATTAAGTAACAATATGATATCTAGTAAAACTAAAAACACATATGATTTATTGTGTTAGAGTGTAGTAGTGGTGTTGTATTGCATAGTTGTTAGATGTAACATGCGAGAACGTGTAGAGATGTAGTTTTGGAGGGCCTTGTAAGATCGAAGTAGGTCTAGAGGGGGGGTGATTAGACTACTTGACAATATAAAAATCTGCCTTTAGATCATGCAAAGTTTTTGGCAGTTTCACAAACAAGATCAATTCAAGTAACACCCTACACATGCAATTCTAGAGTATATGCAGCGGAAAGTAAATTGCACATGTAAAAAGGAGGTGGAGAAGATCAAACGCAGTTTGGTGACACGGAGATTTTTGTCGTGGTTCCGATAGGTGGTGCTATCGTACATCCACGTTGATGGAGACTTCAACCCACGGAGGGTAACGGCTGCGCGAGTCCACGGAGGGCTCCACCCACGAAGGGTCCACGAAGAAGCAACCTTGTCTATTCCATCACGGCCTACGCCCACGGAGGACTAGCCTTACTCGGGGTAGATCTTCACGAAGTAGGCGATCTCCTTGCCCTTACAAACTTCTTGGTTCAACTCCACATCATCAAGACGGAGGCTCCCAAGCGACACCTAACCAATCTAGGAGGCACCACCCCCCAAAAGGTAATAGACGGTGTTGATGGTGATGAACTCCTTGCTCTTGTGCTTCAGATGATAAACTCCCCAACACTCAACTCTCCTCACTGATATGGCTGTGGTGGAAGAAAGATTTGAGTGGAAAGCAAATTGGGAAGGCTAGAGATCAAGTTTCATATGGTAGGAATGGAATGGCTTGATCTCAACACAAGGGTAGGTGGTTCACTTCTCAGAAAGTGTATGGTAGGAATGGTAGTACTTTCTGATGGCTCTCCTCACGAATATGGAGGGGGTGGAGGGGTATATATAGCCTCCACACAAAATCCAACCGTTACACACACATTTGACCAATCTCGGTCAGACCGAAGTGAAAACTCGGTCAGACCGAAAGTTCAAATATAGTGAACGTTGGGATTTTCGGTGGGACCGAAAATATCATCTCGGTTTGTCCGAAGTGAGTCAAAGGTTAGGGTTTGCCATCTCGGTGAGACCGAAAATATAAACTCGGATATTCCGAATTGATGTCAACTGATCACAGAAGGTTGGCAGCCCCTTTTTCGGTGAGACCGAAACTCAGAATCGGTTTGACCGAGAAGCTAGGGTTTGGAGAAACAACTGAAGTGGTTCATCTCGGTGGGACTGAGTTGGATAAATCGGTGTGACCGAGATGTTAGGGTTTGTAGAGATAACTTCATCTCGGTGAGACAGAGTTGGTTTGACCGAGATTACTTATGGGTGTGTGTTAAGTAGTGAATAGTGCTGATAGTTGAGGGAGTTAGATCACCAAGCACTTGAGCAACAAGAACATTAACACAACCTCATCCCCTTTTAATAGTATTGGCTTTTCCTATGGACTCAATGTGATCTTTGATCACTAAACCAAAAATGGAGTCTTGAGCTTTTGCCAATGCTTGTCTTAGCATTTTGAGGGGTCCACTTCTTCAGACATTTCCATACCCATATCATCGAACTTCTCTGAAATGATTCTCAAGATAATATTAGTTCAATGATATATATGTTGTTATTAATTACCAAAACCACCCGGGGATTAGTTGCACTTTCAATCTCCCCCTTTTTGGTAATTGATGACAACATATAGATCAAAGCTTCGACAAAAGATATAATCAAAGAATAATATCGTCGCTTTGAGAAGTATGTGATAAACAAGAGCTCCCCCTAAATTTGTGCATTATTTAAAATTTGCGTTTGAATGCAAATGCACAATCGATTAGGATTATGGGTCACTCTTCCATGTCACATACATCTTGGTGGAGCGCACAAAATGATAAGAATGAATAACATGCACTTAATCACCAAGACAAGAGTAAATAGCCATACAATAAGAAATAGCATATGATAAGCAATAAGCACACATTAAAGCATAGTATGACTAAGCACTCATTAAGGTAGCATCAAACGTAGTAGCAAGCACACTTAAAGTATCTGGAACCAAAAGAAACCAATGTATCTCAAGGAAAACCGGCAAAAGAATGAAAAGACGAAAGAGCACTCTCTCTCTCGAAGCCCTATGATCTATAACAATTTCTCCCCCTTTGGCAACAAGTTACCAAAAAGTTCGAAAGGGTATAGAGCTAAACGTCACTGCGGGCTCGGCTGGCTGCTCCCGTCTGGGTCGATGTCGGTGTAGAGATAGCTGCATCTGCGAAGACCTCTGCTGATGTCTGCGGTGGAGGAGTGGATGCTGGAGCTGTAGGAACTGCTGGAGCTGTAGCTGGTGCTGAAGTGGTAGCCCTGGAGTCTGTCACTGGGATAGCTGCAGATCTGGATCCTCTGGGAACCGGAGCAGTCTGGCGATGAGAGTCCTGGACTAGATCATCCTGCATAAGCTTTGCTCTCTCCTGCCTAGTCTCCTCCATGTCTGCCTCAAGCTTGTTGACAGACACCTGAATCTCAGTCAGCTTCACGTCTAGAGCGTGGATCTTGTCCTCGACAATCCTCTCAAGGCTCTCCTGAGATTGCTCAATGCTGGCCAGGCGTTGTTCAATTCTCTGGGTTGCTTCAAGAATCTGTTCTCCAAAGCTCTTTGGCTTAGCTGCTGCTGCTGCTGCCTCTTTGTCAGCTTTGGCTTTCTTCGCAGCTTCGATCTTGGCTTGCCCTTCAACTGAGGTGGGATCCTCTTCATCCATCACAACTACGTTGTCCTCATGCTCTGGCTGCAGTGGCAAGTGCTTCCTATCCAACATGAATTTGCCCGTGCCAAACTTGGCGTTGATGAGCATCTGTATCTGCGGAGCAAACCCACACGACCTCTTCTGGTCAGCTACAGTCCTCTTAATGGTTTCTACCATCAAGTCCATCACCTTAAAAGGTGCCTTCTCATCGAGAATGTGCAGCATGTTGATAGAATAGCCTCGTATCATCCGGTGGTCACCTGACTTAGGCATCAAAGTATGCCTCAGAATAGTGTTAGTGGTGGTCAGACCTGCCTGGAGATAATACACTGAGCCGAGCTTCCATCCCTCTAAATCAGCAGCTGGGATCTCCTTGTACATATTCTTCATAGAATCATGACTCTTCTTAGGAATCCCATAGACATCAATGTCGTCCTCTCTCTGCACTGGAGCGTTCAGAAGTTCTGCCCATTCTGCAACAGTCGAAGAAAACCTTTGACCTTCAGTCATCCAGGTGATCTTGCCATCAGGATAGAAGTGGGCTGTGGCATAGAACTGCATGATCATCTCGTCATTCCATGCTGTCAGTTCTTGACCCACAAAATCAGCAACTCCACATGCAGTAAAGCTCTCATGCACATGGGGAAAGAAGTCCCGATGCTCTTCACTATCAATGTAATCCCAGTCAACATACCTGGTGTCAGCAACAATGGGCTTCTTATCCATTAGCACAGTCTCATAGAAATCCTGCTGCTCTCTGGTGTGGAATCTGGGGTCCACAGCAGTCCTTCTTCTTACGGCATATGGATCAGACTGTCTCCATAGCCTGAGACCTTTGTCCTTCCTTGCCTTCATGTCCTCAGCTTGAGGATGAGCATCATTGTGGAGTGGCAACTTGGGACGGAGCTTGAGCAACACATGCTCTTCATCTGACTCAGAAGGTGGCATCTCACCTTTGTTCTTCTCAGAAGCTGGAATGCTTCTGGTTGTCCTCTTGGGCTTGGCTGGAGCTGCCTTAGCTGGAGCAGGCTTCTTGGGCTTAGAAGAGGCTTGAGCCCGAATAGCATCACCCATGAACTTAGCTTTCTGAGGAGGAGGCTGGGGTGCTTCTTCTTCTTCTTCAGCAACATCTTGAGGTTCAGCATAAACAACTCTCTTCCTCTTGGAAGTCTTCTTCACCTTGCTTGGAGCTGGCTCTTCCAAGTTGAGCTTCTTAGCGACTGCAGACTGCTTTACCTTGCTTGTGCCTTTCCTTGGCTGCTGCCCTTGGTGCTCTTTGGCAACCACATTCCTCTTGGGCTTGGAGGTAACTTCCTCAGCAACAAAGTCGGAATCCTCATCATTAGAAGTTCTCTTCTTCCTGGTTCTCGTAGCTGCAGGAGGCAGACCACTAGGGGTGCTCCTCTCACCATCATCACTAGAGCTGCTTGCAGGACTTGTATCTGCTTCTGGAATTTCAGCAAACGGTGATTCAGACCTGTTTTGGCTGTCACTGACATCTGACATGGCTGAAAAAACCTGTGAAAAGATAAGGTGTAGGCAGAGTAGAAGAGTTATCACAACTGCAGAAGTTTTTGCAAAGAAAAATGAGTTTAAAAACTTAGTTTTGAGTTTTCACAGAATGTATTTCGGTCAAACCGATTTCAAGTTTCGGTGTAACCGAAGTGTTCAACAGAACCTACACACCACTTTCGGTCAGACCGAAATGGGTTTCGGTCCTACCGAAAACTTAGGGTTTCACAGAAACTTCAATTCGGACATTCCGATTTCCACAACTCGGTCAGACCGAACTATGTAGTGCAATGGTCAGAGACCAAATCGGTCAGTCCGAGTTTCAGGAATCGGCTTCACCGAGATGCATTCCGTGGAAACCTAAACCTAAGAATTTTCCTCGAAACTAGAAGATCTGAACAATGTATTGGGATCATATTAAACGTGGATTGAATCAGGGCAGTCCTATCATGCAAGAATCAGAAGTGGAGCATGAAAGGGATCGGGACACACCCTAACTTGGTGGTGTCCCTCTACGGCGGCAACGGCGGAGAAGATTACCGTTGACGGCGGCGGAGACCTGCGGCGAGGGCACACAGGCGACGACGGCGACGATCCTTAGATCAGGGCGACGGCAGCAGGGGTCCTGGAGGGCGAACGTTTGAAAGGAATAGATCGTGCGCAGCCCTCAGTATATATAACCCCGTGCTGTCGGTGGGACCGAGTTGAAAACTCGGTGTCACCGAGATGCATAATTGCAGTGCAGTTACGCATATCGGTCAGACCGAGATTTTGAACTCGGTTTCACCGAGATGAAACCTAGATCAATCTAAGTGTTTCGGTTGGACCGAGATTGGGAAGCCGGTCAGACCGAAATGGACTTAGAAGGTTTTGGAAGTCAGCCTTAGACGAATCGGTGGTTCCGAGTGCTCCTCACTCGGACTGTCCGAAAAAGACTTGTTCAAAGTTGTGATATAAGCATGAATAGAATTTGAGACAAGATAGCATAGATAGCTAGGGAAGGTGCTTAGGCATTCTTGTCCATCCATTTGGCCAGAAAAAGAAACCAAAACAATCAAAACCACAAATGGATGTCCTTGAATGAATAGAATCATGCATTCAACATGCTCACACAATAAGATAGCAACTGAAATATGTGTCAAACATGCACAACCAAAAACTCTAGCTACTAGCACACAATTTGTCGATGACTAGGTCATCTATATATGAGTATATTGACTTAGGAGCCAAATGAGAACATTTGATCATAGGTCATACTCATCGTTTAAGCACAAGTGGGGTTACCACTTTTACATAAAGCATTTATGTGTTCACATCATTTGGAGATGCTTTAGCTCAATTTTTAGAGCAAAGCTCCCCCTAGATGTGAGAACCCCTTTTAAAGGGTCAAACTAACCTTGGGTTGTCGTAGAAGACTTCATGTAGATGTTGAAGATGTGGATGCTCAATGTTGATGTAGATCATCAAGAGTTGAGAGCTATCCTTGGATTAGGGCACTTTCAATACCTACATGGGTTAGTCCCACAAGGAACAAACAAGAATATCCATGGACATAGAGTGAAGTACACAAGAGATGATGTCCATGAAAGCAATGATTACCTTGTCCCTTGACTTACCAACAAGAGGGTTTGTGACTCCTTGAACAAGTGCATGATGTGGAAGTTGATCGCACAAGTTCTTGCCAAAATGAATATGAGTGAAGTTTGTTGGCGGAGTCACCCTCAAGAACCTACTAGTTCTTCTTCTTTGGGATCCACATCATCTTGATGGGAATCCTTGGTGTTGTAGTTGAGCTTGACGAAGTAGAACTTGATGTGTCCTTGGGAACCCACTTGACCATGGCTTGAGGTGCTTCAATGAATGCATCAATCTCCTCTTGAAGCTTGTCCTTGGCCTTTAGCTTGTGGTCTTGTGGTGGAAGGTCATCTTGAGCTTGTTCCACATTGGAAGAAGTAGGATCATACTTCTCCTTTTGTGAGACAAACTGTGGAGTAGGGTATTGACCTTCTTCCCACTCAACACCTTTGGCGTTGAACTTTCGCTCAAAACCAATCCCTTGATTCTTCCGGTGTCTTCCTTGTTTGCGAACAATCTCCTCAAAGTTCTTGCTTCCGGCAAGACTCTTGTAGACATCTTTCTCTATGATTTCCTTCAATAAGCTATTTTCTTGCTCAAGTGTAACTTGGCTTGAAACATTGTTAGTGGAATCAAGAGAACTACTAGAAGCAACAATATTGGATTTAACACTGTTATTGTTACTACTAGAGGAAGAATTTTTCTTATGCTTGTCATGCTTAGTCTTAATAGGTGGCAAGAAATTAGACAAGAGAAATCGTTTGGCAAGATATGAAGAACTCTTCTTTCGAAGATCGTCATTGATCGCTTTTAGAAACTCATGTTCTTGCTCTAGAGTGAGCTTCTCGAAGCGTAGCTTCTCATGAGATCTTAGGAGCTCTCTATGATCTTCTTGAGTTGTTTCATGAGCTAACTTAAGAGTGTTTAGTTCTTTAGTTAGACGCTCAATCTCCTTCATAGCATTGTCATTCGACTCTTCTCGACTATAAAGACTACTAGCATTTTCATCATTACTAAGCTCACTAGATTTATCATGCAAGAGCTCATCTTCACCAAGTAAGTCATCCTCATCACTATCAAAGTCAATGAATTCAGTGTGTGTTACCTTGGGGCCTTTAGCCATGAAGCATCTTCCAATTCCCTCATTTGGTGAATCAAATAAGTCGTAGGAGTTGGAGTTGGAGGATACTAGTGCAAGTCCGGCAACACCTTCATCTTGACTATAGTCGGAGTCGGAGTGATAGCTTCCATCGGATTGACTGTCAGAGTCGGAGCCGGAGACCCATTCACCAACATGAGCTTGATGTCTTCTTCTTGTGTAGCTCCTTGATGACTTGCCTTTCCTCTCCGAATCCTTGCTTCTCCGAGAGGGTCTTCGTTCATAACGATCATCTCTACTCCTTCTCTCTCTCCGAGGTGACTCATCTCTTGCTCTTCTTCTTGGAGATTCTTCTCTTCTCTTGTGGGGAGCCGTACACTCGTTTGAGAAGTGTCCGGGTCTTCCACAATTGTAGCAGTTTCGATCACGACTAGAAGATCTCTTTCCATCATATGATCTAGACTTTGAGCTTCTTTCTTTGCCTCTATTCTTGTAGAACTTGTTGAAGTTCTTGACCATTAGGCTTATCTCTTCATTGGAAATTAGCTTGTCACTTGAGGTAGTAGGAGCATCACTTGTAGCTTTGTAAGCACCACTTGACTTGTTGTGAAGCTCTTCCTTATCCTTAAGTGTCATTTCATGGGCAACAATTCTTCCAATGACTTCAGTTGGCTTGAGAGTCTTGTAGTTTGGCATCATTTGGATCAAAGTGCACACGGTGTCATACTTTCCATCCAAAGCTCTGAGAATCTTCTTAATGATGAATCGGTCGGTCATTTCTTCGCTTCCTAAGCCAGCAATCTCATTTGTGATGAGAGCAAGCCTAGAGTACATTTCAGCGACTCCTTCACCATCCTTCATCTTGAACTTGTCAAGTTGACCTTGAAGAATATCTAGCTTTGATTCATTCACAGATTCAGTACCTTCGTGCATTTCAACCAAAGTATCCCAAATCTCTTTAGCATTCTCAAGACGGCTGATTTTGTTGAATTCTTCGGGACACAAAGCATTGAAGAGAATGTCACAAGCTTGAGCATTGTTTTGCAACATCCGCAACTCTTCGGGTGTAGCTTCGCGATCCGGAACTTTTCCTTCTTCAAAGAAATCACCTTGCATGCCAACACAAATAATGCCCCATGCGGCTGGGTTATGACCAAGAATATGCATTTTCATTTTATGCTTCCAACTAGCAAAATTTGTACCATCAAAGTAAGGACCTCTACGATAATTACCCTCACTAGACGCCATACTCTCCTAGGTTGTGAAACCAAGCTTATGGAGTCCAATGCAATGGAAACCAAGGCAATGGAACCAAAGCTCTGATACCACTTGTAGGATCGAAGTAGGTCTAGAGGGGGGTGATTAGACTACTTGACAATATAAAAATCTGCCTTTAGATCATGCAAAGTTTTTGGCAGTTTCACAAACAAGATCAATTCAAGTAACACCCTACACATGCAATTCTAGAGTATATGCAGCGGAAAGTAAATTGCACATGTAAAAAGGAGGTGGAGAAGATCAAACGCAGTTTGGTGACACGGAGATTTTTGTCGTGGTTCCGATAGGTGGTGCTATCGTACATCCACGTTGATGGAGACTTCAACCCACGGAGGGTAACGGCTGCGCGAGTCCACGGAGGGCTCCACCCACGAAGGGTCCACGAAGAAGCAACCTTGTCTATTCCATCACGGCCTACGCCCACGGAGGACTAGCCTTACTCGGGGTAGATCTTCACGAAGTAGGCGATCTCCTTGCCCTTACAAACTTCTTGGTTCAACTCCACATCATCAAGACGGAGGCTCCCAAGCGACACCTAACCAATCTAGGAGGCACCACCCCCCAAAAGGTAATAGACGGTGTTGATGGTGATGAACTCCTTGCTCTTGTGCTTCAAATGATAAACTCCCCAACACTCAACTCTCCTCACTGATATGGCTGTGGTGGAAGAAAGATTTGAGTGGAAAGCAACTTGGGAAGGCTAGAAATCAAGTTTCATATGGTAGGAATGGAATGGCTTGATCTCAACACAAGGGTAGGTGGTTCACTTCTCAGAAAGTGTATGGTAGAAGTGGTGGTACTTTCTGATGGCTCTCCTCACGAATGAGGAGGGGGTGGAGGGGTATATATAGCCTCCACACAAAATCCAACCGTTACACACACATTTGACCAATCTCGGTGAGACCGAAGTTAAAACTCGGTCAGACCGAAAGTTCAAATATAGTGAACGTTGGGATTTTCGGTGGGACCGAAAATACCATCTCGGTGGGACCGAAAGTGCATCTGATATGAACGTTGGAGTTTTCGGTGAGACCGAGAAAGAAAACTCGGTTGGACCGATTTGAGAAAGAGTAGGAACATGCCAGAATCGGTTTGACCGAAAATGAATTATCGGTGCAACCGATTTGAGTCAAGACAGAACCTTGCCCATTTCGGTGAGACCGATAATGCAAACTCGGATATTCCGAAATGATGTGAAATGGTTACAGAAGGTTGGCAGTTCAGTTTCGGTGTGACCGATCTCAAACTCGGTAAGACCGATTTTTCTAGGGTTTGGGATATGGCAGAAGTGGTTCATCTCGGTGGGACTGAGTTGGAAGAATCGGTTTGTCCGAGATTACTTATGGGTGTGTTTGGTAGTGAAAGGTGCTGATAGTTGAAGGAGCTAAATCACTAAGCACTTGAGCAACCAGATCATCAACACAACCTCATCCCCTTTTAATAGTATTGGCTTTCCTATGGACTCAATGTGATCTTTGATCACTAAACCAGAAATGGAGTCTTGAGCTTTTGCCAATGCTTGCCTTAGCACTTGAGGGGTCCACTTCTTCAATCATCTTGCCATACCAATGTGATTGAATTTCCTGAAACATACTTGATAAAAGTATTAGTCCAACCACAAAGTATGTTGTCATTAATTACCAAAACCACCCAGGGAGCAAATGTGCTTTCAATCTCCCCCTTTTTGGTAATTGATGGCAACACACTGAAATTATACTAAACAAGACATCAAAGCTTATTGAAAGAAAGACAGAATTATCATGAAAGCTTTGACAAGCATGTAGTACACAGGCTCCCCCTACAAGTGTGCAAGATTTTCATAGATTATGGTTTTGGACTACCACAAGCACACAAGAGAGATAAGCAAGATGTGCTACATGCAGCTTGGCTATATGCATCAGAGCAGAAGAAAAGGAATTGAGTGATAATGCATATGTGCATGGTGATTTCTTGCAAACAAGTATTTACAAGCAAGTCACCATCATGCACATTCTGCAAGATGCATATACTTACCTTGAGGTTCCTTGACATTGTACCTGAAGGGATAAACTTGAGAAAACAAGGTTAGATAACACAAGAGTATTCCTTCAACCAACTGCAAGAACATCAAGAGTACCAAGCCAGGGAGGACATGTATAAAGAGTGTCTCATATTTGAGCACAGGCTTGAATCAGCAAACATGTCTCCGAAGCTAAAAGATTTTCAATGAACTCTGAGAGATTTTGCTTTTCATAGGATATCAATTGTGAAGATTCCTCTAAGTCTTCTCCCCTTAAGCTAAAAGATTCCATGAGATACTGTAGGATCGAAAGTAGGTCTAGAGGGGGGGTGATTAGACTACTTGACAATATAAAAAATCTGCCTTTATATCATGCAAAGTTTTTGGCAGTTTCACAAACAAGATCAGTTCAAGTAACACCCTACACATGCAATTCTAGAGTTTATGCAGCGGAAAGTAAATTGCACATGTAAAAGAGAGGTGGAGAAGATCAAACGCAGTTTGGTGACACGGAGATTTTTGTCGTGGTTCCGATAGGTGGTGCTATCGTACATCCACGTTGATGGAGACTTCAACCCACGGAGGGTAACGGCTGCGCGAGTCCACGGAGGGCTCCACCCACGAAGGGTCCACGAAGAAGCAACCTTGTCTATTCCATCACGGCCTACGCCCACGGAGGACTAGCCTTACTCGGGGTAGATCTTCACGAAGTAGGCGATCTCCTTGCCCTTACAAACTTCTTGGTTCAACTCCACATCATCAAGACGGAGGCTCCCAAGTGACACCTAACCAATCTAGGAGGCACCACCCCCCAAAAGGTAATAGACGGTGTTGATGGTGATGAACTCCTTGCTCTTGTGCTTCAGATGATAAACTCCCCAACACTCAACTCTCCTCACTGATATGGCTGTGGTGGAAGAAAGATTTGAGTGGAAAGCAACTTGGGAAGGCTAGAGATCAAGTTTCATATGGTAGGAATGGAATGGCTTGATCTCAACACAAGGGTAGGTGGTTCACTTCTCAGAAAGTGTATGGTAGGAATGGTAGTACTTTCTGATGGCTCTCCTCACGAATGAGGAGGGGGTGGAGGGGTATATATAGCCTCCACACAAAATCCAACCGTTACACACACATTTGACCAATCTCGGTCAGACCGAAGTGAAAACTCGGTCAGACCGAAAGTTCAAATATAGTGAACATTGGGATTTTCGGTGGGACCGAAAATACCATCTCGGTTTGTCCGAAGTGAGTCAAAGGTTAGGGTTTGCCATCTCGGTGAGACCGAAAATATAAACTCGGATATTCCGAATTGATGTCAACTGATCACAGAAGGTTGGCAGCCCCTTTTTCGGTGAGACCGAAACTCAGAATCGGTTTGACCGAGAAGCTAGGGTTTGGAGAAACAACTGAAGTGGTTCATCTCGGTGGGACTGAGTTGGATAAATCGGTGTGACCGAGATGTTAGGGTTTGTAGAGATAACTTCATCTCGGTGAGACAGAGTTGGTTTGACCGAGATTACTTATGGGTGTGTGTTAAGTAGTGAATAGTGCTGATAGTTGAGGGAGTTAGATCACCAAGCACTTGAGCAACAAGAACATTAACACAACCTCATCCCCTTTTAATAGTATTGGCTTTTCCTATGGACTCAATGTGATCTTTGATCACTAAACCAAAAATGGAGTCTTGAGCTTTTGCCAATGCTTGTCTTAGCATTTTGAGGGGTCCACTTCTTCAGACATTTCCATACCCATATCATCGAACTTCTCTGAAATGATTCTCAAGATAATATTAGTTCAATGATATATATGTTGTTATTAATTACCAAAACCACCCGGGGATTAGTTGCACTTTCAGGCCTACAGAAAGAAAAGCGCAATACGTTCACCGAACTTCAGAATAAGCTGATTATGGTCACTATATATGTTTTGCGGTGATTATACGGTCAGTTGCTCACGGTTCGGCATCGGATTGCACTCTGTTGACTAGCCAAATAGTCTGCGTGGCACCGTGTTGACTAGTTAAACTGAACACGTTGCTAGTGGGTCCCACCTGTCAGTTCGCATAGGGAAAAGGTCAGATAAACACAAATTTACACAGGCGCGACAAGACTCCACCCCGTGCACAGGAATCACCTGGTTGTGTATGTGTTTGTCACGGCCTGATGTGTGCGCATGCACGTGTAGATTGAGCACTTGAGCGTGAGAGTGTGCGTTGGTCATGTGGTGGACTAGTGTGTGCATGCATGTGTGCGTGTGCGCGTGTGAGTGTTGCGTGCGTGCGTGGCTGTGTGTGTACTTGTGAGTGTTGCGTGCGTGCGTGGGTGCATGTGTTCGTGTGAGTGTTGCGTGCATGCAGTTCGTGTGCATGTGTGCGTGTGTGTGTGTAATCACCACACCAGCTCATGTGTGTTAAAACAGACGGCTCAGCATACCAATACAAGGCCACCTTGTCCGCTGTGCCCGCGGTCATGACTTTGAATCACCGTCCAATATTTTTTTGTCGGTTGTTTTCATTCTTACTAGCAAAATACCCGTGTGTTCCACGTAACATCAAGATGCATTTGTATGACTACTTTATCTTGTGAGAGAAAAGGATGAACGAGGGAAGGCCTTATTTGCAAATGTGGAGAGGTGTGTGGGTACCTTTTTGCAAAATTGTCATAGTTTCTTTCCTATCCGTCAAATATAAATTGGACGGCCTATATTGCAGGATGGCAGGCACACCATCGTCACCAACTCTGTTTTTATAACAGTGTATTTTATCCCTACTCTTATAAAAAGCATAGTCGGTGATGATCGTGTGCCTGCCATCCTGCAATATAGGCCGTCCGATCTATATCTCACGAATAGGAAGGAAACTATGGCAATTTTGCAAAAAGATACCCACACCCCTCTTCGCACTTGCAAATAAGGCCTTCCCTTGTTCATCATTTTCTCCCACAAGATAAACTACTCATACAAATGCATCTTGATGTTCCATGCAACACATGGGCATCTTGCTAGAATATTATAAGAGTGTAGATGTAGAGTAGATACAAGCCGACATGTGGGCCCGATGGTAGTGAAATAATGTGATGCAACACTAGAGGTGCCACGTGGAGTGTTTAACTGGTCAACTAGTCGTGTCTTGAGCAAATATAGAGTTGTACGGTGAGCCCGTGACTGTATAGTAACCACAAAACATAAATGGTGACCGTAATGAGTGGATTCTGAAGTCCAATGTACGTATCGTGCTTTCTCTTCAAATACAATGATCGTCATTGTATATATCGCGAGAGAAAGATGAAACATGTGTGAATGTGATGGGGGCTAACTTTTAGAGGACCTGGAGATAGTTTGTGTGCGTACGTGAAAGGGGCATAGAGGGGGGGGGGTATGCGATGGAGAGGGAGATGCTCTTTGTTTCTCTTTATTCTGACTAACTTTATATATAGTATAAAAATATACAAATTCACAGTGCGGAATAAATATCATTGTGGGCACCATGAAATGCAAGCGTTAATACTCCTCCATATAACTTTGTAATGTTGTATATATGTAGAAATTCTAAAATATTTTTTTGGCCACACTTTATTCAAAAGGAATGTTGTATGCAAAATAGACGTGAAGAGAGGGCTTTTTAGATTAATGGGGTACGTGATGTAACATGTGTGAATGTGTAGTTGATTCATTTGGCAGGTCCTAGAGAGGTATGTGTGTGTATTACGTATTCGAGAGAGGCATGGATAGAGGGTCCGGCAGGGGGGCGTGGGAGAGATAGCACGAGAAATGAGAGTGGTCTAGAGAGAGAGAGAGACGAATATGACGTCATGGCAAGAGATTCCCTTGAGTGTGTATATGCAAGGGGGAGTGGATAGAGGCACCAGGAGCATTTTTTGTGTGTGGTGTCTGTGTTGGTATGTGTGGGTGTGAGAAGATAACAAGACGTGGGGGCAGAGGGTGTGTCACCGCGTGAGGTCCGGTGGGTCGAGGTGAGGCCCTTCGTTTGGTTCAGTCATGCGCCACATTTGTCGGCCCGTGATGCATTTAGGGAGACCCATGGATGACTAGTCATACAAGACAAAGATAGCATAATTGTTAAGGACCCTATGTCCACTGACAAAGCCGGATAGGTTTTGTAACCCTAGGTTCTCTGACTAAGATAACCCCTTTATCGCTGATATTACTTTTCATCCAACCTAACTTTAAGGGACATCCTACAGAATGCTCTGCTAGAATCATACTCGTCGATTAGGAAGAGAGGTGTGAGACAATGAGTGAGAGTCAGGCCTAAAGGTAATGTGCATACAGGAGACACGTAGGCAGGTCTATGTATATAGAAAGGGTCGATGGGGATTGTGCGTGTGTATGCTTGCGAGAGGGCGTGTGCATGTGATAAAGGTTAGTGAAAACAGGCGTAAATGGTTACGAGATGGAGGGAGTGTTATATCGAGAGCATGTGTGCGAGAAAGAAACCTCGGGATAGAGTGTACGAGCATGTGTGAGAGACCACCGATGGAGAGTGAAACTACACGTACAAGACTGTTGTACACATTGATTAAACATATAAATTGTATCCAAATATTAGGATGGCATCATGATATTTGCAATTCGCGTAAGGAACGGTCATTGATCCATCAGACATCTAGATTCTATCGAATTTGAGCATGTCTATGTTATTATTCGACACAATTGATCCACATAGTTAGTATTTTGAACTCCAGACAATGCATCGCTTTAGCAATCGAATATAAACGTGAGTATAGTTCATGTTGTGTGTGTAAAGCACATTATACAGACGAAAGTTACACAATGAACATTATAAATAGTTACCTATGGACTAGCATACATTTGAATTCAACTTAAAGTGGTTTAGAAAATTGAATTCAACATGAAGTCCATTCAATTATTTGAATTTGATATCATGGCATTTGTAAATCATACCTAAATTATGGGGGCACCAATCTTTGCTCTGATGTTGTACATAATACCATATGTAGTCGTGTACAAAATAGATTCTAATTTAGCTCCTCCATTCCAAAATAATTGTAGTTCTGGGATTTTGAAGTGTCAAAATTTCAAAAATAAGCAGATAATTTAATGAGGTTTTCAAACATACAAGTTCAAATTTAACATTGTCTATTTAAGTCAATCCTCAAAGTTGAAGAGTACTCTAAACGTGAATGCTTGTGTTTCAAAATTTCGAACGAATCGCCAAAAGAGCCTCTACTCGCCCAAGACCGCCTGAGACCAATGTTTGGTAGTACAAGGAAATTACTTTTCGAATAACTCCGACCCGTGAAACCTACCGGCCCGACGTCCAAAGGTCTAAACCGGGGTAGGTTCGTAGATTCATCTAGACGCCACGCAACCACCTCCGAAAAACAATCATACCCAATGGCCGCCTAAGCATACATGTGTGCCGCCGAAATCGCTCCCGCCCACTATTTGGGACACCTGGGATTACCATCCTACCCCCGACCCGCAGTAGGTCTGAAATTTTAGAGGGTGGCAAAGTTTATACTTTCCCCAAATTTCAAACAACCGTGTCCCATCTTCTGTTCAAAAAAGGCAAAAACAAGTGCGTCCCAGACCCGAAACATGATTCTCCCCCTGCCCACCCGTCTGATTCCTCATTCGTACTCCGTGGGCGCGAAAACTACCTCTCCACCAGCCGCGAAACCCAGGCGTCCTTCGTCCACCACCCCATTCCACCCATCAACCACCGCCCTACTCCATCACACCGGAGCCAATACCCCGACGTCGTCATCCACCGCAACCTCAACCGCAACGCCCTCCACGGCTAGTAGTTGAAGCCGAGGCCGAGCCGTCCGTACCCGAGCCAGTTCAACCACGCCGTCCTGTGTCTCACCGCTGCCACTCCAACTTCGCCACCCTCCACCGAACCGGAGTTGTTCCTGCTACGCCGTCCTTCGCTGCCTCGGATCTGATTCCCCTCTGCCGACATACGGCCACAACAACCCAGTCAACAATTTGGCCATGGGTTCGTCCAAGCCTGCACCCTCCTCCAGAACATCGTATTCCCCGGCAAAAAGAAGAAGATCGGCTCGACATGTGGAGGTGACCACACCGGCAACCGAAAATGGTACTCCTCTTCCCTTATTCGTGCAAATCTTACGTGTTTGCTTGCACGGTATTCATCCCACAGAAGACACTAGTTGACTGCTTCTTCTTGATACTAGATGTTCCTAGTAACTCACGATGCCCAAGGTTTCTCCTCATATACTATTTCACCTTAGCTAGAAGTCCGTCTCCCCCCTGAATTTCAATTCCTAGTCAGTTGATTCCCAATTAACGGAAGCATTCCCCAGCGTAATAGGCGCTAGTCTGCCGATTACGCCGGGGAACCAGCGCCTTAGTGTTTATCTTACGGGCGTGTGGGGCCTAGAGCTACTAGCGCCCGATTTGGAGGTCGGCCAGGATTAAAGGGATGGCCTGGGGGCGCTGCCAAGCACGGCGGTGGTGTGAGGTCAAGGGGAGGGCGGGGCAGCAGAGGCAGGGATCTGGGCCGGTGGTCGCTGGCGGTCCGAGAAAGATCGTCAACAGTGACTGGCGGGAGGTAGACGAAGGCCATCTGCCTGTTCCTTTTAGATCTGATGATTCATTAAAAAAATTGACTGACCAATTTATTTTCATTGGACTGTTACCTTGATATGACCACATGTGGTGGTGTATTGGAGGAGTACCTGCATTTTCTGTGCTCATATATTACAAAATCATATGGAGTAAAATCTAATTTTGTTTGCCATGCAATGTTGTAGAGCTATCATATGTCTCCTGTCATTTAATTTTCAGGCACCTGCTATCTGCTACTTTTACAGTGCACTAGTTCTGCACACACTTCACCCATACTCTCACTATTGTGTTTTTATGCAAGGGTATTTCAGACTCTGCTACTATGAGAGAAGCAAAAAAGAAAAGAGAGAAGTCGCTCCAGCGTGTTAGGTGGATATGCCAGACACGTTTCAGAGTTATAAAATGTGCAATGTCAGCAGATGGAGACGGTAAACGTAGCTCTGTAGTTGATGACCTCGCTCGCAATGAACGACCATCCCAGGTGCTTGCTTTAACTTCGTGGTGTCATATGTGGTTGCATGTTCCATATGGTGTCTAGCTTGTATTCGAAAGGCCGAAGTCGCTCTTTATTAAGATAAGGAAATATAATTTTTACATGAACCACCATCCCGTGAGCACCAGAAGACAAATAGCTAGTCAGGGCACTGGCCGAGCCTGTAACAAGCCCAGCAAAGAGAGGCATCACCTGGAAGCCAACTAAAAAGCCGCGATGGTGGCGAAGCAGCCCGCCTCCCACCAGGCTCTCAGGTCCTAGATGATCATGCTCACCACTCCAGCCGGATGTTTAGTTTGTATTGCTTCCAATTTGGTTAAATTGCATCTTCTTAGCTTACACATTATACCTTTATGTCGGGGAAACTAATCGCCCACGAACACCTATGGGACCGGAGCCCCTTTTGGGTACGGCAAGGGAGCGGAGGGAACACGAAGAGCAGATCGAGGCGAGCACGCGGGCAGTTTACCCAGGTTCGGGCCGCACGGATGCGTAAAACTCTACTCCTGCCTTGGTTTATATTGTGTTCTTGGCTCGGGAGCAAGAAGAGCTACAGAACTTGCTAGCTATACCGAGCGCTGGAGTGATCGAAAATCGGAACCCCCCCTACGTTGTGCATGGGCCTCCTTTTATAGGTCAAAGGGGTCACCGACAGGTGGCAACGTAGGTGAGGGTAAAAACGTAAAAATGGTGGTAGTTGTAACAGTGCATGTACAGTGTTTTGTACCTAACCCTGATGGTGGCGGACAAGGGCATTGAATGCCCGTCGCTGTCGCCCCAAATAGTGCAAAAAGCGTCCGTCCGGGCGCCTCCATTCGCCACGACAGTAGCCTCGTAATCGTGGCTTGCCACCGTGCCCCCCAGGCTGCACAGTCTTCCACCACGTGCCCCCAGAAGGGCCCCAGGGCGACGCGTGGCCGGATGAGCTGGAGCGTGGGCACATAGTGGAAGCTTGTCGCGGCAAGCCCCTTTTCACGGTCGCTACCTTGCCGCGCCTGGAAGCTTGTCGCTCTCCGGGCCTTGCCGGGGCGCGCGATGCGCCACGGCAAGTCTTCTGAAATGCCTGGCTTTGGCCTTCCTGGCAAGCTCCTCTTGCCAGGGCCTGGTCCTAAAGGGGTGGTTATGAGCCTGGAGCGGCCTTCCCGGCAAGCTCCTCTTGTCGGGGCCTTGTTTCTTTAACTTGAATACTTTGTTCTTGAATGGCTCCAAAGGAACCAAACCGGGCCTTGGTGGGCGCGTGGCAAGCCCTGCCACGGGATGCTGCTACTGCCCGTGCACAAGTCGGGATACCAAGGTACCCCTACTTTAGTACACCGACAGGAGCCCCTGGGCCTGAGCCACACACGGTGCCGAGCGCTGTTGGGCCAGGCACAAAACAGTGCACGGGCACACGCGGCCCACGGCGCGCCGCAGCCCACTCCGTATCCGCCGCATCCCTCCCTAATGGCACGCGTCGATTGCGGCGTCGTGGGAGAGATCGTGGCCTATTTCTTTAATGGGGAAAATGCGGAACGTCCCCCTCTCCCCTTAAAAGCAGGGGAAACAGGGGCAGTTCCTCCCATTCGCCCATTGCGTCTTCAACCTCCAGAAACCCCCGCCGCTCTCCTCCTCCCCGAAGGTCGAAAGAGAGCAGTGCTCCGCCCTTCTTCCGCCGTCGCCAGCCTCTCCAGCGCCGTCGACCTCCCTCGCCGTCCCTGCCATGGCCCCGAAGGGCGACAAGGCGAAAACCGCGAAGACCGACCGGGCGCCGAAACTAGCAGCAATGCGGAAGAGGATGGTGGTCTTCCCGCCGAGGCTCGGCGCGAGGGAGCTGAAGGACATGTTCTACCTCTTCTGGTCGAGGGAGACAAATGCTCACCCGTGCACCAGGGTACTCCCCGCCGAAGCCTGCGACATGTTTCCGGGAGGGTATGCGTATTTCGCTCTATTCTTCCATTGCGGACTCTGCCCACCATACTCCGAATTCTTCTGTAACGTTATGAACACCTACGGGTTCCACCTTCTCGATTTCACCCCGAACGCAGTCTTGACCATGGCCGTTTTCGCACATCTGTGCGAGAACTTTGTCGGAGTCCACCCCAATGTAGCCCTCTTCCGCCATTATTACACACCTCAAGTAGAGTCTGGGTCCCCTCTTTCTGGTGGGATTTCTTGGATCTTCAGGCTTCGTAAGAAAGAGGCATACTTGACTGGGGAACTCCGCGGCAAGTGGTGTCAGGGATATGGTTAGCAGGTATAAACCGGATATTGTAAACCGGCTTAGTTATATGATACTTGGTTTTAATATTTTAGTAGAGATTACGGCCCATGAGATTTCAAGGCCCATGTATAGTAGTATGGTTTGTAAACCGCCAAGAGATGTAACTTGAGAAATAAGAAAGAGAAGACAGAGACCGAGGCGGACACAAGTATGAGCCGGCCTCGGGACTCTGTAAACCGGACCAGGCGTTGCCACTATATAAAGGGACGGCCTGGACGGTTCAGAGAGAGGCAACAATCAACCCGTCGAGACACAGGCAAAGCGAATCCGCTCCCTGTAAACCGACGCCCAAGTAATACCAAACCAACTAGACGTAGGCTTTTACCTTCTCTGAAGGGGCCGAACTAGTATAACCCTCTGTGTCCTTTGTGTGCCATGAATCCTTTCAAGCTAACCCGTGCGACGGTTCCATCATCAAGTCCGTTAAACCGGACATCTGCCGTGTTATTTCCACGACAGTTGGCACCCACCGTGGGGCCTGCGCACGATGGTTTCGAGTTCTTGAAAGGCGGTTTCGAAGGGCTAAAGGATTACGCAGTCGGCCGGATGACCAAGAGTCGTCGCGGCCGGATCTACATCGACGACGCGGGTTGGGGACCGGAGGCCGATTCGATCGAATACGGGTACCGGGTCCCCTTCGGCAGCATCCAAGTCTTCGTCGGCAAAATTGGTGAACCGGGACCTGAGCCGGACATCTTCCCCAACATCATCAAGCCGGCTCAGCGTGCGAGATCGGCCCGGGTTCAGCCTGCCATGAAGCATGTGTTCGTTGGAGCAATCCACGGAGGTCGAGCCGAGAACGGATCGGAATCTGATGGTGCGACAATCGTCTATTCAGATGACGAATCTTCATCCGGGGAAACTGAATCTCTGTATCAGTTGCGGGACGGCCGGTCTGAGGGCGAGTCCGATGGAAACAGTCTTCCGGGCCCTTTTGACCCGCCAAACCGGGTGGCGGTCTTCATGGCCGGATCACAGCCCCCGATGAACGGAACGACAGCGGAAGCTGGTGCAGGGGGAAGCGGTTCAAATCCCTCCCCTACTGAAGTTCTATCCACCTTGATCGAGGAGTTCATAGCTAAAGCAGTGGCAGATGTAGCTCCAGCAGACAAGGCGCATCATGATGCAGAGCTTCTTCAGTTGAAAGGTCAGATCGATCGGTTAAAGGAGGACTTAAAGGCAGAAAGAGAGATGATAGCAGCCAGGCAAGCAGAGTTGGATGATCAAGCCTTTTATCTGAGGATGGAGCAGGCTTCTGTGGAAGGAGTAAGGGGGCGAAAGTATCGGTCCCGCATACCGCCGGGTTACGAATCCGCGAATTTGTTCAGGACTCCTGGGGCCGGGGCCAGTAATAATCCGGCCTTAAACCGAAGAACACCCCCGGCTCGGGATGAGCCGGATCAACAGCCCGGCGCAGAGCAGGAGCGTCGGATTACAACGGCACCTTATGTTCCTATCCCTCCAGGGCACTATTCAAACCCTTTGGATAACATAGCTGCAGCAGCGGCACGGTTGGCCGCTTTACCCGCGGAAGAAACGTCCCCGGTGGCGATAGAGGCACGCAGGGTCCAGAAGCTACTTAATACTGCATTGATGCAGCAGCAAGCGTACTCTCATAGCAGGGAAAGGTTACATTCAACACCACGTCCCAACCGAAGTTATTCTAGGCATTGGGAGGAGCCAGAGGTATCTAGCAGTGAGCGCAGGAGGCATCAGCGCAGGCAGGATAATCCGGCAAGGGCGGAGATGCCGGCCCCAGACCTAAACCGGCCTAGATCGGAGGCCAGGGAGGAAATTCGTCAATCGACGCCGGTTCACACAGCCACTACAGGAACAGGAACTGCAGCGAGTTCCTTCGGGGTACAATGTCTTGTTCCCGCTCTACGGGCTGTTAAGTTGCCCAAGGATTTCAAAGGACCTCGCAAGGTACCTAATTACACAGCCGATTTACCGCTCGAAGCTTGGGTGGAAAGTTATGAGATGGCCATGGAGATGCTGGACGTGGATGAATCGGCTTGTGCCAAATATTTCACTAGGATGCTTGAGGGCACGGCCCGGACCTGGTTAAAGGTGCTACCCCCGAATTCTATCGGGTCATGGGGAGAACTGCGCAGTCAGTTCATCAAAAACTTCAAGGATACATGCAAGCAACCGATGTCGGTGATAGATTTAGCAGCCTGTGTGCAAGGAGAGCAGGAGTCTACAGCAGCTTGGGTACGCAGAGTGGCAGAGATCTTACACTCTTCGAATGGTATTAATCCTAGTACGGCGATAGTGACGTTGGAAAACAATTGCCGGTTTGAATCTTTAAAATTAAAGCTCGGACGGCTTAAAAGGGACTACAATGACATGGGGACTTTAATGAGTGCCCTGGTGAAATACGGAGACTCGGATAATACAAAGTACCCGGAAGCAGAAGGAGATAAAGCGGGGAAGGCCAGCAAGTCTGGTAAACCGGCGCCGGTTAATCCGGTTACTTCAAGATTTTTGGGTAAACGGAAGGCAGAAGGTAGTTCCGATTTTGTGGCTAACACTCAAGTTCAAGGCGGTTTTCAGGTTAATCCGGAGGGTTCTGCTCTCCAAACCGGCGGAGGAGATCCGGGCTGGGAGCAGGAGTTGGATTGACCCTGTCCAAAGCATAGCGGAAGGGGGAGGATCGCAAGGCATACTATGAGAGAATGCATACCCCTTATGAAGGCAGTGAACGGCCGTTTTAATCCACCTAGCCGGCCCCCGCACGGCGGTTCAGGGCCCGGATTTTATGGTTCGGGTCATCAGGGGAACAGTTCCGGATCAGGATATAGGGGCAATAACGGCGGTTATCAACCCCGACCAGGCGGCCAAAATAATCGAGGGAATTACAATAGTCAGGGGAATCAATCACATCATCAAGGTGGTTACAATAGTCAGGGGAATCAATCCCATCATCAAGGTGGTTACAATGCTCAGAATAATCAGCAGCAGGGCCAAGGGAGTTATAATAATCAAGGAAACCAGCAGCAACAGCGTCCGCAACAACAGCAGCAATCCGGATACCAGAGTAATCCGAAGGAGTTGAGCAGCGGTCAATATCACGTTTTCACCACGAGTTTATGTAAGAGAGATCAGAAGGTTTTGAGGCGGACTGTTAATGCAGTAGAACCGGCGACACCGCAATTCCTCCGATGGTCGGAGCAGCCCATTGTATGGAGCAGAGAGGACCACCCATTACGAGTAGATAATCCGGGACATTTAGCCTTGGTGTAGCACCTCAGGTGGGAGGATACAAGTTTACTAAAGTCCTCATGGACGGGGGTAGCAGTATCAATATACTATATTACGAGACCTTCCGTCGTATGGGTCTGACAGATAAAAAGTTAAGAACGTCAAACACAGTGTTTCACGGGGTGGTCCCAGTTAAGTCAGCTTATCCAGTTGGTAAGATTGACTTGGAAGTTACATTTGGAGATGAATATGATTCCAGATCGGAGATGATCACTTTTGAAGTTGTCAAAATTAAAAGTCCATATCATGCCCTGTTTGGAAGGACGTTGTATGCTAAATTTATGGCTAGGCCATGTTATGTTTACTTGCAGCTTAAGATGCCGGGTCATAAAGGAACGATCACGATTCATGGCAGTCGCAAGATAGCGGTGCAATGTGAGGAAGGTGATGCAGCTTATGCAGAAGCGGTGTGTGCCACGGAAGAGTTAAAATTTTATAAAGATAATGTTGATCCGGCAGATATGACTCCGCTGAAGAAACCAACGACCGAGCATGATCCGGCATTGAAGTTCAAGTCAGCGGAAGAAACTAAGCAGATTGATTTTGTACCTGGAGACTCGTCGAAACAGTTCACCATCAGTGCTAACCTTGATCCCAAATAGGAAAGCGCGCTCATCGAGTTCATCCGTGAGAACCGGGATATCTTTGCATGGAAACCTTCTGACATGCCAGGTATACCGAGGGAACTCGCTGAGCACAAGTTGAATATTGATCCGAAGTTTAAACCGGTAAAACAGTATCTGCGCCGCTTCAATGAAGAGAGGCGCAAGGCTATAGGAGAGGAAGTGGCTAGACTTTTGGCGGCAGGGTTCATAGTGGAAGGTTTTCATCCGGAATGGTTGGCTAATCCGGTGCTGGTTCTAAAGAAGAATGGGAAGTGGAGGATGTGTGTGGACTACACAGACCTCAATAAAGCTTGCCCAACTGATCCTTTTGCTTTACCTCGCATTGATCAGATTATCGACGCCACGGCAGGGTGTGAGGGGCTGAGTTTCCTGGATGCATATTCAGGGTATCACCAGATCAAAATGGCAGTTGAAGACCAAGAGAAGACAGCTTTCATAACTCCTTTTGGTGCTTTTTGCTATGTATCTATGCCCTTTGGGCTCAAGTGTGCACAGGCAACTTATCAACGTTGCGTTCAGAATTGTTTAAAAGGGCAGATAGGGAGGAACGTGCATGCTTATGTGGATGACATTGTGGTCAAATCAAAGGAAGAAAGAACAATGATAGAGGACCTCAAAGAAACCTTTGATAATCTTCGAGCTTACAGGATGATGCTTAATCCGGAAAAATGTGCCTTTGGTGTTCCGGCTGGTAAGCTTCTAGGATTCTTGGTCTCGAACAGAGGAATAGAAGCCAACCCAGAGAAGATCAAAGCCATCACATCTTTGACAAAACCGGTTTGCATCAATGATGTTCAGCGCATAGCTGGCCGGATCACGGCGCTAAGCCGGTTCATCAGTCGCTTGGGAGAAAAGGCGATCCCGCTTTATCAAATGTTGAAGAAAACGGACCGATTCATTTGGAGTGATGAGGCAAATACAGCGTTTGAGAATCTGAAACAGCAACTAGCAAAACCACCGGTTTTAGCTGCTCCCATTGATAAGGAGCCTTTGCTGTTATATGTTGCTGCAAACACACGGGCAGTCAGCATTGCGATTGTGGTTGAGCGCAAGGAAGCAGGGAAGGAGCATCCGGTTCAGCGCCCGGTTTATTATGTGAGTGAAGTACTCATTGAGTCCAAACAAAGGTACCCTCATTGGCAGAAATTAGTCTATGGGGTGTTCATGGCAAACCGGAAACTGAAGCACTACTTCCAAGGGCATCCAATAACTGTGGTTAGTTCAGCTCCGTTGGGAGATATAATCCAGAACAGGGAAGCTACAGGCAGGGTAGCCAAGTGGGCCATTGAGCTCAGTCCGCATGAGTTGAAGTATGTACCGCGTACTGCTATAAAATCTCAGGCATTGGTCGACTTCATCAATGACTGGACAGAGTTGCAGACTCCTGAGGAGAAGCCGGATCTTACTTTTTGGACGATTCACTTTGACGGTTCAAAACAGTTGGAGGGCTCGGGGGCTGGAGTTGTGTTAACTTCCCCCAGAGGTGATAAATTTTGTTATGTCCTCCGCTTATTATTTCCTTGTACTAATAATGCAGCGGAATATGAAGCACTACTTCATGGTTTGCGACTGGCAAAGGAGATGAATTTGAGCCGGGTTAAGTGCCTGGGCGATTCAGATCTAGTGGCACAGCAAGTTTCTGGCAAGTGGGATTCAAGAGATGCCCTCATGGCGGCTTATCGGCGAGAGGTTGAAGCGGTTGCAGGATACTTCAAGGGATACCAGGTGGATCATATAGACCGGCGGAGGAACGAAGCGGCTGACGCTCTAAGCCGGCTAGGATCGCAGCGTAAACCGGTGCCACCAAACACCTTTTTGGATGAATTGCACGGTCCTTCGGTTCAAGTACTTTCGGAGGAAGACTTAGCTGTGCCGGATCCAGAGGCACGGTTAGTTGCAGCGCTCCATAATATTCCGGATTGGACGTTACCCTATTTGGCGTACCTAAGCCGAGGAGAGTTACCAGAGGACGAAGAGGAAGCGCGGCAAATAATCCGGCGTTCTAAGTCCATGACGATTGCAAACGGAGAGCTGCACCATCGTAGTACTTCTGGCGTATTTCAACGATGTGTTTCAGCTGAGGAAGGTTGCGAGATTCTGAGGGAGATTCATGAAGGGGATTGTGGTCATCACACCGGTTCAAAGTCCTTGGTGGCTAAAGCATTTAGACATGGTTTCTATTGGTTAACTGCGCATGCAGATGCGGCAGATCTAGTCCGGAAGTGTGATGCTTGTCAGAAGTTCTCAAGACGTGCTCTTGTTCCGGCACAGGAGCTCCGGATGATACCGATAACCTGGCCTTTTGCAACTTGGGGGCTTGACATGGTTGGACCTTTCAAACGGTCCCAAGATCAAAAAACTCATCTACTAGTGGCAGTAGACAAGTTTACAAAATGGGTTGAAGCGGAACCTATAAGCTAGTGTGATGCAGCAACTGCGGTTAAATTCATCAAAAAGGTGATATTCCGGTTTGGCTTTCCACACAACATCATTACAGACAATGGTACTAATCTGTCAAAGGGTGAAATGGAGGAGTTCTGTCAAAGAGAGCATATTCGATTAGATGTATCTTCTGTGGCTCATCCTCAGACCAATGGACAGGCCGAAAGGGCAAATCAGGAGATTTTGCGAGGTATCAAACCCCGGCTTATGACACCTTTGCAGAGAACCCCAGGGTGTTGGGTTGAAGAATTACCATCGGTTCTTTGGAGTATTAATACTACACCGAACCGGTCTACAGGATACACGCCTTTCTTCATGGTTTATGGCGCCGAAGCAGTTCTTCCAAGTGACATACGCCATGACTCACCAAGAGTAGCGGCATATGTGGAAGCAACAAACGAAGAGTCAAGACAGGACGGTTTAGACCGGTTAGATGAAGAGCGTGATACGGCTGCAGCGAGGTCGGCGATTTATTAGCAAGATCTATGCAGATATCATAGCCGCCGGATTAGAACAAGGACGTTCCAGGAAGGTGACTTGGTTCTCCGGCTCATCCAAGATCAAACAGATATGCACAAGCTATCCCCACCATGGGAAGGTCCCTTTGTGATCAGCAAGAATTTACACAACGGTTCATATTACTTGGTGGACATTCGAGAACACAAGGATTCACGGACATCAGAAGAGGAGACGAAGAGGCCGTGGAACATCGCCCATTTACGGCCATACTATACTTGAGCTATGTGCTCCAATGTATCCAATGTATATATTATGAATAATGAATAAACCGGCACCCTCGGTAAACCGGGGGCTTAGCCCTTTTTCCATATACACTAATCTTGTGACAAATAATCATACCAGTTTACTATCAAATATCATATTTCAATGTGGGCCGATTTAGAAACTAATTTTTGCAGAGTATGTGAAGGAGCAATAGAACTCTCGGGAACAGGAGATCATATCCGGTTCAAGAAGAGAAAACTCCATAAAAAGCAAAACCCACAGGTTCAGGAGGAACCCTGGAGGCCCCCTGGGAGTTGGTATCATCCGCTCCCAGTGATCGGATTAAGTTTCATAATTCTTGCAACCCTCTGAACAGTTGGACAAGTCCACGTTCAGTGATTGGTTTACATTGACCCACCGGTTCAGGAGGAACCCTGGAGGCCCCCTGGGAGTTGGTATCATCCGCTCCCAGTGATCGGATTAAGTTTCATAATTCTTTCGACCCTCTGAAAAGTTGGATAGTACCACATTCAGTGATTGGTTTAGATTGACCCACCGGTTCAGGAGGAACCCTGGAGGCCCCCTGGGAGTGTCGACCAATCCGCGTCCCAGTGATCGGAATAATAGATACAATTCTTTCGGCCCTCTGAACAGTTGATACGCTCACGTTCAGTGATTGGCTAGGCCCCTTGGGACAGATGGTTTGCCCACGTCCCATTGATTGGCTCGGTTTTTATTTGCGGTTCTATCGGCCCTCTGAACAGTTGATACGCCCACGTTCAGTGATTGGCTAGGTCCCTTGGGAAAGATGGATAATCCACATTCCATTGATTGGCTGAACCTTGCTTTGAGCCTGGCAGCTCTTTGAAAAAGCCTCGACTACATGGTCTTATTTGCAAAAAATTGCATGTTTTTTGGTGTTTTGGTGTTCTGTAACGTTTTTCAACAAGAGTGGAACAGCTACACAAGTTGACCACATATCTATCAGATTGAAAGTCTGGATCATGTATCTCAGACCAAGTAAACCGACGTTATTTAAAACCCGGACCGAGTATCGGGTAAAGGTTACAACTTTCTCAAACAAAATGAACCGGACTTATCATCAAGATGGACCGGAGAATTTCGAGTGTATATTTGGGTTCATGAAGACCTTTATCAAGTGACTTTAAAGTCCTGACCGGTTTAAAGTATATTGGCTACGCAAATATCAGATGTACAAGTTATCTTTATGATAAAGAAGAAGGCAACCGCATCAGGCAACAGGTCAACGGAGGAATACTTCATAAAGACAAAATGTCGGACCAAAGCACATTAAGTCTCAGCTAAACCTATTACAAGGCGTAAAAAGCCCAATAGTTGTAAGCATTGTTTGACGGAATAACAATCATGGTTACAGCAATAGAATTCAAGATTGTGCTTCTCCTTGCTGAGATGGCTGGCCAGCGTCTTGATCCGGAACATCTTCATCTTCATGAAGCGGTTGGAAGTCCGGCGCACGCCAATCAATCTTTGCCAAGGCACGGAAATATACTTCATCGTTGATAAGTTCAGCAGGATCAATATCAGGAGCAAACGTGTGAGGACGAACCGGCGGAATTAAGTTTACAATATCGTAAACCGGTCGCTCCACCCGCTCGTTCTGCAGGTTGTATGCTGGATGATATCGCGACAAGTCAGATTCCACCGCAAGCTTGCTGGCAAGGGGACGCATCTCCTTTGTCAGGGCATAAAGATCTTTTTCATTGAAGGCTGAACCGTCCTCCTTGGTATCAGGAAATCCGGTTAACACCTCCTCCGGATCAAGGTCCGGGACCCAAGCTTTAGCCCTCGTAAGGGCCAGAAGAGCACCTCCTCGAGCGGCCGATTTCTTAACTTCTTCAAGACGAGCCGGTAGAATGGACAAACTATTCGAAGTATCTTGGATAGTTGAAGCAGCCGGTTTACCAAATGAAGTGGCACTGATAATCCTTTGTGTTCCGGAGTACAACTGTTCGACCAAGGTGTAGCAGGCTTTGAGTTTTTTCCGCAAGTCGTCCCCAAGATGGGAGACACGACGCCCTACATACAAACAATAATAGTTAAACCGGTACAAGGCACATGTTACACAGATAGACAGGAGTTCAGATTATACTTACCAAAAATAGTAGAGGTCATCAAGTCAATTTGCCGCTTTAGCACGGACAATTCTTCAGTAACTGGGTTAAGAGCTCCTTTAGCATCTTGAACCCGTTTTTCAAGATCTTTTTTCTGGACTTCAAAAGTAGTCCGCTCCTCTTCAAAATATTTCTTCAAGTCTTCAGCAGTCTTTAAACTCACTTGAAGTTCTTTTTTAGCTTTTGAAGCGGCTGACTCAGTTTCTGTAAGCCGGCTTCGAAGTTCGTTGATCTCCAGAGTATTCCGGTTCAACTCAGCCTGCAGACAAAGTTCAAAAGCAAGAAATGAAATTGCAAGTCTCAAGCACACAATCAAGTTGTCTACTTGACACTTGGGGGCTAATGGCATTTGAAGCAATACAGCAAAGAAAATTTGAAATTGCAAGTCTCAACCACACAATCAAGTTGTCTACTTGACACTTGGGGGCTAATGGCAGTTGAAGCAATGCACCAAAGACAATTTGAAGTTACAAGTATCAACTACATAACCAAGTTATCTACTTGATACTTGGGGGCTAATGGCAGTTGAAGCAATGCACTAAAGACAATTTGAAGTTACAAGTATCAACTACATAACCAAGTTATCTACTTGATACTTGGGGGCTAATGTATGAATCAGCAGTTCAAACTACAAAGTTCCGGATCACCTTCAGTAAAGCAGCTAAACCGGAACTTGGGGGCTGCTAAGAGATAGAGATGCGTCAAAAAAGCAAAGTCAGAAGAAGAAACTTACCTCGTATTTTTCTCTCATTAGGTTCACCAAGCTGGCTTCATAATCCCGGCTGCTGTGGAGCCGGTTCAAATACCCGGAATAAATATCTTGAGCGCTCATGCTAGAAAGGCTGGATATGTCAGTACTCCATTTTCCTTTTTCTTGAGCTATCTTTTCCGCTTTAGCTGTATGTTTTGCTAAAACGGTTGGCTCAGCTGGAGCAACATAAGCGGTACCAGTAACCACGACATCAGGAGAAGCGGGTACATTGGGGGGAGTAACGTCAACATGAGCCGGATCAGGAGACGCCGGGTTAACTTGAGGAGAATTAACCCGGGCCGGGCTTGGTGGATCTTAGACGTTTTCTGTAAGAGGATTCTCAAGAGCAGGGTCTTCAACAGGAGCTGCAGGAGTACCTTCTGGAGGAACAACTGTGGACGGATCAATAACCGGATCATCAGCAGTAGGGTCGGCAACAGGCTTATTCGCCTTGGGCTTTTTGCTGGGTTTCGGTTTTCTGGAAAAACATGCAAAATAAGTTAGCATTATAAAGAAAAAAGGGTGTCATAAACCGGAAAAGGCGAAGAGAGTTACCCCGGGACGGTCTTCAAAGGAGGAAGCTGCGTAGCGGTTGATTCACCAGAAGAAGACAGCGGAGTTTCCTGATAGTCAGGATCAGACGGTTTAAGGGGTTTTCGGATAAGTCCGGCCTTGGGATGAAGAAGAGTCGGAGAGAGTATCACCTCAGCACGGCGTTTTCGAACCGGAGTTAAGGAGATTCCAGATGACTCCACCGCCAGGCCACTGTGGCGTGTGGTCCGGCGAAAGGCTTCGTGCTGTTGCTTCTTCAAAGTAAAGTTAGGGTCTAACTGAGCATAAGGATGAGAAAATTGATATTTCCTGACGGTCCGACGACTTTTTTGAGGAAGAGGTTCTGAATCAGAAGAAAGAAGTGTTACCTCAATCTCAGTTGGGTTATCACCTTCAGGCAGTTCCTGTGAAAAGGTATCATTAGATATGATTACAAGTGCATGAAAGCAAGAAATTTAAACCGGAATAAAGCATACCTCGGAGTCCGGATCATCGTCCTCAGTAGGAGAACCGGCATCGACGGTTGCTTTCCTCTTTTTGTTTGCAGGGGTCTTCCGGCGAGTCTGTTTTACGGTTTTTTCCTGAGGCTTTCTCCTCCAGAAGGGGTCATCAGCCTAATTAAAAAAGCAAGAGCAATTGAAAGACGGTTCAAAGAGGACAGTTTACAAATACAGGGCAAAGAAAAACTTACTTCTGGCAGCTTATTTTTCTTGAAGTACGGAGCCAAGCCAACCTTAGCACAGTCTGCTAAGGAAGCATTGAGAATCTTTTTTGCTGATTCCACTACTTCCGATTCAGAAAGCTTATCCTTGGTAAATCTTTGAGGATCATCCGGTTTACCAGAGTATTTGCACATTAACTGAGGACGCCGGCTTAGGGGAAGGATGCTCCAAGATAGCCAGCAGCGAAGGAAATCAGTGCCGATCAGACCATTTGCTATAAAAGCTCTCAGTTTGGAGAGCTGTGATGAGAACCGGGTCCGTTCAGCAGCACTAAGCCGTGGTGGCAAGGGGTGATTCTCCGGAATACGAGTTTCGCGATAACCCGGCAAAGGATTTTCACCCTCAGGAGAAGTGTCAACACAATAAAACCAGGACTTGTTCCAATCTTTTGGATGAGTATGTAAAGCGGCATGGGGAAAGACTGCGTCCCTCCTCTTCTGAATACTAACCCCACCAAGTTCTTGGTGAGGTCCGCTGGTAAACTCAGTGCGCCGGTTTAAATGAAAGAAATCCCGGAATAAATCAACTGAAGGTTCCTCTTGAAGATACACCTCAGAAAACACTTGGAAATCACAAATGTTTGAAACGGAATTGGGTCCGATATCCTGTGGGTGTAGCTGGAAAGCGGCAAGAACATCCCGAAAAAACCTTGAACCGGGGGGAGAGAAGCCTCTAGAGATATGATCCAAAAACACGATGACTTCCCCGGATCTAGGAGTAGGGGGGCATTCATTACCCGGAGCACGCCACTTTAACTCAGACCGAGGCCCTAGTGTGCCGATTTCAGACAGCTTGATTAAGTCATCTTCAGTAACGACAGAAGGGACCCAATCGCAGGAGACGTATTGCTTAGCCATTGTAGTGAAAGAACAGAGTGCTGGAGCAGATAAAAATACAGAAACGGATTATGAAAGTACAGTAATCCGGGACTTATCTATGAAGGTTACGCAACGGTTTAAACTGAGGACTAATTGGCGTGGTTAAACCGGCAATTATAAAAACAGGTTATATCATTTCCGGTTTATGGCAGTTGAAGGGGAACAGTTCAACCATTGCGTCGAGTTACAGAGTTTTTTGCAAGAGCAGGGCATATCAACTTAAACCGGAACATACTTAGCGAATCTACCAAGGAGAAAAACAGGTTTCCGAAGGATTGCTAAGGGGGAAAGATCTGAATATGCTGAGGAAAAAGAAACTAATCTAAGAGTATGCAAGGAAAAGCTACAAAGACTTTATACTAAATAGATGGATTTACATGCCAGACAGGAGTGACGAAGATTTGAAGCATCTACAGCGGGGTAAAAATGGAGAAGATCGAAAAAACAAAATCATTACGGGTCATGGGCTCAAGATCTAACAAGATGAAGCTTTGCTAAAAGTTCTAATGGCGGAGGGATAAGAAGAAACCCTAGAGGTTATAGATCAATAACTAAGGAGGACGAACATACCTGAGACAGCAAGAATCGACGGCGGAGATTTTTCTGGTCGAGTTCAGGTTGATGCAGCGGCCGGGCAAGGACTTGAGATCCAGCGGTCGTCGACGGCGGTTCGAGCTCGGGCAGCGACGGAGGAAGAAGACGGAGGGGGAAGACGCAGGAAAAGGACGAAGCGAGAAGGAGGTAATGAATGAGGGGTGGCAGTATTTATAACCAGGAGTCAGATCTGAAACGACAAGTGCGAGAATCGAGGAGACAGAAAATCGGATAAAGATCCCGTGATGCCTCGATCTTCGGGATAACCCTTAAAATAAGCTACAGTACAGCTCACGGCATTAAATGCGGAGATGATGTCATTGTCAGACTTTAATGATCTTGGAGGATGACGTCAGAGCCGGTTTACAAAAAGATGAAGATAAAGAAGAAAATTATACAAGACAAAGAAGACTGATGTGAACAAGTTCAAATCATTCTGGGGCCTAATGTCAGGGATATGGTTATCAGGTATAAACCGGATATTGTAAACCGGCTTAGTTATATGATACTTGGTTTTAATATTTTAGTAGAGATTACGGCCCATGAGATTTCAAGGCCCATGTATAGTAGTATGGTTTGTAAACCGCCAAGAGATGTAACTTGAGAAATAAGAAAGAGAAGACATAGACCGAGGCGGACACAAGTATGAGCCGGCCTCGGGACTCTGTAAACCGGACCAGGCGTTGCCACTATATAAAGGGACGGCCTGGACGGTTCAGAGAGAGGCAACAATCAACCCGTCGAGACACAGGCAAAGCGAATCCGCTCCCTGTAAACCGACGCCCAAGTAATACCAAACCAACTAGACGTAGGCTTTTACCTTCTCTGAAGGGGCCGAACTAGTATAATCCTCTGTGTCCTTTGTGTGCCATGAATCCTTTCAAGCTAACCCGTGCGACGGTTCCATCATCAAGTCCATTAAACCGGACATCTGCCGTGTTATTTCCACGAATAGTGGGATGAGTGGAGAGCCAACTGGTGTTGGATCATGGAGGATGCCCCGGAGCAGTTCACCTCCCCGCGCCGAACTGCAACAGCGCGCGGCAACGATTGGAGTGACCTGGCCCCCGAGGACGAGAAGCTGAAGATAGCCATCACTAGGATCCTTCGCCTCCGACAAGCCAAACTCACTGTAGGAGCTGTCGGAGCAGATTTCCTTCGCCGGCGCATTGCTCCCTTGCAGGAGAGGAAGAGGCCTGCTTGGGATTTTGGCAACGCGGCAGGCTGTATGAGGCTGCGCCCAGACCTCAACTATAATTTCACTGTCCTGGAGCTCAAAGGGATGCTCCGTGAGCTGTTCAAGCACGACACCAAGCACCCGGAGTGGTTCACCTTGCCGCGGGGGGTAGTTCCACTATGCAACAATTCGTCGCTCAGTGCTATCCGCGCGGCAATGCCGTGGTGTGACTCCCATGGAATCGACCCCACTTGGCTGGCGCCTTCTGACGAAGCCATGCAAACAATCTTCGATAACTTGGTGGAACTGCCCATCGACCCCGACGAGAAGAAGGGCCTCACCCGTGACACCACCGACCGGGAGATGGCGTATATCGCCACCAGGTTGGAGGAGGCAGCTGCAGCCGAGGACGTGGGCGAGTTTGGGTATACCTTGGAGGAGGCAGACGCAGCAGAGGTAGTGAGTTGGGCCGAGGAGGAAGAGATCCTCAAACTGTTGAAGCCTGCAGGGCAACCTGCCGAGACGAGCGAGGCTGCCGGGCAGGGCACAGAGTCGAGTGAGCCCGCCGAGGAGGGCGCTGAATCAAGCGATTCTGCCGAAGACTCGGGCGGGTCTCCGAACCTTGACTCTTCTTCATCCTCGGGGAGTTCACCGCCGCCGCCAAATCCTCCTCCTCAACCAAAGAAGCGTCTCCGCAAGGCCGCAGACGCGGCGAGGCAGCCGGCGGGCCAGCAGCCGCAGCGCCGCTCGACGTGCGCTACCACGACGAGCAAGGCCGTCAAGGGGGCGCCTCGCGCCTCAGCAGCGGCAGGAGGAGGATCATCCCGCACTGGCTCCACCGCTCCTTCTGCCCCTCGGGCCTCGGCGACAACCGGAGCGGGATCTTCTCAGACCACCGCTCCAGCGCCCGCCAAGCGCCCGAGGGAGGCTACTCCTCCAGCTCCTCGCGCCGGGGCGCGCGAGGCGGATTTTGACTTCTCCGTCCTCAGTTCCGACGAGGAGGAGGAAGAGTAAGCAAATCAACTCTTGTTTTCTTCAATTTGCTGTTCTTGTCTTGAATCTTCTTTGTCTGATTCTGATTGATGTCTGTCTTCCAGGACCCTGGCCCAAAGGGTGGTGAAGAGGGCCAAGATCCCGGTGGTCGACCTTGAGGACGAGCCCGTCGCAGCGGCAGGAGATGCGCCCGCGGCAGGCTTGCCGGACCAGCCAGCTGCTCCGCAGAGCAGCCCCCAGCGCAGCCCCCAGCGTAAGTCTTCTGTTCACTTCTTCCCTTGCCGGGCACGCGTGAGCTTCTTATCCTTGCTAATCGTCTTGTTTGCTTGCTGATTTGCAGAAGTAGAGCCGCAGCATCAGGAGCGCCAAGAGATTGCTCCCGACGAGCCGCGCATCTCGACCTCCCTGCCAAGGAGGAGCTCCCCGGCGAGGGAGAGTACTCCGCCAAGGGCGGGTACTCCGCCAAGGGCGAGGACCCCGCCAAGGGCGAGCACCCCGCCAAGGGCGAGCACCCTGCCAAGGGAAGGCGCCAGCGGCCCTCCGCCGGTGGGGGCCACTACCACGCCGCCGAGGGAGAACTCCCCGGCAAGGGACCCCGTCAATGAAGAGGCCCGCGCAGGTAACCCTTGAACTCTATCTTTCTTGAATTTTTCTTTTTGGATATTTGCTTGACCATTCTTCTTTCTCTTTTCCTTCTTCTTTTCTTGTCTTCAGACCCGTCCGTTCCAGAGCCTATGGAGACGGAGGCCGCCACCGAGGAGGCCGCGCGTGGCAACACTGGTGGCGCCGCGGCCACCGAGGAGGCGATCGGCACCGAGGAGGCATAGAGGCAACCAGGGATGCCGACGCGGCAGCTGAGGAGGGGACCGGCGGTCGCACTGACGGCCCCGAGGCCACAGGAGCGTTTGACGCTGCGCCGACCGCCGACCCTGCCGCTGCCGCGGCCGGAACTGGCGCCTACTTGGAAGCCGGGAACGGGGTCTTCATCCAACTTCCGTGGGCTTCCTCTTCAAGGGCGCCCGCGGAGGGGGAGGTCTTTGATGGGGATGTCCTCGCCTCCGCGGGGCTGAAGTTTGTCGACGCGCCCGGCAGCAGCAACGAGCCCGAGGAGGAGCAGCTTCTGCGCCGGCTTCTGGCCTTGTACCGTGCCAGGCAAGCCAAGCTGGTGTCCCGGGAGGCCCTGGCTGCCAAGGCTAGCGTCGACTTGGAGAAGTGTGCCGAAGAGCTCCGGGCCGCCAACCAGGCTGCCCTTCTGTCCTTGGCGGAGGAGCGGGAGGAGCTCGCCGAGGCGCGCTAGGCGTTCATCCTTGAAAAGGCCGAAGCAGAGGAGCAGCAACGGCTCGCCGCCGAAGATCTGTCTCGGCGGGAAGGTGAGCTGAGGCAGCGGAAGGTCGACCTCGATAGCCATGAGGACGACCTTACCGCGCGCGAGCAGTCCCTTGGCGGGGCTCTGCAGGAAGCGAGGGACGCCGCTGCAGCTGCAGAGACCGCCAAGAGAGACTTGGAGGCAAGGGTGGCACAGTTGGAGCTCAACTTGAGGACGAGCGAGGAGAAGGTTGCCGCGCTCATATTGGAGAGGGAGAAAGACGCCCACAGCCACTCGGAGCTGCAGGTCCGTCTCTCCGACAAGGGCAAGGAGCTCGCCATCGCCAAGGATTCTGTCGCGGACTTGGAATTGAAGCTTTCCACCCTCACTGCATCACTTGACAGCGCCAGGAACCGGGAGACGAAGCTGAAGGAGGACCTCCGGGCTGAGAGTGCACTGCTGGACAGCGCCGCCCTCACGCAAAACAACTTCAGGTAGACGGTGGAGCAGTGGACCGAGGAGCTTGTCGCTGCCGCCGCTTACATCGACAGGCAGATGGCGGGGCTGGGGCCAGAGCACCTCGGGTACTCCCCCGACGCGAACCTCCCTCACAGCGCCAAGCTGAGCTTATTCTTCAGGTGAGTAGCGCCGGCCCTCGAGCAGCTGCAGGAAAGGCTCCCCACGCAGCTGGTGAACGAGGCGCGCAGGCTTTGCACGGGGGTTGTGGAGAGAGTGCTGACGAAGATAGTCTACCGCAACCCCGGGCTCAACCTCAACAACGTCCTCCGGACCTTGCCGCCCGACGCCGACCAGGAAGCGCTGAAGGCTCTTCTCGCCCCCATCGTGGCCAAGGTGGGCAAGATCAAGAGGGTTGATGGTGACCGTGCAGACTAGGTTGCTTCCTTTCTGCTTCTCTTGTCGCTTCCAATCACGTTATGGATATTAGTTTGTTAGAACAGCGACAAGTCATCTTGTAATATAACTCTATTTTGAGTAGTTAATGCAGTGTTACTCCCTTTGTTCGACTTCTTTACTTTGTATGCTTTTTACCCTACGCTTTTAGGGAACTTGCCGGCAAAGGGACCCTTGCCGCGAGTGCTGAGTGCGGAACTTCAGCAGCCTGCTGGCAATGCCACTACCGGCAAGAAACCTTGCCGCGGCTAGCTGCAGCACACTTAGGTTGTTGAGCGAACTCGAAAACGAAGTAAGGGCGCGACACTTGTCGCAGCACACTTAAGCCGTTGAGCGTGCTCGAAACAAAGTAAGGGCGCGGCTAGCCACGGGTAGGTTCCTCCGCGCACAGGTTTTCCGTACAAAGTGTGGTCGTTCAAGGTAGATAACTTCAAAAAATTCGAAAATCTTAATGCTCAAACTTTGGCAACTTAGCTTTTGTGAGTTGTTTGCTTCCCGGCAAGGCGAGGCTTTCATTTCATGAACGGCACTTGGTTCATACCACTGTCTCCTTCCCCCCCCTCCCCGGTAAACTTGTGCGCGAGGAAAACTTCTTCTGTTTGAGAAAAGAAAGAAAAGGGAGGGAACATAGATATGGAGCCTTGTGGCTCGTTACTGCTTACCGGGGATGCGTGCTGCACAAAGTGTCAGATAATGCATGCAAGAAAAGCTAGAAGGCATGAAACGACAAATTGTGCGAGGCATATAAGTTTTACTGATGCACGGGGTCTGCGCCCGGCTTTGTACAAAGGTTTACATGCAACAGCGGCAAGACTTGTACAAAAGGTGATTGCCGGAGAGGATCACGGCAACCGCGCCTTACGGGTGAAACTTGCGAAGGTGCTCAATGTTCTAGGAGTTGCTCACCGGTAAGCCCTCTTCGGTCTCAAGGCGGACAGCGCCGGGCCTTGTGACTTGTCTCACCCGATAAGGGCCTTCCCACTTTGGCGTCAACTTGTTGGAATTCTTGGCGGACTAGACACGCCGAAGAACAAGGTCACCTTCCTCGAGACTTCTGGCCTTAACTTTGCGGCTATGGTAGCGGCGCAAAGCTTGCTGGTATCGAGCAGCTCGTACAGCAGCCTGAAGACGGTCCTCCTCGAGGAGCAGTGCATCATCTTGCCGCAGCTGCTCTTGCTCGAGCTCATCGTAAGCGAGCACTTGAGGCGACCCGTATACGAGTTCCGTGGGGAGAACTGCCTCTGCTCCATAGACAAGAGCAAAGGGTGTCTGTCCGGTGGCTCGATTTGGTGCCGTCCTGATTGACCAAAGAGCCGCCGGCAACTCCTCAATCCAGTTTCTTCCGCATTTGTGCAGCCTGTCGAAAGTTCTTGTCTTGAGCCTGCGCAGCACTTCAGCGTTTGCCCTCTCCGCTTGACCATTGCTCCTCGGGTGAGCAACAGAAGCGAAGCAGACCTTGGCGCCAAGGTCTTGGACGTAGTGCATGAAGGTGCGACTCGTGAACTGTGTGCCGTTGTCGGTGATGATCCTGTTAGGGATTCCGAAACGGCAAACAATTGTCCTGAAGAACTTGACTGCTGACTGTGCGGTTACCTTTCTCACTGGTTCCACTTCCGGCCACTTTGTGAACTTGTCGATGGCGACGTACAAGTACTCAAAGCCCCCGGCTGCGCGGGGAAAGGGGCCGAGGATGTCGAGCCCCCAGACCGAAAATGGCCAATACAAAGGGATCGTCTGGAGAGCTTGAGCTGGCTAATGTATTTGCTTGGCATGGAACTGGCACGCTTCACACTTGGTTACTTGTGCAGTTGCATCTTGGAGGGCTTCTAGCCAAAAGAAACCTTGCCGGAACGCCTTCCCGGCAAGTGCTCTTGCGCCAATGTGTTGGCCACATATGCCTCCATGTATCTCTGCCAACAGCTTTTGCCCATCTTCCCGGGGAATGCACTTCAACCTGACACCATTGAGTCTTCTTCTGTACAGTTCGTTGCCGACGAATTGGTACATACTTGACTGCCTGGTTATTCTTTCTGCTTCTTCTGGCTCTTCGGGAAGTTCTCCGGTTTGAAGAAAACGGACGATTTGCTGTGCCCATGTTGGAGCTTGAGGCTCAACAACAAGGACTAAAGGAATCATTGCTGCTGCGGGAACGTCAGCTTCTACGGCAAGAACCTGCGGCTCGGCCGGAGCTGGACGTTCCCCGGTAAGCTTGCCGGGACAAGACTTGTCGGGAATGCCTGCTTCAACTGTATGGACCCTTGGGTCCGCAGGAGCAGACTGTTCCTCAACAACTTGGGTGTTGATCTTGGGGACCTTGGCGGCGACTTCAGGGAGACCTACCGGCAAGTAGTCACCGGAGACCAACTTTCTCTTCTTGCTTTGCCCAACTGATGGTGTAACGGATGGTTGAGTTAGCTTGAGCACGAAGATCCCTGGTTCCACAGGTAGCTTTAGTGCAGCACACTTTGACAGGCTGTCTGCGATGTCATTTTGAGCCCTTGGAACGTGCTCCATCTGTGTGCCTTCAAAGTGCTCTTCAAGCTTTCTCACTTCGTCGACGTAAGCTTCCATCAATGGGCTCTGGTAGCTCTTGTTCACTTGTCGGACAACCAACTTCGAATCTCCCCGCACAATCAGCTTCTTGATCCCAAGTTCTGCTGCAATTCTGAGGCCGGCAAGCAAACCTTCATACTCTGCAGTTTTGTTTGTCGCTTGCTCCTTGGGAAAGTGCATTTGGACGACGTACTTGAGGTGTTCCCCGGTGGGTGCGACGAGCAACACACCAGCACCGGCGCCTTGCAGCGAGAATGCTCCATCGAAGTACATTACCCATTCTTTGTTTGCTTCTTTGGTGGGGACGTTTGTCTCTGGAATCTCTTCGTCTGGCGTTGGTGTCCATTCCGCTATGAACTCTGCCAATGCTCTGCTCTGGATAGTTGAAGTACTTTCAAACTTAAGACCAAAGCTTGACAGCTCCAGTGCCCACTCAACAATCCTGCCCGTTGCTTCTGGATTTTGCAATATCCTCTTTAGCGGAAAGCGAGTGACCACTGTTATCTCATGTGCTTGGAAGTAGTGGCGCAGCTTTCTCGAGGCCATGAGGAGGCCGAAAAGCAGCTTCTGCACCCCAGAGTATCTTGACCTAGCCCCCCGCAAGAGGGAACTGACAAAATAAACTGGGCGCTGCACCATCTTTTTCCGCACTTCTTCTTGCATCTGCACAGACTCATTCTTGTCGGGGCCAGAGCTTATCGGGGAAGCCCCCTGCTTGTCGCTGGATGTGCTTGCCGGGGCTGTGAGCTCCTCTTCTGCCTCTCTTTCTGCTACCAACGCAGCACTAACCACTTGATTGGTTGCTGCTAAGTACAGCAACAACTTCTCTTGTGGCCTAGGTGTGACAAGTATTGGAGTGGAGGATAGGTACCCTTTCAAGTACTGTAGCGCTGCCTCTGCTTCCGGAGTCCATCTCATTGGACCCGCCTTTTTCAAGATTTTGAAAAACGGCAGGGCACGTTCTGCAGACTTAGAAATGAACCTGCTGAGAGCAGCCATGCAACCAGCGAGCTTTCGTACATCCTTGACGCGCTTCGGAGCTTCGATCTGCTCGATGGCTTTGATCTTGTCGGGATTGGCTTCAATCCCCCTCTGGGACACAAAGAACCCGAGAAGCTTGCCGGAGGGGACTCCGAACACACACCTCTCGGGGTTAAGCTTGAGTTGTATCTTGCGCAGATTCGCAAAAGTTTCATCTGGGTCTTGAATCAGGGTATCCTTGTCCTTGCTCTTGACCACTATATCATCCATGTAAGCTTCTACATTCCTATGTATCTGTGGTTCAAAAGCAGTGTGGACCACCCTTGCAAATGTTGAACCCGCATTCTTCAATCCGAAGGGCATGCGTATGAAGCAGTAAGTGCCACATGGAGTAATGAATGCGGTCTTCTCTTCATCCTCTTCGGCCATGAATATCTGGGGTATCCGGAGTATGCATCAAGGAATGAAAGCAACTCACACCCAGCCGTGGAGTCGACGATCTGGTCAATGCGCGGCAAGGGAAATGGATCTTTGGGACAAGCTTTATTCACATCAGTGAAGTCTATATAAAGCCTCCACTTCCCATTAGCTTTGCGCACGAAAATCGGGTTGGCCAGCCATGTGGGATGAAGTACACCTCTAACAAGGCCTGCTTCTTCCAACTTCTTGATTTCCTCAGCGATAAACTCTTGGCGCTCCACTGCTTGCTTCCTGACCTTCTGCTTGACGGGCCGCGCGTGAGGACAAATGGCAAGCTTGTGCTCAATCACTTTCCTGGGAACACCGGGGATGTCAGACGGTTGCCATGCAAACACGTCGACATTCGCCCGCAGGAAAGCAACGAGCGCGCTTTCCTATTTAGGATCGAGCGTGGCACTGATGGTGAAAGTACCACCAGTGCCGTCCTCCTTGGCAGACACCTCCTTGGTTGCAGGTGGAGCTGTCATTCCCTTCTTGCACTTGCCGGTGGAGCTCGATGGTGCGTCCTCGACGGCAGCGCAGCACTCCGAAGAGGTGCGTTTGCCGGAGTGGGCCCCAGAGCTCTTGCCGGACTTGGTCTTGTTCTTCCCCCCGGGAGCTTCAGCGGCAAGTGTCTTGCTATCTGTTGCAGCTGCTACGTCCCGGTAGATCTTGTCAGCGCAGATAAGCGCGTCCTTCTTGTCGCCAAGGACAGAGATGACGCTTATCGGGCCTGGCATCTTGAGCATGTTGTAGGCGTAATGAGAGGCTGCCATGAACTTGGCGAGCACCGGACGGCCAAGTATCCCATTGTATGGCAATGGGATATCGGCAACGTCAAAGGTGATCCTCTCAGTCCTGAATTTTAGCTCTCCGCCAAAGTGTGGGGACCCCGACTTAGAAGTCGAGATCACCGAATGCACGTGTACAGTGATCCCAGAGATCAATGCTCACTGAACACACAGAAGCTGAATAACAGGAGTCTTACATCCATACAAATAGTCTTACACGAATTATAGCCATTATGGCCAAGTCTTACATAGATAGAGCCTCACGGGCTAAATAGCAAATAACTCAAATAGCGGAAGTCTTCGATAACGGGTAGAGCCCATGCCATCTGCCTTAACCCTACAGGCATTCTGACTGGGGTAGTGTCCTAGTTCGCATGTTCGTCTCCAAAGAACTCTTCCTCATATTCCTGTTCTTCCATGCCTGGCCAATTAAATAACCAGTGGCAAGCCAATGAGTACTTTGAATGTACTCGCAAGCAACCCATGATGTGGTTCAAAGTAACAATGCAATTGAACGATAATGAACAATCTAGCAAAGGGCTAGAATAAATATTCTACTATCAAGTTTATGCATCAATAACTTCGCGTAACCTCGAAGACAGGTTACCGATATCAACATGAATAAGATTCAACCCTTCGAGTCAAGTCACCACCTTGACTCATCACACACCTACTATCACCGATGAAGTAAAATTCTGGACATAGTTTAAGTAGCATGTCAGGACCCCGATCCTAAGTCACACCGATCTAGCTGTAACACGTCATATCACTTTGCGGCCTCACGCACGGTAACCCCACGGGTGCCACCTTACCTGGCCCGGGACCGTTTGCGCATTTTGGCACACGTATATGACAGTGTCGCTAGCATCCATATGACAGAGAACCCGGGCCGACATGGCTAGTTATAATCCAAAAGTGGCACCAAATTACAGAGACAGGCATCCATGACCCAGCAACGAACGTGTCGGTCATCAACGTATGAACCCAACTCGTAGCAAGCTACATGGACTTAAAGGAACAACGCGTGACATTTCCCCTAAGGGACAGACACAGGAACGAAGAAGGACACATGCCGGCCAGCCTACGTGTTCCGAGCAGTAGCAAGCTACCAAGGCTCATTGGAATCACTAGGAGGCATTTCCCTGTAAGATAGGCTACCAAAGGAAAACAACTAGGTGTCGGATCCCACACATACCAAGCATTTCAATCATACACACAATATGCTCAATATGTGCAAATACAACATTGCATCACAACAGAACTCTATGACTCAAAGTACTTTATTTAAAAGGCTCCAAGAGCCATACATAACATAGTCATACAGGTAGGGGTCACATGACCCAACACTCAAGTCATACAGTCATACAAGCACAAGCGGAAGCTACATGTTTGAGTACAGACAACTTAGAAAATAAAACAGGCTTGGTGTAGCCTGACTATCTACAAGGCCCTTCACAAGCTCCAGATCACCGTGTGGGTGTCAAGCTACTCGTCGACGTCAACGTCTATGTAGAACCCATCAGCAGGGGCAGGGTTCTCCTCTGCAACAGTTATTAAGCAAACATGAGTACAAAGGTACTCAGCAAGTCTTACCACAGAACCTATCATACATGCAACATTATCAAAGGGGGTAGTGGAGGTTATAGCAGAATGCCAGCTTTGACCTTGGCTAACCTATACTACAACTCTCAACAGATTGCAAGATGTTATTACGAACACGAGTCCTCTAGTCACCACATCAATACACTACCGAGGATCCTCTTCCGTCATCCTACGGAAGGGCCATCCACGGCACCCACGCTTATCTTGAGGCTTTTAGTAGTATCCATCAACTTGTCTATGAACTGTAAGAGTAACCAAGTAGTTCGTACCGCGAACAACGGCTATTCGAATAGTTTGATAACCCTGCAGGGGTGTACTTCTTCACACACGCTTCCACCGCTTATCGCCGTTTACTCAGCGTGTACTCGGCAACCTTCAAGCGGAAGCCCAGCGAGGGTGTCGGCCACGACCTGACTAACTACACAAGTCTCTCGTCCAGGTTTATCGCCTATTTGGGTTCCATCCGTGGGGAGATCCGGCCGGGGTGTCGCTCACGGCCCCAAACGATGTGTACAGGGTTCCCGAGTCACCAAACGGGCAACCGGTACACCGTGCCACGTACCTGTCGCATCACAACCCACCCCGAGGGTCAGCGTTGTGCACGACCTCCAGTAAGCTATAAACACCAGAAACTAGTTGCAACTCCTGGACAGAGATCAAGGATAGCAAATAAGTCGAGAGGGTCCATTGGTTTCGGGCCCAATGCATGGTAGTAACTGCAACTTGAACCACACATACAGATCTCGGGTCCTATGTACGGTTGCAATGAAACAACCCACCATGTACTCCTACATGGCCTTTCATCGATACCTTTACCAAGCGTATTCCACACTTCCTTCTCTTTATCGAAAGATTGTTTCACTCTGATCCATCACCCAGATGAACCAGACCAGTCACAACTCTAAGCATAGCAGGCAACATAAGTAAATAGCATGGTGGATCACACATCACATGGCTCAAACAACTCCTACACATGCTAGTGGGTTTCAACTATTTACTGTGGCAATGACAGGTCATGCAAGGGAATAGGGTTCAACTACCGCAGCAAGTAGCAGTTCACGCGCTGTTGCCTTAATGCAGTAAAAGAGAGCAGGAGCGAGAAGATTGGGTTGTATCGGAATGATCAATGATTGCTTGCCTGCCAAGGTAGTTGTCGGGTACTGCTCTTCAACTGGATACGTGGCAGTATCCTCGGGAGCAGGACCTAACATAGGGAAAACCGACGATACAATCATTAACAAACAAATGCAACAATATGATGCATGTTTATGACATGGCAAGATGCATGTGAGTTGGCTAATGCAACTAAACCCAGAAGGGTTTGAACCTATTTGAATCAAGGATTCAAGTTGAAGTTCAAACTAGTATTTAAATAAGTGCATTATCATGTTTTTGATATATACAGCAAGTTAACTTGTTCAAACATGCATGAAACCAGTGCCATTAGATAGATTGGATTTTTCTGATCATTTTTCATATATAAATCTTTTCCATCTGAGCTATGGTTGATTTTATATGTTTTTTAGAAGTTTTGGGTATTTTCTGGAATTTCCTGAATTAAATTAAATCTAAAAATCCCAGAAAAACCTTTACTGCGTCAGCATGACATCATGCTGACGTCAGCCAGTCAACAGGGCCAGTCCAGGTCAAACCTGACCAGTGGGTCCCTCATGTCAGTGACACAGCTAATTAACTGAGTTAATTAGAGTTAACTAAAACTAATTAGCTGTCAGTGGGGCCAGGGCCCACATGTCAGTGACTAAACTAAGTAACTAATTAAAATTAATTTAACACCTAAACTGAGTTTGACTTGCGGGCAGGGCCCACATGTCATTGACCCAGGGGGTCAAACCGGTGGTCAAAACAGGTCAAACTCGCCGGCGTTTAGCCGCCGGCGAGGCCAAACGCGGCGGCGTGCCTCGGAAAACGTCTGTGGTGCACGGTTCGAGCTGTGGTTGGGTGCGTTGGAGAGCTCTTGCTCTTCCGCATCGGATGGTGGTGGTCGCCGGACCTGGGGTGGCCGGAGACGACGGCAACAAGCTCGACGGCGGCGACCGGCGTCGGGCGTGTGTGGGGATGCGGCTGCAGGTGCCTAGGCAAAGCGTGCGTAGCACCGTTCGCAACTACGTGCTGTGGTGAGTGCGATGGACGGTTGCCGGTGACCAAATGGGCACCGGAGCATCACCGGCGACGAGCACGGCGGCGATGCGTGCGGTGGAGCTACGTGCAGTGGGCTACAGGGCAAGAGGGAGCCAACGGAGAGGGGGAGGAGGTAGCTAGTCTCACAGCGGTTGCAGCGAGCACCGAAGCGAACTCGGAGGTGGTCGGAGCTGAGCAGCACGGCGAGGGGGATCTCCGCGGCCGGAGTTGGGGAAGAAGATCTCGGGGGCGTCTCCGGGGCGGGCGAGCGCTCGGGGCTCGGCCTGTCGAAGCAGTCGAGGACGGCGGAGACGAGGGACAACACGGCGGAGCTCGGGGACGACGGTGGACGTGGTTTCTACGACGGTGCGATCACGGCAGCGTCGGCCATGGCGCGGGGAGAGCGGAGGAGAGGAGCCGGGGAGAAACGGAGGTGTCTGAGGGGTCGGGGGAGACGTGGACGTTCGATCCACTCCTCCAGGACGGCGAGGGGGCGAAGCAGGGCGGCGGGCAGCTGCGTGGCGCGCGGCGCGGTCGCCGTCGAGCACCTGCCTGCCTGCCTGGCCGAGCCAAGCAGCTCGCTGGAGCGGCAGCTGGGCTGGGCCGGCAGGTGGGCCGGGTGGGCGCCAGGTAAGTGTTCTCTCTCTCTCCCTTTTCTATTTTCTTTTCTGTTTCATTTCTTTTGCAACTTTGTTCATTTAATAAAAATGCCTAAACATTTTTATAAATCATAACACTTGTCATACCTGCTGTATATAATATGAACAGTAGGAAACATTATAGTTTATGATTATTTGAGCATTTAAAATATTTTAAAGCATTTAAATGCCCAAATTCAAATACCATATGATTTAATCCAAAACCCTAGATTGTCCTAGAAAATTGTGCACCATTTTTGGCAGAGGTTTAAGACCAAGGCAGAAATGATGAACATTTTGAAGGGCATTTTGGGTACATTGGAAAATATTTTATCAAACCCTAGTTGTTAGGGGAGGGGTGCTGGGGTTTCTGTTAATCCCATTTCAAGTTTTCTTTGAAAGTAAACATGATGCACACTCTAGTCAGGCCCTAATGCAAGTGCTAGCTAGGGATGTGACAACTCACCCCCACTTAAAAGAATCGCGTCCCGAGATTCGGGTTCCTCCGGAAAGAGGGTGGGGTACTCAAGTCGAAGACGATCCTCCCTTTCCCAAGTGGCTTCACTCTCGGAATGATGTGACCATTGAACCTTGAGAAACTTGATATTGTGGCGTCGAGTGGTGCGCTCAGTTTGATCAAGAATACGAATGGGGTATTCTCGATATGTGAGATTGTCTTGGAGATCAAGCGCTTTGTGGTCCACTCCGCGGATAGGATCCGAGAAGCAACGCCTGAGTTGAGAAACGTGGAAAACATCATGAACTCTGGAGAGGTGCGGAGGTAGTTCCAATTGGTAGGCAACTTCTCCTCGTTTGGCAAGAATGCGAAATGGACCGATGTAACAAGGGGCCAATTTGCCTTTGATACCGAAGCGATGGGTTCCCTTAAGAGGAGTAACCCGAAGGTAAGCCTTATCGCCGACTTCAAAAGTCACAGCCTTATGATGACTATCATATTGGCTCTTTTGGCGAGACTGGGCTGTTTTCAATCTCTCACGAACGATGCGAACTTGTTCTTCTGCTTCCTGAATCATATCCGGGCCAAAGAATTGTCTTTCGCCGGTTTCTGACCAGTTAAGAGGTGTTCGACACCTTCGTCCATATAGAACTTCGAAGGGAGCTTTACCCAAGCTGGCTTGATAACTATTGTTATAAGAGAATTCGGCAAATGGAAGACACTTTTCCCATTCCATACCGAAAGAAATGGCAGAGGCTCGAAGCATGTCCTCTAGAATTTGATTGACTCGTTCCACTTGACCACTTGACGGCGGATGGAAGGCAGTACTGAAAGAAAGATGAGTTCCCATAGCATTCTGGAAACTTTCCCAAAATCGTGAAGTGAAAAGACTTCCACGGTCTGAGTTAATCTCCAACGGTACACCATGAAGTGACACTATTCGAGAGATATATAAGTCTGCTAGCTGGCTAGCGGTAATACTCTCCCGAACAGGCAGGAAGTGAGCTACTTTAGAGAGGCGGTCGATAACGACGAAGATAGCATTATTCCCTTTCCTGGACCTGGGAAACCCGGTAATGAAGTCCATACCGACTTTATCCCATTTCCATTCAGGAATAGCTAAAGGTTGAAGGGTGCCAGCAGGCCGTTGATGCTCTGCTTTAACTCGACGACAAACATCGCAGTTAGCAATGAATTGAGCAATTTCTCTCTTCATCCTAGTCCACCAGAATCTTTGACGTAGGTCTTGATACATTTTGGTACGACCGGGATGAATCGTGAGAGGAGATTCATGAGCCTCCTTGAGGATCAAACGTCTTAGGTTCCGCACTTTAGGAACCACTAAGCGGTTGCCAAAGAATACGACTCCTTGATCATCAATTGAGAAACATCCTGCAACTCCTTTCTTGATGTTCCTCTTAATACGGGAAATTCCGGGATCAATCTTCTGTGCTTTGATGACCTGATCCAAAAGGGTAGGTTTTGCCACCAAGGTGGAGAGGAATCCTCGAGGAACAATGTGAAGGTTAAGCTTACGAAATTCCTCGTGGAGAAGTGGTTGACTTAGTTGTAACATTAAGTTGTTACAATATGACTTACGACTTAGTGCATCAGCCATGACATTGGCCTTTCCAGGAGTGTAAGTGATTCCTAAGTCGTAGTCGGGGAGCAACTCAACCCAACGTCTTTGTCTGAGATTCAAATCCGGTTGGGTGAAGATATACTTCAAGCTTTGGTGATCAGTGAAAATTTCACAGCGATTACCAAGGAGGTAATGCCGCCATGTTTTGAGTGCATGGACTACAGCTGCAAGCTCTAAATCATGAGTAGGATAGTTGTCCTCATGTGGTCGCAACTGTCGGGATGCGTATGCAATCACTTGACGATCTTGCATAAGAATGCAACCTAGTCCTTGTCGCGAGGCGTCGCAATAGATTATAAAATCCTTGGAAAAATCTGGTGGTACCAGTACAGGTGCAGATGTCAGGCGTCTTTTCAGTTCCTGAAAACTGGACTCGCACTGTGGGGTCCACTCAAACTTTTTATCTTTCTTGAGGAGTTCGGTTAGAGGTTTAGCAACCTTGGAGAAGTTCTCGACGAAACGTCGGCAATAGCTCGCTAAGCCAAGAAAACTCCTAACTTGCTTGACCGATTCAGGGGGAGTCCAATCAAGGACGGCTTGAACTCGCTCGGGATTGACAGCGATACCCTTGCCAGAGATTACATGACCTAGATAGGTTACTTCTGGCAACCAAAATTCACATTTAGAGAATTTGGCATAAAGGCGGTGCTCTCGAAGTTTCGTCAATACCAGCCTTAAATGCTCGGCATGATCTTCCTTGTTCTTGGAGAAAATGAGTATATCATCGAGGTATACCACGACGAATTTATCCAGGTACTCCATGAATATAGAATTCATTAACCGAGAAAAGGTAGCTGGGGCATTGGTTAATCCGAAGGACATGACGGTGTACTCATATTGGCCATAACGAGTAACGAAAGCCGTTTTAGGAATGTCCCCGTTCTTGATTTTGATTTGATGGTAGCCCAACCTCAAATCCATCTTAGAAAAGACTGAGGATCCAGCAAGCTGATCATACAAATCGTTGATCCTGGGAAGCGGATACTTATTCTTTATGGTGACCAGATTGACAGGTCGGTAATCCACAACCATCCGCTCCGTTCCATCCTTCTTCTTGACGAAGAGGACGGGGCAAGCCCAAGGGGAAGAACTAGGACGGATGAAACCCTTTTGCAAGGACTCATCGAGTTCTTTCTTTAGCTCAGCTAATTCTAGTGGTGCCATCTTATAAGGTCTCCTAGAGATTGGGACAGTTCCAGGAATAAGATCTATCACGAACTCGACATCTCTGTCAGGTGGAACTCCTGGCAGTTCTTCTGGAAAAACATCCGGAAAATCACGGACTACCGGGATATCTTCGAGTTCTGGTAGAGGGCTGGCATTAAGAGAGTAGAGCTGACATTCAGCCATTCGAGTCAAGACATTGACTATCTTGCCGGATGGATGTGTAAGTTGAACGGTCCTAGTAAAGCAGTCAATTTTGGCGTAATGGGTTGTCATCCAATCCATACCCAAAATGATATTTATGTCCGAGGACTTGAGAGCGATTAAGGATGCAAGGAAAACAAGTCTATCGACAAGGATTTCATTTCCATGGCTTACCCTAGAGGTCTGCCACTTTGAACCAGGAGTTTGAATAACCATGGAAGTAGGCATGTCACAAAAAGTCATGTTGTGCAATCGAGCATAGCTTTCAGATATGAACGAATGGGATGCTCCAGTATCGAAAAGAACAGATGCCGGATGGCAGTTTACGAGAAGCGTACCAAGGACGACGTTAGGATCCTCATAGGCTTCTTCAGCAGAAACATAGTTGACATGACCACGTGCAGTGGGGATTGGCTTAACATAGTTCACCTTGCCGGTTGGCTTACCACGGCCAACGGGTTTTCCTGGCTGATTCTGGGGACAATCACGCATGTAGTGTCCCGGTTCTCCACACTTGAAACATGTCACAGTGGTGGTGCGTGGAGCAAAGTTGGAGGGTGGACCTCCATAGGTCTTAGCAGGTGCAGACTGTTGAGTTGGACGAGGCGCCTCATAGGATGGCCTCGGTGAATACTTGGGTGGCAGAGCAGTGTTAGGAACCCATACACGGCGCTTGTGAGAGCCAGAGCCGGATGAGGAACCAAGGTCTCGAGTATGCTTGCGGGTGGCCTCGAAGTCGGTCTGGCCTGTCTCAGCACTGATAGCCTTATTAACCAACTTCTAGAAGGAAGTGCACTCGTGCAGACGTAGATCTCGACGAAGTTCAGGGCTGAGTCCCTTGCGGAACCTCACATGTTTCTTGGCATCGGTAGATACTTCTTCAGGTGCATAGCGTGCCAGATTACCAAACTCACGACTGTAGCCATCCACAGTCAAACGGCCCTGGGTGAAATTGCAGAATTCCTCCCGCTTGCGATCCATGAGACCTTCTGGAATGTGGTGTTCACGGAATGCCTCACTGAACTCAACCCAGGTAGTGACTTGGCCAGCAGGACGCATAGCTTCAAAATGTTCCCACCAAAGACTGGCAGGGCCCTCAAGATGGTAGGCGGCGTAGATAACCTTGTCAGCTTCGGCCACGCGGGCAGAGTGTAGCTTATGGGTGATACTACGTAGCCAGTCATCAGCATCCAGAGGTTCAGTGGAGTGATGGAACTTCGGTGGACACATCTTGATAAAATCGTGGATTGACACCACGTCATTCCTCTGACGGAACCCAGTGTTTTGCTCTATGCGTTCCAGCAGACGGTTGGTCTCTTTCTTGTTCCGTTCTGCTTCAAGCATAACTTCCGCCAAGGAGGGTGGCTGGGGCAGATTTCCATCTCTAGCCCCACTAGCCTCACCCTGCTCCTGAGCAGCAGGAGTGTTGCGAGTGCTGACCATCCTAGGGAAACAAAACAACGGTTTAGACAAGGATGGCAATATTTGACATAGAAGTGCAGAATGTAATGGATGACACAGAATGCAGAGATGTTCATCCGTACGACATGGTAATATAGGAACTGCTATATATACACCAGTGGTCATACACACCATACAAAGTTTAGTACAAGCCAAGGCTAAAGTACAACTGCGGTGAAAGACGATACATCCCATCAGAGGCATTCCAGGCTCCTATACATTATTTAACTACACCTCCGGAATTCAGTACACACTAGTCATATTCCACAAGACACGTAGGACTGTGGAAATACAACTATTACAATACTACTACTACCACGGACTAGCTCAGACATTCGCGTAGTAATCCTCGTAAAGATTACCACCGTAGCCTGGAAGTGGTACAGACGGATCTTGGAACTCGCGAGCACTCGAAGGCTGAGGACCATAAGGACATGGGTGTGGTCTCGGTCCCGATGCTGGTGGTAACCGACGCCCACGTGGAGGTGTAATACCCCCAACGTCACGCCAATCCATGCGATCAGGCAGACGAGTCCGCACAGGATACAAATCCCGCATGTCCAGATATCCGGCGTGCACAGCAGGTGCAAGCCGTGTCAAAGTAGTCCAGTGAGCGGCTCGAGTGTTATACAGCTCCATTCGGAGGGCACGGACCTCACGGTCCCTATCCTCCAACATCTGAACAGTAGTCTGAAGCAGTGGCTCTTCATGAGCAGCATCAGTATACAGACCAGTGTAGTAGACTTCTTCTCCGGGGAGTGAAGCTGGCATGTAACAGAACTCAGTGTTCAGCAACAGGGCATGCCTAGCACGGAGAATGGTCATCATCGAATAAGCGGCATCCTGCACTGCCATTTCGATGGTAATCCCGAGTCCATAAGACCAATGGATGGGATCATTAGCTCCAGGATATGAGGGGTATATCCGGACTGTGCATAAATACTGACTTTGATTAAAATCCCGATACTGTTCCTCCATAGTGTATTCAGGATACCAGCGATAACCGGTCTCAGTCATCACACGGACTAGCATGGCCGTGTGACCGGGCACATTAATGCACCGAGTCAAACGAACCACTTGGTGAGGAATGCGGCCAGACATCTGAAACACGAAATAATGCAAAGGCATTAGTGTTTCTGGAAGAAATCGGGCAGCATAACAACTGTAAATGCTCAAACAGAGATTTGAGACATCATACAAATGATAGCATAGCCACTCAACAAATCCATATCAAGGTTCCGGTTCAACAATCATCATACTCAAAAGGATAGAAACTGAACTGAGGCTTGAAACCAAAAATCCTAAGAGTCTACGGATTAGTAACACGTGAACCTAGTAAGGATAAGAGGCCTAGTCCTAAATCCCCGTAGAAAGAATAGACAGACTCAGATCAGAAGGGCATAAGGTAAAGGAGTAAAAAGAGCCTTACGTTCCCTTCCACAATCAATTCCCCTACATATAACTAAGAATTTTTCTAGACTCAACATCGACCAGTTTGGCTTGAGAAACCTACAGGCAGTCCAGCTCTGATGCCAACGCTGTCAGGACCCCGATCCTAAGTCACACCGATCTAGCTGTAACACGTCATATCACTTTGCGGCCTCACGCACGGTAACCCCACGGGTGCCACCTTACCTTGCCCGGGACCGTTTGCGCATTTTGGCACACGTATATGATAGTGTCGCTAGCATCCATATGACAGAGAACCCGGGCCGACATGGCTAGTTATAATCCAAAAGTGGCACTAAATTACAGAGACAGGCATCCATGACCCAGCAACGAACGTGTCGGTTATCAACGTATGAACCCAAGTCGTAGCAAGCTACATGGACTTAAAGGAACAACGCGTGACATTTCCCCCAAGGGACAGACACAGGAACGAAGAAGGACACATGCCGGCCAGCCTACGTGTTCCGAGCAGTAGCAAGCTACCAAGGCTCATTGGAATCACTAGGAGGCATTTCCCTGTAAGATAGGCTACCAAAGGAAAACAACTAGGTGTCGGATCCCACACATACCAAGCATTTCAATCATACACACAATATGCTCAATATGTGCAAATACAACATTGCATCACAGCAGAACTCTATGACTCAAAGTACTTTATTTAAAAGGCTCCAAGAGCCATACATAACATAGTCATACAGGTAGGGGTCACATGACCCAACACTCAAGTCATACAGTCATACAAGCACAAGCGGAAGCTACATGTCTGAGTACAGACAACTTAGAAAATAAAACAGGCTTGGTGTAGCCTGACTATCTACAAGGCCCTTCACAAGCTCCAGATCACCGTCTGGGTGTCAAGCTACTCGTCGACGTCAACGTCTATGTAGAACCCATCAGCAGGGGCAGGGTTCTCCTCTGCAACAGTTATTAAGCAAACATGAGTACAAAGGTACTCAGCAAGTCTTACCACAGAACCTATCATACATGCAACATTATCAAAGGGGGTAGTGGAGGTTATAGCAGAATGCCAGCTTTGACCTTGGCTAACCTATACTACAACTCTCAACAGATTGCAAGATGTTATTACGAACACGAGTCCTCTAGTCACCACATCAATACACTACCGAGGATCCTCTTCCGTCATCCTACGGAAGGGCCATCCACGGCACTCACGCTTATCTTGAGGCTTTTAGTAGTATCCATCAACTTGTCTATGAACTGTAAGAGTAACCAAGTAGTTCGTACCGCGAACAACGGCTATTCGAATAGTTTGATAACCCTGCAGGGGTGTACTTCTTCACACACGCTTCCACCGCTTATCGCCGTTTACTCGGCGTGTACTCGGCAACCTTCAAGCGGAAGCCCAGCGAGGGTGTCGGCCACGACCTGACTAACTACACAAGTCTCTCGTCCAGGTTTATCGCCTATTTGGGTTCCATCCGTGGGGAGATCCGGCCGGGGTGTCGCTCACGGCCCCAACCGATGTGTACAGGGTTCCCGAGTCACCAAACGGGCAACCGGTACACCGTGCCACGTACCTGTCGCATCACAACCCACCCCGAGGGTCAGCGTTGTGCACGACCTCCAGTAAGCTATAAACACCAGAAACTAGTTGCAACTCCTGGACAGAGATCAAGGATAGCTAATAAGTCGAGAGGGTCCATTGGTTTCGGGCCCAATGCATGGTAGTAACTGCAACTTGAACCACACATACAGATCTCGGGTCCTATGTACGGTTCCAATGAAACAACCCACCATGTACTCCTACATGGCCTTTCATCGATACCTTTACCAAGCGTATTCCACACTTCCTTCTCTTTATCGAAAGATTGTTTCACTCTGATCCATCACCCAGATGAACCAGACCAGTCACAACTCTAAGCATAGCAGGCAACATAAGTAAATAGCATGGTGGATCACACATCACATGGCTCAAACAACTCCTACACATGCTAGTGGGTTTCAACTATTTACTGTGGCAATGACAGGTCATGCAAGGGAATAGGGTTCAACTACCGCAGAAGATTGGGTTGTATCGGAATGATCAATGATTGCTTGCCTGACAAGGTAGTTGTCGGGTACTGCTCTTCAACTGGATACGCGGTGGTATCCTCGGGAGCAGGACCTAACATAGGGAAAACTGACGATACAATCATTAACAAAAAAATGCAACAATATGATGCATGTTTATGACATGTCAAGATGCATGTGAGTTGGCTAATGCAACTAAACCCAGAAGGGTTTGAACCTATTTGAATCAAGGATTCAAGTTGAAGTTCAAACTAGTATTTAAATAAGTGCATTATCATGTTTTTGATATATACAGCAAGTTAACTTGTTCAAACATGCATGAAACCAGTGCCATTAGATAGATTGGATTTTTCTGATCATTTTTCATATATAAATCTTTTCCATCTGAGCTATGGTTGATTTTATATGATTTTTAGAAGTTTTGGGTATTTCTGGAATTTCCTGAATTAAATTAAATCTAAAAATCCCAGAAAAACCTTTACTGCGTCAGCATGACATCATGCTGACGTCAGCCAGTCAACAGGGCCAGTCGAGGTCAAACCTGACCAGTGGGTCCCTCATGTCAGTGACACAGCTAATTAACTGAGTTAATTAGAGTTAACTAAAACTATTTAGCTGTCAGTGGGGCCAGGGCCCACATGTCAGTGACTAAACTAAGTAACTAATTAAAATTAATTTAACACCTAAACTGAGTTTGACTTGCGGGCAGGGCCCACATGTCATTGACCCAGTGGGTCAAACCGGTGGTCAAAACAGGTCAAACTCGCCGGCGTTTAGCCGCCGGCGAGGCCAAACGCGGCGGCGTGCCTCGGAAAACGTCTGTGGTGCACGGTTCGAGCTGTGGTTGGGTGCGTTGGAGAGCTCTTGCTCTTCCGCATCGGATGGTGGTGGTCGCCGGACCTGGGGTGGCCGGAGACGACGGCAACAAGCTCGACGGCGGCGACCGGCGTCGGGCGTGTGTGGGGATGCGGCTGCAGGTGCCTAGGCAAAGCGTGCGTAGCACCGTTCGCATCTACGTGCTGCGGTGAGTGCGATGGACGGTTGCCGGTGACCAAATGGGCACCGGCGACGAGCACGGCGGCGGTGCGTGCGGTGGAGCTACGTGCAGTGGGCTACAGGGCAAGAGGGAGCCAACGGAGAGGGGGAGGAGGTAGCTAGTCTCACAGCGGTTGCAGCGAGCACCGAAGCGAGCTCGGAGGTGGTCGGAGCTGAGCAGCACGGCGAGGGGGATCTCCGCGGCCGGAGTTGGGGAAGAAGAGCTCGGGGGCGTTTCCGGGGCGGGCGAGCGCTCGGGGCTCGGCCTGTCGAAGCAGTCGAGGACGGCGGAGACGAGGGACAACACGGCGGAGCTCGGGGACGACGGTGGACGTGGTTTCTATGACGGTGCGATCACGGCGGCGTCGGCCATGGCGCGGGGAGAGCGGAGGAGAGGAGCCGGGGAGAAACGGAGGTGTCTGAGGGGTCGGGGGAGACGTGGACGTTCGATCCACTCCTCCAGGACGGCGAGGGGGCGAAGCAGGGCGGCGGGCAGCTGCGTGGCGCGCGGCGCGGTCGCCGTCGAGCACCTGCCTGCCTGCCTGGCCGAGCCAAGCAGCTCGCTGGAGCGGCAGCTGGGCTGGGCCGGCAGGTGGGCCGGGTGGGCGCCAGGTAAGTGTTCTCTCTCTCTCCCTTTTCTATTTTCTTTTCTGTTTCATTTCTTTTGCAACTTTGTTCATTTAATAAAAATGCTTAAACATTTTTATAAATCATAACACTTGTCATACCTGCTGTATATAATATGAACAGTAGGAAACATTATAGTTTATGATTATTTGAGCATTTAAAATATTTTAAAGCATTTAAATGCCCAAATTCAAATACCATATGATTTAATCCAAAACCCTAGATTGTCCTAGAAAATTGTGCACCATTTTTGGCAGAGGTTTAAGACCAAGGCAGAAATGATGAACATTTTGAAGGGCATTTTGGGTACATTGGAAAATATTTTATCAAACCCTAGTTGTTAGGGGAGGGGTGCTGGGGTTTCTGTTAATCCCATTTCAAGTTTTCTTTGAAAGTAAACATGATGCACACTCTAGTCAGGCCCTAATGCAAGTGCTAGCTAGGGATGTGACATAGCACCACCCAACTGTCCATGACCGTGGACACGGCTATTCGAATAGTTTTACACTCTGCAGAGGTTGCGCACTTTACCCACAAGATCCGGGGAACTTCCGTGTCATCCACGACCCGCGGTACCTCAAGTATCCGGGGTAAGCACCCGGTCATTACCTTTCCTTAGACGACACTAACATAGAGTCCACTCGTTGGTACACGGCCCTCGGGTACAAACAATAGATCACTGGACTTGCCCTAATTTCAATGTCATGCGTACCCGAAGGGACCAACGGTGTGTCCGGTGCCCTGTAAAAACAGTCATGGCCGTCTATCCAAGCACGACCCCGTCCCGGGAAAGACCTCAATCTTCCCGTCACTAGTAATGCGGGCACCATGCTAGTATCGACCTAAGTAATCAATAAAGCCCCGTCCCATAAGGGGTAGTGTGGTTGCACATGTTTGGTTGGGACGGTAGTCACACATAAATCTAATCCATCATTTCACCATGCACATGACTTTACCGGCACATCACTTCTTCCTCAAGTGATGACCTAACACATCATCACCCTCGGGCATTAGGGGCACCCGATGGGTTCATGCAAAGATTTCAACTACGAAGGTTAAAATCACACATGCATCATTTAAGCTTCATGACCAACTATTTGCATGCCATCTAGCACTTTGCAAGATCAAGTTCAAGCATGCATCATGTGGTGGTTTCAACTAGGTCACCACCGTGAATCTATCATCATGCATCGGAAACAACGGGTTCCGCAAAACAAGTGTATCATGGTCAAAGGGCTGCTTGCCTGGATTGGCTTGGTCTTCAAAGTCTTCAAATCCTTCTCCTTCTCCTTCCACAGCAACTTCGTCAAATACGGGATCTATACGTCGCATAATAACAACGGAAAAATAAGACCACAAATAAAACAGAAAAATCAAAGTGCTCAGAAAAATGTCAACTTATTTTTGTGAAATACTAGAGGGATTTCTAAGATGGGGAAAAAACTTAGTTGGAGTTTTGGAGTAACATAATGGAATCTATTGATTTTAGAACAGGAGTTTTACTGCCCAAATTTGAATTTAAATTTGAACAGTACAGAAAAGTTTCATAGATGTGAGTGAAAGTGGTACCATTAAATAGGTTGGAATATTACTAGATTTTAGGAGTTGGAATTATTTTATTTGGATCATTATTATTTTCTGTAGAAATGTTTGAATTAATACAGAAAAGAAAAAGGAGAAAAAGACCTGTGCAACTGGGCCAGAGAGGCCACAGTGCACGGCCCAGGGCGGTCCAGCCCAGCCGCACGGGTGCCTGCGCGCGCACATCAGGTTTTTGAACCTAACGGGCGGGGCCCGTGGGTCAGTGGCAGAGAGGAGGGGAGAGAGGTGTGGGGATGACAGGCGGGGCCCGCCTGTCATCTCCAACCTTGCGGCCACGGCGACGGCGAGCTCACTGGTGAGGGTTTCCGGCCACGGCGACGGCAACGGAGGCCAGGAATGGACTCAGCGTCGAGTGGTGGTTGCAGTGGTGGTGGTGCGGCACGCCGGGGAGGTCAGGTTCGCCGGTGGCGAGGTGGGACGGCGGAGGAGCTACGGGAGGTCGCCGTTCCGGCCGTTTCCAACTGCCACAGAGAGGGGAAACAGGGGGGGAAGAGTCAGTGTTGCTCGGTGGTTCTAGATCGGGCAAGAAGAAGGGCAGGGGAGGCCCGTACTGTGAGATCACCGGCGGCCCGACGCGGCGGAGCTCCGGTCGATCCCGAGTACTGGGACTACCTGGGGAGGAACTGGTGGTGTTGGGGGGTTCAGTGAGGTGTGGAGGAGCTGCTGATGCTGCTGGAGAGGCCCGGGGGTCCTATTTATAGGAGGTCGACGGAGGCCCGTGGTCCAGTGCGCCGGCGAGCTCTGGCTCGAAGCTACAGCGCACAGGGGGCAAGGGGAATGTGTCCACGGTGTTGCTGGACGAGCTCCACGTCCAGCTGAGGTAAGAGGAGGAGCGGGGGAGCTTCTGGAGCGTGCGTGCGTGCGAGGCAGAGGAGTGGCCGTTGCGGGCGGCCGGTGCGCATGCGACGACGGTCACTGGAGGGCACAGGAGGAGGGGGGACAGCGCCGGGGTGATTGCGGACGTCGAGGGGCCTCGACTGGCGCGAAGGAGGAGCCCGAGGCTGTCGGGGGCCAGCGATTGGCTGAAGCCACCGTGCGGAGGTGCACTGTAGCGTGTCCCAGAGCGCGCGTATGGCTGGCATCATCGTGCTCTCGCCGCTCCGGTCAAAACCAACGTGCCCAAGAGTGTCTAGAAGGTTGAGGGAGGAGTAAAGAATTGGCCTGCGGCCTTGGATGCCCTGGAGATGCTGAGAGAGAAATGGAATGCTGGTGACTTGGTGAAAACTTGTTGTCCAGCAAGGTAAACTTGGGTTCTTACCCCTCAATCATGGAGCTGGGGTGCTGGGGAAGTTACTGGGGGTAGCTAGTAACTCAATGATCATGTGGTAAAAAGTTGAGGCCATGGAGAAAAGTAAAAGTGATCAAGATGGAGGTTTTAGTAAAAAGCCAGAAGGTGTTTGATCAGTGTTTTGTCAAGCAAATGACCTCCACTTGACATGGCACTTAACAGGATTGTAAGATATGAGAAAATAGGGTGCTTCACCAAATTTGGGCTTATTTGAAGAAACTAGCCAATGTAATTTTGGTGAACCCTAGAAATCAACAGAAACAGCTTCATCTTGATTGAGTCAAGCTAATCATCTCCCCTTGATGCACCACTTGGTGTAGCATCATCATTTGGGGTATTGATCATGCCCACAAAGTTTGAAGCTCCTGATAAAAAGTTGGTAATGTAAAGTTGTTCAAATTTGCATTTGAACAGAAAGGGTTTTGGGGTGATCTGATCAAGTTGCTCTATTCCAAATCTTGTGCCATTTGGTCTAGATGCCTCATTAGGCCATTCTAGCATGTGCACCAAGTTTGAGAGCATTTAGACAAGTTTGGCAATGTAAAGTTGCTCAAACTTCAAATATGGACAGAATGGTTATGAAGGGGTTTGAGGATGTTTTCTTGCTTCCCAAGGCATGGGACTTGGCAAGCTCATCAAATATGTCATATATGACATGATAGAATTTCCCTGAAATTTTTGGAGAAAATTTCCTTTGTAAATATTTCAAAAGCTTGAAATATCCAGAAAGGGTTTTAGAGGGTTTAGCCCATTATTTTGAACATGACCAAGTGTTGAAACTCTTATATATGGACAATATATGTCCTCTGAGTCTCTTTGAATTTTGGCAAATATTTTTGAAATAGTTAAATAATTTTTCCCTATTAAAGACCATTTCTGGCCTTAAGAAAAAGCTTTTAAATAAAATAGGAAAATAACTTTTAAAATTATACCTTTGTGGTTTCTGGGAGTCCTATGACTACTAGGTCTCATATAAACCTTTTGAAATAATTTTCTCACCCTAAATCAAGTACTTGCAGTGCAAATCTCAATTCAGGGGTTTTTGGAAAACTAAATTTAAAAAATACCTTTTGGCCAAATTAATTTTGTAAGAAAATATTATACTGTTATATAACACTTGGCATGATCATTGGGCAGAAGTTTTGGGTATGGAGATGAATTCTACAAGAGGTCATAGTTGACTTTAATGAGCACAAGAAAAAGCACATGAAGAAAACTCAATTTCAAATAAAAGCCAAATGATGCTAAAAAATTGCTGGTCCAAATTTTCATGCTTCAAAGGTACAAATAACATGTTACAAAATGCAGGGTGTGACACAAAGGTTACTGGCAACGTGGTCTTCCTTTGGCTTGCTCCTTCCCGGGTTGATCCCTTGGAAAGTTCTGGTTTCCTCGAGCTCGCTGTCGGGGATCTGTAGCTTTCGGACTACAGCAGAGGAGATCAGGTTCAGGCCGTCCCCGCCGTCAACCAGCATCTTGGTGACCTTGAGGTTGCGGATGGTTGGCGAAACCAACATCGGCAAGCACCCGACCGCAGTTCTGCGGTCAGGGTGATCCTCAATGTCGAAGATGATGGGCGTGCTGGACCACTTCAGGAGTTTGCGCGACTCGACGGGTGGCTCTGCTGCATTAACATCCCGCACCCATTGCTTGAGTTGGCGGTGAGAAGTATGCAGAGAGGCACCTCCATCGATGCACAGAACTTCTGTGGCCTTCTGGAACTCCTGCTCGCTGTTGTCTCCGTCGTCCATGTCCTCGTCGTCGTCATCGTCTTCGTCCTTGTCGCGGTCGCGGGGAGGTCTATCTCCTTGCCGCTGCTTGGCCTTGCCGCGGCGTCCTCCCCGGCCATTGAATGGCCGCTTCTTGCCGGACTCTCCTCCGCCTCCCTGGGCCTTCTCCTTGTCGCGTCGCTCGTACTCAGCTTTCTGCTGTTCGACGAGGTATTCGACCCTTTTGCAGTTCTGGAGATCGTGGCCCTTGGTGCGGTGGATCTTGCATTACTGCTGGTTGGAGCCGTCCTGCTTGTCGGCGGCCGCTACAGTGGCAGCTTCCTTGCCGGAGCCACCAGCCTGAGCTTTCTTGGCGCCAGCCTCTTTGCCGGACTGCTCGACGGCCAGTACTTCCTTGTTCTTCTTTTTCTTGTTGTTCCGCCGCCGGTTTTTCCTTGCCGGGGCGGCATCCTCACTGTCCGTTCCTCCTGTTCCAGCATCCTCTCCGGGGAGTCTCCTCCCCTCTTCAGCACGCGCACACTTGTCAGCCAGGGCATAAAGCTCGCTGACGTCTCGTATCTTGCACATCGCCATTTCCTCCCTCATCTGGCGGTTACGCACGTTCTGGTGGAACGTGCTAACCGCGGCAGGGTGGACGTCCGGGATGTTGTGCTGGACGCGGCTGAATCTCTGGATGTACTTTCGCAGGGACTCTCCTTCCTTCTGGGCGAGTATATGAAGGTCGCTCTCCTGGCCATGGGGCTTGTGGCCGCCCGTGAAGGCGCCAACAAACTGGTGGCACAGGTCGGCCCAAGAAGAGATGGAGTTCTCCGGCAAGTGCATGAGCCAAGATCTGACGTTTGGCTTGAGCACGAGCGGGAAGTAGTTCGCCAGTATCTTTTCATCTTGTCCCCCGGCAGCCTGCACCGCAATGGTGTAGATGCTGAGGAATTCTGAGTGATGGATCTTGCCGTCGTACTTCTCGGGTACGTCGGGCTTGAAGTTTTTCATGCTGGGCCACTGGACATGCCGCAGCTCACGGGTGAACGCAGGGCAGCCTGCCGCGTACGGCAAGTCGCCTGGTTCGCCGGGTGCGTGCATGTCGACAGCGGGCCCAGCGCGCTGGTCGGACTATCGTCGCGCTTCTCTTCGACGCTCGATGCGAGTTCGAGCGTCTTCTTGTCGTCTGTCGTCGAGGACTTGGCGTTGATCGCAGCGAGCTCGTGGATCTAACGACGCCGTGGAGTCGTCGTCGACGTTGATCCGACGAGTCGGCGATTTCGGCCTTCGGGGTGGGGAGTGCACGGTAGTTGCACCCCCTGCGGTTTTGTCTCCATCAGCCCGCGCCTGGCTGACATGCCGCGGCCGTGACGTCGCCGGCTGCTGCGGCGTGTCGTTGTTGGCGAAGGCGATGAAGCTTTGGATGGTAGCCTTCCAGTCTTCGGCTTTGTCTGCCGCTGGAGGGAAGTCGAGGAGCAGCTGAGCTCTAGCTAGAGCTTCTGCTGGAGTGGAGGGGAGCGGTGGCGAGCGGTGCGAGGAGCGAGATATGCTCGGACTTCTAACAGCGTTAGAAGGAGCAGGTTCTCGCCCCGGCGACCGCGCCTTGCTCGTGCCAGCACGTTGGACTTGAGCGTCCCGCGACCCGCCAACTTGTCCTTGACCCAGCAAACGGATGGTACCCTGCGTACCACGCCGCTGCCGTTCTGGCACCTCCTGAGAGGGGCGCGGTGCATGCACAAACGCCGAGGTCTTGGAGTGCGCTCGGTCGTCCGTCTTGTCCTTCGATTTGGCGGCGCCGTGAGTTTCCTCGCCGGCGTCCGTCCTTCCGCCAGCGTCTACCCCACCAACTGTTGGTTCTAGTGGTGGTGGGATCGACGCAGACGGGCCTCCCACCTCCGAAGCTTTCTTCTTCGGCGGCATGTCGATGAAGTCAACGAAGTTGGTGAAGTTGCTGAAGGTTTTGCCCGCGTGAACGCCGGATCAGGTTTGCACAACCTCGATTCCCCTACCTGGCGCGCCAAAGATGTCGGGGAAACTGATCGCCCACGAACACCTATGGGACCGGAGCCCCTTTTCGATACGGCAAGAGAGCGGAGGGAACACGAAGAGCAGATCGAGGCGAGCACGCGGGCAGTTTACCCAGGTTCGGGCCGCACGGATGCGTAAAACCCTACTCCTGCCTTGGTTTATATTGTGTTCTTGGCTCGGGAGCAAGAAGAGCTACAATACTTGCTAGCTATACCGAGCGCTGGAGTGATCGAAAATCGGAACCCCCCCCCTACGTTGTGCATGGGCCTCCTTTTATAGGTCAAAGGGGTCACCGACAGGTGGCAACGTAGGTGAGGGTAAAAACGTAAAAATGGTGGTAGTTGTAACAGTGCATGTACAGTGTTTTGTACCTAACCCTGACGGTGGGGGACAAGGGCATTGAATGCCCATCGCCGTCGCCCCAAATAGTGCAAAAAGCGTCCGTCCGGGCGCCTCTGTTCGCCACGACAGTAGCCTCGTCATCGTGCCTTGCCACCGTGTCCCCCAGGCTGCACAGTCTTCCGCCACGTGCCCCTGGAAGGGCCCTAGGGCGACGCGTGGCCGGATGAGCTGGAGCGTGGGCACACAGTGGAAGCTTGTCGCGGCAAGCCCCTTTTCGCGGTCGCTACCTTGCCGCGCCTGGAAGCTTGTCGCTCTCCGGGCCTTGCCGGGGCGCGCGATGCGCCATGGCAAGTCTTCTGAAATGCCTTGCTTTGGCCTTCCTGGCAAGCTCCTCTTGCCAGGGCCTGGTGCTAAAGGGGTGGTTATGAGCCTGGAGCGGCCTTCCCGGCAAGCTCCTCTTGCCGGGGCCTTGTTTCTTTAACTTGAATACTTTGTTCTTGAATGGCTCCAAAGGAACCAAAGCGGGCCTTGGCGGGCGCGTGGCAAGCCCTGCCACGGGATGCTGCTACTGCCCGTGCACAAGTCGGGATACCAAGGTACCCCTACTTTAGTACACCGACACTTTAAATATGACATGCCTTTCTGTTTTTGGTACATACTAGTACATTTGTGTATTAACCATGTTCTTACATCAAACTAATGTTCTTGTGTATGCCTCATCAATCACTTATGATGAGGCAGTCAGGCAAGTCGATTACTCCTCATTTAAAGAATGCAGCGTCAGCCTGCCGACACGATTCTCAAGAAACATGAAGGCTAGATGAAGATAGTGAATGTAGCTCTATAGTTGATTACCGCATTTCCCCTACACTAGCATCACAGGTGCTTGCTCTAACTTGGCAGCATGATATGTGGTTGCATATTGCATATGGTGTCTAGATTGTAATTTTCCAATCTGGTTAAACTGCATGTGCTATTCTTCTTAGCTTATACATTATACCTGTTAATGTGACATGCCTTCCTGTATTTAGTACATAGTACATCTGTCTATTAAGCATGTCCTCACATAAAACTATTGTTTTTTTGTATCCCGCATAAATCAATATGACGAGACACCTTCAGTATATGCAGTGTGATATTAGTTGCATATTTGATATGATTTATAGCATGCGCTTCTTCTAATTTGTTGAAATGCCATTTATGATGGTACACTTTTAACTTGGCAGAGTCATATTGGTTGCATCTTTCACGTGGTGTCTAGCTTGCATTGCTTCTTATTTGGTGAAATGGTTTCTGCTTAGTTTACACAAACAATTGTGAATATGCCATGATGTCCTGTTTTTCGTACTATTCCATCTTAGAATCATGTGTTTGCCTTACATCAAAGTAGTGATTGTCAGTATCATGCACGAATGAGTTCTAAAGAGTGAATTTTATTGTTTTCTCTTGTCGAATTTACTTGACAATTCAAAATCAATAAAGCGGAAGGAAGTTAGCAAGGCAGCGGATGAAGGTGCTCCTTCCAAATGGAGGGCCTCTACAGATTCTACTCCTCCATCCCCCAAGATGATTTTCAAGACAACACATGCATAGACACTCAATGTAGCTGTGTTGGTGATGAGCACGTCTCCCCTAGTGCACCATCAGGTGCTCCCTCTAACTTGGCACTGTTATATGCGGTTGCATATTATGTATGATGTCTAGCTTGTATTGCTTCTAATTTTGTTGAATTTCAACTCCTTACTTTACACATTATACTTCTGACTAAGACACGTGTTCCTATTTCTAGAACATACAATATCTGTCTATCACACCATGTTCTTACATCGAAGTACATTTGTTCCGAAGAACTAAATTGATATTCATTTTTCTTGCCGGATTGACTTAACATGGCACAGAGCAAGAGGAAGCAAGACAGAACGACAGGGAAACGGAAGCGGAACAATCCTGCAGATTCTGCTGGTACTGATGGTGCAATAGAAGGTCAAAGTCCAGTGGAAAATTATACTGACAAGGTATCCCGTGCTACACGAGCTGCAGAACAAGCCAAACAGAAACAAATAGCTACCATCAAACAAGCAGAGAGAACCCTAGTTGTTACAACACCTTCCACAGTACCAGCAGCTGCACGATTTACTCGTTGGTCAACTCAGCTAGCAGCACGTTCCCAAGCTCCCTTGCCACCTGACACTACTTCCGAAGCACTCTTCACACAAGATGAGTTGGCAAGATCAGATGAACTTTGTGAGCTTCAACAGCAAGAAGGTAATTGCTGGCGTCAAGTTACAGTTGCATGCTTCTTTATATGTAGTCTCACAGTCTGATGTACACTAACACTTCCTATGTTTGTTGTTGGACTAGCACCTAGGCACAACATGAAATAAACATCAGGGATAATGCTCGATAGGTTAACAAAATCTAGAGGAGTAAGAATGGTGATCCGTTTTGAGGCAGGTTTAAAAAGGCCACGTGATGCTACAGAGTCAGCCAAGTTAGTACCAAAGGCAGCGGTTGCTGTTAGGTGTCATGTACATATCCTCCCAACATGGATTTAGTACAGGAATGACAAAGACAAAACCAACTTCAACACCTTCCTCAACCATTTATCTGTAAGTATGGTTATGTATGGAAACTAGTAATATCGTCTTGCTCTGTCCAATACTTTCTAGGTTGCTGATAATGAGACTCCCCTAATTTTCAACAGATGAGGTTCAAGTTGTATAACCAAGATGATGCAACTGGACAAACTTGCACCCATGTTTTCAAGTCTGCTCTGTGACAGTATCGGTATAACTTGAGGAAAACTCACTTTGAAGGCAAGGCTAACAGTGAACTTGCCCAAACATATCCAGTGGAAAATATATCTGATGAAGACTGGAGAGGCCTTGTTAAACACTGGTCCGATCCGAATTGTCAGGTACATTATATATATGTGATCAGATCACATGTTGAAGTCCCATTTATGCATGTGCCACACAAATCTATCTTCTTGTAGGTGAACTGTTCAAACAACAAGGCTAACCATACGAAAGTGAAATTCCAACAGACGACAGGATCTCGTGGCTATATTGCACACTGCGAGGCTCTTCTAATTAGATGTTGTTTCACTCTTTTCGCTGTACCATATTATCAGATCTATATTGACATGTTCCAAATGCAGAGGAAAGCCCGCAAGGACCAAAAAGTACGTGAACCAAATGCTATGGAAATCTTCAAGGACTATCACACCAACAAGAAGAAGGGCATGACTACACCAGTCAAAGCCGCTGTTGTAAGTCCTTAATCCTCATGCCTTTTAACTACTACTAACTCTGACTTGTGCCTTGAACTGCATGGTTTGCAGCCAATGTCTATTACTCTTTTCAATTTTATACACAATTTCCTTAGCGTATCATTGCACCTTACAAGGTTGAAAAGAGAGGAGTGATGTTCCTTTGATCTTCACATGTAATCTAGTTCCGTGCTGGACCTGCCCACACAATGTTACAATTGCCTATTTGTCTGTTCTCAGTTGTTTTGTGATATGAATGATGTCATACTATGCTTACCGTATTATAAGCTTTGTCTCTTTATCCTTAGCCCTCAATACAATGTGAAGAAATAGACAATACATTAGCGATGGTACATGGTCATATGTTTGGAACCTGGTTTTATTATGTACTTTGCAATAAAATACAACTATTATTTTACATGGGTTTACCAGAATAAGTTCTGTATATAGACCAAAGCTATTTTGTTTCGTTTTGCTTCCTCCTTAATATCTTCTGTTCTGGTACTACTAATGTAAAACCTCAACTTTTCAGGGAGCTATGGAAAAAATGGTGGAACCGCCACCTTCTGAAGGTGGCGATGCAACTATAACCGCAATGTCAGCTCTTGTTGCAGTGGGTCAGTACATGTCCACTAATAGGGCCAAAAGCACGTTCCTGCGTAATACTGGCTTGGTTGTTAAGGCAATCTCGTCCAAACTGCCTCATGATCAAGATATGCAAGCTCAAAACAATGTTGTATCTGCGCTCCAGACACAAGTCCATTCCCTAATAGAGACCCTTTGTGAAACAAGGAGAGACATTGTTTGATGTTGTCAAGATATGCATGGTTTTGAAACCAAACTATCAGACATTTGCTATGTTAGGATCCTAGGAGAACTGAAGACGAAGGTTATGGTGCTCCATCGGACAATACATCATGAAAACGTAACAGCCAGGTCAAATGAACTGAGCTTCTGAACTTCTGGTGGTGCATTTATCTGCTAGACTGTTAACTTTTATGCCAACCTACCTTTTGTTTTATAGTTGTAATTTGTTTTGGTCCAATACAAATTTTTTTCTTAACGTGCAGCCACCGGCTGAAGAAAACAGCAAGCCATTTTTGTATAGTGTAGGGTGTACCCTATATTTGCACAGGTGGCTAACTTTGATGCCCACCTGCTGTAGTCAGCATGGGCCTCCTACGGGCCATAGAAACAATGGGCCTTCTAAGGGCCGTAGAACCAATGGGCCTTCTTTCTTAAAAAAACAATGGGCCTTCTATGTGGCGTAGAAACAATATGCGTTATACGGGCTGTAGACACAATGGGCCTTCTATGAGTCGTATCATCAATGGGCCTTCTACGGGCCGTATGATCGGTTTGCCAAACATGGGCCAATAATAGACCACATTATGGCCGTAAATGGGCTAGAGTTGGAATCGTCCGTTCATGGGCCAACCATAACGGGCCGTCCATCATGAAAACGGCCCAACGTACTAACGGGACACAAACGGGTCGACTGTTACCACAGGCTGAATTTGGCCCACAAGGAGAAAATGACATTAATGGGTTGTAAGTAAACGAATGTGGAAATGAGCCCAAGAATAAATGGGCCCCGAGAAGGCTGAAAGATAACAGGGGCTGAAAACGGCCCAACAGAATAATGGGCCGTTAATGGGTATAAAGTGATACACTGTTCATTATGGGCCAGTTTCACCACGTGATGTTAATGGGTATAAAGTGATACACCGTTCATTCCGGGCCAGTTTTACCACGGGCCGTTAATGGGCTAAGAGTAATAAGGGCCTCATAAGGGATGAAAGACGTCATGGTCCATACATGGGCCGGAAGATAAAACGGGCTGGATTTATATTGGACGGCCCAGAAGACGCTGCTGGGCCTAATTTGGATAGGCCGTAAACGGGCCCTGGGTTAGCGGGCTCTAAATGGGCTATACGCGAACGAGCCGTTAACAGGCTTGTCGTGGGCCGAACCGCCACCTTTCGACCAAGTCAAACGGGCTGGCCTTTTCACAGGAATGGGCCTCTGTTGGGCCGTGCCACGTGTCGGCGTATCGTAGGCGCTTTGGGTCCAATGAGTGAATGACATCTGTTCCAACGGCGAGCCGACACGTGTTTCCTCCAGCCAATGATGATTTTACACGTGGAAAATCCCCATTGGCCGAGGCTGTTAATGGGTTATCGGGTCCAAAACCAGACCCGATAGCTTAACGGTGTTCCGTTATGGTGGATGCCACGTGTTGGTCACCCTGGACGAAAGCACTTCTGTGACGCGCGATTTATCGTCATGGAAGTGGACACTTCCGTGATAATAATTTTGGTAATGTCATGGAACACTTCTACGACAGCACAGGTATGACTATCTTGATTCTGTCATAAAATCATCATGGATGTACATGCATGACAGAAAACATGACCTACTGTGACAAACACGTCTCATCATGGAAGTGTATTTTTTTGTAGTGTGTACCCAAACCACGGAATCCATGGGCTCGCACTCCCATTCGGGTGGACCAATGACATTCCGACAAAATCCCTCCATTGCCATGACACTCTCACGGCCACTCCGACTCACTCCCCACTGGGCTAGTCATGGGTGGCCCCGTGTCTACCAAAGACACCAACGGCCACCGTCGTGGCAAATCATAAATGGTCCCAATCGGGACAAGGTACCATAACAACAACAAGCACACAAGGTTATGTATTCTTACCGGGCCAAGGTAGCGCACGCCCATAACCTTCCCTAGTTAGAGGCACTGACCAAAGGCATGACAAAGGACATAATAATGGCCTTCTCACACAGGCAAATGTGGTTGCACTGGGAAAACTCAATTAAGTGGCACCATGACCCGATCAACGATATATTCAAGTTGAGTTATTATCAGGTTCAACTTAAAGTGAAAGTAACAGGTGTCATGATATGCCATGAAATGCAACATTGACATACGCATCATAAATTAACGGAAACCACTGAGTCAACTAGATTCACACTAAGCATACACATCAACAACTCATAATACTTCTCTGGTTATGATTAATCATCACTTTAAACATAAACTTTACTAGTGTATTTCATTTTTTCTCATCCAAGGAAATTAACTCAAAATAATTACTTATATCCATAACCATATTACTTTTTCATAGCAAATATTACTTCTAGTTACCTAACCAACCTAGTTAGCTTCAAACTTCTGTAAACTAAGCATATCAACTTTATAAAGCAACCAATAGAATATAAACATTATCCTAGTGATTTAAATGCATGGATTAAATCATTAATTCAAGTTTGAAAATCACCAACATTGTAATGGCACCATGAAAATGTTGATGTGGCTTGCCTTAGTGCAGATGAGGTCCACAATCCTCCCGGTGATCCTCAAGACAAACTTCACTAGCTTCCTGTTAAAAAGTTGTGGCTGTTGGAAGTCAAGAAACCTTCTGAAATTCACCAAAAAATTTAGACAACAGAGGAAAATCTCATTTTTGGTGAACTGCTAGATTTCTTCACAAAGAACACAATGAAAAAAGAATCAGTTCATTTGGAATTATGGTTAAAAAGTTAAGGCTGTTGGAAGTTCTCTGGACAAATTAAATTTTCAATTTAAATAAACAGAACAGGGGGGTGGCGGCGTCGAAGGCGTAAACCTCGCGGACGCCACCACTCGTACAACTTTAGGCGCGTACAGAGTGGCTAACTAGCGGGCCCCGCTAGTCAGGTGAGAGAGAGGGGGAGAGGGAAACAGAGAGCGGTGAGGCTCCGCCGGAGCACATGCCGGCGAGGAGGGCTCCTTGGCCCGAGATAGAGGGAGGGATCGACGGAGGAGACATAGGCGCACCTGCCCGTACCCGTAGGTTAGCTAGGGGTGGTCAGACGGCGGTGGAAACGACCTCTCCAGCGGTGACAGAAAGCAGAGGTTGCCGGAGTTGTAGACACGACGACTAGAGGCAGCTCCAAGGGCTCCAACCGGGCGGAACGGCACCACCGAGGCACGGCGGAGGCCCTGGAAGAGTGGCCCGAGTCCAGGAGGGGCTGGAGCTACGGAGACGACCCGAGGGGATCGCCGGCGAGCTCGAGCTCACGGGCGGTGGCCCGTGGCCTATTCGGCCGGGCTACTATCTTGTGGAGTGTGTGAGAGGAGTGGATGATGCTTGAGGAGGCTGGGGAGGGCTCAATTTATAGCCGAGCGAGGTGAGGGACTCGGGCTCCGCCAGAGGACACCTGGACATGGCGCCCGGCGACGAATGGCATTATTGAGCGATGGAGAAGGCGACGTAGCTCACACGGGCACTGTGGGCGAGCGGAGACGAGCACATGAGTGAGGGGCTGGTGACGAACATAGTGCGCAGCGCATTGTTGGGTTGGCCGGACCGCACCCGTGCTCGCAGGGGCGAGCTCCAGCATCGGCGAGTGCCAGGAGGGAGTTAAGTGCGTCGTGACGATGATTGTGGAGAGGTTTGTCAAGGTTAGGCAGGCGGGGAAGCGAGCACGCGAGAAATAGAGTCTCGGTCGAGACGCACAGCGCGTTGGCTGCATGCCAGCACGCCTGGATGAACATGGACACCGTGTGAACTATGACTTCTGGCCGAACTAAGCCTAAACTTCATTTCTGTCGTGTAGTCCGTGGTTGAGGTATTACCACGCTTTGGTTTGAGCTCAGGTGCAGTAAGATGGTTATCAACCTCCTAGGAAGTTTCTGGTGAGTAACCATGAGAGCTCACCATGGTCATACTACTGGTAGTTGGGAGCTGCGCTTTGGAGGTTAGCAATGACCTACTAAGGTGCTGGTGCACAAGAAAATTCAGCCTCAATAGAGCAAGGAAAATGGTAGTTGCTATAGAAACTACCATTTCTGTCCAAAACAGAAAATATTTTATGTGGACAAAATATTCAAAAAAGTGAGGGAATATTTTTGCTCACAAAGGTGCCTTAGGGTTCAAAGAATATTTGGGAATTTACTTAGATTTTTGTGGGCAAGAAAATTTGGGGTTGCTTTGAATCACATTGAGATAGCTACGGTTTAAGAGGGTGAAATGAATACTTTTCATTTAAGAAAAATATCCAAAATACTATTTGGAGGTGAACTAGAGAGGAAATGATAGCTAGAGATGGAAATGAGGCACTTGGGTGAAAGCCAAGGGGTACCCAAGTGTATATGTCCAATTGAAAATATTAAACATTCCAAATTTTCAAACCCAAACTGAAAGAAAATCAGGCAAATAAAAGAGGGCAAAAACCAGGCTATCACAAACCTCCCCCACTTAGGATGAATCTCATCCTCGAGATTCGGTTGCTTGTGAAAACCATTATGGGTAGTGTACCTTATGAAATTCTTCTCGTTCCCAAGTCGATTCTTCCTCTGTGTGATGCTCCCACTGAACTTTGTAAAACTTCCTTGCTTTACTACGAGTGACCTTCTCCATCTGATCCAAAATTCTGACCGGTCTCTCTTCATATGTTAAATCCTTTGACAATTCTATTTCTATCATAGTAGTCTTTTTCTAAGGCGGCGATATGCATCGCCTCAACTGTGAAACATGAAACATGTTGTGCACTTCTGACAATTCTCGGGGTAGTTCCATCTGATATGCAATAGTACCCACTCTGGACATAATTGGGAATGGACCAATAAATCTGAGTGCCAACTTTCCGCGAGTCTGGAATCTCTTGTCTCCTTTCAAAGGAGTGACTTGGAGGTAGATGTGTTCTCCGGGTTCAAAACTGATCGGTCTGTGCTTTGTATCATAATAACACTTTTGCCTAGATTTAGCCAATTGCAATCTGTCTTGGATTTCCTTGACTTGCTTCTCAGCTTCCATCATGAGATCTATTCCAAAAATACTGCTATCTCCAGTTTGAGACCAATTCAATGGAGTGCAGCACTTACGGCCATATAGAGCCTAATAAGGTGACATCTTTAGACTGGTCTGGAAGCTGTTGTTGTATGAGAACTCGACATACGGCAGACAATCTTCCCATTAAGATCCTTGGGCCAAAGCACAGGCTCGTAGCATATTTTCAAGTATTTGGTTTACCCGCTCGGTCTGTCCATCTATCTGAGGATGATAAGCGGTACTATATTTTAGCGATGTCCCCAAGGCTTGGTGGAGATGTGACCAGAAAGCGCAGGTAAAAAGTGACCCCCGGTCGGAAGTGATTGTTCGAGGTACTCCATGCAGACTAACTATTCTGGATACATATAGTTGTGCGAGTTGTTGTTCTAATCGGGATAAAGTGAGCAACCTTGGTTAAAGTGTCCACTATTGTAATGCCCAGGATGGGACTATACCTCCTACGTGTCGAGGCACGACTTAAAGGTATAATCCCATTCGGGAATGATCTCAAGTTCGGAATCTTTGCACGACTCATGTAAAAATAGGGATGAAAAGCAAAAGGATAGTTGGCTTACACCCGCCACGTCACACAATTCATTACATAGCAAAACATCATCCGAATAACATCACAACCCGACTACGGGCGAAGATCCAAATGAAAGATACCACATACATAAAGCCACAGGTTCAAATCGCCCCTAGTAGAAACCACTACTGATCATCGGGGTAGTGCACATAGTATCGACTATGTTCTTCATCGTACTCCCAGTATAGCTCTGTGCCGTCACCTGAGTAGTTCACCATAGTACCTGCATCTGGTGTGGTGTAGAATCTGTGAGCCACGGAGGACTCGGCAATAACGTTCCCGGGTAGCAGAACTATCTATGCCTTGGGTGTGGAACAAGGCTGAAGAAAGATAAAAGGTTGCAGCAGCACTAGCACTAGCTTACGTGTTAAGAGCGAGAAGAGAAGTTCCACGAGCGTCAAAATGATCACGAAGTGATCCTATCTAACCACGTCAATCATAACCCCACCGTGTTCACTTCCCGAACCCCTTTCGGAAAATGACCGTCACGGTTACTCACGTTGGTAGTGTGTTCAAAACATGGTGTCAAGATTTCTACAACCGGATATTAACAAATTCGCATCTGCCACATAACCGCGGGCACGGCTTTCGAAAGTTCAAAACCCTGCAGGGGTGTTCCAACTTGGCCCATTACAAGCCCACGATCCGCGGAGTCGCAACTCCAAGGTGGGAAGGCCCGTGTATTCTCGGAATCCCGTGCTCAAGATATTCTGACTAAGGTAAAACTAATCCAGCAAGACCTCCCGGCGTGCCGACACCCTGACAGTAGCAGCGCGTATCTAGTCTCAGGCCACGACCGGATGAGCACAGCGTACAGTGACCAAAACCCAAGTTGCCAAGGGGGGTACCGCACACGACTCTAGTTTGGACCAACACACAAGTCGAGCACTGGCCCAGGGGGGGTTGATTAATTAATCCTCAGGTTAATTACTCCCTCGGCAACTTTTAGTTGTCAGGCGAATTGAGTACCAATGTCGGGCCTCGCTGGAAGAGTTTTAGCGCTTAGCGGGTTATCGAGGGGGTCCCATAACCCCAACCGTGTGAGGAACGCAAAATCAAGGAACATAACACAGGTTTATACGGTTCCTAGGGCGGCATGAGTGGAACAAATCACCAAGCAAGAGGCTTAGCCTTCCACCAATTACCAATATATAGATGATTTCATTTAATAGATTATATAGTGTGATATCCCAACAAGCTTCAACATGAAGCAAGCATTTTCAAATCTTCTCCTGCAACTAGCAATGCTATAAGAGGGGCTGAGCGAAGCCTACGTAGCCAATCAAAGGTTTGAATAGGTTGGTTGGTTAGACAGATTCATGGTTACAATAGGAGGCTGACAGACAAACATGGGCATCGAGGCAATAAGCTAAAGAGCGAGACTTCTAGCAATAGGCAAAGATAATAATGATATCTGGGTCAGGTCATCTTGCCTGTCGAGTCGTCGATGGGATCGTAAGACGGCTCCTCGTTCTCAACCACAGTAGTAACCTCGTTCTCGTACTCGGTCTCGGCTTCCGGCTCTACTCAACACAAGAACACACGAGGCACGAAATCAAACAAGGTGCAATGCACAAACTATAGGATGCATGTATGATGCACTTAGGCTGCACTGAAGATGCACTTAGGATGCACGGCACTTCACCGTAGGAAGCACACCAGAACCACACAAGAAACATGACAATATGCTCAAGCAAGTAGGATGCAAGACAGATCTATAAAGGATGCAAAACATGACAAGGTAGGAAGCACAAAGAAACAACATAAGAACAACAAGTTTAAATGAGGCCGGAACTACTTAAGACAAATCCGGTAACTCCTCATATGCATAGTTTGAAATTAGTTCAGAACTGATCAAACCTTAAGTTAAAGTTTATAAACAGCAAGTTAACATGCACCATGATAATCTACATGAAATTCTAGTCAAGTTTCATATAAAGTTTGTTTAAAACGGAGCTACGGTCTAGAAGATATGATCAAAACAAGATAGGCATGGCAACGGTGCAAAATGCACCCAAACATCAAGCAAACATACTCCGAACATGTTAACAAGATCATATTAAGAATCCACATGCAAAACACACAAATTTCATGTAGGGCACGCTCAAACCTGAAACAAGAAACAAAGCAAAGCTGAAATTAACAGCCACATAGCAACTTTGGAGCAAGAAATATATACTCTACAGCACTCAAACATGGTGACAAGAAGCATGGACATGAAGTAGACATATCCTACAGAAAACAACTCAATTGTAGCATCTCCATAGGAGGCGTGGATCGATAGCAACAAGCTACAACATTTTGATCATGACAATAAAACCTGACAGTAATATTTTATAGCAACTTGGGAGCAAGAATTAAATATGCTACAGCAACCCAAATGAGGATGTGAGGGCATGGATGTATAGACAACAACATATAAAACAAGGAATGATCAATGGCCACCCCAAAACTAACATGGAATTGCCTAGAGCATCAAGCAAACATAACATCAGGATATTACAGATTCCAGACTTAGTGAAATTTCAGTAAGTGTTAAAACAGTAACATTATCATGGCATGTTTAAGTCACCTCAAGGCATATCATGGCAAATGGTTTGCACCACAGCAAAGACCACATTAAGGAGATTCTAAAACATATGGGCATGTGACATGGGGACAAACACATCAATAGCAACGAGTTCCTCAACTAGGCATCTCGTAACAAGTTACAAAACCTAACAGCCACATACACTTTTGCAACAGAGATAAACATGGCAATATGAACTCTAACATGCATGCTACAGCAAGCAACATGTAGAGCATCTCATGATAAACATTTTGACATATCATTTGCTTCATTTGGATAAATATGCACCAAGTTATTGCATCTCAAACATGGCATGAAAATAACAAGTAGCAGCAGATTATAACATGTAGCACTCTTGTCACGAAGATTAAGACATCTAGATGGACTCAAACAAGCATGACACAATGGAACAAAACGTAGTACACATCACCACGATCATTTTGACATATCATATGCACAAATCGGACATACACACAAAAAGTTATTAGCTCCACAAGAATGCATCAGACAACAAAAAAACAAAAAGGATTTGGAGGAAACGGTGTCAACCTCCTAGCAGGTCAACGGCGGATCGAGCCGGGTCAAACGGGTTGCGGGTCGCGGGCGAACGGGCGCCGGGACCCGATAGGGTTCGTCCGCTTCGGATCGGGCGGCGGCTGCTGAAGATCTGGCGATGGCGGGCTCGGCCCCCGGCGACCGCAGCGGCAGGCGGCGAGGGCCCGGGGTGGCGAGGCCGGCCGGAGGCAGCGGCGAGGTCGGGCCCGGAGTGGCGACCGGAGTCCTTGAAGCTAGGGGCGGCGGCCGGCGGGGACCGGTGCCGGCGGCGAGGGAGCTCGGCACCCGGCGGCGGCCGACGTCGAGGAGCCTGCCGGAGGCGAAGGGGGCAGCGGCGCGAGCGGGCGTGGAGGCGCGGAGGCGCGACGGGCCGGAGGGCTGCGAGCGGGCCGGCGGGCCGCGGTGGGAGGCAGGGCAGCCGCGCTGACGTGGCGTCCGTGGATTGGACGCGGGGGCGGCGGCGGACGTGTCCGGCGCCGGCGGACATGTCCGGCGCGCGGAGGGGCTGCGGAACGCTGAGAAAAATGGAAAAAAAGAGGAGCTAGGGTTTGGACGAGAAATGGAGGGGGTGGACGCTTTTATAGGCACAAGGAGCTAGGAGAGTCCAAATGGGGAGCGGTTTTCGGCCACGCGATCACAATTCGACGACCAAGATTATGGGAAGGGTTGTGCTGGGTTGGTGGGCTGTTGTTGAGGGGTCTTGGGCCTCAAAGAAGATGTTCTTTTTGCCCACTAGGTTAACCGTTGGAGTACCAAACGAACTCCAAACGCGACGAAACTTGACAAGCGGCCTACACGTATCAAAACAACATCGCACGACAAGTCTCAAGCCAATCCGGAAACGTTACACGGCCACACATGAAAGAAGGACTCGGGGATGTCACGTGCATGTGTGAGAGCGTCGGAACTCGAAACGGACAACGGGAAGAGGCGAGTGGGACCGGATGCAAGTGACAACACAAATGCAATACAATGCACATAACAACATGACATGGATGAAATGCACACATGCACACGACCCTACGACGAAACCCGAAATGAAAGAAGAACCCGGAAGGAAATGATGAAGCCAAAGTTTATATATTACCATATAGGGAAAGTGTTACATCTGGGGCATTACAAACTCTCCTCTACTACGAAAAGATCTCGTCCCGAGATCTAGGACTGGAAGAAGGAAGGGTACTCGGAACGAAGGTGATCTTCTCGTTCCCAAGTAGCTTCTCAGTTGATATGGTGTGACCACTTAACTTTCAATAACTTGAATGACTTGTTGCGGGTCTTGCGCTCGGTTTCTTCGCGAATAGCAACAGGGTGCTCTCGGTAAGACAAGTCTTGTCGAAGATCAATCTCCTCAAATGGGATAGTGCGTTCAGGTGTCCGGAAGCCCTTGCGGAGTTGAGACACGTGAAATACATCATGAACATTTGCAAAATTGGAAGAGAGCTCAAGTTGATAGGCTAGATTGCCTCTTTTGCCCAGGATCTTGAAAGGGCCCACGTATCTCGGAGCAAGCTTTCCTTTGATACCGAATCTTTGGGAGCCTTTCATAGGAGAAACACGGAGATAGACATGATCTCCAATGTCGAAAGCCAAATCACGATGCTTGTCGTCATAGTAGCTCTTCTGACGCGACTGAGCGGCCTTGAGATTCTCACGTATGACTTTACACATTTCTTCGGCTTCTGAGATCGAGTCATTGCCAAGAAGTTGACGTTCACCAGTCTCGGACCAGTTGAGAGGAGTACGACACTTTGTGCCATAGAGGATTTGAAACGGAGCTTTGCCAGCACTTGCTTGGAAACTGTTGTTGTAAGAGAACTCGGCAAACGGAAGGCAATCTTCCCACTTCATGCCAAAAGAGATGACACAAGCCCTGAGCATGTCTTCGAGGATCTGGTTCACTCTTTCGACTTGACCACTAGTCTGAGGGTGAAACGCAGTGCTGAAACGGATCTTAGTGCCCATGGCTTTCTGAAAGGAGTCCCAAAACTTGGATGTGAACAAACTTCCACAGTCTGAGGAGATAACTTGAGGAATGCCATCTAGGGACACAATTCTGGAAGTGTACAGCTCTGCCAGTTGAGCTGCATTGATGGATTCTTTGACTGGAAGGAAGTGAGCTACTTTTGTTAGCTTGTCAATCACCACAAAGATAGAATCATTCCCCTTCTTGGACTTGGGAAACCCAGTGACGAAATCCGTTTCAATGTGGTCGAATTTCCACTCGGGAATAGGAAGAGGTTGGAGGAGATCGGCTGGATGTTGATGCTCTGCCTTCACTCTTCTGCAGACATCACATTCATTCACGAATTGGGCAATCTCCCTTTTCATGCGAGTCCACCAGTAAGATTGCTTACGGTCTTGGTACATCTTGGAACTTCCAGGATGAATCGAGAGGAGGGAGTCATGTGCTTCGTTCATTATGAGCATCCTGAGATCACCCTTGGGAACCACAAGTCTGTCCTCAAAGAACAAGGTATCTCTCTCATCAACGCGATAGCACTTGTATTTGGGAGTACCCTTTGCAATACCATGTTTCACTCTCTGCACCATAGCATCACTGAGTTGGGCCTCACGGATCTGATCTTCCAAGGTAGGAGCAACTTGAAGATTTGCAAGAAAGCCTTGCGGAACAACTTGGAGGTTGAGCTTCCTGAATGCTTCACAAAGCTCAGGCTGAAACAGCTTGATAAGGAGACTGTTGCAATATGCCTTTCTACTCAAGGCATCTGCAATGACATTGGCCTTGCCAGGTGTGTATTCGATGCTTGGGATCATACTCTTGGATCATCTCAACCCAACGAGTCTGGCGAAGGTTCAGGTTCGGCTGTGTGAAGATGTACTTCAAGCTCTTGTGATCGGTGAAGATGTCGACTTTTTTGCCCAACAGAAGGTGTCTCCATGTGATCAAGGCGTGTACCACAGCTGGTAGCTCGAGATCATGTGTGGGGTAGTTCTTCTCACTTGGCTTCAATTGACGAGAAGTGTATGCCACAATCTTCTTGTCTTGCATTAGAACACCACCAAGTCCTTGAAGAGAAGCATCACAGAATACTTCGTAGGGCTTGGACTCATCTGGAGGAGTAAGAACTGGAGTAGAGATGAGCTTCTCTTTGAGAGTTTTGAATGCCACATCACAATCCGGAGACCAGTTGTACTTGACATTCTTCTGCAGCAAGTTGGAGAGAGGCTTTGCAATCTTGGAGAAGTTCTCAATGAACCTTCTGCAATAGCTAGCAAGACCAAGAAAGCTTCGGAGTTGCTTGACGTTCTGAGGAGGTTCCCAGTTGACTATCGCTTCAACTTTCTCGGAGTTGACCGCAATACCGTCAGCGGAGATGATATGGCCCAGATACAAGAACTTATTGAGCCAGAATTTGCACTTGGAGAACTTGGCATAGAACTTATGTTCACGGAGTCTGTCAAGAACCAGACGGAGGTGCTTTTCAGGATCGTCTTCATTCTTGAAGAATACCAAGATGTCATCCAGATACACAAGCACAAATTCATTGCCGTAGGGGTTGAAAATGTAGTGCATCATTCTCGAGAAGGTGGGTGGAGCATTTGCGAGGACAAAAGACATGACTGTATATTCATAGGAGCCGTAGCTTGTTCTGAAAGCAGTCTTGTGAATATCTTCTTCACGGATGCGGATCTGGTGATAACCCATCCGGAGATCGAGCTTAGAGAACACTTTAGCTCCATTGAGTTGCTCGAACAATTCATTGATGTTGGGGAGCGGATATTTGTTATTTATTGTTTTCTTGTTCAATGGCCGGTAATCAACGCAGAGGCGCTCTGTGCCATCCTTCTTCTTGACAAATAAGACACCACAGCCCCAAGGAGAAGTGCTAGGCCTGATTAGACCCAAACGCTCTTGCTAATCGAGCAGTTTCTTCAACTCCTTCAACTCATCAGGGGAGAGCTTGTACGGACGCCGCCATGCTGGCTCAGTACCGGGCTCGAGTTCAATGATAAATTCAACTTGACGATGCGGAGGCATGCCTGGAAGCTCTTCAGGGAAAACGTCTTCATATTCATTGACCACCGGAATTTGCGAGATGGCATTAATCTTGCCCTTGTCATTGAGAGAGAATAGCCTGATTGTGTTATCTCGAGAGGCGAAGATAATGACGTCTTCGTCAGGATGAGTAAGCTTGACTTCCTTATTTGCACAATCAATGTGAGCATCATGCTAGGAGAGCCAATCCATCCCAAGAATAAGATCAATGTCGGAATTGCCGAGCATAACCGGTGAAATCAGAAAATGGTAATCACCCATATAAAGAGATACATCCGGAGCAAAGTTGTTGGAGTTCATAAGCAAACCCGGACAAAGCACGGACATCGGACTAGGCAAAGCTTGCAATGGCATCTCAGGTGACAATGCAAACAGTCTTGACATGAAAGAATGTGATGCACCTGAATCAAACAAGACTTTTGCAGGAATAGAGTTAACTGGAAGATTACCAAGTATCACATCTAAAGAATTCTCTGCTTGAGCTGCATTCATCAGATTCACTCTTGCTGACTTGGGGTTGTGCTTGACAATAGCAGTGCTGATAGGTGGAGGAGGCGGAAGGCGCCTTGGGTTGGGGCACTTCTTAGCATAATGACCCTTCTGAGAGCACTTGTTGCAAATCACTTCTGAGAGAGGACGGTGATAAGGAGAACTTCACTTCGAAGCTTGAAAATGATTCTTTGACTTATTGCTTGGGTTGGGTGGGTGGGAGAAAGCACGGCCACCAGAATTCTTGTTGTTGTTGTTGGGAGCTCGGATCACTGGAGGAGGTGGAAGCCAAAACTTCTGTTGCTTTGCGATCACTTGAGAAGAAGAGGAGGAGTGAACAGCGTCTTTGATCCTCTTTTTGGAAGCTTCCATCTAGAGCTGGGCTGCCTCTTATTTAAGTGCCATGTTATAGAATTGATCAAACTTATCAGGCTCGAACAAGGTGAGAGCTAGTTGGAGTTCATCCTTCAGACCACCGCGAAACTGATAGATCTTGCTCTTGGCATCTGGGATGTCTTGCTTGGCATAGCGGGCAAGGTTCTGTAACTTGACATTATATTGGTAGACAGACATTGAGCCTTGCTTCAGGTTACGGAATTGCTCACGCATACCCTTGATGACACTTGTTGGAATGTAGTGAGAGCGAAAGTCCTTGCAGAAGTCATCCCAGGAGATTACATGACCCTCTCTGGAATCTTTGTACTGCTGCCACCAATAAGCGGCTTGGTCCTTGAGTTGGAAGGCTGCAAGCTTCACATAGTCCTCGGGCCTAATGTTACTGCACTCGAAATGCTTCTTGATATATGTTATCCAGTCTTCAGCATCTAGAGGGTCCACACAATAACTAAATGCCTTTGGTTGGTTTGCGAGGAACTAGTTGAGCGTAGCAAAGTGAGGTTGGTTGAACAAATTGGCTTGGCCTTGGTTCCCATGAGCACCCTGATTTGCTTGATTTTCTTGAATGTTCTGCATCATTTGCATAAGCATCTGGGTGTTCTGGTTCGTCGCTTGCATAATTGCTCTCCAGGCCTCAGACCGAGGAGGAGGGGAAGGAGGACGATCAGGAACCTCTTCACCCTCTGGGTTAGCGTTGGGAACCTTTTAAGGAGCTATCCTGAAAGAGATGACAACTATTAGCCATTGATTGAAAGAATATATAAGCTGAATCAACGGATCGAAATTGCAACATGGTCTTCACAAGAACATTCGAACAACAATGAACGAATGTAATCCACAGTTTAATAGTAACAACAATCTTCACGAGAAGCCAATTGGGAGAACAAAGGTAAATAAAAACAACAAGCAGCAGATAGAACAAATACAAGATCGAAGCTTCGTTCGACATATTCATGTTGAAAGCTTATGGAACATGTTACAAAAGGGTTTTGCAATCCCCGGATCAGCATAGCCAAGGACCCTTTAAGATGCAACTACCGATCGGAACAACGACCATAAAGCTACTTCACTCAATGTAGAACCCCGAATTCCATATCATGCATTCGTTGGAAGAATGCCTACGAACTACAAGATGAACCCACCTATTAATTTCCGAAAGTTTCCAGTTATGCAATCAGGTGTTGGGGATACATGGGAAGCATCGTGCACTCAACTCTAATCCTACATCCAGCTGTATCCATCCTTCAACACATAACCAGTTATTTTCGGAAACCGTCTACCTCGAACCTTCAAAACGCATCTACTATACAAGCTATGGCAATACTCCCGAACTACCTCCCCGGTACTGGGTGACGTCGGGGTTATCTTGCCACTAACCGCATAGGAGAGTTTTCGATGTGTGCCTAGACTCGACCGTCAACGATTCGATCAATCAGTGGGGGCTTCTAGGTCGGAGAAGGCTCTGAATACCAACTTGTAATGCCCAGGATGGGACTATACCTCCTACGTGTCGAGGCACGACTTCAAGGTATAAGCCCATTCTGGAATGATCTCAAGTTCGGTATCTTTGCACGACTCATGTAAAAATAGGGATGAAAAGCAAAAGGATAATTGGCTTACACTCGCCACGTCACACAATTAATTACATAGCAAAACATCATCCAAATAACACCACAACCCGACTACGGGCGAAGATCCAAATGAAAGATACCAAATACATAAAGCCACACGTTCGAATCGCCCCTAGTAGAAACCACTACTGATCATCGGGGTAGTGCACATAGTATCGACTACGTTCTTCATCATACTCCCAGTACAGCTCTGTGCCGTCACCTGAGTAGTTCACCATAGTACCTGCATCTGGTGTGGTGTAGAATCCGTGAGCCACGGAGGACTCAGCAATCGCGTTCCCGGGTAGCAGAACTATCTATGCCTTGGGTGTGGAACAAGGCTGAAGAAAGATAAAAGGTTGCAGCTGCACTAACTTACGTGTTAGGAGCGAGAAGAGAAGTGCCACGAGCGTCAAAGTGATCACGAAGTGATCCTATCTAAGCACCTCAATCATAAGCCCACCATGTTCACTTCCCGAACCCCTTTCGGAAAATGACTGTCACGGTTACTCACGCTGGTAGTGTGTTCAGAACATGGTGTCAAGTTTTCTACAACCGGTAATTAACAAATTCCCATCTGCCACATAACCACGGGCACGGCTTTCGAAAGTTCAAAACCCTGCAGGGGTGTTCCAACTTGGCCCATTACAAGCCCACGATCCGCGGAGTGGCAACTCCAAGGTGGGAAGGCCCGAGTATTCTCGGAATTTCATGCTCAAGATATTCCGGCTAAGGTAAAACTAATCCAGCAAGACCTCCCGGCGTACCGACACCCTAACAGTAGCCACGCGTATCAAGTCTTAGGCCACGACCGGATGAGCACAGCGTAAAGTGACCAAAACCCAAGTTGCCAAGGGGGGTACAGCACACGACTCTAGTTTGGACCAACACTCAAGTCGAGCACTGGCCCAGGGGGTTGATTAATTAATCGTCGGGTTAATTACTCCCTCGGCAAGTTTTAGTTGTTAGGCGAATGGAGTACCAATGTCGGGCCTCGCTGGAAGAGTTTTTCCGCTAAGAAGGTTATCGAGGGGGTCCCATAACCCCAACCGTGTGAGGAACACAAAATCAAGGAACATAACACCGGTTTATACGGTTCCTAGGGCGGCATGAGTGGAACAAATCACCAAGCAAGAGTCTTATCCTTCCACCCATTACCAATATATAGATGATTTCATTTAATAGATTATATAGTGTGATATCCCAACAAGCTTCAACATGAAGCAAGAATCTTCAAATCTTCTCCTACAACTAGCAATGCTATAAGAGGGGCTGAGCGAAGCCTACGTAGCCAATCAAAGGTTTGCATAGGTTGGGTGGTTAGACAGATTCATGGTTACAATGGAGGCTGACAGACAAACATGGGCATCGAGGCAATAATCTAAAGAGCGAGACTTCTAGCAATAGGCAAAGATAGTAATGATATCTGGGTCAGGTCATCTTGCCTGTCGAGTCTTCGATGGGATCGTAAGACGGCTCCTCGTTCTCAACCTCAGTAGTAACCTCGTTCTCGTACTCGGTCTCGGCTTCCGGATCTACTCAACACAATAACACACGAGGCACGAAATCAAACAAGGTGCAATGCACAAACTATAGGATGCATTTATGATGAACTTAGGATGCATTGAAGATGCACTTAGGATGCACGGCACGTCAACGTAGGAAGCACACCAGAACCACACAAGAAACATGACAATATGCTCAAGCAAGTAGGATGCAAGACAGATCTATAAAGGATGCAAAACATGACAAGGTAGGAAGCACAGAGAAACAACATAAGAACAACAAGTTTAAATGAGGCCGGAACTACTTAAGACAAATCCGGTAAGTCCTCATATGCATAGTTTGAAATTAGTTCAGAACTGATCTAACCTTAAGTTAAAGTTGATAAACAGCAAGTTAACATCCACCATGATAATCTACACAAAATTCTAGTCAAGTTTCCTATAAAGTTTGTTTAAAACGGAGCTACGGTCTAGAAGATATGATCAAAACAAGATAAGCATGGCAACGGTGCAAAATGCACCCAAACATCAAGCAAACATACTCCAAACATGTTAACAAGATGATATTAAGAATCTACATGCAAAACACACAAGTTTCATGTAGGGCATGCTCAAAACGGAGCAACGGACTAAAAGATACACCCGAAACAAGAAACAAAGCAAAGCTGGAATTAATAGCCACATAGCAACTTTGGAGCAAGAAATATATACTCTACAGCACTCAAACATGGTGACAAGAAGCATGGACATGAAGTAGACATATCCTACAGCAAACAACTCCATTGGAGCATCTCCATAGGAGGCATGGATCAATGGCAACAAGCTACAACATTTTGATCATGACAATAAAACCTGACAGTAATATTTTATAGCAACTTGGGAGCAAGAATTAAATATGCTACAGCAACCCAAATGAGCATGTGAGGGCATGGATAGATAGACAACAACATATAGAACAAGGAATGATCAATGGCCACCCCAAAACTAACATGGAATTGCCTAGAGCATCAAGCAAACATAGCATCAGGATATTACAGATTCCAGACTTAGTGAAGTTTCACTAAGTGTTAAAACAGTAACATTATCATGGCATGTTTGCGAGCATGTTTAAGTCACCTCAAGGCATATCATGGCAAATGGTTTGCACCATAGAAAAGACCACATTAAGGAGATTCTAAAACATATGGGCATGTGACATGGGGACAAACACATCAATAGCAACGAGCTCCTCAACTAGGCATCTCATAACAAGTTACAAAACCTAACAGCCACATACACTTTTGCAACAGAGATAAACATGGCAATATGAACTCTAACATGCATGCTACAGCAACCAACATGTAGAGCATCTCATGATGAACATTTTGACATATCATTTGCTTCATTTGGATAAATATGCACCAAGTTATCACATCTCAAACATGGCATGAAAATAACAAGTAGCAACAGATTATAACATGTAGCACTCTTGTCACGAAGATTAAGACATCTAGATGGACTCAAACAAGCATGACACAATGGAACAAAACGTAGTACACATCACCACGATCATTTTGACATATCATATGCATAAATCGGACATACACACAAAAAGTTATTAGCTCCACAAGAATGCATCAGACAAGAAAATAACAAAAAGGACTTAGAGGAAACGGGGTTAACCTCCTCGCGTGTGAACGGCGGATCGGGCCGGGTCAAACGGGTTGCGGGTCGCGGGCGAACGGGCGCCGGGACCCGTTAGGGTTCGTCCTCTCCGGATCGGGCGGCGGCTGCTGAAGATCTCGCGACGGCGGGCTCGACCCCGGCGACCGCAGCGGCCGGCGGCGAGGGCCCAGTGCCGCGAGGCCAGCCGGAGGCAGCGGCGAGGTCGGGCCTGGAGTGGCGACGCGGTGCGGCGGCGACCGGAGTCCTTGAAGCTAGGGGCGGCGGCGCCCTGTTGGCCATGCGGAGGCGGCCGGCGGGGACCGATGCCAGCGGCGAGGGAGCGCGGCACCCGGCGGCGGTCGGCGTCGAGGAGCCTGCCGGAGGCGAAGGGGGTGGCGGCGCGAGCGGGCGTGGAGGCGCGACGGGCCCGGAGGGCTGCGCGCGGGCCGGCGAGCCGCGGTGGGAGGCGGGGCAGCCGCGCTGACGTGGCGTCCGCGGATTGGACACGGGGGCGGAGGCGGACGTGTCCAGCACCGGCGGACACATCCGGCGCGCGGAGGGGCTGGGGAACGCTGAGAAAAATGGAAAAAAAGAGAGGAGCAAGGGTTTGGACGAGAGGGGGTGGACGTTTTTATATGCACAAGGAGCTAGGAGAGTCCAAATGTGGAGCGGTTTTCGGCCACACGATCACAATTCGATGACCGAGATGATGGGTAGGGTTGTGCTGGATTGGTGGGCTGTTGTGGAGGGGGTCTTGGGCCTCAAAGAAGAGGTTCTTTTAGCCCACTAGGTTAACCGTTGGAGTACCAAACAAACTCCAAACGCGACTAAACTTGACAGGCGGCCTACACGTATCAAAAAAACATCGCACGAAAAGTCTCACTCCAATCCGGAAACGTTACACGGCCACACACGAAAGAAGGACTCGGGGATGTCACGGGCACGTGTGAGAGCGTCGGAACTCGAAACGGACAATGGGAAGAGGCGGGTGGGACCGGATGCAAGTGACAACACAAATGCAATGCAATGCACATGACAACATGACATGGATGAAATGCACACACGCACACGACAAAACGATGAAACTCGAAATGAAGGAAGAACCCGGAAGGAAATGATGAAGCCAAAGTTTATCTATTACCATATAGGGAAACTGTTACATCTGGGGCATTACAACTATGATCGAGACCGCATCATTGCCTCGCTGAGTCTTAGGTAGCCCTGTGACAAAATCCATGCAGACATCATCCCATTTCCATTGTGAAATTGGCAACGGTTGCAGAAGTCCGGCTGGCTTCTGATGCTCTACCTTGACCTTGTTGCATATGTCGCAACAGGCCGGAAAGTATGCAATGTCTTTCTTCATTCCATCCCACCAGAATATTTAACGAAGGTCTTCATACATTTTAGTACCTCCAGGGTGAATAGAATACGAAGATTCGTGCGCTTCCGATAGGATTTTATTCCTTAACTTTGCCTGAATGGGTACACAAATCCTTCCACGGAATCGGAGTGTACCATATTGATCCTTGGAAAAATCTGAAGTCTGTCCTGCCAGCATACTCTTGGCACGCTTCCGCGGGATGGTGTTAGCTAGTTGGGCTTTGCAGATCTGTTCCAAAAGGGTAGGGGTAACTTCCATAATATTAGCAAGGCCAGCATCAACTATGACCAGGTTGAGCTGAGAAATTTCCTCTTAAGGTTTAGGAGGTAACGATTTCATTATTGTATTCAGGCTGACAGGTTTTCGGCTGAGTGCATCGGCCACCACGTTGGCCTTACCCGGGTGGTAATTGATTCCAAGATAATAGTCCTTGACTAACCCAAGCCATCTTCATTGACAGAGATTTAAATATGGCTGAGTAAATATATACTTGACACTTTTATGGTCGGTAAAAATTTGGCACCTCTTCCCAATAAGGTAGTGTCTTCAAATTTTTAGGACATGAACCACCGAGGCCAATTCTGGATCATGAGTAGGATAATTTCCCTAGTGGGGTCGTAGTTGTCGTAATGCATAAGCTACCACCATGCCGTCTTGCATAAGTACGCATCCAGGACCCTGCCTGGAGGCGTCACAATACACATCAAAGCTGTGGTAGATGTCTGGAAGAGTTAACACCAGTGCTGTCGTCAGCCGGATTTTTAACTCATTGAAACTTTTCTCACAGCCCTCAGTCCATTCAAACTTCTTATCGTTATTGAGCAGCTCTATAATGGGTTTAACAATCTTGGAAAAACCTTCAACGAAACGATGGTAGTAACCGTCTAATCCAAGAAAACTCCTGATTTGAGATACGGTTGTGGGTGCCAACCAATCGAGCACATCCTTTGCATTGCTCGGGTCCACGGCTATACCTTCAGCAGACAGTACGTGTCCATGAAATCCAACATGCTTGAGCCATAACTCGCATTTACTGAATTCGGCGTATAACGGGTGGTCACGGAGTCATTGTAACACAACTCTGAGGTGTTCCTTGTGCTCTTCCTCACTTTTTGAGTATATAAGTATGTCATCGATGAAGACCACCACAAACTTATCGAGGAAGTCCATAAATACCTTATTCATCATATGCATGAAGAAGGCAGTGGCATTGGTGAGACCGAAGGACATAACTGTATATTCATAAAGACCGTACCGGGTAGTCAATGCGGTCTTAGGGATATCTTCCTTCTTAATCTTGAGTTGATGATAGCACGTCCTTAAATCAATTTTAGAGACTACCTTGGCCCCACTGAGCTGATTAAACAAGTCATCAATCCTGGGTAGTGGATATTTATTTTTGGTGGTGACATCATTCAGCTCACGGTAATCCACACACATGCGGAGGTTGCCATCCTTCATATTCATGAAAATAGCAGGTGATCCCCATAGTGAAGAACTAGGGCGGATATATCCTTTCTGGAGCATTTCATCAAGCTGCTTCTTTAGCTCCACTAATTCCGATGAAGGCATCTGGTAATACTTCTTGAATAACGGTGCGGTTCCGGGCACAAGATCTATTGCAAACTCAAGCTCTCGATCTAGCGGCATGCCTGGCAGTTCTTCTGGAAATACATCAGGAAACTTACTGACCACATGAATTAATTCGAACTCACCAGCCACAGCAGTCAAGACCATTTCTTTTTTGGCTATACTCCTGCGAGCATAGAATTTGGTAGTCTGCCCCTCTTAACTGGTCAAAGTGACTTATCGGGTCACGCAATTTATGCATACTTGATATTGGCTCAACCAATTCATACCCAAAATAACGTCCAACTTCACAGACTCAATGATTATCAAGGAAGTTAGAAAACGGGCTCCGTTGATATTGATTTCCAGATTACGGCAGACTAGATTTCTCCTGATCAATGATCCCGAGGATTGTACCAGCAGATTCTTGCCCAAAAGCGAACAAGGAAAGTTGTTTTGGACAGCAAAACTCCGCGAAATAAAAGAGTGGGAAGCCCAAGAGTCAAATAAAATTACGGCATGTAGGTTATTAACAGAAAACATACCAATGAGGACATCGGGGTTCTCTTGGTCTTCGTCTGTAGGGAGATGATGAATGTGCCCAGTGATGTTTTGCTTGGTAGGGTATGATTCCATAAAGTTGACTTGTGGTATGAATAGAGAATTTGCCTTGCTGTTCTTGGCACACTGTCTGGCATAATGTCCGGTATGCCCACAACTGAAACAATAATTGTTGTGCTGACACTCTTCTTGGACCGGGTTGGTCACGACGTTCTTGACTTGGGTGGTGGTTTTATTAACATTCTGCTGTAAATTGGGCTTGTACTCCAGCTTGGTATGCTGCCAAGTACGAGCCTTCTGCATTGGCTGCACTTCCTTCTTCGGCTCAAACTTGTGGTTGTAATCGTTATTACCAGGCTTATTGTCTGACACGAGTTTGTGCTCCCTTTCAGCAATGAAAGCCTTGTTTACTAGACTTTGGAAGTCTGGGAAATCAAATATACTGAGGGTACATCGAAGTTGCGGGTTTAATCCCCCTAGAAACCTATCAATCTTTCTTTCTTCGGTGGCCACGTCATAAAGGGAGTCACGGGCCAAATGATTGAACTTCTGCAAATATTCACCCACATACTGACCTCCTTGGAGAAGCGTGAGAAATTCACGCTACTAAACTTTCATAATGCTGGTAGGAATATGGTATTTCCGAAGATGATCCTTGAATTTTGCCCATGTGATTTCTTCATCAGCAGGCCACATGGCTTTTGCCTTTTCCCACCATATGCCGGCTGTAACACTCCGGACACACCCGCCTATGGTCGTCACTCTTGGGGGGATCTAGACTGGCCCCACATATCAATACTAGTCTTTTCCACGCACTTTGTCCTACTCATGCGCACCCGGGAGCAACTTCCCGGTCGGTCACCCATCCTGAAATTACTCCAAGCTGAGCACGCTTAACTTTGGAGTTCTGTCTGAATGGGCTCTCGGAAAAGAAGGAATTCCTTATTGATAGGAGTAGTCTATCATCAATAATAAGCCAGGCTATCACATACACCCCCACTCATAGGAAGTGACTTCTGCAAATATTCACCCACATACTGACCTCCTTGGAGAAGCGTGAGAAATTCACGCTACTTAACTTTCATAATGCTGGTAGGAATATGGTATTTCCGAAGATGATCCTTGAATTTTGCCCAGGTGATTTCTTCATCAGCAGGCCACATGGCTTTTGCCTTTTCCCACCATATGCCGGCTGTAACACCCCGGACACACCCGCCGATGGTCGTCACTCCTGGCGGGATCTAGACTGGCCCCACATATCAATACTAGTCTTTTCTGCGCACTTTGTCCTACTCATGCGCACCCGGGAGCAACTTCCCGATCGGTCACCCATCCTGAAATTACTCCAAGCTGAGCACACTTAACTTTGGAGTTCTGTCTGAATGGGCTCCCGGAAAAGAAGGAATTCCTTATTGATATGAGAAGTATATCATCCATAATAAGCCAGGCTATCACATACACCCCCACTGATAGGAAGTGACGTCCTCGTCGAGCCACAGGAACGTTCCCTCTTGGCACAATCGTCTGTGCATCCAGTCCGGTACATGTGTCATGCCGTGTGCCACGACGGGTCACAAACGTCATGAACAACATGACCGCACGCTTGTCCGCAAACATCTGTGTAACTACGAGGGTCGGCTCTGATACCAACTTGTAACGCCCGGACACATTCGCCGGTGGTCGTTACTCCTGGCGGGATCTAGACTGGCTCCACATATCAATACTAGTCTTTTCGGCGCACTTTGTCCTCACTCATGCACACCCGGGTGCAACTTCCCGGTCGGTCACCCATCCTGAAATTACTCCAAGCTGAGCACACTTAACTTTGGAGTTCTGTCTGAATGGGCTCCCGGAAAAGAAGGAATTCCTTATTGATATGAGTAGTCTATCATCCCTAATAAGCCAGGCTATCACAGTGGTAGCGCCTTCAAGAGAATGAGTTGTAAATGGAACTTTATCGTCTTCTTCAGTACGACCAACCTCAAGCTTCCGCTCAATGGTTCGCAACCAATCATCTGCATCTAAGGGATCAATAACCTGACTGAAAGTGGGAGGCTTGGTTCTCTGAAAATCTGATAGCTTGGAGTGATGACCGTTCTGATTTACATTCTATCCAACCACAGCTTGCACACTCCTTAATATTTTAGTTAAATCATTATTCCTCCTTTCCCCAAACATACGCAGAATTTGCTTGGTGGAGGGCGGGTTTGGTGGTGGAGGCGGTGGTGGAAAGTACGGCTCGGGGGAGTGTCCTGCATGTCGTGCGGAACGATGAACATGAGTACCCTAACAAGCGTCACTACTGCCGCCTCCCCGCGTCATCCTATTGTGGATTTTTCCCAAGACAACGCAACCGAGATGAGAAACATCCAAAATAAATTTGGGAAAAGCCAACAACAAAGCCCGAGAGAAAGCGAACTCAAGAAGAAAACACCTCGAATAAAAGAAGGTTCCAATATAAATATACATGGACTCTTAAATGAAAGATAAATAACACGCCAGGTTCAACTACTCTCATACATGAAACAGAACATCATGACTCATACGACTACATCCTTACATCATCCTGACAACTGCGAATACCCGAACGCTCTACTGCTCTACTGACGCTGCGGGGTCCTCTCCTGAGTCGGATCGTGAACTGACGATGGTAATCGAAACCACCGAGGTAAAGGTAACACGACGACGCTGCATCGAGGGCTCTGCCTCCGGGGAAGGTGTAGGGTGAAGCATCGGGGCTACGTGAGTAGTGAGAAGTGAAATCCACTCAATAGGAGTACTGAGAGTATTCACCGTTGAGGTGCCCGAGCTACTTGGAGGAGTAACCGGTGAAATAGGTGAATTAGAACTAGATGGAAAATAAGGAGTAAATCCCGTAGACGATGGAGTAGTGAGAGACCTAGTAGGGGCTAAAGCAGTACGAGCACGAGTCAGCTCTCGAGCCAGCTCGTGAATCATAAGGTAGCTAGCAGTGATATAACGAGAAAGGTGGCTAGTTGCACTATCTGACTCTGTATCAATGGTAGGAAAACGGACACGACCATTGTCGTGCAGGGAGGGATGGTAGGAGAAACCTGGGTGGTTATGCATCCGGACCTCGTTATAACGAAGCTCGACAAGGATCTCGAATGTAGTCAACTGGACAGCCTAAGAAGCGGTATAAGTGAAACCGCTCCTAGAGGTACGAGTGTAAGAGCCAGAATCGGAACTGGTGCGCAGAGTAACCACTACTTGATACTCATACACTGACTGTGCTAGGCGCTCCCGGTACACATGATAAACTGGGTCATCACCGAGGGGGTACAGCCAACGACACACGTTACGAAGGAGTTGTGACGACGTGTATGACATCAGCTGCAACAGGCATGGATATGGCACCGGAGCCATCTACACTCACAACCATGAGTAGGTTAGCATAAAAATAAAACGAGTGTATACAATGCAACAACCAGCTACAAATACTACCGGCACTCACTTAAAGTCGTAACTAATGTCCAGTTAATGCATCGGTAGTCTAGCGTGTCCTATAGTCAGCACGACTCTAATACCAAGCGTTGTGGCACCTCGGCTCAGAGCAACCGGTTTACCATGCAATGCTAGCCCAGAGACCATGTCTTTTGGCAACACACAACTACTTGGTACAAACAACAACCGCTTTATTGATGCTAGCGGATAATAGTTCATATTACAACAGGTGGCGAGGCCAAGCGGCACACATGGTGCAGAACAATATGTACATTATTTTGTGAACATAAAGGGGCCTCGATCATAGCAACTACGCGGCAGTGGAACAATGTCGTAGCGGAACTCCATAGCACAGGGACACCGATGTGGACACGATCTAAACTTGGACATCACTCCTTTCCAGCAAGACTTTCCTAAAAGCTGGCATGACACGCCAGGTCAGTACATTGAATGTACTTGCAAGCTCACCATCGACATAAACATAATGACAAGCAATATCATGATATTTAACCAATTACTTTAATAATAAAACATTATATCATATATGCAGTGATCAAGATCTTGTGATATGAGTCCCTCGGACTTGCTTACCAAACGGTGATCACTCTTGGATCACCAACGGACCAACCAGGTGGTCTTTAATCGGGCTACCTTGTAACCGAGCGGTGATATTTCTAGCAATCACCACCATGACCAACACTTGGTCTCCAACATCAAGATGATTTACTACCATTACCTTCTCATCAGTGCAAAGTTCATAACTTAGTGTGCAAAATTATTTAAACATTGACCCATGGTGTGACCTACTTTCGAGCATGTCCGTGACCGTGGACTCGGCTATCGATAGATTTAATACACTCTGTAGAGGTAGCGCACTGTACCCACACCACAGAATCCATGGCCTCGCACTCCCATTCGGGTGGACCGACAGCATTCCGACAAAACCCCTCCATTGCCATGGCACTCTCCTGGCCACTCCGACTCACTCTCCACTAGGCTAGTCATGGGTGGCCCCGTGTCTACCAAAGACACCAACGGCCACCATAACAATAACGGGCACATAAGGTAATGTCTGCTTACCGGGCCAGGGTAGCGCACACCCATGACCTTGCCTACTTGGAGGCACTGACCAGAGGCATGACAATGGACCGAATAAAGGCCTTCGCACACAGGAAAATGTGGTTGCACTGGGAAAAACTCGATTCAGTGGCACTATGACCCGATCAACGATATATTCAAGTTGAGTTATTATCAGGTTCAATTTAAAGTGAAAGTAACCGGTGTCATGATATGCCAAGAAATGCAACACTGACATATGCATCATAAATTAACGGAAATCACTAAGTCAACTAGATTCACACTAAGCATAGACATCAACAACTCATAATACTTCTCTGGTTATGATTAATCATCACTTTAAACAGAAACGTTACTAGTGTATTTCATTTTTTCTCATGCAAGGAAAATAACTCAAAATAATTACTTATATCCATAACCATATTAATTTTTCATAGCAAATATTACTTCTAGTTACTTAACCAACTTAGTTAGCTTCAAACTTCCGTTAACTAAGCATATCAACTTAATCAAGCAACCAATATAATATAAACATTATTCTAGTTATTTAAATGCATGGATTAAATCATTAATTCAAGTTGGAAAATCACAAATATTGTAATGGCACCATGAAAATGTTGCTTTGGCTTGACTTATTGCAGATGAGGTTCACAATCCTCCTGGTGATCCTCAAGAAAAACTTCACTAGCTGAAAACAAATATAAACACGAGAAGAAAAAATAATCAAGAAACCTACTGAAATTCACCATAAAATCTAGACAGCAAAGAAAATTCTCATTTTTGGTGAGCTGCAAGATTACACAATGCAAAGAATCGGTTCATTTGGACTTATGGTTAAAAAGTTGTTGCTGTTGGAAGTTCTCTGGACAAATTAAATTTTCAATTTAAATAAACAGAACTGGGGGGTGACGTCGAAGGCGTAAACCTCGCGGGCGCCACCACACGTACCGCTTCGGGCGCGTATAGAGTGGCTGATTAGCGGGCCCTGCTAGTCAGGTGAGAGAGAGGGGGAGAGCAAAATAGAGAGCGGCGAGGCTCCGCCGAAGCACACGCCGACGAGGAGGGATCCATGGCCCGAGCTAGAGGGAGCGATCGACAGAGGAGACAGAGGCACACCTGCCCGTACCCGTAGGTTAGCTAGGGGGGTCGGACGGCGTCAGAAACGACCTCTCCAGCGGCGATAGAAAGAAGAGGTTGCCGGAGTTCGAGACGACGGTGACTAGAGGCAGCTCCAGGTGCCCCAACCGGGTGAAATGGCATCACCGAGGCATGGCGGAGGCTCTATAAGAGTGGCCCGAGCCTGGGAGGGGTTGGAGCTACGGAGACGACCCGAGGGGATCGTCGGCGAGCTCGAGCTCGGGGATGGCAGCCCGTGGCCTGCCCCGCCGGGCTACGGCTACCTACTAGCTTGTGGAGTGTGTGAGAGGAGTGGATGATGCTCGAGGAGGCTGAGGAGGGCTCAATTTTTAGCCAAGCAATGAGAGGGTCTCGGGCTCCACCGGAGGACACCTCGACATGGCGCCCAGCGACAAATGGCGTCAGTGAGCGATGGAGAAGGCAACGCAGCTCACGCGGGCACTGTGGGCGAGCGGAGACGAGCACAGGAGCGAGGGGGTGGCGACAGGTTGGCCGGACCGTGCCTGTGCTCGCTGCGGCGAGCTCCGGCGTCAGCAAGCGCCAGGAGGCAGTTAAGTGCGTTGGAACGATGATTGTTGAGAGGTTTAGCAAGGTTAGGTAGGTGGGGAAGCGAGCACGTGAGCAACAGAGGCTCGGGCGCGATGCAGAGTGCGTCGGCTGCATGCCAGCACGCCTGCATGCATGCGGTCACCGCGTGAACTATGACATCAGGCCGATCTAATCCTAAACATGACATCTGTCGTGTAGTCCATGGTAGATTGAGGTGTTACCACGCTTTGGTTTGAGCTCAGGTGTAGTAAGATGGTTTTGAACCTCCTGGTAATTTCTGGATAGTAACTATGAGAGCTCACCATGGTCAAACTATTGGGAGTTGGGAGCTGCGCTTTGGAGGTTAGCAATCACCTACTAAGGTACTGATGCACAAGAAAATTCATCCTCAATAGAGCAAGTAAAATGGTAGTTGTTGTAGATACTACAATTTCTGTCCAGAACAGAAAATATTTTCTGTGGACAAAACATTCCAAAATGTGACAGAATATTTTTGCTCAGGAATGTGCCCTAGGGTTCAAAGAATATTTGGGAATTTACTTAGATTTTTGTGGCAAGAAAAATTAGGGTTGCTTTGAAGCACATTGAGATAGCTAGGGTTTAAGAGGGGGAAATGGATACTTCCATTTAAGAAAAATATCCAAAATACTATTTGGAGGTGAACTAGAGAGGAAATGATAGCTAGAGATGGAAATGAGGCACTTGGGTGAAAGCCAAGGGGTACCCAAGTGTATAAGTCCAATTGAAAAGATTAAAAACTCTAAATTTTCAAACCCAAACTGAAAGAAAATCAGGTAAATAAAAGAGGGCAAAAACCAGGCTGTCACACGGGGCCATGTGAACCGGATCCTTACCCACCATGCGGTCCATTATTATTAGTGTCGGTGTCAAAACCGGCGGATCCCTTGTAGGGGGTCCCAAACTATGCGTCTGTGGATCGATGGTAATATGAGACAAGGGACATAGTGTTTACCCAGGTTCAGGCCCTCTCGATCGAGGTAAAACCCTACTCCTACTTGATTCATCTTGATGAATACGATTACAAGAGTTGATCCACCTCAATATCGTAGTGGCTAAATCCTAGAAGTCAAACCAGGGTGATTGCTATGAATCGGCTACTATTGTTCAGCCTCTACGTACTAAACCCTCCAGTTTATATATGCACCGTAGGGCCCTAGGGTTTGTACATGACCATCTTGGAGAGGAAGGAAAGATTACACCCAAACCTAAAACCTGCCATTATATGCACACAGGAGTCCTATCCGGATATAAGAGACAATCTTCAGCAATGATCTTCACGGCCCACTAGTCTGGGACACAACGAGTTATCCGACCACATGAGTGCCCCTCAATCCAAGACTCCCACAGCAGCCACTGAACCTGTCTTCGATGATGATGAGTTCAGCTTCCGTATTGTCTTCAACATTGCAAGGCGGGTTCCTTCTTCCAAACATATCGCGGCACTATCTTCTACAAAGAGTGTACTGTGTATGGCTCTGCATGATTAGTACAACTCTCATCCTTGAGGGCAAGGCATTGAAAGAAAACGAATAATGTGTCTTTACTGACAACTTTTTGGTGAAGCATCGTGTCCATCCCACTAACATACCGAACCGTTCAATTTGGTCCTAGTTTCGCGTTTCAAGGTAGAACCCCCACTGACACGTCTTCTCAAAACAGAGATCGTGCTTGCTTACTATGGGATCCTTATCAATGTGACTTGAGCATCCAAACCGCGCATTATGCACGACTGCTTTGGGAACAGGCGAGGTTTATGGCTAAAGTGGGGGGACATTCTGTATTCACAGTGTTATAAAAGGATATCAATCCGTTCCATCAGCCCCACGCCTTCCTCAAGCCCTAGCTCTCCAATCTTCCTAGCCCCAACATCCTCATCTCTTGCGCCCGCAGCTCTCACTTCCTCAACCACCACTTCCTTCCCCAGCAATGGCTAGATCCGGTGCTAGAGGCAAGTGGGTGGCCTCCACGGTTACTGAGAAGACCGTGGAGGATCTCTGGAGCACGGGCTACCTCGCTGCTAACATCGCGCATCGATTCCCCGCCCAGGATCAGGTGATTCCCGTCCCGGAGGTGGGTGAGAGAGTCGTGTTCCTCTCACACTTTGTTAGGGGGCTAGGATTCCCTCTTCACCCCTTCGTACCGGGTCTACTATTTTTCTATGGGATGGATTTACATGATCTAGCCCTTAATTCAATCCTTCACATCTATGCTTTCATAGTGGTGTGTGAAGCTTTCCTCCGCGTTCCCCCACACTTCGGCCTATGGCTCAAGACCTTCAATGTGAAGCCGAAGGTGGTGGACGGGCAACATGCGGAGTGCGGGGGTTCTATGATAAGAAAGCTCCCGAATGCAACCTGGCCAAAGGGGTCGTTTGTGGAGACAAACAAGGTTTGGCAGCAGGAGTTGTTCTATATCACCGAGCCCCACGACGCCCAATGGGCGGTGGCGCCTGCTTTCAGATCTGGATTCCTGGAGAGGCTAACCTCCTGGACCGATAAGTGTCCGAATTGGGGAACTCAGATTGAGGTGGTGGCACTCTAAGGCCACGTGTCCGGCATAATCACCGAAGGCTACCAACTCACAACTATGGTTCAGGTAATACTGACCCGACTTATCCTTCCTTGCCAACGCCGAGACTCCTCTCTATGGGAATTCGATCCGGTAGGAGCCTGACCCTTGAAGCATCTATACGGCTCCACACACGAAGAGATATGGAAACACCTCTTCAAGAGCCAGAAGGAGTGGCCAGAGGAAACTTAGGACTCAGGCTACAACACTGAGCTTACCGCACCAGAGGTAATCAAAAACTCCAGCGAACATATATTCCCTCCTTATTTTAACGATAATAGGAATTTGACTTTTTACGTAGTATACAGAGCTGGACGAAGAAGGCAGTTCAGATCAAGTGTCCGGCCCCTTTTCCAGAAGACGTAGCCACGCCTCAACTGTTCGCGATGCTAGTTCCGGCGCCGTACAAGGCGCTGGACAAGAAGTCCAAGAAGAAGGGCAAGGAGTCCAAGAGCGGCCCCCGCCCTGCGAACGCGAAGTCCGAGGAGATCAACATCCTGTCGTCCGAAGAGGAGGAGGATGATGAAGCAGAAGAATCCCCCACCCAGGGCAAGGGGAAGAAGAGGACGGCCCCTGCTGACGCAGGCAAGGCTTCACCCTGGAGGAAGCTAAACCTCCCCGCCCGTTCAGACTCATCGTCCGAACACAACTTTGTGGTGAAGCCAAGGGAAAAGCCCCTAGCCGAAACATAAGTTGTTTGGATATATTAATTACCGTACTTTGTTTATTCAACATATTAATTCTTTTTAAGTATTTCTCACCTGCTAACTTACAGCCCTCCCTATGCAGACCCCAATGTCTCCTCGTCGGTGGGGAACTCTCTACCATCTGGAGAGACGGAGAGCGACCCGCCGGCCCAAGCTCGCTCGCCCATGGCCCGTGGGGATACCAAAGTGTCCTCCAGCCTGCGTCTCCTACTCAACAAGATGGGGGTCAGGTAGGTGATAAGGTGACCGAGGGTAACACCTCGGCTGCCGCTGACCATGGGGAAAAAGTCCCCATGGAGACCGAAGACGGCCCAAACAATCCGGGGCCCCGCCGAATACTGATCCGGAGCCTAGTGCGGCTTCGGAGTCCGAAGACCAGAACCCCAAGGCGGGGGAGGATACAACTGTTCCTACAGCGCCCGGTGTCAATCCAGAGGCGCTGGATCCTCTGGAGGGAGCACTACAAAGTGCTCCCATCGTGGAGCAGCACCGCACCATAATGGGTGCAGTGCTGAAGAAGATTCAGTCCGTCAAAGGCGGACTGATTGAAGCCTTCAACAGCCTACTAACAGGCTTCGAGGTATGCAATGTAATGTTCTTGATGGAACTTTATTTATTTGATATGAACATATATAGCTAGTAGCCCCAGATGCTTTGTGTGATTCTGAACAGAATCGAACGAAGTTTCCACAATATAGCATGTTAAAGAGCTAAACTGTATGCTTTTGCATTTGAATAGGCTTCACTAGTCGCGGTAACTACACAAGCTGCAGAAGTTGCCGAACTAAATAGGAAGCTCTCGGAGGTCAACGCGGATGAGATGCAAGGTATGCGGATTTGAAAAATTGAGATGTCAAGAAGACTAATAATTTTAATTGGTTGTGAGTATAAACTCATTGTGATATGATGTATTAAACATTTGGCCCCACTGAGCTCGAGCCTCTCAAGGGCGACCTCGCGAAGGCCAAGGGCCGAGGCGAGCAAGACAGCCGCTAACAAACTAAGGCATAGCCTAGTGGCGGGAAGGGGCTGATGCCTTTCCACCCACCTAGGTTCATGGCATGGTACTTGCAATTTGGGTTTGTTGCGCCTATTATACTGTAAGGGGTTCTCTTATCGTCTTTCTGTCAAAAAAAAACAAAGTGGTTGCTGATCTAGAGGCCTAAAAGGCCGCGTGCCAAAAGGACAAGGCTCGGGTGGCCGAAGTCGAAAGTGAGCTCAACGATGCTATTCGCAAATGCGAGGCATTGGAAAAAAGACTTCGGAACAAGCATCCGAGCTCACTGCGGTAGTCAATGCTGCCCAGGAGGCGCGAAGCAAGTCACACAGCGTCTGCGAGCAAATCAAGCAGGCGCGGGAGATAGCATCTGGTAAGACTTTTCTCTTATAGAGCATCTTCGGAGGGCAGAAGTACCTTGGGCTGACACGGTTATGGAGTTCTCCAGGAGTGTTTTCGGATATCCCTAGGAACAATGCTGATGCTGCCAAATACTTCCGAGCCTAGGGGGAACAGCACGGAGAAGCTGTTCTGGTCGCAGTTCAATGCGCCAAAACATTTAGTGCCCCTTAATGACCAGATGAAGCAGCTGGTCGCGCTGCACAATATGGCGAGTTCGGCCATGAAGGACTTTATAGTCCGGCTGTGGCCCACTAAGCCAATCCCAAGTAGCTACTTTGGATTAGTGAAGCGGCTCGTCGAAGAAAGTACGCGGGTCGACGCGTTGAAGCGTTCGACCTGCATAGAGGGTGCTTGGATGGCCTTCGCCCATGTGAAAATGCACTGGGCGAAGATGAAGGTGCGGGACATAGCCACTGATGGCCCGCCCGAAGGCAAGGAGCACCGCAAGCCGGAGATATACTTTGAGGACGTCATAAAAGGCGCCCGCCTTGTAGAATGCCAGTGCTCAAAGGATATTATCTTTGTGTAATTGTATCCGGTTGTAAAGACTTAAGCTTATGAATCGATGTATATATATAATTTTTGCGCTATTATAATGTGAGCGACTTTCAACTCCTGTGTGGCTGTTTATTTAAATCTGAAAGTTTCTAGTCGTCGGCTTCAACCCCCCATGTAAATTTTACTGGGGTGTTTGGTCATATGCATAAACACTCTTTATCCAATGTCTTGGTCCATGTTGGAGGTGTATGCGAAGCGAACCAGGCAATCAGACTATGCGGCTTTATTGCTTTCACTTAGCCATAGGAGTTTGACAAGTGGGACTAAGTACTAGCCCCTGGTGTGTATACGGTGTTTCCAAATTTTGTTATCCATTTGTATGTTGATGGGCCTCTAACCCCTCATTGGTTACCCCAAGTGGAAGGTGTAAGATGCAGTGTTGTGGAAGTTTTTCCCTTAGCAAAGATGCCAAGGATCGAATCCCCAGAGACTCCTAGGTTCAACAAGTAGGTGTCAACTGCTAACGGCGTCAGATATTAGCAATCAACGTGGACCTGCACACAGATACAAATAACTTTGCTCCCAACGAGTACAGAGAGGTTGTCAATCCCTCTGGCCTTGTAGTTCACAAAGGATTAAACGCAAATGATAGTAGTGATAGATAATGTTTGCAATAGTAAGTAATAGAGAAAAGTAAATAGCGGATGTGACCAATGATGGTAATATGGACCGGAGTCTCATGATGTTCACTAGTGATGTCTCTCTCCCAAAAGACGATAAAACAGCTATGTGAGGTAAACGAATTACAGCTGGGCAATTGACAGGACCACGAACGCAAACCAATGCTGACTACATTGCAAGAAAGGTTGAGGTTCAAAGCATGGGCGGTACGACAAAGTAAGTAGACAGAAATCCATCAATATCTACTACTAATCATCCACCTTGAGATATCTATCCAGAACATCTCGCTAGTATTAAGTTGCGAGCCCCACCCATAGTGTAAACTCAAAGCAATAGACAGCTGCATTAAAAGAACTTTGCGTAAAGTAAACAATCCTTGCACCCGCGGGCACAAGCACCGTTGTTTTCCCCCTTGTGTCAACGGCACATCCCCTAGACTCATGTTTCTGTCACTCAAGCTAGTCATCGAGGGGCATGAACCCACAATCAAGCATAACGTTCCCTCTTGGAGTCACTACGTATTACTTGGCCAAAGCAATAAATAACAACGGAGAACATGCAAGAATTACTTATGAACAGAAATATAAAAGAGGTAGATCAAATATATTACTCAATCACAATCTGAACATAATCTAATAATCCATCGGATCCCAGCAAACTCATCATAGCAACAGCATAAGGATTACATATGTGCCTCGATCATGTAGGGCAGCTCACGAGGACAAATTAGTGAAGCACAAGAACGGGAGGAGAACATCGCATAGCTACTGGTCATGGACTCATGGTCCAAGGGAGACTACTCACAACTCATCCGGGAGGCGTCCATGGTGGTGGAGAGGCTCCCGATGGTGATCCTCCCCTCCGGCAGGGTGCCGGGAAGAGTTCTCCTGGTGCACCCGATCTTGGAAGCGGCGGCGGCGGAACAGAGATGAGATCGCGAAAAGAGTTCCCGTCCCGAGGGTTTTGAAGGACGCTCTAAATATATGCCAAAGGGGGGCACCAGACGGGGCTCGGGGGGCCCAGGCGCCCCCCCCCCCCCCGGCGCGGCCCAGGGGGGGTGCGTCGCCAGGGCGCCTGGGGCCCTGGTGGCCCCCCCCCCCGGCTGTACTTCAGGCGCAAGGTAGGTTCTGGAACGCTGATTTTTTATATAATTTTTCTGGATTTTTCCTGACAGTTCTCGTAATGTGAAAACCTGAAATACAAAAACGGCCGAAAACAGAAACTGGCACCGGGGTGCACTGGATTAGTAGGTTAGTCCAAATATGATCAAAAATGTATGGAAGTGTATAAATATCATAGCAATATCACCCAAAAGTGGCATGGAGCAAGCAGAAATTATAGATACGTTTTGGACGTATCAACATCCCCAAGCTTAATTCCTGCTCGTCCTCGAGTAGGTAAATGATAACAAGAATAATTTCTATGGTGACATGCTATTAACCATATAGGACTTTTTATAGTCATATGACAAAAGCTTACTGAGACAATGAATCTGTAGTAATTAAGTTGCCTCGTGAGAAAATCACAAATGACTGAAGGTTTTACAATATGAAACTGAAACATCAAAAAGATTTGCAATGAACATGATGTGCAAATATGATAAAGTGATATCTAGCTTGCTCCCTTTAGTGAAGCAAAACATAAATGCAGGGGCACCTTCAAGGTTTAAGTGATGACTAGATACAATGATTTCAAAATAAACGATAACACAATCATGCAAAAGACAATGCTACTTTGGCACAATGCACATTACATTCAGAATGACAATCATGCTCTCAGTAGTTGGTGCTTTTAAAAGAAGGTGGAGACTCAATCATAAAAGTAAAATAATGGTTATGTGCTAGAGCTTTTTATTTTGAAAACATAGAAGCAAGTTTGTCAACGGTAGTAGTACTTCATATGTGTCATGCATAAGACATCCTATAAGTTGCAAGCCTCATGCATCGAATACCAATAGTGCTCGCACCTTGTCCTAATTAGCTCGGATTTCCATGGGTTATCATTGCATTACATATGTTTCAACCAAGTGTCACAAAGGGGTACCTCTATGCCACGTGTACAAAGGTCCAAGGAGATAAATCGCATTTGATTTCTCGTTTTTGATAGATCTCAACTTGAGGACATCCATACCGGGACAACATAGAAAATAGATGATGGACTCCTTTTTAATGCATAAGCATATTCTCATAAGAGATTGAGGATTAATGTCCAAGCTAAAACTTCCACCATGATACATGGCTTTGGTTGGCGGCCCAATGTTCTTCTCTAACAATATGCATACTCATTCAACCCATGGCAAATCACCCTTACTTCAGACAAGACGAACATGCATAGCAACTCACATGATATTCAACAAAAGTGTGACAGTTGATGGCGTCCCCAGAAACATGGTTACCGCTCAGCAAGCAACTTATAAGAAATAAGATACATAGGCAACATATTCTTTACCACAATAGTTTTTAAGCTACTTTCCCATGACCTATGTATTGCAAAGTTAGTCTGCTTAGTACAGGTGTAGGTTAGCAAAAGACTGGGAACGACCAACTAAGAGAGCAATGACGGTCATAATCATGCAGTGCGACAAAGCAACATTGAATCAGGCATGGTAGTTATATCGCTACTCAGAAATAAAAGATCATCAAGGCTTGACAGACTTTCTTTATAGTCTTAAATATGCGTGAGCATACGCCAAGTCAATCAACGTAAATTCTCGAAGGAAGATATTACTAAACCATACCACATCATAGGCAAACAAATCATGTTGGTACTCCAATAACACATTGGGAATCCCCCAGCTATTTGAGACTAACCATAAGAAAACCTGAACTAGTAAGCGCCATTATGCACGTAGCATCTTTATCATAGACATATTAACCAATGCAACGGAAGCAAACTCTCTTAATAAGGTAAGCATGATAATTAAAGAGAGTTCAAGCAACCAACTAAACAAAAGCTCTTTGAAAAGATAAGCATGAATACTAAGAGCTGAACATGATAGTAGCTATTAAAAGACAAAGAACACACATAGCAAAGATAGACATGAAAATTCTATGTTATGTTCTAGGTAGAAGTGGAGCGTGTTTCTCTCCCACATAAAGAAAGCTGAGTTCCGACTCGTTATGAAAAACTAAAAAGGAAACTAAAAGCAAGACGCTCCAAGCATAGCACATAACACATGAAGTGATAAAAATATAGCGGAGCGAAAGACGAACTGATAATGTTGATGGAGAAGGGGATGCACGGGGGCATCCCCAAGCTTAGACGCTTGTGTTTCCTTGAATATTTCTTGGGGGTGCACGGGGGCATCCCCAAGCTTGAGCGCTTGACACTCCTGAATCTTTTTATCATCTTCCCTCGCACACTTGGAAACTCCCTTCATACATAACTCATCATAATCTGATTAGCAAGGTTAGTACCCTTAATAAAATAATTGTTCCTTGCTGGAAATAAACATATTCTTGAAGGTCTACTGTTTCTCAAGATTTCCAAAAGGTTTTTGTAAAGAAAAGGCAAGCTCTTGGTTTGCAAAATGAAGGAGAGGCAAAACAGGACAAAATCTGTGAAAAACAGAACAGCAGGTAGTAATTGATTTGTTCGGGGTACTTCTGCAACTCAAATCAAAAAACTCGGAACAGATGCACGAAAGACAATTATATAGAGAATGTTGTCGATAAAATTCAGACCAAAAAGATGATCTGGTGATTTTATACGAATTTTTCTATCCAAGGACAGAATCTGTTTCCTGGACAGCACCTCACAACTTTTGAACTTTCTAGCAATCAGAGGATATACTTGGCACAAATATGAAAAGCAAAGATACAATGATGATGCTACTGTAGTAAACAACATCAAGACACAACAAAAGCAAAATATAAAAATTCATTCATGTGGGCTGCCTCCCAAAAGCGCTTTCTTTTATGCCTTTAAGCTAGGCATAATGCATATAGATCAAGTTTTATCAAGAGTAAAAGAATAGCTAGCCCGTACAACGGACTCAAAAGGTAACTTGATCTTCTTTCGAGGGAAGTGTTCCATCCCTTTCTTGAGAGGAAACTGAAATTTTATATTACCCTCTTTCATGTCAATGATAGCACCAACGGTGCGCAAAAAGGGACGTCCCAAAATAATTGGACATGAAGGATCACATTCAATATCCATAATAATGAAATCAACGGGAACATAATTATCATTAACAACGATAAGAACATCGTCGATCCTCCCCAAAGGTTTCTTTATGGAAGAATCAACGAGACGAACACCAAAAGAACAAGAATCAAAAGGTTTCAATTTAAGCATATCATATAGTCTTTTGGGTATAATGGAAGTACTAGCTCCAATATCACATAAAGCATAGAATGAGAAGTTGTTTATCTTAATTTTAATCATAGGATCCCAACCATCTTCTAGATTTCTAGGTATGGAGGCTTCTACTCTAAGTTTCTCCTCCCTAGCTTTGATGAGAGCATTAGTGAGATGCTCTGTGAAGGCAAGATTAAGCGTGCTAGTGTGGGGATCTTTGGCCATTCCTTGTAGAAAGGTGACAACTTCTGAGATACTACAATTATCAAAATTAATTTTATCATGATTGGGCAGAATTGTAGTGTCATCCTCTTTGTTTGAATCGCTCTCTGTTATTAGAGTTTGAACATCTTCCCAAGTTTGGGGAAGCTTAGGAGCAATTTTAAACTGAGGCTCATACTCTTTTCCTGGAAGACCATGCCATGGGCATAACCCTCCGTCAAGACTAATATAATCACAAGGTTTATTACTTTTGTAGATCCCGACAGTGGTAATTAGGGTAATGGAAGAAGGGGTGTACTCCTCCCATTTAGTGTTTTTGGTAGAACCCATAGTAGCAAGCAAGCAAGATAACTATTTTTGTGATTTTCGATAAAAGGTACTAAAGCAAAAACTGAAAGGTAAACTAACAAGACTAAAAAGCAAAGGTAAAAGATAGCATGCAACTCCCCTATCCTGAAGAGTGGAGTCCCCGGCAACGGCGCCAGAAAAACTCCTTGATGGGCCTCTAACCCCTCGTTGGTTACCCCAAGTGGAAGGTGTAAGATGCAGTGTTGTGTAAGTTTTTCCCTTAGCAAAGATGCCAAGGATCGAATCCCCAGAGACTCCTAGGTTAAACAAGTAGGTGTCAACCGCTAACGGCGCCAGATATTAGCAATCAACGTGGACCTGCACACAGATACAAATAACTTTGCTCCCAACGAGTACAGAGAGGTTGTCAATCCCTCCGGCCTTGTAGTTCACAAAGGATTAAACGCAAATGATAGTAGTGATAGATAATGTTTGCAATAGTAAGTAATAGCGAAAAGTAAATAGCGGATGTGACCAATGATGATAATATGGACCAGAGTCTCATGATGTTCACTAGTGATGTCTCTCTCCCAAAAGACGATAAAACAGCTATGTGAGGTAAACAAATTACAGCTGGGCAATTGACAGGACCACGAACGCAAACCAATGCTGACTACATTGCAAGAAAGGTTGAGGTTCAAAGCATGGGCGGTACGCCAAAGTAACTAGACCGAAATCCATCAATATCTACTACTAATCATCCACCTTGAGATATCTATCCAGAACATCTCGCTAGTATTAAGTTGCGAGCCCCACCCATAGTGTAAACTCAAAGCAACAGACAACTGCATTAAAAGAACTTTGCGTAAAGTAAACAATCCTTGCACCCGCGGGCACAAGCACCGTTGTTTTCCCCCTTGTGGCAACAGCACATCCCCTAGACTCATGTTTCTGTCACTCAAGCTAGTCATCGAGGGGCATGAACCCACAATCAAGCATAACGTTCCCTCTTGGAGTCACTACGTATTACTTGGCCAAAGCAACAAATAACAACGAAGAACATGCAAGATTTACTTATGAACATAAATATAAAAGAGGTAGATCAAATATATTACTCAATCACAATCTGAACATAATCTCATAATCCATCGGATCCCAGCAAACTCATCATAGCAACAACATAAGGATTACATATGTGCCTCGATCATGTAGGGCATCTCACGAGGACTAATTAGTGAAGCACAAGAACGGGAGGAGAACATCACATAGCTACTGGTCATGGACTCATGGTCCAAGGGAGACTACTCACAACTCATTCGGGAGGCGTCCATGGTGGTGGAGAGGCTCCCGATGGTGATCCTCCCCTCCGGCAGGGTGCCGGGAAGAGTTCTCCTGGTGCTCCCGATCTTGGAAGCGGCGGCGGCGGCGGAACAGAGATGAGATCGCGATAAAGAGTTCCCGTCCCGAGGGTTTCGAAGGACGCTCTAAATATATGCCAAAGGGGGGCACCAGACGGGGCTCGGGGGGCCCAGGCGCCCCCCCGGCGCGGCCCAGGGGGGGCACCTCCAGGGCGCCTGGGGCCCTGGTGCCCCCCCCCCCCGGCTGTACTTCGGGCGCAAGGTAGGTTCTGGAATGCTGATTTTTATATAATTTTTCTGGATTTTTCCTGACAGTTCTCGTAATGTGAAAACCTGAAATACAAAAACAGCCGAAAACAGAAACTGGCACCGGGGTGCACTGGATTAGTAGGTTAGTCCAAATATGATCAAAAGTGTATGGAAGTGTATAAATATCATAGCAATATCACCCAAAAGTGGCATGGAGCAAGCAGAAATTATAGATACGTTTTGGACGTATCATATGCGGCTGGGCAAAAAACCAACCCTTCGCATAACACGGGGTAGATCTCCATCGATCGTAGTATGACACTAAGTCACCGGATCACAGACCAGATTCTCGCCTACCATGAGAGTCAGTTTTCGGCTTTCTCTCCTGAGGTACTTGACCGGATGAACCAGAAGTACAATCACAGTAGTTCTCCCTTGTCACCATAGCTGAACAATCGGGAACGTAGGGGTAAGCACAAGAGCCAGGCAACCCAATTATTGTCCCAAGACATGATTCAGAACTGATGCATATAAAGCAATTTCCTGGACGTCGAACACTCCCTATAGGTGTTCGGACTTTTCAACATATATCGAGCCGAATAGAGCCCCTGGTGATGGACCCTGGTTTCAAGGCACATGTGGCAATCTGACATGCTGAGAGAATAAAACTCCAAACACAGTATGAACCAAGTTGCTTCTATAATATCCCGTTCTAGTACGGTGAGCCGTATACTTACATATAATGCAGATAACTTCCTTGGACATTTTACATGCCAGAAAAGTATAAAACAAAAAGAGATAAAAGGTTTACACAGGGTCTTAATCTAAAAAGAAACCTTAGTGCGGGGCCCTGCTGCACGTCTGCGCTGTTTTCTCCTTTGTGATGTGTCCTTGAAGAGGGAAGTGTGATGGCCATCTGTAAAAAAATGAAAAAAAAAGAACTGGAAAAAGGAATATGGTGTGGCCATAAACAAAGTTGGTTCGTTTAATGAACCTTGAAAGATAATTTTACAGTCCGAATAGGGTCGAGGCGAACTATGGACTATTTGTATGCAGTGTGCCCCCAGTGTTGACCAAGGAATTTTAAGGGCATAATTGTTTACACGAGGCACGTATGCTACCACCTTATGGGGCAGTCGATGGTAGTGTAGCTGCTAACTGAGCTCAAGTTCATCTGATCTGCGGCACTGAGGCTAATGCCGGACCCCTTTAGCTGTGTCCGCGGTCCTAACGACCGATGAGCTATTCGGCTTGAATAAGCCGTTTTGGACTTCGGCTGCTAGGTCCGTAGTGTCCTCCTCCAAACGAAGAGAGCGCTCCATATTTCCACTGACCGTGATGAAGCCACGTGGTCAGACATTTTGTGCTTTAAATAAGCATAATGCGGGACTGCATTAAAGCGGGCGTAGGCCATTCTTCCGAGTAGTGCATGATAGCCACTTCGGAACGGAGCTATGTCGAAGATTAGCTCTTCATTTCGAAAGTTATCGGGGGAGCCGAATATGACCTCCAATGTTAAAGAGCACGTGCAGCAGGCTTCTATGCCCGGTATCACTCATTTGAAGGTCGTGCTGCTTGGCTTGATTCTTGACAGGTCTATCCCCATCTTGCGGACAGTGTCCTAGTCTGTTAGATTGAGACTGCTGCCACTGTCCATAAGGACTCGAGTGAGATGGTATCCATCAATTATTGGATAGAGCACTAGGGCAGCCGAACCCCCATGATGGATACTAGTCGGATGATCCATGATTGTACAGGCCGACCATGTGTCGAATTTGGGGGCAACAGGCTCAACGGTATAGACATCTCGGAGTGCGCGCTTGCGCTCCCTCTTTGGGATATGAGTGACATAGATCATGTTCACTCTTTTGATCTCCGGTGGAAATTTCTTCTGTCCCCCTATGTTCCGCTGGCGAGGTTCATCCTCGTCTTCGCTCTGAGGGCCCTTTCCCATGTGTTTCGGGGTGCCATGGATCTGGCAGGGCCTGTCTAATATTTTGTCTAGACTAGATGGACTATCTTTGTTGCCTTCAAATTGCTTCTTCCGTTGACCGGGTCTGGAGCCATTAAATACGTCATTTACTGTTGTATCATATGGTCTTCCATCATTATTTCGACGTTTATTTTTGTTATGTAGTGGCCTTCCATTGCCATCCCTGACTTCGGATGTGCCAGGGTCGCTGGTGCTGCTATAAGCTAACCTGCTGTCCTCGCCCGCGCAAAAACAGGTCATGCGTGTAGTTAGGGCTAGCATTGTCCTTGGCTTTTCCTGGCCAAGGTATCTAGCTAGCCATTCGTCCCTGACACTATGCTTGGAGGCTGCTAAGGCTTCGGCGTCCGGACATTCGACTATTTGGTTCTTCTTAGTGAGAAACCAATTCCAAAGCTTACGGGTTGACTCCCCGGGTTTTTGGATTATGTGACTTAGATCGTCAGCATCCGAGGGCGGACATAGGTCCCTTGAAATTTGGCCCGAAAAGCATCCTCAAGTTCTTCCCAACTTCCAATGGAGTTTTCTGGGAGGCTGTTCAGCTAGTGCTGAGCTCGTCCTTTCAGCTTGAGCGGTAAGTATTTGATGGCGTGCAGATCATCTCCACGAGCCATGTGGATGTGAAGAATAAAGTTTTCTATCCAGAAAACATGATCCGTCATTCCATCATACGCCTCGATATTTATGGGTTTAAACCCTTCTGGAAATTGGTGATCCAGCACCTCATCGGTGAAGCATAGAGGGTGTGCGAAACCCCTGTATTTTGCTATATCGTGGCGTAGGTCCGACGGTTGTAATGTTCGGTATTGGTTCCGAACTGGTATATTACCGGCATATTTGGCTTGATAACCGCCGTCCTGTGTGGGAGCACAGTCCCTGGATCCGTATATGGATCTGGTCTTGTCTATCTTTTTGTCCAGGTCCTCACGAAGATCGTGTTTCTGGCCCTGAGCCGCGGCCTCCTTTCTTTTACGGGGAGGGGGTGTGGGCTTGTGTATGCCATTGCTAGCCACTCTGTCCCATCCATGAGGTGGTCGGTCCGGCTTATCGGCGGTATTGTTCTTCAGAGGTATGGGCGCAATAGCCTCGTCATCGAATTCGGGCATCAGTTTACGCTTAGGATAGCCCTTTGTTTGGCGATTGCAGCCATATTTTTCCTCAGCGTCTAGGACTTCGTTCAATCTATCATTGAGCGTATCCTATGCGGCTTTAAGCCGCTACTGCTGCTTTTTCAGGCTCCTTGAAGTGGCAATAAGCCTCCGATGGAAGCGCTCTTGTTCTAAGGGTTCTTCTGGGATGATGAATTCATCGTCACCCAGGCTAACATCCTCATTGGGGACATGTTGATAATTGCTGTCTTCGGCATTTTTGTGATCAAACAGCAGTCCCAAACTGTGTGCGACATCCTCTCGCTCGTCCTGCTCCATCGCTGGATCTGCGGGGTCATCGTCTTGGTGCGGATTATCACCGTCGTCGGTGACAGTGTTGCTATCTTTCCCTTTATGGGATCGAGATTGGTGCTTCTGACGCCGATGCTTGGGAGGCTAATCGACAGGCTTATCCTTTTTGGGATCATTATCGCCGTTGTCCTCCTTCTCTTTAGGTGTGTCCACCATATATACATCGTATGTCGACGTAGCTGTCCATCGCCCGGTTACGGGACGGTTTTGGTCTAGATCTGATTTGGCTTCGAGGTCCATCCCTTCGAAGGCTTCAGAAGCATAGTCAAGTAGATCGGTTAAATCTTCGTCCGTGGCTACCAAGTGGGTGGTGGATAGGAAGCAAAATTATCCATCATCAGCCTCTAGTTCAAACCGGATATAATTCGGCTGTGAGTCCCCTGCTAAGGAGAGGGATTTTAATGAGTTTAGCACATCGCCTAAAGGTGAGTGCCGGAAGATATCTGCGGAGCTGAATTGGACGATAGGTGCCAGATCAAGCTCGAAGGACGCATATGCACATGGTACGGAACCTGTAGCCGAAGACGAGTCCGAAGTTCCGATAACACAGACCCCGCTCAAGGTTGGGTCTGTGTACGGCTCTAGCACCGCTGAGTCTGTGGCTTCCATGGCAGTGTTGAGCTTTCCGTCATCGGGTGATGCGATCTCCTCCGGATCTAGGGCTAGAGCAGTAATAGGTGCTATCCCCTGGATGTGTTTCGATGATAGATGTAGGTCATTTTCAACGTGGTGGCAAGGAGCGGTCGCCACGGGCTCGAATCCATCAAAGATCAAGTCTCTGCGGATATCAGCAATGTAGTTCAAGCTTCCAAACCTGACCTGATGGCCAGGGGTGTAGCTCTCAACCTGCTCCAGGTGGCCTTCTGTGTTGGCACAGAGCATGAAGCCGCCAAATACAAAAAGCTGGCCAGGAGGGAATATCTCATCGGCGGTGGTGCCGTCGATGTTGACGAAGCGATCCATCGGTCCTTCGGTCGACGACATAGTGGAACTCTCAATGAAGGCACCAATATCGGTGTCAAAACTGGCGGATCTCGGGTAGGGGGACCCGAACTATGAGTCCGCGGATCGATGGTAACAGGAGACAAGGGACACAGTGTTTACCCAGGTTCGGGCCCTCTCGATCGAGGTAAAACCCTACTCCTGTGTAACGCCATGGATGTAAAAATTCCATTTATGCAAATATATGCATCGTTGACTTCATCAATTCCATTCTGGGCTCTTCCTTCATTTCGGGTTTCTTCATTTTTGCCTTGTGCGTGTGTTGCATGTCACCATGTCATTTTCATTATGTGCATTTCATTGGCATAGTCTCACTTGCATCCGAGTGTAGTTGCATCGTCTCCATTCTCTTCGTTGTCCATTTCGACTTCCGACACTCACGCACGTGCCCGTCGCACCTCTCAAGCCTTTGTTTCGTGAGTGGGTTAAAAACATCCTCGGAATGGGCCGAGACTTGTCGATTGGTCTTGGTATATCACCGGTAGACCGCCTATTAAGTTTCGTCTCGTTTGGAGGTCGTTTGATACTCCAACGGTTAACCACGTGGGGTGAAAACCCCCTATCTCTTTTGGCCCAGCACCCCTCCACAATAGCCTACAAGCCCACCGCAACCACCTCCACCCTCTCGGTCATTGGATTGTGATCGTGTGGGCGAAAACCGCACCTCATTTGGACACTCTTAGCTCCCTCTACCTATAAAAAGGCATCCCCTCCCCGGATTTCGGGCGAAACCCTAGCCGAGCTCCTCCTCACGCCGCCAGACACGTCCGGACCGTGCCGAACACGTCCGCCGGATGCTCCCGGCCAATCCACGAGCACCACGTCAGCGCCTTGCCTCCTTCTCTCTCCACTCCTCCGCTGGCCCGCCGAGTCCTGAACCGGCCCCCCGGCCCGCCGCCGCCAGCCCGCTTCGCCTCGCCGCCCGGATCGCCACCTCCGCGTCGTCCGCCGCCGCGCCGCGACCCGGCCGCCGCCTCCCGCCGGCACGCCGCCGCCTTGACCCGCTACCAGCAGCCTCGCTGCCGGCACCGACCGCCCTGCCGCCATCATCCCGTCGCATCGGTTGCCGCTCCTCCTCCGGCCACCGCGCGGCCGGGCTGCCACCTCGCCGGCCGCCGCTTCCCCGCTGCCAGCGCCGTCTCCGGCGAGCTTCCTCCGTCGTCTTCCTCAACTCCGGTGGATCGGGACTAGATCCATCGGGAGACGAACCAAACGCCCTCGCCATCCCGGATCTCGTCATCCCGCTCCGTCCCGTCCCGCGTTGACTTTTCGTGAGGTGAAAATTCCACTAAGTCCCGGATCTGTGTAAATTTGTTGCCTCCTTCATCATGTGGTAACTTTGTGCTCAGTGCTCCGTTTTGCATGTATGATATATCGAAATGTTCCTCTCGAAGTGCTCTACATGTTAGCATCAGTTTCATGCATGTTAGTATTCATCTAGATGTCTTAATATTCTTGTCTAGGGTGCTTCGTGATGTAACTGTTTCAGCACTTGGTTGTCTGTGTAAATTTGTTGGCATGTTCGTGAGCTAGTAACTTTGTGCATGTTGGTCCAAATGGAGTGTATGATATGTCCAGATGTTAGTCTTGTGATGCTCTTCATAATGGATGCATTTAAATACATGATATATTGCATTATGCCATGTTTGACCCTGTTGCAAAAGTGCATGTGGCTGATAAGTTTATGAGCTTGTTATGAGATGATGTTTTGTCTTGTTCATGTGTATTCATCCATGTGTCTTATTAGCTAGGTGTCAACATGAGTTGTGCTCTTTGGAATGTGCTCTACATGATAGATTTATTGTAATGCCATGATATGTCTTGAGATGAGTGCAACAAGCTTGTTAACTTGCCATCGCGATGTTAAATTTCTGCCAAGGATGAATCTGTTAATTTTTATGCCATGTTTCCATGATGCCACCGTCATTGATGTGCATGGTTAGAGTTGTCCAGTGGGTGTTCCTTGATGTATATATTATGACCTAGTTATCCATGCTCTTATTTGCCATGATGCCATGCAGTACCTCGTTCTTTTGAGGCTCTCTAGTTGCTAAAAATGTTTTCTGTCAGCATGCCCAGATTTTGCAAAGTCTGGATAAACTTTTGCACTTTTGGCATGATATTTGGGACATGTTCTAGTCTGTTGTAGAAGTAGCCATGTGGTTATTCTAGAAGTGCATGTTATGTATGTTATTGCCATGCCTTTTTCTTGCATGATGGCTTGATGTAGCTTGTTGTTTTCATACTCTCAAGTGGCTATAAAATGTATCTGTCAGCATGTTACCAGCAAGGTCAGTTTTGCCATGTGAATAGCTAGTCTTCTATGCATCCTATGACCATGTTCTTGCCATGAGTAGCTTCACAAACATGTCTTCTTGCTATTGGCTAGATTCACATGCCATGATATGTTTTGGGTTGAGTTGCAAAAGCTTGCAAACATGCCTACTTGTCGTTGTTGCTGCCATGCCTTGTAATTCACTAAGTCTGAGAAATCTGTAAACTTATTTAATCCTGCCGTGCTTGTTTAATTGTGTTCCAGTAAATTTTTGGGTGTGCTCTAAGTTCAGGCTTGTTAAGAATCATGTCTATTTTACATCCATGCCTCTTGTCTTCATGTTTGGGTGATGTAGCATAATTATATCTTGCTCCAAAGATGCCATGTTGCTATTAACTGCAGTTTTGCATTGCATCTTGTTATGCTTGTCATTTGCAAACCGTGCATCCGTTTCCCATGATCTTTATATCGATCTCAACCGAAATATTCCCCTCTATCCAGTGGCTTGCTTGGTTACCCAAGATGAGGCCATTTCCATCATCTTCTCCTTTAGGCTCGAGAGCATCCTCATGCATACGCACATTATACTTTCATCCCATGACATGTCTTGCATCATGTTGATTGTGCATTGCGCCGTGTTTGATATTGTGTCGTTGTTGTGCTCTTGTGTTGGGTAGAGCCGGGAGCCGATACTGAGTTTGAGGATCTTGTTGAGACTGAGTTTGAGGAGCCGTCTTACCATCCCACCGATGACTTACCAGGCAAGATGACCATTCCCCGATATCACCTCTATCTTTGCCTATGCTAGTTGTCTTGCTCTTTAGCTATGCCTCGATGCCTATTCCTGTTTTGTCAGCCTCCTATTGTTGCCATGAAACACTCTAACTGCCTTCCTAGCAACCGTTGATTGGCTAAGTATGCTTTTGCTCAGTCCCTCTTATAGCGTTCTTAGTTGCAGGTGAAGTTTCGAAGATTGCTCCACGATTGGACTTGTTTTATGGGATAACACAATATATATATATATATATATATATATATATATATATATATATATATATATATATATATATATATGTTTAATGCTAATGCACCTATATATTGGTAATGGGTGGAAGGCTTGGCCTTCTGTTTGGTGTTTTGTTCCACTCATGCCACCTAAGGACCCGATAAACCGGTGTTATGTTCCTTGATTTTGCGTTCCTAACACGGTTGGGGTTTATGGGCCCCCCTTGATAATTCGCACTGCTTAAAGCTTTTCCAGCAAGGCCTAACATTGCTTTTACATTTGCCTAACAACTAAAAATTTGCATCGGGACTAGCTACCCCGTGGATTTAATTAACAACCCGGGCCAATGCTCCTCATGAGTGTTGGTCCAAACTGGGGGTTATGCGGGGCCGCCTTGGGGAAAACCTAGGTATCTGGTATTACCTGTATGATCACCCATCCGGTCGTGGCCTGAGACGAGATACTTGCGGCTACTATCAGGGTGTCGGCACATCGGGAGGTCTTGCTGGTTTAGTTTTACCTTTGTCGAAATATCTTGAGCACGGGATTCCGAGAATACTCAGGTCTTCCCACTTCGGAGTTGCGACTCTGCAGATCGTGTGGTTGTGCTGGGCTAATTTCTGACACCCCCGTTGGGTTTTGAACTTTCGAAAGCGTGCCCGCGGTTAAGTGGTAGATGGGAATTTGTTAATATCCGATTGTAGATAACTAGACACCATATCCAAAGAATACACTACCTATGTGAGTAACCGTGATGGTCTCTTTCCGAAGGGCTTCGGGAAGTGAACACGGTGGGGTTATGTATGAACGTGAGTAGCTAGGATCACTTCTTGATCACCTTGGCGACCGTTGGCACACATATTCTCTTCTCGCTCTGAACTCGTAAGCCAGTTGCTTAGTGCTTGCTGCAAACACTTTATGCCTCTCCACACCTTAGGCTTTGTTAGTTTTGATACCCTGGAATGGGATTGCTGAGTCCTTTGTGACTCACATTTTACAACACACACTAGATGCAGGTACCGCTGAGAACAGTGCAGGAGATGGATCTGAACTTCACTGGGAGTTCGATGAAGAGCGTGGTCGTTACTATGTATCGTATCCCGACGATCAGTAGTGGTTCCTACTAGGAGTCATCCGGGCTTGTGTTCATGGTATCTTTCTCGTTTTGGATTTCGTCTGTAGTCGGACCCTGTGTTATTCGGACAAATGTATGTTATTGTATTCATTGTGTGACGTGGCGAGTGTAAGCGTACTATCTTTTACACTTTCATCAACGCAGCTCAACTGGCAGAGCTGTACACCTCCAGAATTGTCTCTTTGCATGGCATCCCTCAAGTAATCTCCTCGGATCGTGGAAGCTTGTTCACTTCCAAGTTCTGGGATTCCTTTTAGTCTGCCATGGGCACCAAGATTCTCTTCAGCACAACTTTTCACCCTCAGACTAGTGGTCAAGTCGAAAGAGTGAACCAAATCCTTGAAGATATGCTCAGAGCTTGTGTAATCTCCTTCGGTATAAATGGGAAGATTGCCTTCCATTTGCCGAATTCTCCTACAACAACAGCTTCCAAGCGAGTGCAGGCAAAGCTCCATTTGAAATCCTCTATGGCAGAAAGTGCCGTACCCATCTCAACTTGTCCGGGACTGGTGAACGTCAACTCCTTGGAAATGATTTGACCTCAGAAGCCGAAGAGATGTGCAAAGTCATACGTGAGAATCTCAAAGCCGCGCAATCACGCCAAAAGAGTTACTATGATGGCAAGCATCGTGACTTGGCTTTTGACATTGGTGATCATGTCTATCTCCGTGTTTCTCCCATGAAGGGCACTCAGAGGTTCGGTATCAAGGGCAAGCTTGCTCCAAGATACGTGGGCCCTTTCAATATTCTTGGCAAGAGAGGCGATCTAGCCTAACAACTCGAGCTTACCTCCAACTTTGCAAATGTGCACGATGTGTTTCGCATGTCACAACTTCGCAAGTGCTTCAAGACGCCTGAACGCACTATTCCTTTCGAAGAGATTGATCTTCGGCAAGACTTGTCTTATCGTGAGCACCCCGTTGCTATCCTTGAAGAAACTGAGTGCAAGACCCGCAACAAGTCCATCAAATTCTAGAAAGTGAAGTGGTCACACCATACCGACCTAGAAGCTACATGGGAACGAGAAGATCTTCTCCGTTCCGAGTATCCCGCTTTCTTTTAGTCCTAGATCTCGGGACGATATATTTTTGTAGTGGAGGAGAGTTTGTAATGCCCCGGATGTAACAATTCCATTTATGGCAATATATACATCGTTGACTTCATCAATTCCATTCTGGGCTCTTCCTTCATTTCGGGTTTCTTCGTTTTTGCCTTCTGTGTGTGTTGCATGTCACCATATCATTTTCATTATGTGCATTGCATTGGCATAGTCTCACTTGCATCCGAGTGTAGTTGCATCGTCTCCGTTCTCTCCGTTGTCCGTTTCGAGTTCCGACACTCACGCACGTGCCCGTCGCACCTCTCAAGCCTTTGTTTCGTGAGTGGGTTAAAAACATCCTCGGAATGGGCCGAGACTTGTTGAGTGGTCTTGGTTTGTCACGGGTAGATCGCCTGTCAAGTTTCGTCTCGTTTGGAGGTCATTTGATACTCCAACGGTTAACCACGTGGGCTGAACACCCCCTATCTCTTTTCGCTCAGCACCCCTCCACAACAGCCCACAAGCCCACCCCAACATCCTCCATCCTCTCGGTCGTTGGATCGTGATGGTGTGGGCGAAAACCGCACCTCATTTGGACACTCCTAGCTCCCTTTACCTATGAAAAGGCATCCCCTCCCCGGATTTCGGGCGAAACCCTAGCCGAGCTCCTCCTCGCGGCGCCGGACACGTCTGGACCGCGCCGGACACGTCCGCCGGACGCGCCCGGCCAATCCGCGAGCGCCATGTCAGCGCCGCGTCTCCCTCTCTCTCCACTCCGCCGCCAGCCCGCCGAGGCCCGAACTACCCCCCTGGACCGCCGCCGCCAGCCCGCTTCCCCCCGCCTCCCGGATCGCCCCCTCCTCGTCATCGGCAGCCGCAAGCCACCCGCACGCCGCCGCCGCGCCGCGAACCAGCTGCCGCCCGCCGCCCGGCGCCGCCCCCACCCGCCACCAGCAGCTTTGCAGCCGGCGCCGACCGCCCCGCCGCCGTCATCTCGTCGCACCGGCCGCCGCTCCTCCTCCGGCCACCGCCCGGCCGGGCTGCCACCTCGCGGGCCGCTGCTTCCCCGCTGCCGGCACCGTCTCCAGCGAGCTTCCTCCGTTGTCTTTCTCAACTCCGGTGGATCCGGTGGATCGGGACCAGATCCATCGGGAGATGAACCAAACGCCCCCGCCGTCCCGGATCTTGTCATCCCGCTCCGTCCCGTCCCGCGTTGACTTTTTGCGAGGCGAAAATTCCACTAAGTCCCGGATCTGTGTAAATTTGTTGCTTCCTTCATCATGTGGTAACTTTGTGCTCGGTGCTCCGTTTTGCATGTATGATATACCAAAATGTTCGTCTCGAAGTGCTCTACATGTTAGCATCAGTTTCATGCATGTTAGTGTTCATCTAGATGTCTTAATATTCTTGGCAAGAGTGCTTCATAATGTAACTGTTTCAGCACTTGGTTGTCTGTGTAAATTTGTTGGCATGTTCGTGAGCTAGTAACTTTGTGCATGTTGGTCCAAATGGAGTGTATGATATGTCCAGATGTTCGTCTTGTGATGCTCTTCATTATGGATGCATTTTCATACATGATAGATTGCATTATGCCATGTTTAACCCTGTTGCAAAAGTACATGTGGCTGATAAGTTTCTGAACTTGTTATGAGATGATGTTGTCTTGTTCGTGTGTATTAATCCATGTGGCTTATGAGCTAGGTGTCAACATGGGTTTTGCTCTTTGGAATGTTATCTACATGATATATTTATTATCATGCCATGCTATGTCTTGAGATGAGTGCAAGAAGCTTGTTAACTTGCCATCGTGATGTTAAATTTCTGCTAAGGATGAATCTGTTAATTTTTATGCCATGTTTCCATGATGCCACCATCATTGATGTGCATGGTTCGAGTTGTCCAGTGGGTGTTCCTTGATGTGTATGTTATGCCCTAGATATCCATGCTCTTGTTTGCCATGATGCCATGTTGTAGCTTCTTTTGAGGCCCTCTAGTTGCTTAAAAATATTTTATGTCAACATGCCCAGATTTTGCTAAGTCTGGATAAACTTTTGCACTTTTGCCATGATGTTTGGGACATGTTCTAGTATGTTTTAGAAGTAGTCATGTGGTTATTCTTGAAGGGCATGTTATGTATGTTATTTCCATGTCTTTTGCTTGCATGATGGCTTGCTGTAGCTTGTTGTTTTCATGTTCTCAAGTGGCCATAAAATGTATCTGTCAGCCTGTTATCAGCAAGTTCAGTTTTTCCATGTGAATAGCTAGTGTTCTATGCATCCTATGACCATGTTCTTGCCATGAGTAGCTTCACAAACATATCTTCTTGCTGTTGGTTACATTCACATGCCATGATATGTTTTGGGTTGAGTTGCACAAGCTTGCAAACAAGCCTACTTGTCGTTGTTGCTGCCATGCCTTATAATTTTCAGTAAGTCTGAGAAATCTATAAACTTATTTAATCTTGCCATGCTTATTTAATTGTGTTCCTGTAAGTTTTTGGGTGTGCTCTAAGTTCATGCTTGTTAAGGATCATGTGTATTTTACATCCATGCCTCTTGTCTTCTTGTTTGGGTGTTGTAGCATAATTATATCTTACTCCAAAGATGCCATGTTGCTGTTAACTGCAGTTTTGCATTGCATCTTGTTTTGCTTGTCATTTGCTAACCGTGCATCCGTTTTCCATGATCATTATATCGAACTCAACTGAAATCTTCCCCTCTATCCATTGGCTTGCCTGGTTACCCAAGATGAGGCCATTTCCATCATATTCTCCTTTAGGCTCGAGAGCATCCTCATGCATACGCACATCATACTTGCATCTCATGACATGTCTTGCATCATGTTGATTGTGCATTGCACCGTGTTTGATTTTGTGCCTTTGTTGTGCTCTTGTGTTGGGTAGAGCCAGGAGCCGATACCGAGTTCGGGGATCTTGTCGAGACTGAGTTTGAGGAGCCGCCTTACCATCCCACCGACGACTTACCAGGAAAGATGACCGTTCCCCGATATCACCTCTATCTTTGCCTATGCTAGTTGTCTCGCGCTGTAGCTATGCCTCGATGCCTATTCTTGTTTTCTCAGCCTCCTATTGTTGCCGTGAAACACTCTAACTGCCTTCCTAGCAAACCGTTGATTGGCTAAGTATGCTTTTGACCAGCCCCTCTTATAGCGTTGTTAGTTGTAGGTGAAGTTTTGAAGATTGCTCCACAATTGGACTTGTTTTATGGGATCACACAATATATATATATATATATCTGTTTAATACTAATGCACCTATATACTGGTAATGGGTGGAAGGCCTGGCCTTCTGCTTGGTGTTTTGTTCAACTCATGCCACCTTAGGACCAGATAAACCGGTGTTATGTTCCTTGATTTTGCATTCCTAACACGGTTGGTGTTTATGGCCCCGCTTGATAATTCGCACTGCTTAAAGCTTTTCCAGCAAGGCCCAACATTGGTTTTACATTTGCCTAATAACTAAAAATTTGCATAGGGACTAGCTACCCTGTGGACTTAATTAACTACCCGAGCCAGTGCTCCTAATGAGTGTTGGTCCAAACTGGGGGTTATGCGGGGCCGCCATGGGGAAACCCGAGGTATCTGGTATTACCTGTATGATCACCCATCTGGTCGTGGCCTGAGACGAGATACGCGCGGCTACTATCAGGGTGTCCGCATGCCGGGAGGTCTTGCTGGATTGGTTTTACCTTTGTTGAAATATCTTAAGCACGAGTTTCCAAGAATACTCGGGTCTTCCCACTTTGGAGTTGCGACTCCGCAGATGGTGAGCTTGTGATGGGCTAAGTTGGGACACCCCTGCAGGTTTTTGAACTTTCGAAAGCCGTGCCCGCAATTATGTGGCCGATGGGAATTTGTTAATATCCGGTTGTAGATAACTTGACACCATATCCAAAGATTACACTACCTCTCTGAGTAACGGTGATGGTCTCTTTCCGAAGGGCTTCGGGAAGTGAACACGGTGGGGTTATGTATGAACGTGAGTAGCTAGGATCACTTCTTGATCACCTTGGCGACCGTTGGCACACATGTTCTCTTCTCGCTCTGAACTTGTAAGCTAGTTGCTTAGTGCTTGCTGCAAACACTTTATGCCTCTCCACACCTTAGGCGTTGTTAGTTTTGATACCCGGGAATGGGATTGCTAAGTCCTTTGTGGCTCACAGTTTTCAACACACACCAGATGCATGTACCGCTGAGAACAATGCAGGAGATGGATCTGAACTTCACTGGGAGTTCGATGAAGAGCGTTGTTGTTACTATGTATCATATCCCGGCGATCAGTAGTGGTTCCTACTAGGAGTGATCTGGGCTTGTGTTTGTGGTATCTTTCTCATTTTGGATTTCGTCCGTAGTTGGACCCTGTGTTATTCAGATGAATGTATGTTGTTGTATTCATTGTGTGACGTGGTGAGTGTAAGCCAACTATCTTTTACACTTTCATCCCTGAACTTTTACATGAGTTGTGCAAAGATACCACACTTGCGATTATTCCAGAATGCGCTTATGTCTCTAAGTCGTGCCTAGACACGCGGGAGACATAGTCGCATCCTGGGCATTACATCCTGCTTGATTGATCTTGATGAATATGATTACAAGAGTTGATCTACCTTGATATCGTAATGGCTAAACCCTAGAAGTGTAACCAGGGTGATTGCTATGAATCGGCTACTATTGTTCAGCCTCTATGGACTATACCCTCCAGTTTATATATGCACTAGAGGGCCCTAGGGTTTGTACATGACCATCTTGCAGAGAAAGGAAAGATTACACCCAAACCTAAAACCTGCCATTATACGCACACAAGAGTCCTATCTGGATACGAGAGACGATCTTCAGCAATGATCTTCACGACCCACCAGTCCGGCCCACAACGAGTTATCCAGCCACATGAGGACCCCTCAATCCAGGACTCCCTCAATTACCATGACCTTGATTAAAATTTCCATACTCTCACATCATAAAATAATCCTTCCAAGCATGAGTCGCTAGTTGATCAGGTAGACTATGTTTTGGGCACGGTTCATTGAGCATTGTACCCATATTAATGTTTTCCCTCTGTAAGATGGTTTACCCCTATTGTTGCAGCGTTGACCCTTATACCCTGCATTTTTGTTAGCCATGAAATCTTACCCACCATCGGGGTGTTTGCGCTTACCACCATTACCTTGGTTATTGCCATTATTCCCCGTCGGGTTCTGCTACTGAGCCTTACGATTACCATTCTTCTGACCTTTATTTGACTTCTCATCATCTGATACAGGGTCTTTCGTATTATCAGAATCCGCATACTTAATGAAAGCCGCCATGAGTTTTCCCATATCATTGCAGTAGCGCTTAAGCCGCCCAAGCTTCATCTTAAGGGGATCAAAGTGACAATTATTTTGCAAAACCAGAACCGCCTGACCCACTGCAATGCTATCGGACGAGTGGATAAGTGCCGAGACCCGCCGGACCTAATGATGGGCCGACTCGTCCGTTCCTTGAACACAGTTGTCCAAATCAATGATCGTTAGTGGCTTCTTGCAAGTTCCTTGGAAATTCTTGATAAAATGCGCCCTCAGCTCCGCCCATGAGTTGATAGAATTAGCGGGTAAACTTCTTAGCCATATAAGTGCGGGTCCGTCCATCATCATCGTAAAGTACTTGGGACATACCACATCATTAAGATCCAACATCTCCATGGCTAACAAATAGCTATCTATCCAAGATTTAGGTGGGAGATTAGCTATGTAATTAGGCACCTTGTGAGGGCCTTTGAAATGCTTGGCCAGGAGCACATTACGCAAAGCCGTTGACAAACATGGTACTCCCACCGTTCTAGAAGTTACCCCGACTTCCACTTAAGCCAAAGGAGTCATCAGAGGCTGCTGATAAGCCCCCTGTCGAGCCACTGCTTCTGCCTCATGCCGAGCCTTGTCACTATCCACAATTGCCTGAGCATTGATCAGTATATCATCGTTGTCAGATGGGTTATCATCACGGGGTGGGGTACTGTTACGGGGCGGGTTATGACGTCGTTCATTGATGGAAACTACGGGCGATTCAACATGCTGGCTGTAACTTCGACCCGGGCGAGGGGTTGAGTGAACGTGATCTCGAATATATGAATAAGCCGCCTGCCGTGCAATAGCTGTCTGAGGGAGATCCACCACATTCCGAGTCTCCACAACCACCCGTGTCTCGACCTCTACCGGAATAGCCGCCAGTCATGTTGCCGCTGCTACCATGTTATTCACTAGGGTAGAAAAATGCCCAGGCATTGGTGCCAATACACTTTGAGGTGGAGTGCCATTGGCGGGTGGGTTGACGTTACAGAGCGCGGTAGGCCTAACGGGCGGCCGATTTCGGCTCCTGGAGACATGCAGAGCACGATGATGTGCTGGTTTTGGACGGAGGTGAGCCAAAGCAATGACGAGGACATGTCCAGCTGTGCTGAGGTCTCGTCCTCGACGGAAACAAGGGCTACACCGCACAATCGAGGCGAAGAAGAAAGGGATTCGAGGCCAGGCTCACAGATGGGTCAATGGCAGTCTCAGCGGGCTCCAGGACGACCGGCAAGCGACGAATCGTGCGACGGCGGTCGGTGGGTCCGAGGTAGAAGATGAGCTCAGAGGCGTCTCTGTGGGGCCTCCAGGCTCTTGGGATTCAACGTAGAGGTCATGGCAGTGAAGAGGAGCTCGTGGTCTAGCTGGATGGGCGGGGGGAAGTCGGTGGAAGCGGCGAATGACGATGGTGGCGATAGCTCCGTTCGGTGGTGGGGGCTAGAGGTCCGGGGGTGGGGTGAGTACGAGGGGGAGTGAGAGAGAGGCAGAGAGTTGCGTGGCATCCTCAGGGCGACGAGGAGAAATGCAGAGAGGTAGGAGGTGGCGGTGCGTGCTTGTGGGCGTCGGCCACGCATTTCCATCCTTCTGGCCGAAGGAGGAAGACGACTCGCAGATGCCAGGTGTGTTGGGCTGGCTAGATGGTTTAGGCCAGGTAAGTTAGGTAGGGTTTCTGTCCTTTTCTTTTATGTTTGGTTTTATTTATTTATTAATTTGACACTCTTTAAATTCAAAATAGAATTAAAACGCATGCCAAATCTTTTCGAAATATTTTATGTTGCAGATATGGACCTAGCCACATGCCCATAATTTATTTCACGAGCATTTGAAGATATATTCTAATTATATGAATATAAATTCAAATTCAAAATACAATATGATTTAAAATCAGTGCCCAAAATTAGTCTTTAAAAATGTTCATTATTTTTTGTTTGGATCAGGACCATTGCCAAAAATATCAAACATCATTGAAGAGCATTTTGGGCTCACTTAATGCAATTTTTAGGGTTATTTGCCCTTCTTTTAATTAATTTTTTTAGGCATTCAAATTTCCCCAGTTCAACTTTCAGAATATATACATGATGCATGGATGCAATGCCGCTAATTAAAAGCATTATTTTAGGGCTGTGACAGGGGGATATTATGCACAAGGCCTACTCAAACTCTAAGGCAAAAAGTCACTCAACGGGAAAAGAGGATTACTTTACACACCTCAAAGCCTGTCAAAAGGCCTTGAAAGGTATCATTTAGTACGGCATGGACCGACTGAACACCCCTTAGAGCCGCCTGGCTGTTGGTGTTCGACGCGGGTGGCGGGACCTCAGTCCCACCTTCGTCGGAAGGCAGGACTGGCACCTCCAAGGCCCTCGGGCTACCCGGACACCCCTCGGTATCCACCAGAAGAGATGTGTCCTCTTGGACTTGGGTGGCCAAGGCATCCGCCTCGGCCATGATGGCATCGCTACCCTCCCCCATATCTGCACGGGGAGGGGTCCTTCGAGACAACACCTCATCGGTATCTTCGGGGATCAAGGGAGGCGCGGTGCGTGACGTTGACCGCCAACTCGGTGGGTGGGGAGGTCCCTTTCGAAGTTCGCTCGGTGGGATGGTCGCGTGGTGGGATGAAATATCGTACGATCCACTTTTTTGTTAGTAAAAAATAGGCGAAAAGGAGAATGAGATATTCTAGATTTCATACCTTGCAGCTGGGGGCTTGACCCTACGGTCCATCCCCGTGACCTCTTCAGATGGCATGGACTCCTCATCGGAGTCCAAAATAACGGGCACGACCAACTTGGGCCTGTATTGCCTCCTCGTGGCCCGAGGAGGTTGCTCCTGCTCGACGTCTTCAGATGCCTCCCTCTACCTGGAGTGGAGGAAGCACTCTCCTCCTCATCTTCCTCCCTATCTTGGGCAGACGGGGCCGCAGCATCTCCGGCCTTCGCGTCCGGACGGTCCCTCATACGAAGGCCTCCTCTAGCCTCTGAAGGTTTCATCTTCTTCTTCTCCTTCTTCTCGGGAGCCTTGTAAGGCACCACAATCAGCAGCCCCTTCATCTAGGCTAACTGGGGCTCTTCGGGCAGCGGAGCCAGACTACTGATCTTCTTGGCCTTCTCAAGCCAGCCCTGTAGAAAACAACATAGTGAGGACCTAGACCCGACCTCTGATAAACGAGTTCCCGAACATACAATAGACAAAGGATAAACTACCTTCTTCGGGGGGTTGGTGTCCTCGAGACCTATATCTTCTTCCTCGGCCGACCACTCCTTCTGGGGCTTGAACATTTGGCCCCATACCTTGTCGTGGGTGGTGCCAAAGAGGAACTGCACAGTTGCCGAGTCTTCGGGCTTGATGGTCCACATCAGACTCGCCCTCTGTTGACAAGGAAGGAGGCATCGCCGGAGCAATATATGTACCACATTGGTCATCTTGGCCCCGGTCTCCATCACATCGGAGATGCACGTTGTAATGCCCAGGATGGGACTATACCTCCTACGTGTCGAGGCACGACTTAAAGGTATAAGCCCATTCTGGAATGATCTCAAGTTCGGTATCTTTGTACGACTCATGTATAAATAGGGATGAAATTGCAAAAGGATAGTTGGCTTACACTCGCCACGTCACACAATGCATTACATAAGCAATCATCATCCAAAACATCACAACCCGACTACGGGCGAAGATCCAAAAGAAAGATACCAAAAACATAAAGCCACAGGTCCGAATCGCCCCTAGTAGAAACCACTACTGATCGTCAAAAACGTCACAAGCATACGGCCACTCTCTTCATCGAGCTCCCAGTGAAGTACTTGAACCAGCTCCTGCATCAAACTCGGCTGAACCTGCATCTGGTGTAGTAGTATCTGTGAGCCACGAGGACTCAGCAATCCCATAACCATGGGTATCAAGACTAGCAAAGCTTTATTGGTAGGAAGAGGTAAAGTTGTGAGGTTGCAGCAGCGGCTAAGCATAATATGGTGGCTAACTTACGAGTATAAGAATAAGATGAGCATCTACGCAAACGGTCGCAAACTAGTAATGATCGCTGAAGATCCTGAACTACCTACGAGTCAAACATAACCCCACCATGTTCTCTTCTCAAAGTGAAAAGAGACAGTCACGGTTACTCACACAGTTGTGTGTTTTACTTCGGATCCTCTGTCAAGTTTTCTACAACCGGACATTAACAAATTCCCATCTGCCACATAACCACGGGCATGGCTTTCGAAAGTTCATAACCCTGTAGGGGTGTCCCAACTTAGCCCATCACAAGCTCTCATGATCAGCTGAAGTGATAAATATAATGTCATCACCCCTTATCTTAGGGAAATCCGATCAGGCTCGGCATCCCGGTGCACAAGACATTTCGACAATGGTAAAACAAGTCCAGCAAGACCTCCCGGCGTGCCGACACCCTGATAGTAGCCGCACGTATCTCGTCTCAGGCCACGTCTGGATGGGTGATTCTACAGGTAAAACCAGCCCTCGAGTTTCCTCAAGGTGGCCTCGCAGGCTCCTCGTTTGGGACCAACACCATCAGCACTGCCCCCCCCTGCTATGTAGAAATGAATCTCCAAGGAGCGTCCCCCTTATGCAGTTTAATTAATTAATTAATTAAGTTATTATGAGGCAAATTAAAACCATTGTTGGGCCTTGCTGGAGGAGTTTTATTCAAAGACGAAGTGTCAAGGGGTCCCCATATACCCAACCGTGTAAGGAACGCAAACTCAAGGAACACAATGCCGGTTTATCGGCGCCTAAGGTGGCATGAGTGGAATAAAACACCGAGCAAAAGGCCAAGCCTTCCACCCATGCCAGTATATAGGGGTGTTAATAATAATAATAGATATTGTGATATTCCAACAACAAGTTCCCACCTGGAACGATCTTCATCTTCACCTGCAACTAACAACGCTATAAGAGGGGCTGAGCTAGCGGGTAACATAGCCAAACAATGGTTTTGCTAGGAAGGTTTCAAAGGTTAGAGGTTTCATGGCAACAAGGAGAGGCTGACATAAAAGATGGGTAGCGCGACATGTAACGATAGCATCGAGACAACTAAGCATGGCAATGGTAGTAAAGGTATCCAAGGGTACGGTCATCTTGCCTGAGATCCCGCAAGGAAGAAGAACGGTTCCATGAAGAAGACGGAGGAGAAGCCTTAAAGAAGTACCACGGGTGGGCGAACGAATCCTCACGATCGCAACGGAACAAGCACCAACGAGAAGAAGCAAGCAATACGGTAAACACACAACACATGATCATTACAATATGCTCAACCAAGTATGATGCAAGACAATTCTATATAGGAAGCAGAACAAGTCTATACAGGAAGCACAACATGGCAAGGTAGGAAGCACAGGAAAACAACACAAGTCTATATATGATGCAATACATGGCAAGGTATGATGCATGACAAGTCTATACAGGAAGCATTACATGGCAAGGTAGGAAGCACAGAAAAACAACACAAGTCTATATATGATGCAATACATGGCAAGGTATGATGCAAGACAAGTCTATACAGGAAACAATACATGGCAAGGTAGGAAGCATAGAAAGAGAACACAAGCAACATGTCAATATGCTCAACCAAGTAGGATTCAAGACAAGTCTATATAGGATGCTAAACATGGCAAGGCAGGAAGCAAGTGTAAACTAGCTATCTAGGCATTTTAAATGAGGCCGAAAATAACAACAACAATTCCGGAAAAATCCCCATATGCATGTTTAGCAATTTTTAAGCAAACAACAATTCACGCATTTTAATGTTGTTAACATGATGCGGATGACATGATCAAGTTTTATGCAATTTTTAGTAAAATTTAACATGAAGAGATATGAAGTATTGTCACCATGGTGAAAGGAAAGGGTGCCATGGCAACGATCCGAAAATGATGCAACGCAACATATCGGTTCCGGAAACTCGTTGAGAGACCGGTGCAAAAGATGAAGGGAGGTGTGAGCGAGTCGAACAAGATGAAAGGTGGGGTGATCCCGTCACCGGGTTCCCACGGGTTACCGCCAAGGCAAACGAGGGCACAACGGACACGAGCAAACATTCGATACATCTCATACAACACAACAAGCATTCGTTCACCACATCGGCATTCGACTCGGGGTATACCTTTGAAGCGTGCATCTTCGGGGCGGAACGAGTTCGACGGAAGAGGGAACTAGTGGTTCACGTGATGGTAGTCGTACTCAAGGTCGTCGAGGGTAGTAGTGGTACACGTTCGTAGATGTACACGCGGTCTTCAGCGACGGTAGTTGTACTCGTTTTCGTAGATGAACTTGAGGGTTCCGAGTGCTCTGGGCGTCGCAGTACTTGACGGTCGGTGGAAGTCATGGTACTCGTGGTCTCGACGACGGTTGTTGTTCACGTTCATAGATGTACACATTCCGTAGATGTTCGTGTCACAAGAAGAGGTACTTGGCTCATCCGGTAGTCGTTCGGGCGTCTGCGGGACTTGCTGGTCTCGGTCTCGGCAACGTAGTTGTACACGGGGCGTCGGTGAACTTGACGGGTCCGATCTCTTCGGGGGTCGTCGTTGTACTTGCAGGCCTTGGCGATTCCATGTAGTCGTGCAAGGGAGGTGGTTGTACACTTCCGAAGAGGATCCTGGTGCCTCCAGAACGAAGCAACACACAAAAAAAAGGCCTCGGGTCTTCGGTCACCGAGGGGAGGCGGGCAGCGAAGCGGCAGCAACGGGCATGCGCGTGCACGAAGGCAGCGGGGTCGGCAGCTCGTCCATGTCGCGGTGGACCTCCGCCAGGGATGGCCGTGACGACGCCAGTGACCAAGAGGCCGACGGAGTGGCGAGGGGAGGCAGGACGAGGAAGCAGGGCTTGGCGAGCCCCGGCCATGGCGTGGTCGGACGCAGGCGCTGGTCACGAGCAGAGGGCGGCGGCGCGATGACAAGGATGGAGGGGAATGAAACGGCCTGGTCCTGCGGCTCGCGATGGAGGGGCGGAGCGGGGTCCTGGAGCCGGTGGTTGCCGGCTCCGGCGAGCTCCTGCCCGCGGCAGAGTCGCAGGGTGCGCGGCGGCGCGATACTGGAGGAGGCGGTGGCATGGCTTTCAGCAAGGGCGCCGCCTCTTGTGGCCCGGCGAAGCGGCAAGCCGACGGGGAGGCACAGCTGGGGGAGAAGGACGGCGCGGCGGGGTGCTTGAGCGAGGGGAGGGCGCGATGCGGTCGGGCGACGTGGAGAAGAAGGGAGGGGGAGCGAGGTGAGGTAGAGCGATACGGGGCTCTGGGTCGAGGGAAAGAGGGCAGGGGACAAGCGGGCGAGAGGACTGGGTCGAGGGTGGCGGCGCAAGGAAAAGAGGAGGGAGAGGGGATCGGTCTCGGGATTAGGTTTAGCGCAGAGGAGGGGTGGTTGGGCCTATGGAGGCCTAGTGGTCGGGTGGGCCGTGGCCTCCGGAAGGAGTTGGGCCGGTCTGCGGCTGGGAGCCCAGATGGCCCCAGTTCGGCTGGCTCCTTCCCTTCTTTATAGAAGAAAACAAATAAAGAGAAGAAAAGAAAGAGGGGGTTAGGGAAAGAGTTGCACATGATGTTATTTTTCTCGAGCTCATAAAAATGAGCTTGATCCGAGAAAAATAGAAATGGCCATTTTGCAAGGTTTAAATTCAAATTCATTTGAACTTAATTCAAATGGTTTGAACAAGGGCTAGGTCTTGAAGAGTCCAAAAAATGTTCGGGAATTATAGAGAAGGTTTGGCGTTGAAACTTGAAGTAGAAAAGGCATGGGGAATTTATGCAAGTGTGTTTGGGTTAATTCCAAACAAATGGAATATTTATTTATAATAGCCCCATAATATTAGGAGGATATGTTATAAAGAGAAGTCACTCTTCCCTCAATTTAAATAGATCAAAAGATCTATGCAATTTATTTAGTTGAGTTTTAAAATTAAAAGACTTGATGGCCTGATGACATGATGCAATGCAAAATAAATAAAGCAAGCACAAATGAAACACACGGGAGAACCCGGAACATCTGGAATCTTCAGGGACGTCGGTCTTCGGGCGTCACACACGTCTGCAGCTTCCTCACCTCATTGGCAGAGCCCCAATCTAGACCCTTCTTCATCCAAGAGGTCGAGGGCCCGGACATCAACGTGGGAGCGGCCGTCCAGGTCTCCTCCCATGGCCCTGTTACATATAACCATTCCCTCCGCCACACCTTGACAGTGCCTATGAAGATGCCCGATGGCTACTGGACGCAGGTGAGCTTGCTGATCATTGCTCCTCCGTAGTCCACCTAGGCGCCGCCGACCACCTTCGGCTTGACATTGAAGATCTTCAGCCACAGGCCAAAGTGTGGCTGGACCCATAGAAGGGCCTTGTAGATCGTAATGAAGTTGGAGATGTGGAGAAAGGAGTTTGTCAGCGTCTTTGGAACGGGGGTACCCAGACTTGCCTATGTGCGGCCCATGACGTGGCTCCATCGACGGCCTAGTATGGCCCAGCTTCATCGACCACAGCTCAAGACCCTCGCGAGGGGCCAAGCCTCGCGAGACGGACGATGGCAAGACCTCCCTGGGGGCAGCCTCTTTAGGCTGGCTGCCGAGGAGCTCAGATATCTATGCAAGGTGCACCTGGTGAGGTTCACGTGACGTGAACCATGACGACCAATGCCACGCGGGCGCCAGCAGGTGAAGTGTACTAGTTTCCCCTTTGGTTCTAAGAGGGCAAGCGCAGGCGCGGAGTCCCGAGGAATCAAGCAAAGGTTTCCATATCGGTGCAACAAGACCATGGACCGCCAGGATGGCAGGCCGGAGGTCACCGTCGAGCCCGGCGCGGCGTCACCACCAATGCCTTTGGCAGGGGAAGACCGCTTTTGTGAGGATACATTGTACTAGTTGTTCCCCTTGAAATTTGGCCATTGTGGGATCCCTTCCGACCTACATTTGGGGAGAGGACCAAGGCCACTATAAATAGGAGCCAGCCACCACCATAGAGAGGGAATTTCACGATAGAGAGCATTCCACCACAATGAGGAGCGGATCACCCAAATCATCCTGACCCTCACTAGCTCATCGAGCCCAAGAACACCTTACCTACTGAGGTTGTTCATCCATTGTACTAGTTCATCCTCAGCCCCACGAGGCAATCCACCACACACACTGGAGTAGGGTATTACACCGCAAGGTGGCCCGAACCAATATAAACTCCTATGGCTCTTGTTCCTTGAGTTCATCGAGCTAGGCCATGGGATCATAGGGTGAGCGCGCTGGGTAGAGAGTGTTCTTCGTGCGCACCCCAGAGTTCGAGCCTCTCTAGGGTTTGCAGAGCCCGAAATCCAAAATTTGGCGTGCTAGGTAGGGGTGCGCCCAAGCCTCTCTTCCACCTCAGCTCGCCGCCGTCTTATGGCCCCAATGGCTGACGATGCGAGGACTCGTGCCGACCACTGGGCTGCCTGGCCTACCCGGGTGGCGCCATCAGCTCAGGAAGACCTCAAATCTGTGCTCTAGGCGGCCCCCATGCCGCCCAACGCCGCCCGACGCCGGCGGCGTGGACCGGCGCCGTCCGCCCTCACACCACGGCGCACGAGCACCACCAAGCGGTGTTCAAGCAACGCTGCAGCAACGGTACCACACACCCGGCGGGAGCACGCGAACACGCGGGCCGCGCTCATCGTGGAGCAGGAGTTGTTACGATGTAGGCTGGCTGAGAGCAGCCACGATGCGCTACTTGAGCATGTCGCCGAAATACTGGATGCAGCCTGTAGAGGTACGCCGCCTTTTTGCTCCATGCCCATGCCTCAGGTTGTGGAGGAAGCGCGCGCGAGGCCCCTGCGAGCTTGAGCATCCCCTGTAGCTCTAGGGGGGCCAGACAACGCCAACATGGACCCCAGCGCAGCCGGCCCTGCCTCTCCAGCGCCATCACCAGGAGAGACAAGCGCAGGCAGTCTTTCGCGAGGACGCGCCAGAGTGCCACCAAGCGGACACCAGGGACAAGTGCTGCGGTTAGTGTCTCAAGGCATGAGGCACCCAGGTGATGGCTCTGGCGGGGCGACCAAGGACGCCTACGTGCCCCGCATGGTGAACCTGGAGTACGCGTTGGGGGAAGGCCCCGACTCCTTCCCTGGATAGGATGGGTCGGCAGAACGTCCGAAGCGGAGGCCTTCTGCGAGTCGCTCGAAGGCTTCGCCGACCCCTCCAGCGACGACGATGGCGGGGTAAAACTAGTACCTCAGGAGCAGGCGTACACTAACCATGGGCTGCAGGTGAACCACCCCACGGCGGCAGTCGGAGACCCTAGAGCGGCGGCTCCGCCCCAGGCGGGAGTGGCGCTCTAGGGGCTGCGCGGGAGGATCCCGGAGCCAGGGCCTCCCCCACGCCCCACGGAGCAAGGCGCCGCACGGAGGTAGGTCCTCTATCAAGGGAGGTACCGATGGGCCCTTCCCCCGCGACAGAGGGCCCGTGGTCGCCGAGGGCGCCGCTAGCGTCCCCCTTGCCCCTTGGCATCGTCCTGGTTTCTGGACACCACAACAGTGGTCGGTGGTGGCGCAGGGCGGGGCCCTCGCCTGGCGATATGAAGCAAGGCTCACGCCTGTGAAGGTCTCTGCCCGGGACACTCTCACGTAATAATGAGTGGGGCTGTACATGCCCTGAAGTCTCCGGAGAGCCACCCTCAGGCCTCGGGGGCTCCCGCCCACGTCCCCGTGGAAGCACCATGCTCCGCGTTGGCCGTCGACAATGTCCCCCAATCACTATGCTCACAGAAAGTGAAAGCACTTAGCTCCGTGCTGGTGGGACGACAAGTAGACTAGCTAGGTGCCAGATGCGTCTATTTTCTTTCATCCCCTTTTTTGTAACTTGATTCGCCGCACTTTTTGGACTGAACTTGAAGTCTTTTTATGCCAAGCTTGGGGGAGTCTTCCCTTGTTCGTGTTGATTTCTTGTGTTTTACTCGTGTGCTTTATTTAGAGGCTCACGTCTGCTACAACTCCCCTAGCGAGCGCCTCGCAGGCGGGACTGGGTGTGGTATACTCACGTCGACCATGCTCGAGCAAGCCTGGGCGGCGGCAAACCCCCCAGGATCAAGAGTACCATCACCGCAGCGCCACCATGCCCACACCCTACCATAGCCTGGCATTCGCCCCTCGCGAGGCTCCCTCGGGTGAATCAGCAGGCCCCTCAAAGGCCCTAAGACCTGGTGGGCCACCAAGGGGCTCCCCTCGGGAGGTGCTACTTCCCGAGATTGCGTTGCATTCCCTCAAAGAGGAAAGGGTGATGCAGCACAGTAGCGTAAGTATTTCCCTTAGTTTTTGAGAACCAAGGTATCAATCCAGTAGAAGACCACGCGCGAGTCCCTCACACCTACAGAAACAAATAAGAAATTCATAGCCAACGCGATAAGGGGTTGTCAATCCCTTTATGGTCACTTACGAAAGTGATATCTGATAGATAGGATAGTATAATAATTTTGGTATTTTTTGTACAAGAACAGAAAGTATATAAAGCAAATAAGCAACAGCAACAGAAATTGAAGGAAAGTAATATGATAAAGATAGACCCGGGGGCCATAGGTTTCACTAGTGGCTTATATCATGAAAGCAGAATTCTATGATGGGCGAACAAATTACTATCGAGCAATTGATAGAAAAGCGCATAGTTATGAGAATATCTAGGCATGATCATTATATATAGGCATCACGTCTGTGACAAGTAGACCGAAACGATTCTGCATCTACTACTATTACTCCACACATCGACCGCTATCCAGCATGCATCTAGAGAATTAAGTTCATAAGAACAGAGTATTGCTTTAAGAAAGATGACATGATGTAGAGGGATAAACTCAAGCAATATGATATAAACCCCATCTTTTTATCCTCTATGGGAACAATACAATACGTGCCTAGCTGCCCCTGTTGTCACTGGGAAAGGACACCGCAAGATTGAACCCAAAGCCAAGCACTTCTCCCATTGCAAGAACTATAGATCTAGTAGGCCAAACCAAACCAATAATTTGAAGAGACTTGCTAGGATATTATAATCATACATAAAAGATTTCAGAAAATAATCCAATATTGTTCATAGATAATCTTGATCATAAACCCACAATTCATCGGATCTCGACAAACACACCACAAAAAGATTACATCAAATAGATCTCCTCGAAGATCGAGGAGAACTTTGTATTGAGATCCAAAAAGAGAGAAGAATCCATCTAGCTAATAAATATGGACCCGAAGGTCTGTGGTAAACTACTCAGAACTCATTGGTGAGGCTATGGTGTTGATGTAGAAGCATTCCCTGGTACATCCCCCCTCCGACGGAGCTTCGGAACAGGCCCCAAGATGGGATCTCACGGAAACAGAAGGTTGTGGCGGTGGAATTATGGTTTTCTCTGTTGCCTCGATGTTTTCATGGATATATATAGGAGGAAGGAGGGCATCGGGGAAGCAACATGGGGCCCACGAGGGTAGGGGTGCGCCCTGCCCCCTCGTGGGCACCTCGTTTCTTCTCTGACTTGGCCCTCAAGTCTCTCATGAAGATACGGTTCCGAAAAAGCTCTCTCGAAGGTTTCATTCAATTTGGACTCCGTTTCATATCCCTTTTCTGCAAAACATTGAAATAGGCAAAAAAACAGCAATTTGCACTGGGCCTTGGATTAGTAGGTTAGTCCCAAAAATAATATAAAAGTGTATAATAAAGCCCATTAAACATCCAAAACAGAATATATAATAGCATGGAACAATAAAAATTGTAGATACGTTGGAGACGTATCAGGAGGAAGGCACACCTGCCATGTCAGAAAACGCTCAAGGCTTGCTAGGATCAAGATGAGTCTCAGCCATGACCTTTCTCAGGGGCTCACGGGTTTGCAAGGCAAGTTTCAAGTCTAGCTTAAAGGTAGAACATTAATTTACATGCACAAGGGGCCTCCCCTCCAAAATTCTCTCACGCCCTCCGGGGCTATGTACAAGTCTTTGCATACATGTTCAAACGAAGGAATGTGGGCTCAACTAGACGTGCTGCTCACGGCGATGCCCTGGTCGCTCTCATACGCGCTGCTAGCACTATCGCCGGCGTCGTCTTCACCGTCATCGACCGCGCCATCTTAATCCACTACAACCATCACCTCATCTTCTTCGGTGGCAAACGCCCTGACCAAAGCATCCACGTGGTCATTAGTGCAACATGATTTCCCTTATAGCCATGGGCACTAGGGCCGCATCAAAATCGAAGTGGGGGTCGAGGTTCTGAAGATGACTGAAGACGCTCGAGAACGCATGTCCAAGGAGGCCCCAACTCCTCTCCTCGATGAGCTCGCGAGCCCTGGCAACCTGACCCTCTAGGCGTGTCACGACTTTAGTAAAGAAGCAGAGGTGGCTAGCGTAATCTTCTGCGTGGGAATGAGGGACGCCCTCCTCGCAGATGGCGCCTAGTGCTCTGTTGGCCCGCACCCTGAGAGCCTGGAGCATGGGGGCATGCTCGCGCTGCAGTGTCTGCAGACGACAAGCCTGCTCCATGTTCCGTTGCACGAGGGACGTGGCATCCTGAATTTGTTGTTGGAGCAAGACCAGGTCAGCCTGCGCGGAGGCTAGGTCAGTCTGAGCAGAGGTCTGGGTTCCCGCGGTGGCCCTCTCGCACTGCTCTGCCTTGTCCAGTCTTGTCCTGAGGGCGGCGGTCCTGCTCTCAGCTTCTGCCTTCAAGAGTTTCAACTTCAGGTCGTACTCATTGGAGAGATCTACACGATCCCTCGCCGCCCTGAATCTTGGCCTCGCACGTGGAGACGACATCCTCGGCCATGTTCACATGGCGCTCCCTCGTCTCCAGCCACTCAAGCTCAAGACTGCGCTCCAAGGCCTCCTGCATTAGTGCGTCCTCGTGCTTCTGGATCTCTTTCTCTTCAGAAGGCGCCCCCCTCATCGTTGCCAAGACTGCCCTGTGCGCGTCGACCTACTGCTCGAGGGAAGCATTCAAGGCCTGAAGCTCCCATTGTCGCTCCTCGGCGACCTTGCGGCGGCGATCGACCTTCCTGGCCTCTTCCAAAGCCCTAGCGCAAGCTTCGCGTGTGGTCGCGATGGACACCTCGGCCTTCGCACTGGCACGCTCGTGATGAAGACGCCAGATGTTGATGGCCACCTTCAACCGGCGCCATTCGTCCGCCAGCTGAAGCCCCTCCTTCTCCAGGCGGGCGGCAACATCAACGAGCTACTACCCGAGCCGGCTCAGCGCACCCATCGCCACCCAAAACAGCTCGTGGCGGACAGCGCCGCGCCCACAGGCAAACTCAAGTGCGTTGCCTCGCCCGTCCTCTACGCCCTCAATCATCGGGAAGGCTCGAGGTGGCATGACCTCCTCTAGCAATGGGCTGGAGGGCCGGTGCCTTCCCCGCAGCCGTATGGGTCTCGACGGAGGCACTGGAGGATGGGGCCTTGCAGCTTCATGACAAAGCCAGGGCTGGCGTCGTCTAGCTACGGGAGACAATCAATGGATTAGCCCTCGGCATGCCTCCAACACTCCAGGCAGGGCCGCGAAGGAGGGATGACAGGAGCGCATGGGTCGGGGCATCTAGACGACGCGTCCACCTCTTCCACAAGCCTCGCGCCACGCACGATGGCCCGGTAAGGAGCACTCAAGGCCAGTGATAAGCCCCAAAAAGGTGGGGGTCGCTCATCAGCAGATTTTGTCGCGCCAGCCGAAGGGAACCTCAAGAGTTGTGGTCAGGAAGGGACACAACAATTAGGAAAATCACACAGATAAGGTACTCACTCATCTTTGGCGATATACTTCCTCTGCTTCAACGGCCGGTAGGCATCACCATTGCAGCTTGGAGGTGCCTTCCTCTTGCGGAGTGCCCCAAAGTTCAAGCAAAGCCGGCTCAAGCCCTAGGCATGATCGTCGTCGCCTGGGGAAGTTGGCGGGGCTCCTGAGGGAACGATCTCGGGAGCCTCGGACCGTGTCGGCCCTGCAGTCGCCACCTTAGGACAGCTCGCCCTAGTCGCCTCGGGAGCCGCAACCCACTCCGCTTCTTCAGAGGCCACCCTGCTAGCGTCTGACGGCAGCCCCCATTCATTGAAAAGGGGCATCGGCCTCACGAACTCAACCTTGTTGGAGCAGCAGTACAAGAGGCAACCCTCCTCCGGCAGATTGGTCGGTGCTGGGTCGCGCGTTAAGAGGTCAAGCATCGTCCACCGCACCTCAGGAGGAATCGCAGGCACATGAAGCCTGATGGGGTCCTCGCTACCGTAGAAGGTCCACATCGGCCGGGAGTGACGCTGGAGCAGAGCGATGCGGCACCTGACGAACTCCTTCACCACCATAGGCGCCGTCACCCCAAGGTGTTTCAACGTGGCCAGCCGACGCCAGACATGGGCGAGCCGCTGGTCGATGAGCTTTGCATGCCCCCTGCCTGAGCTTGGGACGGCCCGAGCCCGCGGGAGCAAGAGCAGAGGACAGCACATGCCAACATCAACGAACACCCATTGCTTCCGAAATCCATCCACAACAGGCGAGAGCTCAAATTCGATTCCCAAGCCGGTCGTCGCCACTATAGCCTGGAAGGTCACGCACCCCGAGCACTAGCAGGCGTCGGTCAAATGCAGCGAGAAGAAATGGCGAAGCAAAGCCATGGAAGGGGCAACGCCCACCATGGCCTCGCAGACAAAGGCGAAGACGGCATGGAGGATGATGGATTGTGGATCCAGGTGCAATGCATTGACTTGGTAATGCGAGAGCACGGCGTTGAAGAAATCAGTGAAGGGGGGAATTAGGCTAGCCCAGAGGGCATGAGGATTGGAGGGGACATCAGTGGCCATCCTATCAATCGTGGCACGGGAAGCCGACCAAGCCATGGTCGCCCTTCATTCATTGGAATTGGCAGCGAGCGCGTGGCAAACCTTGCCCAACCATTCCTGGTTGACCACCACCGACCGCTCAAGGGCGGGCTCGAAGACCGGAGGCACATGGGCTGAGGTACGGGTTCTCCCCTTTCCTTTCTTCTTCTGGCTCGGCGCCATGGTGTGGCACCCCGGCTCAGAGAAACCGAACACCCCGTTTTCCAGCCCAGAGATCGAGGAGAAGTCTTTGGAAAACGGCATTGCTTGACATAAAACAAATCAGCTCCTATTACAAGAATAATAATACAAAGGTTTGATGTTATAAAGAAGCACATCAGCACGACGACACTACGCCGGCAATACTACACTTGCTCTATGCTATCAGCGGAACAACTCGTAGTAGCAGAATACTTCTAGCATCGGAACAACAACGAAGGTGGTGAACTCCACTCCGCATGGACTCTGGCTGGGACACGATCTAGCTCGCACGCACGGCAACCTCGACAAGCAAGCAAGCAATCATGGCTTCACCTGCAATCTGGCATGACACGCAAGGTCAGTACATTGAATGTACTCGCAAGCTCACAACAACCAAAATCATCAAGGCAAAACAACAATATAGTATTAATAGGTTAATTAATTAACAACTACCATGATGAAGCAACTATTAAGCATGGTATGATACTGATACAATACTGATAAAATCACCATCTCAGATCTCCATAGCCATATCTCTCTTGTCTAACCGGCCAAGTAATATATCATCTCGATCACCTCGTGATCGAAACCAAATGGTGATCTTTCCGGCGATCACAACCATGACCAACACTTTGCCTCCAACATCATTATCATCATCCTGCCAATCTGCACTGCTCAAAATGCCAACTTATAAATCTCTACTCTTATAGAAAACAGAGTTGGTGATGATGGTGTGCCTGCCATCCTGCAATATAGGCCGTCCGATCTATATCTAACGGATAGGAAGGAAACTACAACAATTTTGCAAAAAGATACCAGCACTCCTACCTAAATTCACAGATAAGGCCTACTCTCGTTCATCCTTATCTCGCACAAGATAAACTACTCGTATAAATGCATCCTGATGTTTCGTGCAACGCACGGGCATCTTGCTAGTCACCTATAATTCATTTCGTCATTCCGTCATTTGAGTGTTAATCGAACGGTGTGACCTAGTACGAACACATGCCCGTGACCGAGGATGCGGCTATCGATAGATTAAACAAATACACTCTGCAGAGGTAGCACACTTTACCCACACCATGGAACCCATGGCCTCGCACTCACATTCGGGTGGACAAATAGCGTTCCAACAAAACCGATCTACTGCCATGTGATACGTCCAAAACGTATCTATAATTTCTGCTTGCTCCATGCCTCTTTTGGGTGATATTGCTATGATATTTATACACTTCCATACACTTTTGATCATATTTGGACTAACCTATTAACTCAGTGCACCCCAGTGCCAGTTTCTGTTTTCGGCTGTTTTTGTATTTCAGGTTTTCACATTACGAGAACTGCCAGGAAAAATCCAGAAAAATTATATAAAAAATCAGCGTTCCAGAAACTACCGT
>LR738710.1:207077001-207101444 GCA_902687465.1 Secale cereale
GGGGGGCGCCTGGGCCCCCCGAGGCTCCGCTGATGCCCCCCTTTGGCATATATTTAAAGCGTCTCCCGAAACCCTCGAGACGGGAACTCTTTTTCGCGATCTCATCTCTGTTCCGCCGCCGCCGCTTCCAAGATCGGGAGCACCAGGAGAACTCTTCCCGGCACCCTGCCGGAGGGGAGGATCACCACCGGGAGCTTCTCCACCACCATGGACGCCTCCCGGATGAGTTGTGAGTAGTCTCCCTTGGACCATGGGTCCATGACCAGTAGCTATGTGATGTTCTCCTCCCGTTCTTGTGCTTCACTAATTAGTCCTCGTGAGCTACCCTACATGATCGAGGCACATATGTAATCCTTATGCTGTTGCTATGATGAGTTTGCTGGGATCCGATGGATTATGAGATTATGTTCAGATTGTGTTTGAGTAATATATTTGATTCACCTCTTTTAAATTTATGTTCGTAAGTAATTCTAGCATGTTCTCCGTTGTTATTTATTGCTTTGGCCAAGTAGTAGGTAGTGACTCCAAGAGGGAACGTTATGCTTGATTGTGGGTTCATGCCCCTCGATGACTAGTTTGAGTGACAGAAACATGAGTCTAGGGGATGTGCTGTTGCCACAAGGGGGGAAACAACGGTGCTTGTGCCCGCGGGTGCAAGGATTGTTTACTTTACGCAAAGTTCTTTTAATGCAGTTGTCTGTTGCTTTGAGTTTACACTATGGGTGGGACTCGCAACTTAATACCAGCGAGATGTTCTGGATAGATATCTCAAGGTGGATAATTAGTAGTAGATGCAGATGGATTTCGGTCTACTTACCTCGGCGTACCGCCCCTGCTTTGAACCTCAACCTTTCTTGCAATATAGTCAGCATTGGTTTGCGCACATGGTCCTGTCAATTGCCCAGCTGTAATTCGTTTACCTCACATAGCTATTTTATCGTCTTTTGTGAGAGAGACATCACTAGTGAACATCATGAGACTCCGGTCCATATTACCATCATTGATCACATCAGCTATATACTTTTCCGCTTTTATTTACTATTGCAATTATATCTATCACTACTATCACTTGCATTTGATCCTTTGTAAACTACAAGGCCGGAGGGATTGACAACCTCTCTGTACTCGTTGGGAGCAAAGTTATTTGTATCTATGTGCAGGTCCACGTTGATTGCTAATATCTGGCGCCGTTAGCAGGTGACACCTTCTTGTTGAAACTGGGAGTCTCAGGGAAAACGATCCTTGGTATTGCCAAGGGAAAACTTCTGCTACACTGCATCTCAAACCTTCCACTTGGGGTAACCAACGAGGGGTGAGAAGCCACCTAGCAAAGCAATTTCTGGCGCCATTGCCGGGGACTCCACTCTACAGGATAGGGGAGTTGCACGCTATCTTTTACCTTTGCTTTTTAGTCTTGTTAGTTTACCTTTCATTTTTCTTTATGTCTTTTCACTAGTTTTGCTTAATGGAAGACAACAAAAATATGAGAGAGCTTTATGAGCTCTACCTTGCTTTGGGACATGATGTGTTTGAAGAGAAAATTAAAAAACCTATGGAACTTTATTATTTGCATAAAAATCATGATGGTGGTGATGTTATTAGTATGCTTTCTTTGAATATCAATATTGCTAATGACATGGAAAGCTCTAAGCTTGGGGATGACACGTTTGATGAACATGATATTTTTAGTCCCCCAACTTTTAAAGAGAAAATTTACCTTGATGATACTTTGCTTCCTATACATGATGATTACAATGATGAATATGATGTTTTCAGTCCACCTACTATTGAGGATAAAATTTATTATGATTATGATATGGCTCCTAAATACAATGATTACCATGATGGTTATGATTGTCTTACTCTCACTATTCCTAATAAGAAAGATTTTGCTTATATGAAGAGTAATGACACTTTTATGCTTTTGGATCATGGAAATAATGCCTTATGTGATAGTTATATTGTTGAGTTCATCCATGATCCCACTTAAAATTATTATGAGAAGGGGACATATGCTTATAGATATTTCAATGAGATCAAGTTCCCTCTCTTTATGTTGAAGGTTTTGAAGCTACACTTGTTTTGCCTTCCTATGCTTATTGCTTTGTGCTTCAATGAATTATTCTATTGCAATATTCCTATGCATAGGAAGCATGTTAGGCTTAAATGTGTTTGGTATTTGCTTCTTGATGTTCTCTTTTGTTCTTCAACTCTTATTCCTACGAGAGCATCGTTAAAGTCTCATGCCTAGCTTAAAGGCATAAAAGAAAGCGCTTTTGGGAGGCAGCCCACATGAATAAAATTTTGCTTTTGTTGTGTCATGATGTTGTTTACTACAGTAGCATCATGATTGTATCTTTTCTTTTCAATTTTATGCCAAGTGTAGCCTCTGATTGCAAGAAAGTTCAAAAGTTGTGACGTGTTGTCCAGGAAACAGATTCTGTCATTGGATAGAAAAATTCGTATATAATCACCAGATCATCTTTTTGGTCTGAATTTTTTCGACAGTGTGCTCTATACAATTGTCTTTCGAGCGAATGTTTTGAGTTTTTTCATTAGAGTTGCAGAAGTGCCCCGAACAAATCATTTACTACCTGTTGTTCTGTTTCTCACAGATTTTGTCCTGTTTTGCCTTTCCTTCATTTTGCAAACCTAGAGCTTGCTTTTTCTTTGCAAAAACCTTTTGGCAATCTTGAGAAACAGTAGAACTTCAAGAATATCCTTATTTCCAGCAAGGTACAATTATTTTATTATGGGTACTAACCTCGCTAATCAGATTATGATGAGTTATGTATGAAGGGAGTTTTCAAGTGTGCGAGGGAAGATGATAAAAAGATTCAGGAGTGTCAAACGCTCAAGCTTGGGGATGCCCCCATGCACCCGCAAGAAATATTCAAGGAGATTCAAGCGTCTAAGCTTGGGGATGCCCCCGTGCATCCCCTTCTCCATCAACGTTATCAGTTCGTCCTTCGTTCCACTATATTTTAATGACTTCATGTGTTATGTGCTATGCTTGGAGCGTCTTGCTTTTAATTTTCTTTAGCTTTTCATAACGAGTCGGAACTCAGCTTTCTTTATGTGGGAGAGAAACACACTCCACTTCTACCTAGAGCATAACATAGAATTTTTATGTCTATCTTTGATGTGTGTGTTCTTTGTCTTTTAATAGCTACTATCATGTTCAGCTCTCAGTTTTCATGCTTATCTTTTTAAAGAGATTTCGTTTAGTTGGTTGCTTGAACTCTCTTTAGTTATCGTGCTTATCTTATTAAGAGAGTTTGCTTCCGTTGCATTGGTTGATATGTCTATGATAAAGATGCTACGTGCACGATGGCGCTTAGTAGTTCATGTTTTCTTATGGTTAGTCTCAAATAGCTGGGGGATTCCCAATGTGTTATTGGAGTACCAACATGGTTTGTTTGCCTATGATGTGGTATGGTTTAGTCTCAAATAACTTCCATGCCTGATTCAATGTTGCTTTGTCGCTCTGCATGATTATGACCATCATTGCTCTCTTAGTTGGTCGCTCCCAGTCTTTTGCTAACCTTGGCCTGTACTAAGCGGACTGACTGCTTGTGCATCCACATTCCTTTATACCAGTTATGCCATATGAGTCCACCATACCTTCCTACATGGTATTTACCTGCCATTCCTAACGGAGACTTGCATGTGCCATCTCGAAATTATTCAAAGAAAAATGCATTCCTATTTTGTGCTTCTATTGTAAGTTCATGAGGAAGTAGTGGTTAATTCATGATCTTTTTAAGTTGGACAAGCTTCACCCCGGATTGCATGAATAATGTGCAAACCCATAATACGAGAAGGAACTGGCATTGAGTGCGCCCGGCTCAAAAAGATAATATAACAAACAAACCCTCCTTCACGCGTTGTTCATGAGAAATCAGAAAACTTTGGCAGTGATAAACAAAGGAGATTAAGAGGATGTGATCGTCCTCATTCGGGAGCCGTTCCTCGAAACTTGTCCATCTCAAGATGTGATTGAGTTGTCTGCTAGCATTCATTGACGAAACATGCATGATCTAAAAAATTATTACCTCTGTTTTAAAACCAAGAGCTCTGGTACATGTTTTGTCTTTGTTTCCGACTACGGGTTTTCAACCTTGCCAACAAAAGCCACGGTTCGAGAGTCTCCACCTTCTTTTAAAGCACCAACTACTGAGAGCATGATTGTCATTCTGAGTGTAATGTGCATTGTCCCAAAGTAGCATTGTCTTTTGCATGATTGTGATATCGTTTATTTTGAAATCATTGTATCTAGTCATCACTTAAACCTTGGAGGTGCCCCTGCATTTATGTTTTGCTTCACTAAAGGGGGCAAGCTAGATATCACTTTATCATATTTGCACATCATGTTCATTACAAATCTATTTGATGTTTCAATCACTACTAGGAAAAGGCCTATTAATGGCGCACCTAATTTGGCCATTAATGGCGCATTAGGGGTGCGCCATTACTAGCACGCCATTAGTATATTTTACTAATGGCGCACCTCTAGTGCGCCATTAGTATCTGCTATACTAATGGCGCACCGCCGATGCGCCATTAGTATGCACAGTAGTGCGCCATTAGTATGCCTCCCAGGGGCCATGTGTAGCCAGGTGCTTTGGCATACTAATGGCGCACTCTGCTGTGATGCGCCATTAGTATGAATATTAGGTTTTTTTATTTTTTTTATTTTCTGTTTTTTGCACAGGTTATGCATATATATAAATATAATTTCTCGTGGAGCCAACATATATGGTACGCACATCGAAACTATTAGAATCTACTCCCTCCGTTCCGATTTACTCGTCGTGGTTTTAGTTCAAATTTGAACTAAAACCACGACGAGTAAATCGGAACGGAGGGAGTATATAATAGCTCATAGAACAACTTAGCATCATGCATCATCGATCATAATAATAATAAAAACTCAACATTGGTATTAAATAATAAGTCTTACACATCATTATCGACCATACAACTTCTACTACGTAGCAATTTTCTAAGATAAAATGGCATAAAACAAGATGGCGTTTGTCTCTAAATCAATTAGATTTAAAGGGCCATTATGGAGAACGCAGATTATCTTGTCTCCATTTCTTGCCCTTCTCACTCTATTGCTTCCAAGTACCTCCTTACGAGTTTTCGTTATTTTTCGCCATTCTTTGATTCTCATTCCTTCATTTTTAGAAGAAATCCGATATGGACACGTGTGATTTGTAGGTTCACCTGGCAGAATGTTTAAAACTTGTAGTTGACCAGATTGAAACATGACAGGAGGCACACAGTCACTAGGGAGAATCTGTTGTAAAACATAGTAAGACTTCGTAGTTAGCATTGTAGTTCAGTTCGAGAAGAACTAATGGAAAACATGCACGAATGTCGTAATAGTAAAAAAATCTTACCATGGTAAATCCATTGATATTAACGGTGTTCAATACGTGCACTAGTTGGACGTATTGACTATATTGTGGATCAATATTACGATATTGAATGTAATCCACAAGAAAGGAATAAAAGAAGATGATCTGCTCTTTGTTCTTATAAGTACATTCTGAGCCAGGGGTGTAGTAGGTTATGTCTAGCATCATCCTCACATTATTTGAATAATCAAAATAACCTATCAATGGAAATAAGTTGTCAACTATTTTGAAATAAGCAATATAAATTACTAAATAACTATGCTTGATAAACTCACTTCTCGGTAGAATTGGAATCATATCGTCAACAAGGACCCAAATGTCCAAATCGTCTTCGGCGATGGAATCCGGATTACCAAGATCCATGGTGAGAAGCATACCCTCATAAAAACCATATATCTTGCAAAATGATTCCCAATTCTTGCAACCAAAAGTGGTTACGTTATCAGAATTGTACAAATCCACTTCTAAATCAACATTATGCATGGTCCTTAGTTGAATTTGCTTTGTCTTCGTAGTTTCATGATCTTTAAATCCCATCCTCTCCAAGACATAGCGTCTTGCATGACACGGGATAAACTAGTTGCATGTAAAAGAAGAAAATTAATTACTTACACGTTGAAGTAGCTAGAAATTGTGCTTAATTAATTACGAAACAAGACTTGTCGTTGCGTACCGTTTTGACATCGAAGGTCTCGTCGAGCTTAATACTGAAGTAACGACCGTCTACCAGGTGAGGCCTGTCGCACAGACCCCAGTCGTCACCGCACCAGGAGCACTCCGGTATCCTATCGTCGTCGGAAGACGACATTTCCTATGTTTCAAAGAGATTAAACTTTATAAATTTAAAATATGTACCTAGACAAGCTAGCTGTGGCACCATCCTAGGCTCATTAGGACTAACATTGTCAACACTTTTGCACTAGTTCTGCTACATACCATCGTCACTAGATATCTACAGTTTTATTACTAGAGCCACCATACAAACCTCATCATATTCTTTTATTACTGGAGCCAATTTTCCTCATATTCTTTTTTTTACTGGAGGCACCATACAAACCTCAGAGCTTGGTGGCCTGGACCTGCATTTGTTCTTGGTTGCTTTTCATACTAGAGTTTTACTATCACAACAGTGTTTTTTTAAATATAATATCACAACAGTGCTTTTTTATTAACAGCAAGTTCATCATGTCAATTACTCCAAGCAACAACAGATTTCCTAGTGGAAAAATTTAAACTATGGCTTAGCAGAAAAATTAACAGCAACAAGTTTTTCATGTGTTTTTCAGAGTACAAGTTACTGAAACTAGTCTAACTACTGAAACTACTGAAACTACTGAAACTAGTCTAACTAGTCTAACTACTAAAACTAGTAAGTGTGGGTGTGGTAATAAAACATCACTAAAAACATCTCTAGCAAATACAATACTGTAAGCGGCACCGAAATACAATACTGTAAGTAGCCAATAAAACATCACTGAAAAAACATCTCTAGCAAATTACTAGATGGCGTCTGATTTCAAGCATTTCTCTGCCAAAAAAAATAAAAAGTTTTGCAAAAAAATAAAAACTAGATGGCAGAGACCGAACCGCAATGAATGGTAGCACTGCAATTTTGTATACACTTGTAGAATAGGTAGGGGGAAGAGCACGAGCTAGTTTAAGCAACCGGAGTTGGAGAAGACGAACATCCATCCATCAAGGCTCCTTAGATTTAGGGGCTAATCAAATTTTGATCCAAGTGACCTAAATTTTGATCCAAGTGACCTAAATTTTGATCTCAACCGCGTACTTCAACGAAAATGGCAGAAATACAAAAAAAATGACTTTGTGGTGGTGATTAGAGAGGAAGGAGGGAGGAGTGATGGCTACCTGCATATGGAGTGGTCGCCGGAGTAGCTCCGGGCGGCGGCGTTGCTGCAGAGTCGGGGGAGGCCGGGGCGTCGGGGGCGCGGGCGTCGAGGCCGGGGCGTCGGGGGCGCGGGCGGCGGCGGCGTAGCTCCGGGCGTCCGAGGCATCGGGGGCGCGGGCGTCGAGGGCGTCGGCGGCGCGGGGCTCGGCTCAGCGTGGGTGGCGCGGGGGCGGCGGCGCGGCGCTGGAGGGAGAGAGAGGCGTCGGGGAGAGGGGGGAGATCTGGCGAGGGAGAGAGAGGAGGGTGCGGCCGGTGGGGGGGATATGGATGGGGGATTACTAATGGCGCACCGCACCTCTGTGCGCCATAAGTATGTAGATTCTAATGGCGCACCACCCCCAGGTGCGCCATTAGTATGTTTGGACAGGCGCGCAAGTTCAAAAAAAAACTTCTTGATACTAATGGCGCACTCTGGACATCGTGCGCCATTAGTAGTTCGAGCTCTAATGGCGTATCTGTTGCTGGTGCGCCATTACTATACTCTAATGGCGCACTGCTTGTCCGGTGCGCCATTAGTATCAATTCCATCTATAGCCCTTTTCCTAGTAGTGAATATCATATTGTAAAACTTTCAGTCCTTTGTGATTTTCTCATGAGGCAACTTAATTACTATAGATTCATTGTCTCAGTAAGCTTTTGTCATATGACTATGAAAAAGTCCTATATGGTTAATAGCATGTCACCACAGAAATTATTTTTGTTATCATTTACCTACTCGAGGACGAGCAGGAATTAAGCTTGGGGATGTTGATACGTCCAAAACGTATCTATAATTTCTGCTTGCTCCATGCCTCTTTTGGGTGATATTGCTATGATATTTATACACTTCCATAGACTTTTGATCATATTTGGACTAACCTATTAACTCAGTGCACCCCAGTGCCAGTTTCTGTTTTCAGCTGTTTTTGTATTTCAGGTTTTCACATTACGAGAACTGCCAGGAAAAATCCAGAAAAATTATATAAAAAATCAGCGTTCCAGAAACTACCGTGCGCCCGAAGTACAGCCGGGGGGGGCCACCAGGGCTCCAGGCGCCCTGGCGGCGCGCCCCCCCTGGGCCGCGCCGGGGGCTCGCCTGGGCCCCCCGAGGCTCCGCTGATGCCCCCCTTTGGCATATATTTAAAGCGTCTCCCGAAACCCTCGAGACAGGAACTCTTTTTCGCGATCTCAACTCTGTTCCGCCGCCGCCGCCGCTTCCAAGATCGGGAGCACCAGGAGAACTCTTCCCGGCACCCTGCCGGAGGGGAGGATCACCACCGGGAGCTTCTCCACCACCATGGACGCCTCCCGGATGAGTTGTGAGTAGTCTCCCTTGGACCATGGGTCCATGACCAGTAGCTATGTGATGTTCTCCTCCCGTTCTTGTGCTTCACTAATTAGTCCTCGTGAGCTGCCCTACATGATCGAGGCACATATGTAATCCTTATGCTGTTGCTATGATGAGTTTGCTGGGATCCGATGGATTATGAGATTATGTTCAGATTGTGTTTAGGTAATATATTTGATTCACCTCTTTTATATTTATGTTCGTAAGTAATTCTTGCATGTTCTCCGTTGTTATTTATTGCTTTGGCCAAGTAGTAGGTAGTGACTCCAAGAGGGAACGTTATGCTTGATTGTGGGTTCATGCCCCTCGATGACTAGTTTGAGTGACAGAAACATGAGTCTAGGGGATGTGCTGTTGCCACAAGGGGGAAAACAACGGTGCTTGTGCCCACGGGTGCAAGGATTGTTTACATTACGCAAAGTTCTTTTAATGCAGTTGTCTGTTGCTTTGAGTTTACACTATGGGTGGGACTCGCAACTTAATACCAGCGAGATGTTCTGGATAGATATCTCAAGGTGGCTGATTAGTAGTAGATGCAGATGGATTTCGGTCTACTTACCTCGGCGTACCGCCCATGCTTTGAACCTCAACCTTTCTTGCAATATAGTCAGCATTGGTTTGCGCACATGGTCCTGTCAATTGCCCAGCTGTAATTCGTTTACCTCACATAGCTGTTTTATCGGCTTTTGGGAGAGAGACATCACTAGTGAACATCATGAGACTCCGGTCCATATTACCATCATTGATCACATCCGCTATTTACTTTTCCGCTTTTATTTACTATTGCAATTATATCTATCACTACTATCACTTGCATTTGATCCTTTGTAAACTACAAGGCCGGAGGGATTGACAACCTCTCTGTACTCGTTGGGAGCAAAGTTATTTGTATCTGCGTGCAGGTCCACGTTGATTGCTAATATCTGGCGCCGTTAGCAGTTGACACCTTCTTGTTGAAACTAGGAGTCTCAGGGAAAACGATCCTTGGTATTGCCAAGGGAAAACTTCTGCTACACTGCATCTCAAACCTTCCACTTGGGGTAACCAACGAGGGGTGAGAAGCCACCTAGCACCATGACACTCTCCCGGCCACTCCGACTCACTCCCCACCGGGCTAGTCCTGGGTGGCCCCGTGTCTACCAAAGACACCAACGGCCACCGTCGTGGCCAAAACAATCAACCGTCCCAAACTTAGACAAAAGCGCTTATCATCCAACTACGGGCACACAAGGTTATGTCCGCCTACCTGATCAGGGTAGCGCGCGCCCATAACCTTCCCTTGTTGGAGGCACCGGCGAGAGGCATGACAATAGCATCGCATTATGGCCTTCCCATAAAAGGCAAATGTGGTTGCACTGGAGAAAGCCCGGTTCGGTGGCACCTGACCAACTTAATGACGGAATTTATCCTCAAAAATATAACTGGGATACTGATACTCCGATATTAACTATTAAACTATGATCCAAGAACAATAATACTACTACTCAAATATCAAGAACTAACTATCCAGCTATGATCCACATGCAAACATCATCTCCATCATCATTCTCCAAAACATAATATCAACTAGCATCATGATGAAACTAACACTAGCCACTAATAAATCCGAAGGCAACATGATTTCCAAAGTAATACTCCAAAATAATACCAGATACTATCATGAAAATAGCCTCTAAAAATCCAAAGGCAACATGTCATCCACATAATCATCAAAATATAAGTCCTAGAACTCCAAGCAATATCATGGCAATAACAAGATCAAAATACGACTCCGAGAAATGCCATGAACAAGATCATACGTAGCTAATGCAATATTTTAAACAAGTTCCAATAAAGAACCATGTCACTGCATTGCAATCATGCAAATGGGGGGTGTGGCTTGCCTAGGGTGGAAGAAATCACCGGAAGAAAGTGCGGAAACATCGCAGAAGGATTTGCCGGAAACACTTCTCTCTCGAAAGAGGCTGGTTAACGGCAAGGGCAAAATGGTAATTTTCAGAATGTTGAAACATAATGGAAATGATTCCAACAGAACGGGCTCTACGAGACGAAGAGATGGGCTTTGGAATCACCTCATTTGGAGTTAGGATAAAAAAGATATGAGTGTTTGACTGCCAGTGACCTATCTGTAACCGAAGCCGCAATGGTTTACGCTTCCAGTGAAATGAAAGCGTATTCGATGGAATTACGCTTCCACTTAAATGGCGTGGCAGTGGGGGCCCGGGGCGTTGTGCAGGGGATGGGTGGGTCCCCCGGGGCTGGGGCCCGTCACTTATCCAGCTAGGCAGGCGGGGTCAACGCCTGCCCACCGACAGGTGTGGCCAAGGACCCACTGGCCAGCTGGGGCGGGGCCGTCGTCTCCTTTCTTGCGCTCGCCCGACGGGGCGGAGAGGATAGCGCAGCTCCGGTGCCTGTCCGGCCGGCTCCGGCCACTGTTCGGAGCGCCCAGACCACCCACGCGTAGAGGGGGCCGATGCGAACCCGTCCCCATAGGTCACAGACGTCAAGGAGGTTGGGAAGGAGTTGGGCACCAGATGCGGTGGAGGAGAGCTTCGGGTGGGTGTTGGGCACCACGTCCAGTGGCTACCAGAGGAGGAGGGAAACGGCGGAGAGGCTCTAGGGGTGCGGTGGAGGGCTTTGGTGGCGGCCAGGAGGAGGGGGAGGGCTTGGGTCAGCCGAATTTAGGCGCAGCTGTGCGGCGGCCATGGTGGTAGAGAGGGGCGAGGAAAGCTCTTTGAGCTCGGGAGAGTAGCTAGGCGGGGCACTAGGAGGTGGGTGAGCGAGTGGTGAGCTCAGAGAGGCTCGGGGAGCGCTATAAATAGGCGGGGAGAGAGGCACGGGCTCGGGTGCCGGCGGGCACGTCCGGCCGAGGCTCTGGCGAAGCCCAGCGAGCATGCGAGGGCGCATGAACACAACAAGCTATTGATTCAGAGCTCACGGAGGGGTAGGCGACGCTGGAGAGCAGCGGAAGAGGTCAAGGTGAGCTCGAAGACAAACGGAGCACTGTGCCCCCGTAGGCGTTCGGCGGCGAGCGTCGGTGAGGAAACTGCCGAAGGGCGAGAGGGGTCCAGGGGGACGGCGACGACACGGTAAAACAACGAGACATGTTCAAGATCGCAAAGACGACGAGAGGGAGAGGGGCCCGAGCAAGAAACCATCCAGCTCGCGTCCTTGGCATGACAGAGTTCGTGATCACCGCGTGCACTGGTGCACACAGTGCCACACGGCCGACCAAACAATGTCTGGGCTTTGTCCTTCCTGGGGAGGTTGCAACTGCTGTGGTAGTTCGGTGAAAATATCTTTTGTTTAATGGTAATAACCCTCTGAAGTTTACTGCAGTAAACTTGGGTAAGAACTGCTGATCAGCAGGAAGGACTTTGGAGCCATAGAGTTTGTTTGCGAGGTTGAAGTAAAGAGGGACTTTCATCCTGGTCATTTTGAGAAGATTGGGATAAAGTTTTAATGTAGTTGCTTAACAACCACATAATCTGGTCAGAAACTAGATTAAGATGATGCACTCAAATGGTGATTCCATTTGGGCTGAAATTTGGCAAGGCTTAGGGATTTGGACATAGTAAGATGCTGCAAAAATTTCATACTAATTGGATTTACCAAAATGGTACTTGTTTCACAAACATCGTTGCTGACCAGAATCTTAGGAAACTTTCTGAGGGAAAATGGCTACATAATATGTGCCCAAAATTTGTGGAGGTAGGTTATATGGGTGGGAGAAGGTCTTGGAATATTTTCAGCCATAATTGAGCAAGATAAAATATACTTGCTTCACAAACTGAAAATTTGGACATAAACATAGATTTGAAGGTGTGCTCACATGGTGGATTGGATGGAGCTGAAATTTGGAGGAGTTGGATAATATGATCCCAAGAAGAGGCATGCAAAATGTCAACTCATTTGGATGCCCCTAGCTAGTACTTCCTTCACAGTGGCTTCTGTTCGACAAAAACTTTGAAAAATCACTGAGGAAGATTGGCTAGGCAAATAAAGTTGAATTTTGACATGTGGAAATGATATGGACATGAAAATATGTCCAAGGAGTTTGGGGTCAATTGGGAAAATATAAATAGCACTTGCTTCACAAAGTGCCATTTAGGGCAGAATAGGAAAAGGAATATTGGAGGATTATTTTTGAACATGGCAAGGAAAAGTTTTGCCATATTTGATGAAGATATAAACCAAACAATGTATGAGAATTATTTGGGAATTTTAGGACTGATAGAAATATAGGTTGCTTCACAACCTAGGGCAGACAGGGTTATTCCTTTAATAGAAAAAGAATATTCCCTAGAAAAAGATTTTAGGGTTTGGTCAAGCAGTGGAGTGACATGACCTTGGAAAGGTTTTGAGAAAGATGAGCCACTAGGGAGAGGAAATGAAGATAATTTCCCAGGTGACAAGGCCACATAACCAAACCAATAAATCAAAAAGAAAAAGAAAAGGGTCAAAAACCATGCTGTTACACATGGCAAAGGGGAGGATTGGTGTCGGGTCTGGCCAGGGTAGGAAGCCGCTGCTTTCTAGAAGATGGAGGAGCTGTGGGAGCGCGCTGCTGGCGAGGGAGGTGGAACTATGCGGGCAACGGCGGCCACCTAGCCTGGAGGATTTCAAGGCCTCGTGGGGAAGTGGAGACGCCCACGTCCAATCAGTCGCCATGTGTTGATCAAGGCCACAAGAGATTGGGGCCCATAGCGCTCCACACTTGACCCTTGGCTTCGCATCAAAGCCAAGTTCGAGCGAGCCTTGGGCCCGGGTGCTACTGTCGGTGTCCTGGGTATAGGGTACCTAGACTTGCCTGCCCGTGGCCCATGACGTGGCTCCATCGACAGCCTGGTACGACCCATCTTCAGCGACCACAGCTCTGTTGGGGAACATAGTATTTCAAAAAAATTCCTACGATCACGCAAGATCTATCTGCTAGATGCATAGCAACGAGACGGGAGAGTGTGTCTACGTACCCCTGTAGACCGAAAGAGCAAGCGTCTAGTGACTCGGTTGATGTAGTCGAACGTCTTCGCGATCCAACCGATCCAAGCACTGAACGTACGGCACCTCCGTGTTCAGCACACGTTCAGCTCGATGACGTCCCATGAGCTCTTGATCCAGTTAAGCTTCACGGGAGAGTTTTGTCAGCACGACGACGTGGTGACGGAGATGATGAAGCTACCGGCACAGGGCTTCGCCTAAGAACTTCGACGATATGACCGAGCTGTGTTTCTGTGGAGGGGGGCACCGCACATAGCTAAAATAATGTTGCTTGTGTGTCCTTGGGTGCCCCCTGCCCCCGTATAAAACGAGCAAGGGGGAGGTGCGGCCAGCCCTATAGGGCGCGCCAGGAGTAGGAATCCCCTTTTCCTATTCCTACTAGGAGTAGGAAAGGAAGAAGAAGGGGAGAAGGAAGCATAGGGGCGCCTCCCCCCACTCTTAGTCAACCTAGGATTCCCTAGGGGGTGCGCTAGCCCTTGTGGGCTGCCTCTCTCTTTTCCCTCATGGCCCACTATGGCCCATACTCCCTCGGGGGCGGAGGAGGGGGGGTGGGGCTCCGGTAACCCCTCTGGCACTCCGGTTTTATCCGATAACACCCGGAACACTTCCGGTGTCCGAATATAGTTGTCCAATATATCAATCTTTATATCTCGGACATTCGGAGACTCCTCGTCAAGTTCGTGATCTCATCCGGGACTCCGAACTACCTTCGGTACATCAAAACTCATAAACTCATAATATCGATCATCATCAAATGTTAAGCGTGCGGACCCTACGGGTTCGAGAACTATGTCGACATGACCGAGTAATCTCCGGTCGATAACCAATAGCGGAACCTGGTTGCTCATATTGGCTCCTACATATTCTACGAAGATCTTTATTAGTCAAACCGCATAACAACATACGTTGTTTCCTTTGTCATCGGTATGTTACTTGCCCGAGATTCGATCATCGGTATCACTATACCTAGTTAATCTCGTTATCGGCAAGTCTCTTTACTCGTTCTGTAATACATCATCCTACAACTAACTCATTCGTCCTTTACTTGCAAGGCTAATTATGATGTGTATTATCGAGAGGGCCCAGAGATAACTCTCCGACACTTGGAGTGACAAATCCTATTCCTGATCTATGCCAACACCACGAACACCTTTGGAGACACCTGTAGAGCATCTTTATAATCACCCAGTTACGTTGTGACATTTGATAGCAATCAAGGTGTTCCTCCGGTATTCGGTAGTTTCACAATCTCATAGTCATAGGAACACATATAAGTTATGAAGAAAGCAATAGCAGTAAAACTAAATGATCAAGTTGCTACGCTAACGGATGGGTCTTGTCCATCACATCATTCTCCTAATGATGTGATCCCGTTGATCAAATGACAAATCATGTCTATGGCTAGGAAACATAACCATATTTTATCAATGAGCTAGTCTAGTAGAGGCATACTAGGGACACTTTGTTTTGTCTATGTATTCACACATGTACTTACTTTCCGGTTAATACAATTCTCGCATGAATAATAAACATTTATCAAGATATAAGGAAATACAAATAACAACTTTATGTCTTTATTATTGCCTCTAGGGTATATTTCCTTCGGTCTCCCACTTGAACTAGAGTCAATAATATAGATTACATAGTAATGACTCTAACACCCATGGAGTTTTGGTGCTGATCACGTTTTGCTCATGGAAGAGGCTTAGTCAACGGGTCTGCAATATTCAGATCTGTATGTATCTTGCAAATTTCTATGTCTCCCTCCTTGACTTGATCGCGGATGGAATTGCAGCGTCTCTTGATGTGCTTTGATCTCTTGTGAAACCTGGATTCCTTCGCCAAGGCTATTGCTCCAGTGTTGTCACAAAAGATTTCCATTGGACCCGATGCACTAGTTATTACACCTAGATCGGATATTAACTCCTTCATCGAGACTCCTTCATTTGCTTCTTCCGAAGTAGCTATGTACTCCGCTTCACACGTAGATCCCGCCACGATGCTCTGCTTGGAACTGCACCAACTGACAGCTCCACCATTCAATAAAAATACATATCCGGTTTGTGACTTAGAGTCATCCGGATCAATGTCAAAGCTTGAATCCATGTAACCGTTTACGACGAGCTCTTTGTCACCTCCATAAACGAGAAACATATCATTTGTCCTTTTCAGGTATTTTAGGATGTTCTTGACCGCTGTCTAGCGATCCACTCATGGATTATTTTGGTACCTCCCTGCTAAACTTATAGCAAGGCACACATCAGGTCTGGTACACAGCATTGCATACATGATAGATACTATGGCTAAGGCATAGGGAATGACTTTCATTTTCTCTCTATCATCCAAAGTGGTCGGGCATTTAGTCTTACTCAACTTCACACCTTGTAACACAGGCAAGAACCCTTTCTTTGAATGATCCATTTTGAACTTCTTCAAAACTTTATCAAGGTATGTGCTTTGTGAAAGTCCAATTAAGCATCTTGATCTATCTCTATAGATATTGATGCCTAATATGTAAGCAGCCTCACCGAGGTCTTTCATTGAAAAATTCTTATTCAAGTATTCTTTTATGCCATCCAGAAATTCTATATCATTTCCAATCAACAATATGTCATCCACATATAATATCAGAAATGCTATAGAGCTCAAACTCACTTTCTTGTAAATACAGGCTTATCCAAAAGTCTGTATAAAACCATATGCTTTGATCACCTCATCAAAGCGTATAATCCAACTCCGAGATGCTTGCACCAGTCCATAGATGGATCGCTGGAGCTTGCACACTTTGTTAGAACCTTTAGGATCGACAAAACCTTCGGGTTGCATCATATACAACTCCTCTTTGAGGTATCCATTTAGGAATGCAGTTTTGACATCCATTTGCCAGATTTCATAATCATAAAATGTGGCAATTTCTAACATGATTTGGACAGACTTAAGCATCGCTACGGGTGAGAAAGTTTCATCGTAGTCAACTCAATCAACTTTGTCGAAAACCTTTGGCAACAAGTCGAGCTTTGTAGACAGTCACATTACCGTGAGCGTCGTTCTTCCTCTTGAAGATCCGTTTATTCTCAATGGCTTGCCGATCATCGGGCAAGTCAACCAAAGTCCACTCTTTGTTGTCATACATGGATCACATCTCAGATTTCATGGCCTCAAGCCATTTTGCAGAATCTGGGCTCATCATCGCTTCCTCATAGTTCGTAGGTTCATCATGGTCTAGTAACATGACTTCCAGAACCGGGTTGCCGTACCACTCTGGTGCGGAACGTACTCTCGTTTACCTGTGAAGTTCAGTAGTAACTTGATCCGAAGTCTCATGATCATCATCATTAGCTTCCTCGCTAATTGGTGTAGGTATCACTAGAACTAGTTTCTCTGATGTGCTAGTTTCCAATTCGGGAGAAGGTACGATTACCCCATCAAGTTCCACTTTCCTCCCACTCACTTCTTTCAAGAGAAACTCTTTCTCTAGAAAGGATCCATTCTTAGCAACGAATATCTAGCCTTCGGATCTGTGATAGAAGGTGTACCCAACAGTCTCCTTTGGGTATCTTACGAAGACACATTTCTCCGACTTGGGTTCGACCTTATTAGGTTGAAGATTTTTCACATAAGCATTGCAGCCCCAAACTTGAAGAAACGACAACTTTGGTTTCTTGCCAAACCACTGTTCATAAGGCGTCATCTCAACGGATTTAGATGGTGCCCTATTTAACGTGAATGCAGCTGTCTCTAAAGCATAACCCCAAAACGATAGTGGTAAATCGGTAAGAGACATCATAGATCGCACCATATATAATAAAGTACGGTTACGACGTTCAGACACACCATTACACTATGGTGTTCAGGGTGGAGTGAGTTGTGAAACAATTCCACATTGTTTCCAATGAAGACCAAACTCGTAACTCAAATATTCGCCTCCACGATCAGATCGTAGAAACTTTATTTTCTTGTTACGATGATTCTCTATTTCACTCTGAAATTCTTTGAACTATTCAAATGTTCCAGACTTGTGTTTCATCAAGTAGATATACCCATATCTGCTCAAATCATCAGTGGAGGTCAGAAAATAACTATACCCGCCGCGAGCCTCAACACTCATCGATCCACATACATCAGTATGTATGATTTCCAATAAATCAGTTGCTCGCTCCATTACTCCGGGGAACGGAGTTTTATTCATCTTGCCCATGAGGCATGGTTCGCAAGCACCAAGTCATTCATAATCAAGTTATTCCAAAAGTCCATCACTATGGAGTTTCTTCATGCGCTTTACACCAATATGACCTAAACGGCAGTGCCACAAATAAATTGCACTATCATTATTAACATTGCATCTTTTGGCTTCAATATTATGAATATGTGTATCACTACGATCGAGATCTAATAAGAATAAAATACTCCTCAAGGGTGCATGTCTATAAAAGATATTACTCATATAAATAGAACAACCATTATTCTCAGATTTAAATGAATAACTGTCTTGCAATAAAAAAGTTCCAGATATAATGTTCATGCTTAACGCTGGCACCAAATAACAATTATTCAGGTCTAAAACTAATCCTAGAGGTAGATGTAGAGGTAGCGTGCCGACGGCGATCACATCGACTTTGAAACCATTTCCCACGTGCATCGTCACCTCGTCCTTAGCTAATTCTCGTTTAATATGTAGCCCCTGTTTCAAGTTACAAATATTAGCAACCGAACCAATATCAAATACTCAGGTGCTACTACGAGCATTAGTAAGGTACACATCAATAACATGTATATCACATATACCTTTGTTCACTTTTCCATCCTTCTTATCCACCAAATACTTGGGGCAGTTCCGCTTCTAGTGTCCAGTCCCTTTGCAGTAGAAGCACTCAGTTTCAGGCTTGGCTCCATACTTGGGTTTCTTTGTGGGAGTAGCAACTGTCTTGCTATTCTTCTTGAAGTTCCCCTTCTTTCCCTTGCCCTTTTTCTTGAAACTAGTGGTCTTGTTAACAATCAACACTTGAGGCTCCTTTTTGATTTCTACCTCCGCATCTTTGAGCATAGCGAAGAGCTCGGGAATTGTCTTCTGCATCCCTTGCATGTTATAGTTCATCATGAAGCCTTTATAGCTTGGTGGCAGTGATTGAAGAACTCTATCAATAACACTATCTTCGTGAACTTTGCAACCAAGTTGAGTCATATGATTGTAGTACCCAGACATTCTGAGCAAGTGTTCACTGATAGAATTGTTCTCCACCATCTTGGAGCTGTAGAACTTATTGGAGACTTCATATCTCTCAATCCGGGGATTTGCTTGAAATATTAACTTCAACTCCTGGAACATCTCATGTGCTACATGACGTTCAAAACGTCGTTGAAGTCCCAGTTCTAAGTCGTAAAGCATGGCACACCGAACTATCGAGTAATCATTAGACCGCGTCTGCCAGACGTTCAAAGCGTCTACATTAGCGGGAGGGGGCTTGTCAGACCGTGTCTGTGCAGCAATGAGGATAATCCACAAGTTACGGACCCAGTCCGTGTAATTGCTACCATCATCTTTCAACTTAGTTTTTTCTAGGAACGCATTGAAATTCAAGGGAACGGTAGCACGGGCCATTGATCTACAATAACATTGATATGCAAAAACTATCAGGACTAAGTTCATGATAAGTTAAAGTTCAATTAATCATATTACTAAAGAACTCCCACTTAGATAGACATCCCTCTAGTCATCTAAATGATCACGTGATCTAAATCAACTAAACCATGTCCGATCATCACGTGAGATGGAGTAGTTTTCAATGCTGAACATGTTATGTTGATCATATCTACTATATGATTCACGCTCGACCTTTCGGTCACCAGTGTTCCGAGGCCATGTCTGTACATGCTAGGCTCGTCAAGTTTAACCCGAGTATTCTGCATGTGCAAAACTATCTTACACCCGTTGTATTTGAACGTAGAGCTTATCACACCCGATCATCACGTGGTGTCTCGGCACAACGAACTTTTGCAACGGTGCATACTCAAGGAGAACACTTGTACCTTGAAATTTTGTAAGGGACCATCTTATAATGCTACCATCGTTCTAAGCAAAATAAGAAGCATAATAAGATAAACATCACATGCAATCAAAATATGTGACATGATATGGCCATCATCATCTTGTGCTTTTGATCTCAATCTCCAAAGCATCGTCATGATATCCATCGTCACCGGCTAGACACCATGATCTTCATCGTAGCGTCGTGGTCGTGTCGCCAATTATTGCTACTACTACTATCGCTAACTCATAGTGATAAAGTAAAGCAATTACATGGCCTTCACGACTCATACAATAAAGAGACAACCATAAGGCTCCTGCGGGTTGCTGATAACTTTATAAAACATGATCATCTCATACAATAATGTCTAACTCATCATGTCTTGACCATATCGCATCACAACATGCCCTGCAAAAACAAGTTAGACGTCCTCTACTGTTTCGTTGCAAGTTTTACGTGGCTGCTACGGGCTTAGCAAGAACCGTTCTTACCTAAGTATACAAAAACCACAATGATTTTTCGTCAAGTATGTGTTGTTTTAACCTTCACAAGGATCGAGCGTAGCCACACTCGATTCAACTAAAGTGAGAGAGACAGACACCCGCCAGTCACCTTTAAGCAACGTGTGCTCGTAACGGTGAAACCAGTCTCGCGTAAGCTTACGCGTAATGTCGATCCGGGCCGCTTCATCTCACAATACCGCCGAATCAAAGTATGACATGCTGGTAAGCAGTATGACTATTATCGCCCACAACTCATTGTGTTCTACTCATGCATATCATCTACGCATAGACCTGGCTCTGATTGCACTGTTGGGGAACATAGTATTTCAAAAAAATCCTACGATCACGCAAGATATATCTACTAGATGCATAGCAATTAGAGGGGACAGTGTGTCTACGTACCCTCGTAGACCGAAAGCGGAAGCATCTAGTGATGCGGTTGATGTAGTCCAACGTCTTCGCGATCCAACCGATCCAAGCACCGAACGTACGACACCTCCGCATTCAGCACACGTTCAGCTCGATGACGTCCCAGGAGCTCTTGATTCAGTTGAGCTTCACGGGAGAGTTTCATCAGCATGATGGCGTGGTGACGGGGATGATGAAGCTACCAGCGCAGGGCTTCGCCTATGCTCTGCAACGATATGATCGCGGTGTGTTTCTATGGATGGGACACCGCACATGGCTAAAACAATATTGCTTGTGTGTCCTTGGGTGCCCCTTGCCCCCGTATATAAAGGAGCAAGGGGGCAGGTGTAGCCATCCCTATAGGGCGCGCCAGGAGTAGGTTCCCTACTCCTAGTAGGAGTAGGAATCCCCTTTTCTTATTCCTACTAGGAGTAGGAAAGGAAGAAGGGGAGAAGGAAGGAGAGGGGCGCCTCCCCCCACTCCTAGTCCAACTAGGATTCACTAGGTGGGTGCGGCTAGCCCTAGTGGGCTGCCTCTATCTTTTCCCTCATGGCCCACTATGTCCCATACTACCCCGGGGGGAGTTCCGGTAACCCCTCCAGCACTCCGGTTTTATCCGATAACACCAGGAACACTTTCGGTGTCCGAATAGAGTCGTCCAATATATCAATCTTTATGTCTCGAACATTCCGAGACTCCTCGTCATGTCCGTGATCTCATCCGGGACTCCGAACTACCTTCCGTAAATCAAAACTCATAAACTCATAATACCGATCGTCATCGAACGTTAGGCTTGCGGACCCTACGGGTTCGAGAACTATGTGGACATGACCGAGACTCATCTCCGATCAATAACAAATAGTGGAACCTGGATGCTCATATTGGCTCCTACATATTCTACGAAGAACTTTATCGGTTAAATCGCACAACAATATACGTTGTTCCCTTTGTCATTGGTATGTTACTTTCCCGAGATTCGATCGTCGGTATCTGAATACTTAGTTCAATCTCGTTACCGGCAAGTCTCTTTACTCATTCCGTAATGCATCATCTCGTGACTAACTCATTAGTCATTTGCTTGCAAGGCTTATAGTGATGTGCATTACCGAGAGGGCCCAAAGATACTCTCTGACACTCGAAGTGACAAATCCTATTCTCGATCTATGCCAAGACCACAAACACCTTTGGAGACACCTGTAGAGCATCTTTATAATCACCTAGTTATGTTGTGATGTTCGATAGCACACAATCACTACAAAAAAAGACACATCCGTGACATTTTGGGCCTAATGAAATTTTTTTCTGTCATACTTATGACACTTCTATGACAATAATTGTGACAAAACACGGTATCATCATAGATGTGGTGGGGTCCTACTTCTATGACAAAAAATCATGACAGAAAATGGGCTTTTCGTCCTGGACGGGCTGGAGACGCAGCAGCATGACATTCTTGGGGCCGTCCTTGATGGGAAAAACCGTGGTAGAAGTGAGGGCGAGGAAAATATCGGGGTGTTTCCGGTTACGGTGGGTGGTCGGGGCCGAGCGATGCGTGTTTCTCTCGTACACGCACACGCGTGGGAGCGAGGCGTTGGGCTCTAACTGAACCCGAGCGAGGCGTTGGGCTCTAACTGAACCCGAGCGATTGCACAGAAGGCTACACGTTACTGAACCCAAGGGATCGATCGATGGCCGTTAACTGAACCCGATCGAGCGTTTCCCTCGCTACTGCTGCTAACTGAAGCCGATCGATGCTGCCTCTACATGAACTGTGAGCGTTGCTGGGGGTGTGTTGGATGAACAGTTCCCGGTGGGGCTGGCTGAACAGGACCCCGTGGTGTTGCCTCTGCATGAACAGGACCCCATTCGATCGAGCCGATTGGTGCGCATGAACATGACCCCATTCGATCGAGCCGATTGGTGCTGCATGAACAGGACCCCGTGGAGGGCTGCATGAACAGGACCACCCTGTGGAGGGCTGCATGAACAGTAGACGGTGGAGGGTCAGATGAACAGTAGCCCGTGGAGGGGTGGTTGAACAGGAGCCCATGGAGAGGGATGGTTGAATAGTAGCCGGTGGAGTAGCGCGCGCTGGAGGCTGAACAGTCGCAGGTGGAGGCCGGAGGAGGTCGACGGTGGATGAATAGTAGCCCGTGGAGGCTGGAGGCGGTCGACGGTGGTGATGAATACTATCCCGTGGTGTCCCGTTTTGCGGTACAGCACACCCCTAGTGCTCCAACACAAGTCCGTTTCCTCTGTTTTGCAGTACGCCACACCCCTCCCGATGAATAGGACCCCCGTTTCGAATTTAGCGCCCCAACACAAGTCCGTTTCCTTCATTTTGCGGTACACTAGACCCCTCGCAATGAACAGGATCCCATTTCGAACGTGGCCGGTTGAACACAAGGCCGTTTCCTCCATTCTGCGGTACGCCAGGCCTCGTTTCCATCGATTGTTCCATCCAAGCCTTCTCGATGAACACAAAGACGCATTTCGTTCTGACCCAACCGGTTGGCTCCCCATGAACACGATGATGACGCAGTTTCTCCTTTCCGACCCAGCCATGTACATGAGTCGTGGCCGTACGTATGTGCGAGTAGGCGTTCGAGACCCTGCCCGTATGTACATACATGGCCGTATTTTCTTTCTTGCACACTTGCCGCTGTACGTACGTGTACATGCTACGTGCGTTCCTCTACTACGACACGTGCGTGCCTCTACATCGACCAGTATGTACGTAAACATTCGTGACAAGAATGAAAATACTGCGTACGCTTCGACCAGGTGGGCCCCGACTGTCAGGCACTTCCTTGCATGCAAAGATGTAGCTGGTGGGTCCCAGCAATCAGGGGGGCGAATCGTTTTTTTTTGCTCGGACGCACTTCCTTGCATGCGAAGATGTAGCTGGTGGGTCCCAGCAGTCAGGGGAAAACATTTTTTTCGCGCAATACGGTGGCCCGTCCGTTGGGTCCCCGATGTCAGGTGGAGGAATAATTATTTTGCGCGTAATACGGCCATGGACCCAGCTGTCAGCCTCTCCACGTATTGTCCACGTCCGATGGACGTCGTTCCTTTACCACATTGACCACACCGCACCGAGAGCACCAGGGCGGTGGACGACGGCGAGGCCAAGGAAGGGGCCGACGCGGAGCCAGGGAAGATGCGGTAGTGGATGCCCACGCGTAGAGGAGTACGAGGGTTCACTGGTTCGCTGCAGGGTGAGGCTGCCGTTGCCGCAGAATAACAGGTGGTGTGGGTGAGTAGAGGGATGGCCTGGCCAGCGGTGGGAATAGTAGGGGCGGTGAGGCCTCCGCGGTAGCACAGCCGGCCACAGGATGCAGGAGCATGGGGCACGACCGATGCTGCTTTGGGCGGCTGGAGCAACAAGACCAGAGGTTGAAGAAGCACTACGGCCGTTCGATGGACATCGTACGATCACTGGAGCTAGAATCGTTCATATTGACTAAGTTGACAAAGCCCTCCGTCCCCATCAACTTAGTAGGCCCACAAGTCAGCCTGCCACTTGATACGTCCATTTTTCATCATGCTTATATGTTGATATTTATTGCTTTATGGGTTGTTATTACACGTTATGTCACTATACTTATGCCTTTTCTATCTTATTTTACAAGGTTTACAAGAAGAGGGAGAATGCCGGCAGCTAGAATTCTGGGCTGGAAAAGGATCAAACTCTGGAAACCAATTTTGCACAACTCCAAAAGCCCCGAAACTCCATAGAACTCCGTTTCAGAAAATATAAAAAATATTAGGCGAAAGAAGTTCACGAGGGGGGCCACCGGTTGTCCATGAGGGTGGGGGGCGCCCCCCCCCCCCCCCCCCCCC
>LR738710.1:207101557-207127432 GCA_902687465.1 Secale cereale
GGGGGGGCCCCCCCCCCCCCCCCCTCTCAGGGCGTGCCCCCTGTCTCATGGTCCCCCTGAAGGCCCCCCGATGCCCATCTTATCTTATATGAGGTGTTTTGACCTGGAAAAAATCATGAGAGGCTTTCGGGACCAGACGCCTCCGTCTCGAGGCGGAACCGAGGCGGAAACCAATCTAGGGCTCCGGCAGAGCTGTTCTGTCGGGGATACTTCACTCCGACAGGGGGAAATCGTCACGGCCGCCATCACCAACAACTCTCCTATCCTGGGGAGGGCCATGTTGATACGTCCAAAATGCATCACTATTTTGTATCATAATTTATCCTTATTCATTGATATATTTCACGTTACGATGATGTTCTTATGTTGTTTTGGTCTATTTTACACAGTTTGCAACTTTCCGATGCCGAAACAGCAGATGCAGGATTCAGCGGTAAAATGTGGACGCTGAGTTGCTGAAGAAGAATACCTCCAAATTACCTGAAAATTGACGGGAGATATTTTTCAGACGAATCATGAAGACATGCGAAAGGGCAACCGGAGGGGGGCCACAGGGTGCCCAGGCGCCCTGGGGGCGCGCCCCCCCTGGCCGCGTCGGGGGGGGGGGCGCCTGGAGCCCCTAGCCCACCTCTGGTCGCCCCCTTTTGCATATATACTCTCCGTTATCCAAAAACCCTAGAGACGGGAGTTTTTACGGAGTTCTGCCGCCGCTCCGTGGCGGAAACCTACAGAGAAGAAAAAGCCATCTCCGGTGGGCAGATTCCGCCGGGGAGATCACCTCCCGGAAGGGGAGATCGTCTCCATCGTCATCACCATTGTCACGGGCATCATCGAGATCATCATCAACATCATCCCCAACACCAGCACCATCTCCATCTTCATCCAAATCTCATCTTACAATCGCAACTTGTGTTGTAACGCGTACTACCTATCCTCTCTACTCGATCAGTGTTGATTACTGCTTTGTGGTGAATACTATTGAGTTTTGTTGGAGAAATATTATTATGTCCAGATTGTTTATCACCTATTTGTACCCACTGATCATGATCTCTTTTACGTCTCGTGAGTAGTTACTTTAGTTCTTGAGGACATGGGGAAAGTCTTGTTGTTAGTAGTCATATGCTTTTGAAGTAATATGTGTTGTTTGATACTTAAGTTGTGTTGTCATTCTACTAGTGGTGTTGTGTGAGTCGAACACTCAACACTTCGCCTTATTAAGGACCTAGGAGAATACATTGTGTACAAAGAATGCTTATGGTGGGTTGCCGGAGTGACAGAAACCTGAACCCCAGTTCGCACGCTTTTGCATAAGGGAATAATGGATCCTCGATCGTATTGCTATGGTTAGGCTTTTGCCTTAAATTCTATCTTGTATTTGCGGATGCTTGCAAGGTGTTTAATCATAAGAGTGCACTCATCTTAGTTTAGAGAGTGTACTAGCATAGATCCACCCACTCAACACTTATCAACACATAACATAGTATCGATACGGAATATGGCGAAAGCACAGGACTACCTCTCCTGTGTGTCCTCAGGAACGCTTTAGTCTTTATAAGTTCAGTTGTTAGGCCTCTCCTTTGCTAAGAAAGGATTGGACCACTTGTTACTCTCAGTGCCTTTTACATTGCTTGCTTTTACTTTCCTGTTGCTTATATCAAGAAAACCCCTAAAAGGTTATCTTTCAGTGCTTGCAGTAATTTCTTGCTCAGAATCGCTTATCAATACCTTCTGCTCCTCGTTGGGTTCGACACTCTTACTTATCGAAAACGCTGCAATAGATCCCTTACGGTTGTGGGTCATCAAGTACCGTTTTCTGGCGCCGTTGCCGGGGAGCGTAGCGCTATTGGTAAAGTGAAACTGGTAAGGAAGTTTTTATAATTCTGTTTTTTATTTTTGTTATTGCTGCTCTTTATCCTTATGGACAACCCTGTTATTGGATCGTTGCTTACGGGAAGACGCCCCACACCCGTGGTGGTTGATCCTCCCCCTACTGAAATTGTGCCCTATAAAATACCAGCCGGTATTATCGACTATGTTTTGGCTAATCGTTATGCAGGAGACAGACATCCCGGTGAACACTTGCTATATCTGTCACAACTATGTTCATTATTTAAGCTTGCAGGTGTATCGAGGGAGTTTGTCATGAGGAAATTGTTTGCCGTATCACTTATAGATAAAGCTTCGGATTGGTATAGGCTTCTCGATAACTCACACTTACTTGATTGGCAGGAGCTTATGTCTCTCTTTTATACTAAGTTTTATCCTCTTCATGAAATTCATCGAGACAGGAACTATATTTATAACTTTAGGTCTCGTGACGGAGAAAGCATTGCTCAAGCTTGGGGGAGATTGAAGTCCCTAATGCTCAAATGCCCTATTCATAAGCTTCCCAAGGAAATTATACTTACAAATTTTTATGCCAGGCTTTCTTGTCAGGATAAGGAGATGCTGGATGCCTCCTCTAGTGGGGTATTTCAGAAGAAGAGTATTGATGAAAGGTGGGATCTCATTGAAAGGATCCAGAGGAATACCGAAGATTGGGAAATTGATAAAGGTATTGAACCCGCTATAAATTATGGACATGATTATATTGAGAGCTATGTGAAAACTGATTACTTCAATACTTTTTGCTCTAAGATTGGTCTTGATTCCCATCTAGTGATTGATCTCTGTAAGAATTTTGCCTCTCACGTTGATTCTTTTAAAAAGAATAGAGACCAGCATCATGAACCTTTTAAAGAGCCACCTATTGATATTTATGTTGCTGACCCTATTTTGCCTGCAGTTATATATGAAAAGCCTCCTTTTCCCGCAAGGATAAGGGAGCACTCTTTTGTGACAGGCATAATAAATAAAAGTGAGAGAAGAGTTGATGAGCCTGAGGACCAGATCAGGGTCGATCCTCAAGTTGCATTAATTAAAGACCTTGTTACTAATGATGTTTTGGATTCCAATATAATTTTTTGTGCTGTTTCCACTAACCTTGTCACAGCCAAGAATAAAGGCCCAATTTCAGGTACTCCAGTGGTATCTATTAAAATAGGAGATCACAAATATTATGGGCTATGCGATTTGGGATCGAGTGCAAGTGCTATCCCCTATTCACTTTATGAAGAGATCATCGGTGAGATTTTCCCTTGTGAACTTGAAGAAGTTGATGTTACCATTCATCTTGCAAACAGAACAACTATCTCTCCTATTGGAATTGTGAGGGACGTTGAAGTCCTATGTGGAAAGGTAAAATACCCTACCGACTTTCTAGTACTTGGTTCAGAGAGGGACAATTTCTGCCCTATTATTTTTGGTAGACCTTTTCTTAGAACTTGTGGAGCTATAATAGATTGCAAGAAAGGTAAAGTTTCTGTTGAATTCAATGGTGAGCCATATGAATTTAATTTTTCTAGGTTCTCTAAGCAGCCTCGTGGTACCAATTTACCTAGTGATGATAAACTTATTGAAAGTATTGCTTCTATTGCTATTCCCCCTAATGATCCTTTGCAGCAATATATGGAGGACCACGAGAATGATTTGCCTATGCAGGAAAGAAATGAACTAGATGAAATATTCTGGAGGCAACCTGCTATCCTGAAGCACAACCTTCCGGTTGAACCCTTGGGAATTTTGTCGAAACCGAAAGAAGACCCGGTGTTCGATCTTAAACCTCTTCCCGATAGGCTCAAGTATGCTTATTTAGATGAAAAGAAAGTATATCATGTTATTATCAATTCTAACCTTTCAGGATATGAAGAAGAGCGATTATTGGAAGTACTCCGTAAACACCGAGGCGCGATTGGATATACCCTTGATGACCTTAAGGGGATTAGTCCATCTATCTGTCAACATACTATCAACCTTGAGCCTGATGCTAAACCGGTTGTTGATCATCAACGACGATTGAACCCGAAGATGATGGATGTTGTGAGAACTGAGATTCTCAAGCTTCTAGCCGCAGGTATTATCTACCCTATAGCTGATAGTAAGTGGGTAAGCCCGGTACATTGTGTTCCTAAGAAAGGAGGTACAACTGTGGTTCCTAATGATAAAAATGAACTAATACCTCAGAGAATTATTATTGGATATAGAATGTGTATTGATTACAGGAAGTTGAACAAGGCAACCAGGAAGGATCCCTACCCGGTGCCGTTCATCGACCAAATGCTTGAAAGGTTATCCAAAAATACCCACTTTTGTTATCTCGATGGTTATTCTGGCTTCTCTCAAATTCATGTTAACACCGCTGATCAAGAGAAGACCACTTTTACTTGTCCCTTTGGTACTTATGCTTATAGGCATATGCCTTTTGGTTTATGTAATGCCCCTGCTACTTTTCAAAGGTGCATGTCTGCTATCTTTCATGGTTTCTATGGGGATATTATGGAAGTCTTCATGGACGATTTCTTCGTCTATGGAACCTCCTTTGACCATTGTCTTCACAATCTTAATAAAGTTTTGCAGAGATGTGAGGAGACGAATTTGGTACTCAACTGGGAGAAGTGCCACTTCATGGTTAACGAAGGAATTGTTCTTGGTCACAAGATTTCTGAAAGGGGAATTGAAGTGGACAAAGCCAAGATCGAAGCTATTGAGAGGATGCCCATTCCAAGGGACATCCAAGGTATTCGCAGTTTTCTCGGTCATGCAGGTTTTTATAGAAGATTTATTAAAGACTTTTCTAAAACCTCAAGACCCCTCACTAATCTTCTCCAGAAGGACGTTCCTTTTGTATTTGATGAAAATTGTAAGGAAGCTTTTGAAGTCCTTAAGAAAGCTTTAATAACCGCTCCTATAGTACAACCACCTGACTGGAATTTACCTTTTGAGATTATGTGTGATGCAAGTGATTTTGCTGTTGGAGCTGTTTTAGGACAAAGAGTTGATAAGAAATTAAATGTTATACATTATGCTAGCAAAACCATTGATACTTCTCAAAGGAATTATGCTACTACTGAGAAGGAATTCTTAGCTGTAGTATTTGCTTGTGATAAGTTTAGGCAGTATATTGTTGATTCCAAAGTTATTATTCATACTGATCATGCTGCCATTAAGTACCTTATGACAAAGAAGGATGCCAAGCCAAGGCTTATCAGATGGGTACTCCTTCTTCAAGAATTTGATTTGCAGATTGTTGATAGGAAAGGAGAAGACAATCCAGTGGCGGACAATCTTTCAAGGATGGAAGATATACCGCACGACCCCATCCCAGTTAACGATTGTTTTCCAGACGAGCAAGTTGCTGTTGTAAAAGTACAATCTCTTTCCGATCCTTGGTATGCAGATTATGCTAATTTTATTGTTGCAAAGTATTTGCCTCCAGGTTTAACACATCAGCAAAGGAAGAAGTTCTTTCATGATTTGAGGCACTACTTTTGGGATGACCCACATCTTTTCAAAGAAGGTCCCGACGGGATCGTGAGAAGATGCATACCGGAACATGAGCAGAAGGACATACTCAGACGGTGTCATGATAGTCCCTATGGAGGACATCATGCCGGTGAGAAGACTGCACATAAGGTTCTTCAATCAGGTTTTTATTGGCCTACTCTCTTTAAGGATGCTAGAAATTATGTTTTAGCTTGTGATAAATGTCAGAGAGTTGGTAACATTAGTAGAAGGAACGAGATGCCTATGAATTACTCACTAGTGATTGAACCTTTTGATTGTTGGGGTTTTGATTTTATGGGTCATTTTCCTTCTTCGCTCAAGTACACTCACATTTTAGTAGCTGTTGATTATGTGACCAAGTGGGTTGAAGCAATCCCCACTGAAAGTGCTGATCACAAGACATCTTTGAAAATGCTTAAAGATGTAATTTTTCCTAGGTTTGGTGTACCAAGGTATCTCATGACTGATGGGGGATCACACTTCACGCACGGAGCTTTTAGAAAAGCTTTGGCTCGATACGATGTTAATCATAGAATTGCTTCACCATATCATCCTCAAACTAGTGGGCAAGTTGAGCTCACCAATAGAGAGATTAAGTTGATCTTGCAGAAGACAGTAAACAGAAATAGAAAAGACTGGTCAAATAAGTTAGGAGATGCTTTGTGGGCATATAGAACTGCTTACAAAAACCCCATGGGCATGTCCCCCTATAAGATGGTGTATGGCAAGGCTTGCCATTTGCCATTAGAGTTAGAGCACAAAGCTTTCTGGGCTGTTAGAGAGCTTAATGCTGACCCAAAATTAGCTGGTGAGAAGCGTCTCATGAACTTGACTTCTCTAGATGAATGGAGAAGTGAAGCTTACGAGAGCGCTAAAATGTTCAAGGAAAAGGTAAAAAGGTGGCATGATAGGAAGATTCTGAAACGTGAATTTAATGTTGGTGATAAAGTTTTGTTGTTTAGATCCCGTTTCAGGTTTTCTCCAGGTAAACAACTTTCCAGGTGGGAAGGACCATTTCATATTGAAGAAGTTTATCGGTCTGGTGCAATTAAGATTAATAATTTTGAAGGCACCAAACCTCAAGTTGTGAATGGGCAAAGACTTAAACATTACATAGAAGGAGACCCTGTCAATGTTGATGTGAATATAATATACACAACAACCCACGAAGAACATGTTGCAGCCCTGTTTCACACGCCAGCAGAAGCAGAATAAAGAAAAGGTATGTAGTACGGTAAGGAAACATCGCGAACCACCATAAAAGTTCCGTATTACGAGTTTTTGCAAAATTAGTAAAACTCTGAGCCTAAGTGGAGCCGGAGACGACCTCCAGGGGGTCCAGGCGCCCCCCTGGCGCGCCCCACCTCCTGGCCGCGCCGGGAGGCCGCTTGGACACCCGGGAGTCCGTCTCCGACCCCGCTTTGGTCCGTTACCTTCCTTTCTGTGCATAAATGTTTCCTATATATTTTCCCGGATTGTTCCGGCAACGTATCTTGGGATGGTGGCTGTGCCTATGGGCCAAGAGGCTGCTGGCCTGGGCCTTAGGGAGGTCTAGAGAGAGGGAAAGGCCAGGAGGAAAAGGGAGGCTGGTCTTCTTATTTTAACTGATACTGTTTTCCAAAAAAAAACACAGAAAACAGCAAAGAATAAAGAAAAGGAAGGAGGAGTTAGGAATAGGCTTAGGGCATGGGGAATAAATGCAAGTGTGTTGGGCTATTCCGAAGCAAATGGAATATTATTATATAGCTCCCTAATAATATTGAGAGGCTTTATATGTTATAAAGAGAAGTCATCCTTCCCTCGATTTAAATGGACCGAAGGTCCACACGATTTATTTAAGTTGAGTTGCAAAAATTAAAGATATGATGACATGATGCTATGATGCAATGCAAAAATAAATAACACAAGCACAAACGAAACACACGGGAGAACCCGGAACATCTGGAATCTTCTGGAATCTTCTGGGACGTCGGTCTTCGGGCGTCATAACTCTCCCACACTAACAGAGGATCTCGACCCGAGATCCTAGAGATAGCACCGGGTAAAAACGGAAAAGGAAGAGGTAAAACAAAGTTGCTTCTTTGACAGACGAGTGAAACCAAGAACCTTGAGAGGTTAAACAAATTGAATAAGAATACAATGGAGATGAACGAATATGAAAACTCCGTTAGAAAAGAGGAACAAGGAGCATTAGGAGAACCTTGCGGGTTAAAGACATGAAGCAAGAGCTTACGAACCAAAAGAATATGAAACCGCAACGGTATAGCGAAGGAATAAGAATGACAGAATTTGGACAGCACTCCGTCTGAAAATGGAAGGAATTGAACAAGAACTTGCCAAGTTGAGATGATACTTGAAGAAATGAACAACATATAGCCTCTGAAACAATTGAAAGAATGGCACAAGGGGAAGAAAGATTCAGACAGCACTCCGGTTGAAAAGAGAGGCAAAACTAGATAGATGACGGAACTTGAATGAAGAATACAACACTCTGGTTAAATAGACAAGCAAGGGAGAATATGATCTCGATAAAAACGAGATGATGGTTAAAGAGAGCAATATCACAAAGCCTCCGGAATGAAAGAATAGAATATAGATCGTTGGAAAGAAAGAACGGAGAAGAAAAAGACAACTTCTCTCAAAATTGAATTTGAAAGAGCATCCTTACAAAGAAGGGTTGATCGGAGTTGATTGAAAAATCAACAACGAAACGAATAAGCTTTATGTGGGCTTATGGAAAACATCTCCAAATTAAGAGGTGACAACCAGCCACTAACGAAAACATTTGAATGGATTGAGATCAACAAGGAGATGAAAAACTTATCTCGCCGGAATGATAAATGAAGAACTTGGGTCATTTATAAACACCATAATTAGCAACAATCCTTAGGGAAAGCTTTTAGGTGAAATACAACCCAAGATAACTCCAACGAATAAATTGAAGGGTTGGAAAGATCTCCTGAACAAGGAAAAAGATGGGTTTAAATATCTCATTCTTGATAACTCGTGAATCATGAAACATGAAGGAATTGTCAAGAATGACATAACACCATCTGAAAGATAAGGTAGAACGGATTGCAATTGGAAAGCATGATGAAGAATGCTTGAGCTCCAACAAGAATCTTGATGAAGACTTCGAGGGTGAATTAAATCTTGATGAACCACCATGAGAACTCCGGTAATGAAAGCATGAGAAGTGAAAGATGAAAAGAATAAGATTTAAGGCCTGCGATGAATTAGATGGAGCTTGAAATGATATAATTGAAATAACTTGTAGCTCCGGAAAACAAGATGAAACTCTTAGAACCGAGAATATGATATGATGAACAAGCTCCAGACAAAAGAATTAAATCACCTGAAGGAACAAGAATAAGAATTATGTTATGCATCTCCTTCACCAATTTAAATTGATGACAACCAAAGGTTTTAGCATACTACTTATTCTCATTGGAAAGAATTAAGAGAGATCTCGCACAAGCTTGGGTAAAACTTCAACGAAGCACCGGTAGGATTGTGAAAAGAACAAATGAATTAATACGATAACAACGGAAGAGTAAACTTGAATGAGCCACCGTAAGAATAGGGAGACGAACGAAGAGGCATCAATGAAGAATATTTGGAGGACGAAATTGAAAACTGAGAACGAAGAAATCTTCTGAAATGATGGCCTTCGGAGGATCACAAAGAAAAGAATACCCGAAAAGCTTCGGAAGGGTATACAAGAATTCCTCACAATCGGAACAATAATGAGGATGGCATGAAGCTAGAACCACGAATCTTCAAGAAGACGGGTCAAGATTTAAGAGAAACTCGTCTTCGGTTCTTCAAAAACTGAGAAGATGATGATATACATCACCATGAATTGTATAGGCACTCCGTAAGAAGAATTAAAAGGTTGAACCAATGATGAAAAAGAATTGAACGCGATCTTGGAGAAGGCATGTGACTGATGGGAATCATTCTTACGTCACACTTTGAAAAGAATTTGAGTATAACTCCAGAAAAAGAAGAGTTAGGTAAGATCCTGGGAAAAGACCTGTGGGTTAGGGCCCACTAAAGAAATCTCCGTTGAAAAAGATTGCTTAAGAGATATTGCACCGGTTGAATTAAATGGCTTGAATAAGATAACAATCCTCAAGAAATAATTGAACGGATTAAGAATGGAATTATGAATCTTCAGCACTCCGGATATGAATAGCAAGAGGAGAATGATTAATTGGTGCACCGGAATAAGAAAGCATTGTGAAAAGAGGAAAAAGGATAAGATCAACACCGAAATCTTGAATTACATCCACCGACAGAATATGAGAACAAAAGAATGATGAACTTGAAGCTCTTGAGCATCTTCACGATAATTCACCGGATAAGAACATTGAAGGAAAAGAAAAAGGGAGGGAGGGTGGGGAAACAAAGACAACTTGAGACAAACAAAATGGACATCGGTTGGAAAAGAATTTAACATGACCTTCTTGATGATCAAGAAGAATTAGCACTCCCATAGAAATATGAGAACACCGATTAGGAAAGGTATGGAATCAACATTTGACATCGAAGCAACTCGAATACCAGAATCAGAACAAAAACGAAGGGTAGATATGCAACATAGTCTTCACAAGCATCATTCGAACAAAGAATTGAATGAATGAGTTCCGCAGGTACATCAACTTGACGAGAAGCCACTTGGAAGAACAAAAGTTAATAAAAAGGAACAAGGAACAGATAGAACAAATACAAGATAGAAGCTTCGTTCGACATCTTTGTGCTGAAAGCTCATGGAACGTGTTACAAAAGGGTTTTGCAATCCCCGGATCAGCATAGCCAAGGACCCTTTAAGATGCAACTCCCAATCGGAACAAGCCCATAAAACCACTTCACTCAATGTAGAACCCCGAACTTCATATCGTGCATCCGTTGGAAGAATGCCTAGAACTATTGGATGAACCCACCTATAGATTTCCGAAAGTTTCCAGTTATGCAATCAGGTGTTGGGGATACACGAGAAGCACCGCGCAATCAACTCTAAACCTACATCCAGGCGTATCCATCCTTCAACACATAACCAGTCTTTCTCGGAAACTGTTTACCTCGGACCTTCGAAACGCATCCACTATACAAGCTATGGCAATACTCCCGAACTACCTCCCCAGTACTGGGTGATGTCAGGGTTATCTTGCCACTAACCGCATAGGAGAGTTTTCGATGTCGGCCGTCTTAAGTATTCTAGTACTGCCGCGATCGATTTGTGACGACAACACCTCGGAGCTCAACTCCCCGGGACACTGCTACAACCCCTAATGACAGGAGGCATCGAGAACAATGTTCTCGTCACAAAGACATCGAAACAATCCAAACAATACTCGCGAGATCCTAAAAAAAATTTGGTGCATTTTTGAGAATAGAAGAGACAAAAGTAATCATCAGGAGTCCTCACAAGAGAGAAAGGGGATGAGAAGCAAAGAATTCCTACTCTCCGATATAAATATAGGACTCAAAACATTTTCAGTGTGTGCCTAGACTCAACCGTCAACGATTCGATCAATCAATGGGGGCTTCTAGGTAGGAGAAGGCTCTGAATACCAACTTGTAATGCCCAGGATTGGACTATACCTCCTACGTGTCGAGGCACGACTTAAAGGTATAAGCCCATCCTAGAATGATCTCAAGTTTGGTATCTTTGCACGACTCATGTAAAAGAGGGATTAAATTGCAAAAGAAGATAGTTGGCTTACACTCGCCACTTCACACAATACATTACATAAGCAATCATCATTCAAAACATCACAGCCCATCTAAGGGTAAGATCCAAAAGAAAGATACCAAAACAACATAAAGCCACAGGTCAGGATCAAATCCTAGTAGAAACCACTACTGATCGTCGAAACGTCATAAGCATACGGCCACTCTCTTCAACGAGCTCCCAGTGAAGAACTTGAACCAGCTCCTGCTTCAAACTCGGCTGAACCTGCATCTGGTGTTGTAGTATCTGTGAGCCACGAGGACTTAGCAATCCCTTAACCATGGGTATCAAGACTAGCAAAGCTTTATGGGTAGGAAGAGGTAAATTGGTGAAGGTTGCAGCAGCGGCTAAGCATAATATGGTGGCTAGCTTACGAGTACGAGAATAAGATGAGAAGCTACGCAAACGGTCACAAAAGTAGTGATCGCTAAAGATCCTGAACTACATACGAATCAAACATAACCCCACCGTGTTCTCTTCTCAAAGTGAAAAGAGACAGTCACGGTTACTCACACAGTTGTGTGTTTTACTTCGGATCCTCTGTCAAGTTTTCTACAACCGGACATTAACAAATTCCAATCTGCCACATAACCGCGGGCACGGCTTTCGAAAGATCATAACCCTGCAGGGGTGTCCCAACTTAGCCCATCACAAGCTCTCACGATTAGCTGAAGTGATAAATATAATATCATCACCCCTTATCTTAGGGAAAATCCGATCAGTCTCGGCATCCGGGTAGCACAAGTCATTTCGACAATGGTAAAACAAGTCCAGCAAGACCTCCCGGCGTGCCGACACCCTGATAGTAGCCGCACGTATCTCGTCTCAGGCCACGTCCGGATGAGACATCCTACAGGAGCCAAACCTCGAGTTTCCCCGTGGTGGCCCCGCAGTCCGCTTGTTTGGGACCAACACCATCAGCACTGGCCCCCCCTGCTATGTAGAATTAAGAATCCTCGGGTAGCGCTAACTCCCTATGCAATTTAATTAATTAATTAAGTTGTTATTATGAGCAAATTAAAACCAATGTTGGGCCTTGCTGGAGGAGTTTTATTCAAAGTCGAACTGTCAAGGGGTCCCCATTTCACCCATCGTGTAAGGAACGCAAAAATCAAGGAACATAATGCCGGTTTATCGGCGCCTAAGGTGGCATGAGTGGAACAAAACACCGAGCAAAAGGCCAAGCCTTCCACCCATGCCCAGTATATAGGTGTGTTAATAATAATTATAGATATTGTGATATATCCAACAACAAGTTCCCTCCTGGAACGAACTTCATCTTCACCTGCAACTAACAACGCTATAAGAGGGGCTGAGCATGCGGGGCTGAGCAAGCGGGTAACATAGCCAAACAGTGGTTTTGCTAGGAAGGTTTCAAGGTTAGAGGTTTCATGGCAACAAGGAGAGGCTGACATAAAAGATGGGTAGCGCGACATGTAACGATAGCATCGAGACAACTAAGCATGGCAATGGTAGTAAAGGTATCCAAGGGTATGATCATCTTGCCTGGGATTCCACAAGGGAGAAGAACAGATCCATGAAGTAGATGGAGCAACAGTTGAGCGAATCCTCACAACTCCAGAACGAAACCGAAGCTATCAAGAGAAGCAACCGGAAAGACACAAACAACATGGTAAACACACAAATCATAAACATGGCATACGATGCACAAACAAGCATGATGCATGTCCGGTTTAATTATGCATGGCATGGCAAGGTGCACAAACAAATACTACAAGTTAAGTGGAGCTCAATATGCAACGAGTTGCATATTGACGAAACACCACATTTAATTATTTAATTGACTCTCGTTATTAACAAGACAATATTAAATGTTTGTTAACATGGCAAGAGGTGAAGCATAATAAAACTACACTATTTAGACATTTTAAAATGAGGCCGGAAATAACAACAAATTCCGGAAAAACCCCATGAGCATGTTTAATAATTATAAAGCAACAACAATTAAACATTTTAGTGTTGTTAACATGATGCGGATGACATGATCAAGTTTATGCAATTTTATTAAAAGTTGACAAGAAGATGATATGAAGCAATTGTCACCGTGGTGGAAGGAAAAGGGTGCCATGGCAACAATTCCAAAAATGATGCCACGGCAACATATCGGTTCCGGTAACTCGTTGAGAGTCCGGTGCAAAAGGAAAGATGGCGTGAGCGAGTCAAACGAGATGAAAGGTGGGGCGATCCCGTCACCGGGTTCCCACGGGTTGGCGACGAGGCGACCGAGGAGCATGACAAAAGGACGATCCGGCACAACGGGCACGGAGCACACAAGGGCAAACATTTCATACAACACCACATTCATCCACGGGTCATCCATGGGGTCGTCTCGTTATACCTTTGAAGCGTGCGTTTCGGGGCGGTTCGAGATGTAGAGGAAGAAGGCGTTCACGTTTCCGAAGAGGAAGTAGTCGTTCCGATATCGTGTCGTGGTACTTGCGGCGTCGGACATCTTCGGGGCGACGGTAGTGGAACTCGTTCCGTAGTGGGAAGTAGTTGTTCCGGCGACGGTAGTTGTTCACGTTCGTGTCGTGGTACTTGGTGGGTCGCCGTGTAGTCGTACTTGATGCTCCGTGGAACTTGAAGATCCGACGACGTTCTCGGTGTAGTGGTACTTGACGCTTCAAGACGTTCGTCGGTCCGATCTTGGTGTAGATGTACACGTCGTCGAGGTACTTGGTGTCCGTCGAACTTGTAGTCGTTCTCGTCTCGGAGTCGTACACGTTCGTTGGCAATCTCAACAGCACAAAGCAACACACACAGGAAAAAAACACATAGCAAGGTAGCAAAGGGGTCAGTCCAAAGGAGGCAGAGGCCAAGGCAGCAAAAATCAGGCCGGCGAGGAAGCACGGCGCTGCACGGACGAGGCAAGGCGCAGAGGCAGAGCCTCGTCGCGGAGGAGAAGAGGCCCTGGCGCGCGACGGGATGGAGAGGGAGCGCTAGGCTCGGGGCCAGGCGCTTGGCGACGGAGAGAGGGGCGCAGGCGTTGCTAGAGAAGTGGCGATGCGAAGGAGAGGGAGGCATGGGATCCGCGCATTGGACGGGCGCCATGGCGCGGGCGCGGGCGCGCTGGACGGCGACGCGGCCGCGGGATCCGACCGGCGGCCTGGAGGCGACGGCGGCGAAGGTCGCGGGCTGGAGGGGCGCGGGAGCCTGGCCTTGGGCTCCTGGAGGCGAGCGTGGCGGGAGATCGGGGCTCGGCGCACTGCGATGGAGGAGACTAGAGAGTAGGGAGCCAGGGGACTGCGCGAGGAGGAAACGGACGAGGGAGTGCGGGCTCGAGGAGATGCGGGATTGCGGCGCGAGGGGGACGAGCGAGGGAAGAGGGTGAGGCTGCGCGCTAGCTAGGGTTACGGGAGCGATGGGCCTTGGTCCAGCTTGAAGCCTGGGCCGGCTGGGATGGTGGCTGTGCCTATGGGCCAAGAGGCTGCTGGCCTGGGCCTTAGGGAGGCCTAGAGAGAGGGCAAGGCCGGCAGGAAAAGGGAGGCTGGTCTTCTTATTTTAACTGATATTGTTTTCCAAAAAAAAACACAGAAAACAGCAAAGAATAAAGAAAAGGAAGGAGGAGTTAGGAATAGGCTTAGGGCATGGGGAATAAATGCAAGTGTGTTGGGTTATTCCGAAGCAAATGGAATATTATTATATAGCTCCCTAATAATATTGAGAGGCTTTATATGTTATAAAGAGAAGTCATCCTTCCCTCGATTTAAATGGCCCGAAGGTCCACACGATTTATTTAAGTTGAGTTGCAAAAATTAAAGATATGATGACATGATGCTATGATGCAATGCAAAAATAAATAACACAAGCACAAACAAAACACATGGGAGAACCCGGAACATCTGGAATCTTCTGGAATCTTCTGGGATGTCGGTCTTCGGGCGTCACAGAAGCGCCTTTGGAAAGTGGAATTTGGTAAGGAAAAATTTATATAGTGTGCTGAAATTTATTGTCACTTGTTACTATGGCTCAAAATCCTTTGAGGGGCTTGTTTGGGGTATCTTCACCCAGATCAGAAGAGCAAAGAGTTACTCCTCAACCTACTGCACCTACTGAAACTGTTTGCTTTGAGATTCCTTCGGGTATGATAGAAAAACTGCTTGAAAATCCTTTTACAGGAGATGGAACACTGCATCCCGATTTACATCTAATCTATGTGGATGAAGTTTGTGGATTATTTAAGCTTGCAGGTATGCCCGAGGATGTTATCAAGAATAAGGTCTTCCCTTTATCTTTGAAGGGAGATGCATTAACATGGTTTAGGCTATGTGATGATATTGGATCATGGAACTATAATCGTCTGAAGTTGGAATTTCATCAGAAGTTCTACCCTATGCACCAGGTACATCGTGATCTTAATTATATTTATAATTTCTGGCCTCGCGAAGGAGAAAGCATCGCTCAAGCTTGGGGGAGGCTTAAGTCAATGTTATATTCATGCCCCAATCATGAGCTCTCAAGAAAAATGATTATTCAAAATTTTTATGCTCGGCTTTCTCTCAATAATCGCACCATGCTCGATAATTCTTGTTCTGGCTCTTTTATGATGAAGACTGTTGAATTCAAATGGGATTTATTGGAAAGAATTAAACTCAACTCTGAAGATTGGGACCTCGACGAAGGTAAGGAGTCAGGTATGGCCCCTAAATTTGATTGTGTTAAAGCTTTTATGGATACTGATGTTTTCCGTGAGTTTAGCACTAAATATGGACTTGACTCTGAGATAGTAGCTTCTTTATGTGAATCTTTTGCTACTCATGTTGATCTCCCCAAGGAGAAGTGGTTTAAATACCATCCCCCTATTGAAGTAAAAGTAGTTGAACCTATTAAAGTTGAAGAAAAGACTATCACTTATAATGTTGATCATATTATTCCTACTGCTTATATTGAGAAACCACCTTTCCCTGTTAGGATAAAGGATCATGCTCAAGCTTCAAGTGTAGTTCGTAAGAGTAATACTAGAACACCTACACCCTCTGAGCAAATTAAAGTTGAACCTAGTGTTGCTATGGTTAAAGATCTCTTGGTAGAAGAGTTAGATGGACATGTTATTTACCTCCAAGGAGATTCTGCTAGAATAGCCAAACCCAATGCTAGAAATAAACATAGACCTATTGTAGGCTAGCATGTTATCCCCACAAGATGAATTTTGTCCCATTATATTTGGTAGACCCTTCTTGAATACTGTTAATGCCAAGATAAACTGCGAGAAATTATTGGTCTTGCTTCTATTGGTGTGCCTCCTAATGATCCTTTAGAACAATACTTGCTAGACCATGAAAATGATATGTATATGAATGAGAGAAGGGAAGTAGATGAAATATTCTTTAAACAGGGACCCGTATTGAAAAACAACTTGCCTGTTGAAATCCTAGGGGATCCTCCTCCACCCAAAGGTGATCCCATGTTTGAACTTAAGCCCTTACCTGATAATCTTAAGTATGTTTATCTTGATGAAAATAAGGTATATCATGTTATTATTAATGCTAACCTTTCGGAACAGGAAGAAGAAACACTATTGAAAACTCTGAAGAAGCACCGTGCTGCTATTGGATATACTGTGGATGATCTTAAGGGCATTAGCCCCACTATATGCCAACATAAGATAAATTTGGAAGAAAATGCTAAACCAGTTATTGATCATCAGCGACGGTTAAATCCTAAGATGAAAGAAGTGGTAAGGAAGGAGATACTAAAGCTTATAGAGGCAGGTATTATCTATCCAGTTGCTGATAGCCAGTGGGTGTCCTGTCCATTGTGTCCCTAAGAAGGGAGGTATGGTTGTCATTCTTAATGATAAAGATGAATTGATCCCGCAAAGAATAGTTACTGGTTATAGGATGGCAATTGATTTCCGTAAGTTAACTAAAGCTACTAAGAAAGATCATTACCCCTTGCCATTTATTGATCAAATGCTAGAAAGGTTATCCAAGCATACTCATTTTTGCTTTCTAGATGGTTATTCTAGTTTCTCTCAAATTCCTGTGTCAAAAGGGGATCAAGAAAATACCACTTTTACTTGTCCTTTCGGTACCTTTGCTTATAGACGTATGCCTTTTGGTTTATGTAATGCACCTGCTACCTTTCAAAGATGCATGATGGCTATATTCTTTGATTTTTGTGAAAGGATTGTTGAGGTGTTCATGGATGATTTCTCCGTTTACGGAACTTCTTTTGATGATTGCTTAAGCAACCTTGATCGAGTTTTGCAGAGATGTGAAGACACTAATCTTGTCTTGAATTGGGAGAAGTGCCACTTTATGGTTAATGAAGGCATTGTCTTCGGACATAAAATTTCTGAAAGATGCATTGAAGTTGACAAAGCTAAACTTGATGCTATTGAAAGGATATCAAAGGTATACGAAGTTTCCTTGGTCATGCCGGGTTTTATAGGAGGTTCATAAAGGACTTGTCCAAAATCTCCAGGCCTCTGACTAATCTTTTACAAAAAGATATTCCTTTTGTCTTTGATGATAATTGTCTAGAAGCATTTGAAATACTTAAGAAAGCATTGATCTATGCACCTATTGTGCAACCTCCTGACTGGAATTTACCCTTTGAGACTATGTGTGATGCTAGAGATTATGTTGTAGGCGTTGTCTTAGGGCAAAGAGTTGATAAGAAATTGAATGTTATCCAGTATGCTTGTAAAACTCTAGATAGTGCCCAAAGAAATTATGCTACTACTGAGAAATATTTTTTAGTAGTTGTATTTGCTTGTGATAAGTTTAGACCCTATATTGTTGATTCTAAAGTAACTATTCACACTAATCATGCTGCTATCAAATAACTTATGGAAAAGAAAGATGCTAAACCTAGACTTATTAGATGGGTTCTCTTGCTGCAAGAATTTGACTTGCAAATTATTGATAGAAAGGGAGCTAAGAACCCCGTTGCAGATAACTTGTCTATGTTAGAGAATATACTCGATGACCCACAACCTATTGATGATAGCTTTCCTAATGAACAACTAGCTGTCATAAATACTTCTCGTACTTCTCCATGGTATGTTGATTATGCTAATTATATTGTCGCTAAGTTTATACCTCCTAGCTTCACATACCAGCAAAGAAAAAGTTCTTCTATGATTTGAGACATTACTTCTGGGATGACCCACATCTCTATAAAGAAGGAGTAGATGGTATTATTAGACGTTGTGTACCTGAGCATGAACAGGAACAGATCCTACGCAAGTGCCACTCCGAAGCTTATGGAGGACACCATGCGGGAGATAGAACTGCACATAAGGTATTGCAATCCGGTTTGTATTGGCGTGCTCTCTTCAAGGATGCCCGTAAGTTTGTCTTATCTTGTGATGAATGTCAAAGAATTGGTAATATTAGAAGACATCAAGAAATGCCTATGAATTATTCACTTGTTATTGAACCATTTGATTTTTCGGGCTTTGATTATATGGGACCATTTCCTGCCTCTAATGGATACACACATATTTTAGTTGTTGTTGATTACATTACTAATTAAGTGGGTAGAAGCTATTCCAACTAGTAGTGCTGATCATAACACCTCTATTAAGATGCTTAAAGAAGTTATTTTTCAAAGGTTTGGAGTCCCTAGATATCTAATGATTGATGGTGGTTCACACTTTATTCATGGTGCTTTCCGTAAGATGCTTGCTAAATATGATGTCAACCATAGAATTGCATCCCCTATCATCCATAGACTAGTGGTCAAGTAGAACTAAGTAATAGAGAGTTGAAATTAATTTTGCAAAAGACAGTTAATAGGTCTAGGAAGAATTGGTCCAAGAAACTTGATGATGCATTATGGGCCTATAGAACTACGTACAAAAATCCTATGGGTATATCTCCGTATAAGATGGTATATGGAAAAGCTTTTCACTTACCTATTGAGCTAGAACTTAAGGCATATTGGGCTATTAAAGAGCTCAATTATGATTTCAAACTTGCCAGTGAAAAGAGGTTATCTGACATTAGCTGCATTGATGAATGGAGAACCCGGGCCTATGAGAATGCCAAGCTGTTTAAAGAAAAGGTTAAAAGATGGCATGACAAAAGGATACAAAAGCGTGAGTTTAATGTAGGTGATTATGTCTTGCTATTCAACTCTCCTTTAAGATTTTTTGCAGAAAAACTTCTCTCCAAGTTGGAAGACCTTACATTATCGGGGAGGTCTATCATTCCGGTGCCATAAAAATCAACAACTTCGAAGGCACAAATCCGAAGCTGGTGAACGGTCAAAGAATCAAACATTATATCTCAGGTAATCCTATAAATGTTGAAACCAATGTTATTGAAACCGTAACCCTAGAGGAATACATAAGGGATACTTTCCAGAACGATCTAGCCTCCGAAAAGGAAGAGGTATGTGGTACGGTAAGTAAACCGACCCCAAAACAGCTCTAAAGGCAATTTTTCTCCGTTTTGGAATGTCTAGAAAAATAGAAAAATAAGTAGCAGTCCGGAAGAGACACGGGCCGTCCATGAGGGTGGAGAGCGCGCCCCCCCTGCCTCCTGGGCAGCAGATGTGCCTCCCGGACTCAGTTTTCTTGTATGTTACTCCTTTTGGTCGGTAAAAATTCATTATATAAACTCCCGAAGGTTTTGGCCTCTGTATCACGCAAAAATCCTTTGTTTTCGTTTCGAGCTGCTGTTTTTGATAGATCTAGATCATTATGGCGTCCTCCAACATCCCCAAGGACAAGTTCTTCGAAAAGGTCATCAACCCCTACCTTGTGGAGGTGCTTCATCACCCTAAAACCATGGAGTTGCATGAGGGGTGCTGCACATCCGTGATGTTGAGGGGCCGAGGAGGACCGGATGCGTGGAGACAAGACTCAAAGCAATGGAGCAGCAAGTTTTCAAGTGCCAAGGTATGGTGGAACGAGGACTCAACGCCAACAACCTCAAGCTATACTCAAGGATCTTTGGGGAAGCTATCTCCAATCTTCAAAAGAAGATCGATCACGTCCAAGCCCAGATCTTTGACCTGCAAAACCAAAACTGTGAGTATGAATATAGATTCAGGAAGATGAGTTTGGCTGCAGATTTGAGTATCCCGGAGACTCGATCATCCATCTACGATGGTGAACCCATGCCTTGGAAGGTGGACGAGAGGCCTGCATCATCAACAACTCCTACATCACCACCATTGAAGAAGGAGACATAATCATAATGGTATGGGCACTCTCCTTGGCAACTGCCAAGCTTGGGGGAGTGACCCCGGTATAGTATCACCATCATTCCTATCTTTACCGTTTTTCTTAGTTCGATCCTTTTGATAGTATCTTGATCTAGTAGAATAAAGATAGCATGATCTAGTTGTGAGCTTTTGCCTTATGATCGTTACCCTTTGTAATCGAGTCCGTGAGCTATATAATAAAGATTAGTGTTGAGTCAAGGGCTTGATTTCCTCACCTCAGTCATGATAAAAAAAAGAAAACATAAAGAGTATCCAAGAGATCATATTGATCTTGTGGGAAGTAATGACTTCACATATATGAGTATGATAAATAAAAGATGTCAGAAGTTGACAAACATAGTTTCGGTCATCATTGCAATTAATAGGAAGTAATAAAAGAAGAGAGGCTTCACATACAAATATACTATCTTGGACATCTTTTATGATTGTGAGCACTCATTAAAGTATGACATGCTAAAGAGTTGATGTTGGACAAGGAAGACAACATAATGGGTTATGTTTTCTTGTATCCGAAATAAAGTATATTGTCATGGATCATCCAACATGTTGAGCTTGCCTTTCCCCCCTCATGCTAGCCAAAACTCCTCGCACTAAGTAGAAATGCTACTTGTGCTTCCATACATCCTTAAAACCAGTTTTTCCATGAGAGTCCACCATACCTACCTATGGATTGAGAAAGATCCTTCCAAGTAAGTTGTCATGTTGCAAAGTCTCTAAAATATGTATGATTTATTAGTGTGGAGGAAATTAGCTTTATACGATCTTGTGATATGGAAGTAATAAAAGCAACGGACTGCATAACAAAGGTCCTTCTCACAAGTGGCAATATAAAGTGAAGTTCTTATATGCTAAGACTTTGTGCATGCAACCACAAAAACACATGACAACCTCTGCTTCCCTCTACGAAGGGCGTATCTATTATTCTTGCCTTATAAGTGTCAAGGTGAAATCCACCTTTCCTTTTTACATTTTATCCTTTGGCAAGCACATTGTGTTGGAAAGATCCTGACATATATACCCACTTGGATGTAAGTTTTCATGATCTATTACTGCTGACATTACCCTTGAGGTAAAAGGTTGGGAGGCAACCCCCTAAGCTCCTATCTTTCCCTGTGTCCGATTAAAACTCCATAACCATAAGTATTGCGTGAGTGCGAGCAATTGTGAAAGACTATATGATAGTTTAGTATGTATGCTTGGTAAAAAGCTCTTATATTGACTCTTTCCGATGTTACGATAAATTGTAATTGCTTAAATGACCAAGATCAAAGTTTGTTACTTTCCAATGAAGTTTATGATTCATGCTTGATATTGTGGATGAATTGTTACTTTAGCATAAGAATCATATGACTATATATATATATATATATATATATATATATATATATATATATATATATATATATATATATATATATATATATATATATATATATATATATATATATATATATATATATATATATATATATATATATATATATATATATATATATATATATATATATATATATATATATATATATATATATATATATATATATATATATATATGTTGCTGTTATGAGAATGATCATGATGCCCTCATGCCCTCATGTCCGTATTTTGTTTTTATCGACACCTCTATCTCTAAACATGTGGACATATTTTTCGATACCGGCTTTTTCTTAAGGAGAAGTGAGGTCTAAGCTTGGGGGAGTTCATACGTCCATTTTGGATCATGCTTAGATGTTGATATTTATTGCTTTATGAGTTGTTATTACACGTTATGTCACAATACTTATGCCTTTTCTCTCTTATTTTACAAGGTTTACAAGAAGAGGGAGAATGCTGGCAGCTGGAATTCTGGGCTGGAAAAGGAGCCAACTCTAGAAACCTATTCTGCACAACTCCAAAAGCCTCGAAACTCCACAGAACTCCATTTCAGAAAATATAAAAAATATCTGGCGAAAGAAGTTCACGAGGGGGGCCACCGGCTGTCCACGAGGGTGGGGGCGCGCCCCCCTCTCAGGGCACGCCCCCTGTCTCGTGGGCCCCCCGAAGGCCCCCCGATGCCCATCTTCCCCTATATGAGGTGTTTTGACCTGGAAAAATCAGGAGGAGGCTTTCGGGACCAGACACCGCCGTCTCGAGGCGGAACCGAGGCGGAAACCAATCTAGGGCTCCGGCAGAGTTGTTCTGCCGGGGATACTTCCCTCCGGGAGGGGGAAATCATCACCGCCGTCATCACCAAAAACTCTCCCATCTTGGGGAGGTCTATCTTAATCAACATCTTCACCAGCACCATCTCCTCTCAAACCCTAGTTCATCTCTTATATCCAATCTTTGTACCCAAACCTCGGATTGGTACCTGTGGGTTGCTAGTAGTGTTGATTACTCCTTGTAGTTGATGTTAGTTGGTTTACTTGGTGGAAGATCATATGTTCAGATCCATTATGCATATTAATACCGCTCTGATCATGAACAATATTATGTCTTGTGTGTAGTTACTTTTGTTCCTGAGGACATGGGAGAAGTCTTGCTATTAGTAGTCATGTGAATTTGGTCTTCGTTTGATATTTTGATGAGATGTATGTTGTCTCTCCTATAGTGGTGTCATGTGAACGTCGACTACATGACACTTCCGCATTATTTGGGCCTAGAGGAAGGCATTGGGAAGTAATAAGTAGATGATGGGTTGCTAGAGTGACAGAAGCTTAAAACCTAGTTTATGTGTTGCTTCGTAAGGGGCTGATTTGTACGTTTCATGCTATGGTTAGGTTTACCTTAATACTTCTTTTGTTGTAGTGGATGCTTGCATTAGAGGTTAATAATAAGTGGGAGGCTTGTCCAAGTAAGTACAGCACCCAAGCACCGGTCCACCCACATACCAAATTATCAAAGTACCAAACGCGAATCAGATGATCGTGATGAAAACTAGCTTGACGATAATTCCCATGTGTCCTCGGGAGCGCTGTCCTTCGTATAAGAGTTTGTACAGGCTTGTCCTTTGCTAAAAAAGGATTGGGCCACCTTGCTGCACCTTATTTACTTTTACCTTTGGTTACTTGCTACCAATTACCTTATCACAAAACTATCTGTTACCTATAATTTCAGTGCTTGCAGGAAATACCTTACTGAAAACTGCCTATCATTTCCTTCTGCTCCTCGTTGGGTTCGACACTCTTAATTATCGAAAGGACTACGATAGATCCCCTACACTTGTGGGTCATCAAGACTCTTTTCTGGCGCCGTTGCCGGAGAGTGAAGCGCCTTTGGTAAGGAAAAATTTATATAGTGTGCTGAAATTTATTGTCACTTGTTACTATGGCTCAAAATCCTTTGAGGGGCTTGTTCGGGGTATCTTGCTGGTGAGTCCAAGCTGTCAGCGGTGGTAACGTTTTTTTCGCGAAATACAGAGGCCCTTTCGGTGGGTCCCAGATGTCAGGTGGAGGAATCATTATTTTGAGGAGGCATTTCCTTGTGTGCGGTCGTGGACCCAGCTGTCAGCCTCTCTACATACAGTCCACTTCAGATGCATGTCAGTCCTTGACCACGTTGACCAGGCTGCACTAAGAGCACTAGAGCGGTGTACGATAGCGAGGCCTAGGAAGGGAACGACACGGAGGCAGGGAAGACTCGGTAGTTGTTTCCCATGCGGAGGGGAGTACGACTGTACGAGGGTTCACTAGTTCGTCTGCCATCGCCGGAAAATAACAGCAGGTGTGGGTGAGTAGAGGGATGTGTAGGCCAGCGATGGGAGTATGGTGGGGCGGTGAGGCCTGTGCGGCAGCACAGCCGGCCGCGGGGAGGAGGGAGCACGCAGTCCCGCCGGCGCTTGTTTGAGCGACTGGAGCAGGAAGAGCAGAGATTGAAGAAGCACGACGGCCATTGGATGGACATCCAACAGTCACTGCTTGTGCGTCAACCATTTTTTTAGGAAAGCCTCAAATCTGTGGAAAACATCATACAGCCCATCTGCCATTATTTCTAATAATTTACAGCCCATTTGCTAATTCTTAAGGGTTTTTTAGCCCATATTCTTTTTGTTAGTATTACAGCCCATATTGTGGCCACGATTAAAAAATTATACGAAATTTTGCATATTTTGGTGCGGTCCGAACTGTTTTTAATCCCAAAATTTCGAGTCACATTCAAACTGATTTTAGAAATAAATGTATATCAATATAAAATCCAACTAATTGTCCACACATAAAAATCAATGGAATTTAAAATCTCGAATTGAAAGAAAGAAATTTGAAACTAATTGTCGGTTTGATGTGTTTTAAAAATGTACAGCCCATTTCTCATTACTGATAGGCCATTTTCTTGGCCAGCCGAATGAATCTCTCCTTGTCTTGAAAGATTTGCAGCCCAACAGGCCCGACAAAGCGACTTGCTTGGCAAATCACAAAAAAACTAGGCTGTGGCCGTGGACCCAGCTGTCAGCCTCTCCACGTACAGTACTCTGCCGATGGAAGTCGTTCGTCGATCACATTGACCACGCCGCGTCGAGAGCACCAAGGCAGTGGACGACGGCGAGGCCTAGGAAGGGGACAACGCGGAGCTGGGAAAGACGTGGCAATGGATGCCCACGCGGAGAGGAGTACGAGGGTTCACTGGTTCGGCTGCGATGTGAGGTTGCCGTCGCCGCAGAATAACAAGTGGTGTGGATGAGTGGAGGAATGGCCTGGCCAGTGGTGCGAGTAGTATGGGGGCGGTGAGGCCTCCGCGACAGCACAGCCGGCCACGGGAGGCAGGAGCAGGCGGCACGACCGGCGCTGCTTTGGCTGGCTGGAGCAAGAAGACCAGAGGTTGAAGAAGCACTATGGCCGTTGGATGGACATCATACGGTCACTAGAGCTAGAATCATTTATATTGACTAAGTTGACAAAGCACTCCATCCCCATCAACTTAGTTGGCCCACAAGTCAGCCTCCCACTATGGTGGGTCCCAACTAGCAGGGAGTCGCACACGAAGAGGTGTATGAGGGTTAACTGGTTCTGGTGCGGTGTGGTTTGACAGTCGGTGGTGAAGGACAGGAGGTGTGGAGGGGTGGAGGGATGGCCTGGCCAACTGTGGAGTAGCACTTCACAGCGAAGCGTGCTAAGCAGATCTGCTAGCAGCAGGAGGCGTGAGCAGGTGGTCCCGGTGGCGCAGGAGGAAGAAGACGAGAGATTGAAGATGGATGACGGTCGTTGGATGTAAATCCAACGGCTAACATGTCAGAATCATTTGTTGACTAAGTTGACAACGACTTGCATTGGCTTCGGCCTATTGGCCCACATTTCAGCCTCCAAAAATGTGGCACGTATTCAACCCATTTTTTAGAATTTCCAGTCTTTTTTTGCGGGGTAGAATTTACAGTCCATTTGATCTTTTTTTTAATTACAGTCCCTTGGCTGGGCTGGGTGAACAAATAATGTAGCGTCCATGCGGCCATTTATGTTTTTCCTAAAAAATTATGGGCCATTTGCACTTTCTTGAAATACACGATTTTGCTGGGCTGATTCTAATTATAATATTGGGGTGGGCGCAGCAATGTTATCAAAAAATAAATAGGGGCTGAGCATTTT
>LR738710.1:207131400-207218254 GCA_902687465.1 Secale cereale
GAGCGACATCGCATAAAGGGCTTATAAATAACAAGAATGCCACAGTCGGACGTCTGAGCGACATCGCATAAAGGGCTTATAATGAAAATAAATAACAAGAATGCCGCAGTCGGACGTCTCAGCGACATCACATAAAGGGCTTATAAATAACAAGAATGACACAGTCGGACGTCTGAGCAACATCACATAAAGGGCTTATATAAATAGTAGTATAACGGTGAAATATTCCAGGTAGTAAATCAATACAGAGATAATTGATTAGTTCATCTACCCAAAATGAACTTGACAAAATCACCACTCTTGTTACTATCAAGAATTTACTAGAGACGGCCACCGGGGTTGTCACGAAGATTGACCCTAGGCCATAAGCATGGCTACTCGGAAGATTTGACTCTGCAGAGCTTGTACTATTAAATCATAGCCAACGGATTCCACTAGCCACAGGGACTAGTTCCGTCTACGGTGTTTTAGCAGAAACCCAACTGACCAGTACACACCCATTTCACATCCCGCTGTCCGGAATCACCCGTGACAACATTCATGAAGAACTTTAAGGCGGGGAGGCTACAACCTCAAATAGCATGGGATCAATTTATATATGCGCGCTCTAAGGGGTGCCCCCCTCTCGGTCCCAACCGGAAACATCCATACCCCCTGACCGGATGACAGGCTTTAATCCAGGGCCATGGAACCCTCATCCCGGCCCCTCTATTTGGTGTGTACTCGGAAAGTGGTTTGCAACTGACTAGACCGAAATCATAACAGATGGCATATGACAGTACCAAAAAGGAGATGAGCGGGATCACGACATTGATCCTCGCTGATACTAAGTTAACCATCTACTGGCACGCTCCAACAATACCAGTACACCACCCATCATGTCACCACATGATCGAGGTGGTTCAACCATTATCATACGGGGCTCACCCGAAGCTTGCTTGCATGAAATATAACCATACACAAATGCTTATATGACCATGCTATGAAAAGAACTACTCGAGCAAACATGCAACACCGTGGGCATCTATCGTCTTGCAATCCCCCATGAGAAAAACACGACCGTTGGCGCCCACCGTGGGGCAAGCTATTGCTGGTTTCGTAGTCCGGGCGGGACCCTTTTCATCATCCTCACCGCAGCGTCGCTGTTGTCTCTCCGGCCGCGCTCGAGGGCTCGACATCGACTTTCCCCTAGGGTGGTCGTGCGAGGCGACGCACCTTTGTCGTCGTCGGCCTCGCCATCTTCATCACCGTCGCGACGTCACCGCCTATTCGGCGCCGGTCAAGGGCTCGACATCAGCACGCCCTTGGCGTGTCCATACTGGGTGGTGCGTCTTCGTCACCTGTCACGAGTCCGCGCGCCGCCTCGGCCCCGGCACTGCACCGCCTCTGTCCCCGCGCGTGCGTCGCCACCGTCGCGATGCCGGGCGTTCGTCCGTGCGTGCGCCGCGCACGATGCCTCGGTGCTTGGTTTTACTATCTCCTGCCGACATTGATCATGAGAAATTCTACAGGGCCATGCATACCAGGAGCATGTCAGTGAATTGGTCATTTATGAGTCGAAGGGAAATCCAGCTTCGATCTGAAGCGGACTATCTTGAGGAGTTATGTTCAATTTGGTCTGACTGTCACCATACTGCAATTATTTACTCGAGGGAAGAGGGAATTCTGGAGAGAAAGATTCCCACCGTGCAAGCAACTTATAGGGGAGTGGGAATGCAGGCAACAAGAATGATCTTTGTCCCTAGACCACCTGCCAAACCTCCTGAAGATTATGATAATTGTATCCTTGTTTTCGTAAGAATGCAGACTATTACTCCAGCATCATCTCCAAGCTGTGCGCTTACCACGTTGAAGCCACTGTTTGAGATGCTACATCTGTCGATGCGAGGAAACTACGGTGCGCTGTCTGATTCTTCACATTGTCCTCTGCATTCACACCTTGGTCGTTTTTCCGTGCTTAAATGGTATCTTCAAATTACACTCATTTCTCTAGCCACACCCCAGGGCCAGTGCAGTTGTGAACATTTTCAACCTTGGATCAGTAGCACAAAGGTACTATATTTCACTGACTTCGCCAATGGAAGTCGACATATGTCCCAGTTACATTTTCATGCTTGTCATAGTGGCAGCCGGACAGTGACTTGGGAAACATCTTCTATTGGCACATTGCATACACATGCAGGTTGTATGGCATATCTGAATCTTATTAACATTACTTTGAGATGTTCAGAAGCAATACATGCAGTCCATGTGACCTACAAGAGTATACAGTCTTATGTATCCTATATGGTGCATGCTCTTGCACGTAGTATTCCTATGGGTGAGAAATTCCAAAAGAAAATTCAGCTTATGCGCGTGTCAGTGCACCGGGAAATTTTCAGAGAAGGGGATTTTAATGGGAGTGTCTGTTTCACTTGGGAATGCAATTCTGACCAGCCTCAGCAGGCTTGCTGTTGTACACTCAACCAAGTTTATCGCAAGCTGGACAACTTCATTTCATTGTCAGTTGAGCATCAATTGTCACTCACTGAACCTGAACCTGGAGTGGACACATGCAAGCATGAACAAAAAACTGGTTATTCAAGAGTTGGAGTTCGACTTATTATCCTGATCATCATAACCCTTCTGAACGATCTACCAGAGAAATCCTTGCTTGACGATGCTACTGGAACCATTCACCATTTGATACGGACACCTATTGGTACTGAGTTGCGGCAACATGACCAAATAGCTCATAGGGACAATCCCATTCATTAGTTAGTGAAGCAACAAATGTCACTCTCTGAACCTGATGAGAACGCAAACATGCATGAACACATCCAAGTTGCAAATGTGCGCAGGTCATGGGACCCTGGGAGCGCTACCAAGCCAACTTCTCATCTTCAGCCGGCCAAAAATGTAGTGGTGATGGTCAGCAGCAAGGAAGCACGAGCCATGGGTGGAATGGTGTCTTGTACCCTCTCCTGCCAAGAGCATGTTCAAGAAGGGGGGTCTGTCATCGTTGTCACTGCCGGCTTCGCGCAACACTCCGTCGACAGCTTCAACGCCTACTGCTTTCTCGGCATCTCCTTCGACTCGGGCGCCATCGTCCACGACTACTACTCCCACATCATTCCAGCCAGCATCGACTTCAGCTCCCACGGCAACTTCGAGCTAGTCAAGGACCATCGAGTGCAATGGGATCCAGGTGGTTCTCGGCGGTGTCGGCTTGAGGTCAAGCCGAATCTCAAGGAAGGGGGGATGTTAGGAGCCCACCTTGCCTATATGGGCTTGCCCCGTCCAGCTCATGGGCCTGGCCCGCTTAAGAATCCCCAGACTACAAGTACGCGAGAGGAGCCGACAAAGGAGGGCATCCAGTGGATCACCGAACCGGCGGCGGCGGCTATCTCTTCTTCTTCCCCTCGCTTCCCTCTTCCTGTATCCTAGTTCATGCTTGTAATTAGGGCTAGCTACTGTAATTCGTGCTTGTAATCGAGAGAGACATCTAGTTCCTTACATCTGGTATCAGAGCCAGTCCACTACCTTTCCCCCACCCAATTTTCCCCAATTTTTCTTCCACACCGATTCATCCGTTCCACCGGAGACGACGCTATGCCTGCCGACTTACCACCGGAGTGGGATGCCATGTCTGCCAAGGTGCAGTTGTTGTGGTATCTCGAGAGATTATGCACTAAGGCGGAGGAGATGAGCTCGGCGTTGGGTATTGCACGCGTCGGTGACCCTCCCGTGGTTACCTCGCTTGTCGATCCGGCGGCCTCAACCACGACGCATGTCTCGTCCACGATCGTCCCCGACGTCTCCTCCAACACCAAGGCCTAGGAGGTCCTCCAGGTCGTCCATGATGCGCCCCCTGCGTCCATCGCGATGGCGCACGTCGACTGTTCGACGGATGGATCAAACGAAGTTGTCGCCATCAACATCGTCAACAAGGTCTCAACTGCTATCTTCCCCGAGCATTCCGTCTTCCCGAACGACAAGGAGGTCGAGCAGTTGCCTTCGTGTGCGGTCACTGAGGAGGACGCCGCCCCTGTGGCGATCACAGCTGATGCTCTTGCCCAACTGGGTTCTCCTGTGACAACAGTGGCGTACGACAGTGTCGTCGTCAGTGACGCCAACAACTGTGTTGCACCTGCGCCGACCATGTGTTCGACGGAATTCTCGAGTCGAGATGTCATTGCGGCGATGTCTGTGCTTGCCACAGCTGTGACACCTGAGTCGTCCTCGGCCATTGTCGACTTTGTCCCTGAGCTCACTTCCTGTGATGCGGACGTTGAGGCCTTTGACATTGGTGCCAATGGTGTTGATGCACTGACACCCACCACAGACTTGACTGACTGCCTCGGCGACAACCTCAACCAGGGGAGTGAGGTTTTACCCATGTCCTACTGTGTATTTGGTAGTTCTCATGGAGGAAAGTGTTGGAAGCATCCATGGCCACCACCACAGGTTATGTCACTAACGGGGATCTACGATACTGCACCGATTCCTATGGAGCAACAGTTCTGTTCCCAGTTACTTTTTCATAGTGATCAGAGTGGTGGTTCTAGCTGTATGACTTGGGATCCAGGAGAGTTACTGAATTGCACTCGATGATCACACAAGGTGAACGATGAGCTCTTTGGGTACAAAAATGCATCTATTCAGAGTTTGCTTCGTCAACTAATAGTGGATTCGACTAGAATTGAAATTGACATGACTTCTCCAAAAATCCATGGTCCTGCTTCACAGTCAACTGATACAGTTGCGACTGATGTTCTTAATGATTATGAAGAGCAACACGTTTCTAGGGACAGGACAATTCTTACTGCTAGTAGTGGTTCACAATGGCATGTTATGTGTATCATTGTGGAGTTCGGTCAGTGCTTCTCTCGGATTGTACAAATTGAGTGGTTGTTTCCTATTTGTCTGAAGATGATGACGCGGTGCTTGGTTTTACTATCTCCTGCCGACATTGATCATGAGAAATTCTACAGGGCCATGCATACCAGGAGCATGTCAGTGAATTGGTCATTTATGAGTCGAAGGGAAATCCAGCTTCGATCTGAAGCGGACTATCTTGAGGAGTTATGTTCAATTTGGTCTGACTGTCACCATACTGCAATTATTTACTCGAGGGAAGAGGGAATTCTGGAGAGAAAGATTCCCACCGTGCAAGCAACTTATAGGGGAGTGGGAATGCAGGCAACAAGAATGATCTTTGTCCCTAGACCACCTGCCAAACCTCCTGAAGATTATGATAATTGTATCCTTGTTTTCGTAAGAATGCAGACTATTACTCCAGCATCATCTCCAAGCTGTGCGCTTACCACGTTGAAGCCACTGTTTGAGATGCTACATCTGTCGATGCGAGGAAACTACGGTGCGCTGTCTGATTCTTCACATTGTCCTCTGCATTCACACCTTGGTCGTTTTTCCGTGCTTAAATGGTATCTTCAAATTACACTCATTTCTCTAGCCACACCCCAGGGCCAGTGCAGTTGTGAACATTTCAACCTTGGATCAGTAGCACAAAGGTACTATATTTCACTGACTTCGCCAATGGAAGTCGACATATGTCCCAGTTACATTTTCATGCTTGTCATAGTGGCAGCCGGACAGTGACTTGGGAAACATCTTCTATTGGCACATTGCATACACATGCAGGTTGTATGGCATATCTGAATCTTATTAACATTACTTTGAGATGTTCAGAAGCAATACATGCAGTCCATGTGACCTACAAGAGTATACAGTCTTATGTATCCTATATGGTGCATGCTCTTGCACGTAGTATTCCTATGGGTGAGAAATTCCAAAGGAAAATTCAGCTTATGCGCGTGTCAGTGCACCGGGAAATTTTCAGAGAAGGGGATTTTAATGGGAGTGTCTGTTTCACTTGGGAAAGCAATTCTGACCAGCCTCAGCAGGCTTACTGTTGTACACTCAACCAAGTTTATCGCAAGCTGGACAACTTCATTTCATTGTCAGTTGAGCATCAATTGTCACTCACTGAACCTGAACCTGGAGTGGACACATGCAAGCATGAACAAAAAACTGGTTATTCAAGAGTTGGAGTTCGACTTATTATCCTGATCATCATAACCCTTCTGAACGATCTACCAGAGAAATCCTTGCTTGACGATGCTACTGGAACCATTCACCATTTGATACGGACACCTATTGGTACTGAGTTGCGGCAACATGACCAAATAGCTCATAGGGACAATCCCATTCATTAGTTAGTGAAGCAACAAATGTCACTCTCTGAACCTGATGAGAACGCAAACATGCATGAACACATCCAAGTTGCAAATGTGCGCAGGTCATGGGACCCTGGGAGCGCTACCATGCCAACTTCTCATCTTCAGCCGGCCAAAAATGTAGTGGTGATGGTCAGCAGCAAGGAAGCACGAGCCATGGGTGGAATGGTGTCTTGTACCCTCTCCTGCCAAGAGCATGTTCAAGAAGGGGGGTCTGTCATCGTTGTCACTGTCGGCTTCGCGCAACACTCCGTCGACAGCTTCAACGCCTACTGCTTTCTCGGCATCTCCTTCGACTCGGGCGCCATCGTCCACGAATACTACTCCCACATCGTTCCAGCCAGCATCGACTTCAGCTCCCACGGCAACTTCGAGCTAGTCAAGGACCATCGAGTGCAATGGGATCCAGGTGGTTCTCGGCGGTGTCGGCTTGAGGTCAAGCCGAATCTCAAGGAAGGGGGATGTTAGGAGCCCACCTTGCCCATATGGGCTTGCCCCGTCCAGCTCATGGGCCTGGCCCGCTTAAGAATCCCCAGACTACAAGTACGCGAGAGGAGCCGACAAAGGAGGGCATCCAGTGGATCACCGAACCGGCGGCGGCGGCTATCTCTTCTTCTTCCTCTCGCTTCCCTCTTCCTGTATCCTAGTTCATGCTTGTAATTAGGGCTAGCTACTGTAATTCGTGCTTGTAATCGAGAGAGACATCTAGTTCCTTACACGCCGCCTCTCCGACCGCGTCCCCAGCCCGGCTCCTCCGGCTGCCCCCGCCCCGCTCGCCTCCTGGCCGCGCGCCGCCGCATACGGGTCATCCGCTGCTCCGCGCCCGGCTACCGCTTCCAGCGGCCGCCTCTGCGACCGGCCGCCTCACGCGCCGCCCGCCCGCTGCTCCCTTAGGCGCGCTATTCCGCTTGCTCCGCCCGCGCCGTCTGCCGCCCTGGCCGGCTGCTCCGCCTGCAAGCCGGTTGTTGGCTCGTCAACCACCCGCTCCCTGCATTGCTCGAAGAAGAGCGTGTGCAGCCGGGCACAAGAAAGAAAAAGAGGCGAGGCCGTTTGCCCATGAGAGGAGAAAAATAAATGAGGCCGGGTGGAAAAGCTGGGCGCTGTCTGGCTTGTGCCCGGCTACTGTACGAGCACTGTCCAAAGCAGCGTATTGCTGGTGTCCGGGCAGTGTACGAGCAGTGTCCATCCACTGTTTGAGCCCTGTACGACAAGTCGGTAGCAGTAACAGTGGGGCACGTCGTCAACAGGGTACGACGTGCAGGGGGCAATGGTTGCTATGGCCATTATCTGGGTTGTGCACGGGATGTGTCTGGACTATGCATGGATAGCATGGATAGCGCATGGGCAATGGCTGGCTAGTGTATGGCCGTTGGTTTAACCATTGTAAGACTTGTATCTAGCTAGCTTGCATAGATGATATATGAAGGAGCGAATGCGCGTTTCGGCCGGAGCAAGGCACAATGCGGGGAGTAGACGCGAGCGGCGCGTGGTTGAGTGCGGCCGACCGAAGCGAGGCACCGCGCGTGGCACGCGCGGTCGAACGGCCTGCGTTGCCGTGGTGATGAAGATGGCGAGGACGCACCGCCCCTCGCAGCCACTCCGGGGGCATGTCGATGTCGAGTCCCCGACCGCTATCAGAGAGAAGGCGCTACGCCGCGGTGGTGAAGACGAAGATGGCGAGGCCGACGACGAAGGCGCACCGCCTCGTACAGCCACGCCGGGGGCGAGTCGATGTTGAGCCCTCGAGCGCGGCCGGAGAGACGACGGCGACGCCGCGGTGAAGACGATGAAGATGGTCCCGCCCGGACTGCGATTCCATCAGCAGCTTCGTGTGAAGGCAAGACTGCAGCCGGAATATCCTGGGATGGTTATGTGAATAGCACACGGTAGTTTAGCCAGGTTCGAGGCTCTCTGGAGAGATAACACCCCTACTCCTGCATGTCTGAGTATATCTGATATATCTGGTACAGAGAGGTGCTCCTGAAGCTGTATCTGGGATCAACGCCATGTATGTATGAGTGTATGAGTGTATGGCGTGGCTGGCCATGGCATGTGTCTGCATATGCATGAGCATGCATTGGCGAGTGGGTGCATGTGTGCCTCACTCGGACAAAACCTTTTGCGGTCGGCCGGCTGCTGGCAGCCGGATCCCTTTTTTCAGCCGGCTTATTCTCCAGCCAACATCTTAATATTTTCAATCTTTTCCTTCTTCTAGCACCCAGTCACTGACTTTTTTTTCTATCTTAGAGCATCTCCAACAGGCGCTGAAAAAGACGCGCGCGCGCTAAACCGGCGATTTCGCGCGCGTGGGAAAAATAACGCGCTCCAGCGGCGGTGGGAAAGACGCGCGCGCGCGGGAACCGCTTGCGCGCGCGCGCGAAACGGCGGCCTCTCGCGCGCCTTTTTTGCGGCGGCGCGCCCCGGGCGCCTATAAAACGCCGCGCGCGCGCCCGTCGTCGCTGCACCGCTCTCTCTCCCTCTCTCTTCCTCTCTCTCGCGCCCGCCGACCCCGAGCGCCGCACCGGAGCACCGCCGCCGCACCGGAGCACCGCCGCCGCCCCCGACGCGCCACCATGCCGCCGCGCCGCCGTTCTTCGTCGGGCTACCGCGACGTCCGCGAGCGCCCGAACGGCGGCGGCTTCTACGCCGAGATACGCTCCGGCGATCTCCGGCTTCCCCTCGGCACCTACGAGACGGCGCACGAGGCCGCCCGCGCGTACGACGCGGCGGCGTGGCGCCTAGGCAGGCCGCGTCGTCAGATGAACTTCGACGACGCCCGCACGCAGGCGTTGGAGCTCGCCCCGCCGCCTCGTCTACACACCGCACGAGATCGTGCGGAGCACACGGCGGCGCAGAACCGCCTCCTCGTCGCCCAGGAGGACGAGCGGCGCATGGCGGAGTGACGCCGCCTCCACCCGGAGGACGTCGTCGCCGAGCATCAGTTCTGGGAACGTCGCCGCGAGGACAGGCGTCGTCGGAGGGAGTTGGCGTGTCAGCAGTGCGCCATCCGCAATGCCGGCAGCCAAACGATCTTCGCTCCAGAAGATGACCGCTGGTTCGACATCTGGCTGTCGACCTCCTCCGACAGCAACAACGAAGGCGATGATGATGACTGGAGCGATTAGTTTTTTTTATGTTTTCGAACTATATATCTATCTATCTAGAACTATCTATCTATGTTTTACCTATGTTTTAGAACTATGTTTTTATCTATGTTGAACTATCTATCTTTGTATCTTTTTATTTTAATGCAATATAAAATATGAAAAAAAAAGTGTGCGCACGCTGTATTTTTTGGGCACCGCTGGAACAGCACGCGCGCGCTGCAAAATAGCGCTGCTGCTGGAGCCAGCACTACGCGCCGCGGCAAAACAGACTTTGCGCGCGCGGTAAATGGTTTTTTTGGGCGCGCCGCTAAGCGCGCCTGTTGGAGATGCTCTTACAACCGGCAAGGTACTTCGCTCTTTGTTATTTTCAGCCGGCCGCGTGCGAGCAGACGACCCTGCCTCTTCTTTTCTCCTTATGTCCGACTCCACGCGGCAACCGGAACCCTCCTTCTCTTTTTTTTGTCACAGCCGGCGATGTTTCTCCTTTTCCAGCCGTGCGCTGACTTTTCTCGAACAGCCGGCTTGACCCAGCGGGTGCGCGAGGCCGGCTGGTGGCGAGCCGGTCCCGGGAGCAGGCGGGCACGGCGAGGCCGGCTATCAACGAGCCGGCGGGCAGGACCGGCGCGAGGGCGCAGGCGGAGCCACGCGCTGGAGGCGGCGGCCGCGACCTAGCCGTGATGGAAGGCGGAGGCGGCGCATGGGGGCGGCGGTGACCCGGCCGGCTGGCGGGGGCGGACTGGAGGAGTGGCCAGCCGGCAACCAGCCCGGCTCAGTACGGGCGTGAGCACGCGCGGGGGCGGCCAAGGCATCGAGCAGTCGGCAACTGCGGAAGCGGGCCGTCTCGCGGAGGCCTTGGAGATAGCGCGAGGCGGCAGCCGGCCGAAGCGGCCAGCCGGCAGGCGGGCATGGCTGTGGAGGAGGCTTGAGCGCAGCTGGTCGGAGGAGGCGGAGCCGGAGAGCCAGCAGGTAGGACGCGTCGCGATGGACAGGCGGCCGCGCGAGGCGCGGCGCGAGAGCCGGCCCAGAGCAGGCCAGCCGGGTGCGAAGAGGCGGAGGCCGGAGGCGCACGCAGGAGGAGTGCAGGTGAGCCCGGTGTGGCCGATTGTCGACGCGCGCGAGGCGGAGCCGGCTGCAGGCGGGGCAGCAGCCGGACGAGCGAGGCGGGGGCGCGGGCTAAGGGGTGCCGTGGAAGAGCGACCGGGTGCGGAGCCGGTGGCTGCGAGCGGGGTCGGCTGACGGTGAGCCGACCACGCGAACACGGGAGTTGGGGAGCCCAGCGGAGGGACTTCGCGGAGCTGGCATGCCCCCGAGCCGCCGCTCGGAGTAGAGAAGACGGCGCAGCTAGGAGGCGTCACGGCCAGTCGTAGCGCAGTAGCCGGCGCCGAGGCGGGGCCACAGACAGCCGAAGGGCAGTAGCCGGCGCCGACGCCGGCGCCGGGTCGCTGGGCGGAGCTGGAGCACGGGCTTGATGCGGATGGGCACGGCGAACCACGGGCGCGGAGCACCGCTGACGCGGAAGCCGGACGCGGAGCGGCACCCGGCCAAAGGTGATGCCACGGGCGGACCGGGTAGCCGGACCGCGGAGTCAGCCAGCGTAGAGCATCAGTCCGGCCCGACCAACGCGGGCCATCCGGCGGAGCAGCTGGGGCGCTGTCTGGCTTGTGCCCACCTACTGTACGAGCACTGTCCAAAGCAATGTATTGCTGGTCTTCCGGGCACTGTACGAGTAGTGTACATCCACTGCTTGAGCCCTGTACGAGACGTCGGTAACGGTAAAAGTGGGGCACATCCTCAACAGGGTACGACGTGCAGGGGGCAATGGTTGCTATGACCATTATCTAGGTTGTGCATGAGATGTGTCTGGACTATGCATGGATAGCACATTGTCAATGGCTGGCTAGTGTATGGCCATTGGTTTGACCATTGTAAGACTTGTATCTAGCTAGCTTGCATAGATAGATGATATATGGAAGAGCGGACGCGCGTTTCGGCCGGAGCCAGTCACAACGCTGGGAGTAGATGCGAGCGGCGTGTGGATGAGTGCGGCCGACCGAAGCGAGGCACCGCACGTGGCGCGCGCGGTTGAATGGCCGGCGTTGCGGTGGTGATGAAGATGGCGAGGACGCACCGCCCCTCGCGGCCACTCCAGGGGCATGTTGATGTCGAGCCCCCGACCGTTATCAGAGAGATAGCGCGACGCTGTGGTGGTGAAGATGAAGTTGGCGAGGCCGACGACGAAGGCGCACTGCCTCGTACAGCCATGCCGGGGGTGAGTCGATGTTGAGCCCCCGAGCGTGGTCGGAGAGACAACGGCGACGCCGCGGTGAAGACGATGAAGATGGTCCCGCTCGGACTGCGGTTCCATCAGCAGCTTGCCCCACGGTGGATGCCATCTGTCGTGTTTTTCTCACGGGGGGTTACGAAACGACAGCTTCCACGAGGTGGCTTCGTTTGAGGGCAAGCTAGCAGGAATATTCATGAACGGGTATGTGAATAGCACGCGGTAGTTTACCCAGGTTCGGGGTTCTCTGGAGAGATAACATCCCTACTCCTGCATGTCTGAGTATATCTGATATATCTGATACAGAGGTGCTCCTGAAGCTGTATCTGGGATCAGCGCCCATGTATGTATGAGTGTATGGCGTGGCTGGCCGTGGCATGTGGCCGCATATGCCTGAGCATGCATTGGCGAGTTGGTGCATGTGTGCCTGCGTGAGAGTGTGTGGCGTGAGAGTGCCCCTTCCTGGATGGATGGATGAGTGCTACTATATATAAGGTGAGCTAGCTTATTAAGTAAGCTAGCTAATGACATGGGCAAGACATGGTGGGGTGTCATGCTTGTCCCCTGGGTCACTTCATAAATAGTGCCCAGGGACAAGTGACACTGTACATGATGGCCGAGGTAACGCGTGCATAGTGTCAGGTACAGCCGTCTTGTCCGTGGTATGGGTGTCTCGTCGGGGACTTGTCGGTGTAGCGGTCGACTTCGGGGAGCCGGCAGGTTGGCGCAGTCGGCAGCCGGCTGGTAGGAGCAGACGGACGGGGAGCAGTCGGACCGAGCGGGCGGGCGCCACCTCCGACTACCGTCTGGAGCCGGGCAACCGGGTGAAGAGCCGGCCCAAGCAGTCAGACATGGGGCCGTCTGGCGTGGCCTGAGCGGGCGGACTGAGGGGCCTTGCTAGCCCCGATGTCTGGGGATACCATATTGCCGTCTTCGGGGTACCCGTGGTCAATATCTCCGACAACTTCATATGCTCAATACTGCAAATCTGAAATTCAAAAGACATTCATATCTGAAAGTACTCTCAAAATACACAAAACACAATTCACAACCTGCAAATACTAACAACCCTAAGCTTCTCCTGACAATTCACAACCTGCCCGACTATTGGTCTGGGGGGGATCCCTCCGATTCCTCGGCGGCAGACAGCCGCCTCGTGAGACGATGTGAACGGCGAGGGAGAGGATGGCGGGGAAGCATCGTCGGGCCAACTGTTTTTCTCGTCTTGTAGTTGGGTTTGGTCGATGAAGACTCCACCGGCTCACTCTGGCACGACACCCTCACAAACGATACCATGTAGATGATCGATCCTTCAATCTCTGGTGGATGCTCCATTTGGGATCGATACTCCACAGTGAGCGCCACACATCCCAATGATGGTGGTGGATGCCAATGCTTAGATGGAGTAGGGTTGGTGTCGGTAATTTTTACTTGGCACCTCTCACTCTGCATATATGCCGGTTCCATCCGTACATTTGTGTAGTTCCACAAAAATGCAGCTGAATAACCCTGTTTGCACAGATAATGATAAGGCGTGATTAGATTATAGTGACATTAGTTGATGAAACATACACTAATAAACAAAAGAAAATATTACATCATACTGGAAATCGACCCAAGTCTCCCCGATACACCTTCTGCCAGTGATGAACATCAGTGTACAACGGTAGTACAAGGAGGGGCCTTGAGACATTCAAATCTCTATTTTTGTGCAGATCAACTAAAATTAAGCACCCCAGTTTGCAGAAACGCTTAAACATTAACAATGGGACTAGTTGATGAAACATACATTAACAAAGAGAAGCACTTTCTTTATCTACATTGAAAATGAAATGATATAGAGGACACTCGCTCTATTTTAAGTTTTTAACTGTATTATTACTTCATTTTATCAGTGACACTAGGGTCGAGCAGGTGGAAAACAAGGTGTATCATGCGTCGCAAGGATGAAGGTCGGGGGTGCTTAGACTGGGATGGTGAAGCTGGCTCTTTCAGTCCCTATCTTCCCCCTGATGTTTCTGTCGTAGCATTTGGGTTGTAATCCAAACTTGGTCGAGCTGGTGCTGCGTCACCCTACCTGCCTAGCTTATGTGGCGAACTTGTCTCCTGCTAGTACTCAGTCCGTTCTAGTAGTAATTGCATAACTGCCCATTTACACTGAGATGTTGTCGGATAATGGTTCTCTATGGTTGGGTTTCTTTAATGAAATCAGAGGGAACCCCCTCTTTCGATATATAAAAAAATAGTAGCACTAGTGGTGCGAAAACATTGCCCCAAATCAATAGTGTCACTAGATTAAGGTGCAAAATAATAACACTACTGCTTTATCATGGCAGTGCCAAAACAGTAGCACATGGGCGTGATCAACATGCAGGATCTTTGGCAAACGGTCAGACAAAAAAGGAACATACCTCGTGATGGGAACCATATCTGCAGTCGACGACATCGTAGAAGGGATGACACTAGCCACCAACATGGATGATTCAATTCATGGGAACTTTTGGTGGAGTTCACCTAAAATGAAGCAATGTCCCATGAGCTAGCAGCTTCTTCTTCTTCTTTCTTAAGAAAAGGGCTCCAGCCCGGGTTCCATTTCCATCAGGAAACGAAAAGAAGCAACTTATCTTAATGGGAAATTTAGCAGGACATGAAAAAAAGTGCCATTGATTCATATTACTGGAGGCATTGCATTGAAAACAACATTGGTTTAACGTGTCCTTACTTTAAACAGTGTGACTGCTACATTTTACCAGTGGCATTACATAAGAGCAGCTCGGGGCAACAAACACCAGAAGAGGATATCTGGGTTGGTCCCATTTTGGTTCGGGGTATAGTCACCTTATACTATGTGAGGCTATCAAATCTAGTGCTGGACTTACTTTGTTGACTTGTCCACCAGTCCCCACTTTCTTTCCCTTTTCAACCAATAGATCGGGTTTATATTGAGTTTGTACTACATTTCCGTTATTTCCCTATTAGACCTAGAGACCAGTTGGATAGCCAGTCTCTGCTACTTTTCGCCCCCATTATTTCCTCTTTCGACCGAGTCCTAGATTCAGGTAACAAATCTTCCCCCAGCCCCACTCCCTTTCTTCCTTGTTTGAACCAAGTACTACTAGATTCGAGTGCATGAACTAGTTTACCTCTTAACAGTAAAAATTTAGCTGGTTTTCAAATAGCCGATCGATCCTATCTACACGAGGGGTCCTGAGAAGTAGTAAAAGATGCAAATGCAGCGACCTCATGAGCTCGGGAAGTAGAGCAAGGCCGGTTTCGAAGGAAGTTATACCTGAGGGTCACCGGGATGTCGCTAGGTGGGTGGTGGGAGGCCAGATCTGCCCACACTACGGCAGCGAGGAAGAAGGGGTGGGAGGCCCTCCCTCGCCAGCAATGCTTGGGAGAGAACGGCAAGGCACGCTGATCGGGATGCGCCGGCAGTGGGGAAGAGCCGTCGCCGAGGACGACCGTGTGAACGTTGCACCTTCTCACCTTCCCCGGCGGAGAGGATCCGGCTGGATCTGTGACCAGTGGTGAGTAGAGAGAGAGAGTGTGTGGCCAGCGCTGTCGTGTTTAGATCCGGAGATGACGAGACAGTGTGAAGAGAGCAACACTAGCACGCAAGCGCGGAGGCTCCTAACTATATAGTGGATTACTAGTTTTGTTTTGTCTACCGGCTGGAGCCGGCTTGACCTCGGCAATGACTGTCGAGAAGTCTTCATGCACGTGCCCCGGAGGCATAGTTGTCGTCATTTTGATTTGAAGCACCAGATTATAACATATAACAAAAAAAATGCCACATGACAAGAAATCATAACCTCAAAGGAGAGAAGATGAATCACGACGGACAAACTAGACGAGGATCAAAGCTCAAATTAAAGATAAACTCGTAGAAAAGGGGTCCGTCGATAGATGTCCTAATTAACATAGCCGGCTTGACCTAGATGGCAGCCGAGTAGTCTTCATGCATGTGCTCCCAATGACTAGCCCATCTCAGTTGTCGATGTTTAACCCTCGCAGTGATCCGGAGCACATGACACCTAATTTTGCGAGATGACAACAAACCTTTTTTTAGATGTCTCACCAGAACTACAGCCATGTACAACACAGCCTGCACGATATGTAGAGGATAGCCAATCCAGGCGTGTATGCTGGAGTCTGGTCACATGCATGGACGAACTGATCTTCTGTGTCTTGCAGGGATCGTCTAGGTACCAACGTATGTACTTCTATTAACTCACCCGACTTGCGGGGCCAGGGAGTGTGCCTATGGTCGGTTCTCAATTGCGGTGCCACATGTGTGTGCAAACGCAATATGACGCGCGTTCCATTCGGAGAGCAGCGTGCCACACCGACTAACTGTCTGGGGTGCGACGCGAACGCGACGGGCTTGCTGTATACTCCGTACATGTGTACCGCCGTTTTCTTCAGGCTTTGCTCCATGGCGCAATCCATGGATACAAAATTAGTATACTGTACTATTTAAAAGTCGAGGGCGGGGCTTTCCCCGCGCGGTAGGCGGGGCAGTTCCGCCTAGTCGGTTCGACAGAGATGCGAGAAGATGAGGGAGTAGGCAGCTGCAAACGTAGGGCTGTGTGATTTGACAGTGAGTTACTGCTAGACAGGTGGGGCCTAGTGATTTGACTTGCCATTATCATTTTAACTACCAAGCCGGATTCCTGACCACCTCCATACAGGTGCCTCTCCCGATGCTCCACCATGTAGAGGCTGGATCTTGCTTGAGAGCCCACTCCTCCACTTTTTCCTTACCTCTTTCCCCCACATATGCAAACCCTAAACCCTAAACCCTAAACCCTAAACCCCACATATGCAAAAATGCCATGTAAAGCGGGCTTATAGCCCACTATTGTACTTGATCCTGCAGGTGCTAAGCCTGCCATATAGGCATAACGTCTTATGTGCTAAGTTAATTAAAAAGAGAGAGACTAGCTTGGTGACCCCAGGAAGAAACGGTGATAAGCGCGTGTACCTAGATGAAGCAAATTTATCAACAAAAAACTAAACACCTATGCATTGGGGACTTGAGTTGCTAAGCCACTTAATGCCCATAGCACCTCATCTAAGCACCATTTCATTGGAAGAGGTCACTCCTTGGCAGATGCAATAAATACTACGAAGAAAGAGATAGAGAAGTAAACAAAAAAATACTCTTATAGCCAACCTTATAGCTAACCTTGATGACTATGTATGACATGTCAACATCAGATAGCCTAACGCACCGTGTTAAATCTCCAAGGGCGCGACTGCGCGAGCGAGGCAACGGTTGTGGTAGGCGTGTCCATGATACGAGCTGCTGGCAGCCCTTGGATCTGAGATTGAACGGTCGCATGCTAAGTTGCTGAAAATTTGCAGAATAACCCTCCAGGATAGGATATTCACTCATAGGTCTAGAATCACACCATGCAAACATTTGATCTCAGATCCAAGGGCTCTCGGAAGCCTGTATCATGGGAGAATGGAAAGCTTCATATCACCTGTAATTTTCCCAACGCTTGACATGACATCGAAAGCCATTTAATTGGGCGTCGAGTAGACATGAAATCTAATTGGGCCCCCATAGTACTGTGCATGAATCCATTTATCCACCAGGCAAGTCACTGCCCTACCATTCGCACGCGCCCCCCCCCACTCGACATTTTTACAATCGACAAACTGCTCCAAGTCGTCACGTCCTTTCACATTACAGCAGTTCCGTAATCCTAACCCTCCTCCCAAATCCATGGCGTCCAAAATCTCCATGATCGGCGGTGAGTACAAGGTTTGAGCCATCACTGGCGATGAGTTCGATGTCATCCACACCCGTTCTTCTGCAACGGTGAAAGAATGCCCTGCTCGCTTCAAACGCATGTTCGAAAACTCAAACGATGAGTGGGTTGCTGGGCTAGATGTTGAGTACACCACGGTCGTGGGAAGTGAGTAGAAACTAAAGGAGGCAGAGAAGAAGAAGCCCGCCGTGATCCAGGTTTGCATGCATGACTTATGCTTGGTCTACCACATATGCCATGCCGACGTTGAGTGCGAGGAATTTAAGAACTTCCTCAAAGGTGGCCGAGTCAAATTTGTTACTGTAGACTTTAGGAACGACAAGGAAATCCTGGGTCGGATAGGTCTCGTTGTAGGCCAGCCCTTCAATCTCCAGAAGGAGCGCCTGGTGTCCTCCTCTCAGCCTTAAATGCTGACCCTGGCAGGAGCCATGGTTCATCCTATGTACGGTGAACTAAAGAAACCTCCGCACATGTTTCATCGTGCATGGCAGTGGACTGTACTAGATATAGACAACATCCACTGCGCTGCAATGGATAGCTACCTTTGTTTCAATATCTATAAGGGTTGGACGAAGAGCAAGAGCCAAGTGTGTAGTTCAAGCAAAGAAATATCGCCCACGAGGAAAAGGGACAAGGACAAAGTCGAGGACGTGGACGAGGACTCCAAGTAAGGTGGAAGTGTCGTTGCTCATGGTGGTTCTAATGCAGTGTCTACCGAATTAGTTGCTTAGTTTAATTCTGGTGTGCTTAGTTTTATTTGAGGGGTGTGTTGTGCTGAGCCCCCAGCAGAACTATGTTATGTTTCTTCTCGTTATATTTCATACATTTCATCTTTTAGTTGGTATAGTACCACCACTCATTTCTTGACATTATATACGTACAATATATATATGGCCAACATCATATAGCCAATAGTTTAGTTGTCAAAGAATTTTAGGGTGCTTAGTTTTGTCAAAGAATTCTAGGGTGCTTAGTTTTATTTGAGGGGTGTGTTGTGCTGGATACCATTAACTTATCATTGTGAGAATCTGCTTATTTTTTTCATGTAACAAGGTCAACGGGTTTGACGTGAAAATAACAATGTCTAATGGCATTTCTAAGCAAACATCTAACTTAACGATGGCATTTTTTAGATATCTAATTTCATTTTTGAGCAGGCATCTCACGGATCGATGTCATTTTTTGAGTAGTTGTAACTTCTAATGGCAAAACTGAGTAGTGATACACAACTAGTGGCATAAATAATAAGAACCCAAGAATTAAGTAGGGCTAATTTTTTTATTTTTTTATTTCTTTATACCTTTATGTGTGAAACAATATACGCTGCCTCCCGCCAGATTTTCTTTACAGAGGGAACATATAACTATATGAGTGACCTGTTAAATTTTGGAATTATTCCGGGTTCGTTTGGCCTTTTTATACATTAATTGAGTTTCTGGTCATTTAATGTGCATAATTCAAATTTGTACTACAAGCACATGCTCCCGTGCACCAAAGTTGACTGAAAAATCACATGTGTGTCCTCGGGTGAATTTCTAGGTCCCATGCAAGAAATGGGAATGAAATTCAAATATCCGGGCATCGTGGTTCGGCCAAGAACATTGAGAAGCTTGGTTTTAAAATTCTTGTAAATCCAAAACACGCCTGAAAATCATGAAACTTGGCATGGTGTCATGTCATGGTACTACCATGCTGTGTTAAAAAATTGCAGAGTAGGAACATGTTTTGGTATAAAATTCTTGCAAACCGGAGCTTCTCTCAAGAAGGCTCATGGTTCTGAGAGGGAACGTGTCACCTTTGTGTGCATAATTCAAATTTTAAATACAATCACATGCTCCAGTGCACTAAAGCTAGTTGAAAAATCACATGTGTGTCCTCGGGTAAATTTCTAGGTCCCATGCCAGAAATGGGAATGAAATTCAAACATCTGGGCGTCATGGCTCGGCTGGAAACATTGAGAAACTTGGATTCTTAATTCCTGTAAATCTGAAACATGTCTGAAAATCATGAAACTTGGCTTGGTGCCATGACATGACAACAACATCCTGTGGTAATTTTACTGTCCGATTTGCGAAGGCGTGCACATTAACAATCAACAAAGTCATTTTGGAACAAGTGCTGTCACGTTACAATCGGAAACACAAGTACTATTGAAACCATGGCTGTTCTATTTACCATTTACGTGACGCCACGCGTACCCTTTTATTATTAGCTAGGAGCCGCCATGCAGGGTAGCTATTTGAGTATGGGAGGCGTGCGATCAGACCCCTGCGCGTGCTTATCGGGAGGAGAGCCCTTTGACCTCCATCTGCCGTCCACCTCTCTCCCAAGGTCTCCATTAATGGCGCCCGAGCCTCTGTTTAATGGCGTGGCAATGTCTCACTCGAATGAGATGTCACAGCCTGGTTTTTGGCCCTTTTCTTTTTCTTTTTGATTTATTGGTTTTTGCTCTATTTTTCTTTTTGGAGTGGTTCTGTGGCCTTGTTACCTGGGAAATCATCCTCTTTTTCCCTCCCAAGCGGCTCATCATTCTCAAAACCTTGCCAAGATCATGTCACTCCACTGCTTGACCAAACCCTAATTTCTTTTTCTAGGGAATATTCCTTTTTCTATTAAAGGAATAACCCTGTCTGCCCTAGGTTGTGAAGCAACCTATATTTCCGTCACTCCTAAAATTTCCCAAATAATTTTAATAAATTGTTTGGGTCATATGTTTCTCAAATATGGAAAAACATTTCATTGCCATGTTAAAAAATAATCCTCCAATAATCATTTTTCTATTCTTCCCTAAATGGCACTTTGTGAAGCAAGTGCTATTTAACTTTGGCCAATTGAATCCAAACTCCTTGGCATATTTTCAGGTCCATATCATTGACATGTGCCAATTTTCACACTCATTTGCCTAGTGAATATTTTTCAATGATTTTCCAAAGTTTCTGTCCAGAAAGGAACTTTGTGAAGGAAGTATATTGTAGGCATGTCCAAATGAGATGAAACTTGGTCACATCCTTCATTTGACAAAATAATGAGTCTCTGCCAAATTAGAGCTCATGGAGATCATCTATGTGAGCTCAGCTCCAAATCTTGTTTTCTGGTAAATTTTTAACTTTGTAAAGCAACCCTATTTTACCTTGCTTCATTTGAGCTGGCAATTTACCAGGACATTCTTACATTTACATCTGCTCCCTCCACCATGTTTTGGCTCAATCCACTTACCCATTTACCCTCAGTAAATTTTCTAAGTTGCTGGCTAGAATGGAGCCTTGTGAAGGAAGTGCCACTTTGGTAACTCCAAACGGCATGAGCTTTTTACAGAAGCTCCATATGGTCAAACAATCCCTCTACACCAAAATTCAGCTGAAGTGGTTACTCCAAGAGAGTGTTACTTCATCATCTTATTTCTAGACCAGATTTGGCAGTTGCAAAGCAACCATATTAAATCTTGGTCCATTTCCTGCCAAACTCCCCAGTATGGTAGTTCTTCCTAAGCAAATCACTCCACACAACTTGTTTGCCTCTAATCCTACCTCTATTGATCACTATTTCATGATCAAGTTTACTGCAGTAAACTTTAGAGGTAGATTTCTATTTAACCATATCACATTTCACCAAGTTATCACCGCATGGTAAACCTATATTGGACGATCTTACCACTAGACAACATTTGGCAAACAGTGTTGCACTATGTGCACCAGTGCGTGTGGTGACCACCGCCCTCGCATGCAGTAAGCATGCTCTGGCTCGACCCCGGCGCTGTGCTCGTCCGTTCTCTCCTCGTCTCGACCTCCATCCATGTCCTGTAGCCTCCTCGTGATCGTCTGCGTTGCCCTGACCCCTTGCCCCCTCTGTCCGCTTCCCCGTCGGTGCTCATCGTTGCGCGCCCATGAGTGCACTGTGGGCGACCGAGCTTCAGCGGCGTTCGACCATTTCCCTCCTGTGCGCTCGGCCCCTCCTACACATTAAGACACTGTGGCTCCTCCGCACCCACCCCCCTCGTCGCCTTCCCGCACCCTCCCGTGAGCTCTCTACCTCGCGAGCATCTTGGCTGCACTCGTGCGGCGGTTACCGAGCTCGGTCCTCTCGCCCCGCCTATATAAAGGCCACCCGAGCCCCTCCTTGCATCACCAGCAGCCTCCCCGTAGTCCACTATCCCTCCCCAGCCTCTCTTTTGAGCTCGAGGAGCTCTCTGTGACCACCATCGCCGCCATGGCCGCCGCGGTGATCCGCCTAAATCCCGGCGTGCCGCGCCTCCTCTTCCCGTTCCAGCACCACCAGAGCACCCCCCACCTCGCATAGAGCCTCCCCCACCCCTCCACGAGTCGCCGGAGCCCCTGTGGTCGCCGTCACCATGACCGGCCGCTGCCTCCTCTGCTTGCTGTAGCCGCGCGGCGCCGCCGTTCTGTCTCTCCCAGGCGCTCGTTCCCTCACTGAATGGAAGCGGCGCGGCCTCCTGAGCCAACCGATGTCTCCGCCCCCGCCGGAGACGGCCGGGGCCGGCTGGCCCCTCGCCAGTGGCGTGCCCTCCCCTGCCTCCTTTGTCGCGTGCGGGAGCAGGTTGAGGAAGAAGGAGATAGAGGCCAGACGGGCCCAGCCTGTTTCCCCGACCCCACCTGTAAGCCTCTAAGCCGCCAGGCCCCGGCACTGTTGACTTGGATAAGACGTGGACCTGCCTGTCAAAGACCCAAGCGCCCGGGCCCCCACTGCCACGCTGGATAAGTGGAAGCGTACATCTAGAAGTACGTTTTCACGTGGGGTAAGCGTATTTCCTCTCTTTTTCAGCCCAAAATTTGTTTTCTTAAACATAAAGTGTATTTCTAACTTTGCGCTTCTGCCTTATCCACTGAGGGACTTGTTTGTGATGATATTTTTGCAGAAAAGTCCCTGAACTTCAACCTTTCATATCTTTTTAACCACAACTCCAAATGAGGTGATTCCAAAGCCCATCTCTTTGTATCGTCGAGCCCGTTCTGGTGGGTCCATTTTCACTAAGATTTGACACTGTGAAAATGACCATTATACCCTTGCCGTAAACAGCCCCCTCCGAGAGAGAACTGTTTCCGGCGATTCTTTCCGCGAGCTTCTCGCACTTCTTCCCGGTGCCCTCTTCATGCCCAGGCATGCCACAACAACCACTTGCATGACAGCCATGCAGTAGCCTTGATTTTCAACTTGAATATTTAATAAAAAATTGTTGTTGTCGGTCTACTTGTTTGCTACTGTTGTCGTTGTTTCGCTTATGCCCATGGTTTCATGTTCATTGTCATGTTATGATCTGATACTTGTTGTTATCTTGTACTACTTGTTATTATCATGTTCACATGTTATGCTTGGTAGTATAAGTACCTGCTAGAAGTAGTCTTGATGCATGCTTGTTGTACCGTGATATGCATGTTCCATTGCAACTAGCTAGTTACATGCTTACTTGGTACTGTTCTTGCATGGTATTTATTGTTGATGCTAGTATGCTCTTGCATGGTATTTATTTATGATTCTAGTAGTCATGTATGCCATGAGTAGCGTTATAATTGTGATGTTTATGCTAGTCAGTATGCCATGCTCTTTTGGATATATGATTCACTGTGGTTATGCTCAATGATTATGTGCACCTCCATGTTAATGTCGGAATCATGTTCATGCATTGTAGTTGCATCATGTTATTTTATTATGACTCAGCTTATTGCATTCAAGTTTAACCGGATTAAATTGAACTTGAACAATTGTTGGCTGAGTCATGGTGCCACCAGATCGAGCTGACCAGTGCAGCCACACTTACCTTTAATGGAAGGTCCTGACTTTGTCTATTGTCATGCCTCTCGCCGGTGCCTCGAACGAGGGAAGGTTATGGACACACGTTACCCTGATTAGGTAGGCGGACATAACCTTGTGTGCCCGTTGTTGTTGTTGTTGTTTTGAGCTCGGGTCCCCGTTTGGTACCATTTATGTTTGGCCACGACGGTGGTTGTTGTGTCTTTGGTAGACACGGGGCCACCCAGGACTAGCCCAGTTGGGAGTGAGTCGGAGTGGCCGGGAGAGTGTCATTACAGTAGATCGGCTTTGTCAGAATGCCGTTGGTCCACCCGAATGGGAGAAGGAGGCCATGGGTTCTGTGGTGTGGGTACCGTGCGCTACCTCTGCAGAGTGTGTGTGTCTTAATCTATCGATAGCCGTGCCCACGGATAAGGGCCCAGTTCGTGTCGGTCACACTGTGAGTTAAAAGTAATAATAAAAATAATAATAACTTGATTAATAACAACCCCGGTTCAATGATGAGATAAGTTGGTGGTGATCGCTGGAATGATCACCGTGGTATCGAGGGTACCGAGATGTTGGATATTCGTGTGATGTCCGTGGTGGTAAGTTTGTACATGTGCTGGTTATGAGGTAACCCGAGCTGAGTAAGTTGGTGCATGGTAGTATAATCATGTTGCATGCAGTACCATCATGCTCGTATGTTCATGCTACGCTTGTTCTAGTTGTATCAAGTTTAGTTGTGCATGTCATGTTGTTCTGTTAGTACCATGTTCATGAATGATTTAACCTGCTAATGCCATGCTGTTGTTTGTCTTGATTGCTTTTGGTTTATTGTGAGCTTGCAAGTACATTCAATGTACTGACCTGGCGTGTCATGCCAGTTTGCAGGTCATGCCTGGATTGCTTGCTTGTTTTGGTGTGGTTCCGGTGTTCGCGAGCTAGGATAAACTTTCCAGCCAGAGTCCCTGCGGATTGGAGTCCATCATCGTCGTTCGTCGTTCCGTTGCCAGTAGAGGTTCCGCTGCCTCGAGTTGTTATGTTGCTTGCTTAGAGCAACCGTGACAGGTGTAGTGGTGCCGTGCCGGTGTTATTCGTTGTAATATCAGAGACCTTGTATTCGTATTCGTGTAATAAAAGGAAGCTGGTTTGTTCTATGCTAAGTAGTGCCGTATTCCAAAAGACTTCTCCTCGATCTCTCGGCTGGAATACGGGGCGTTCCAGTTTCTCTGAGCCGGGGTGCCACATGAGATTTGAGAAAAGGAAAGTCTGAAAGACTGATGAATATATATAAGGACGACAAGAGTGGATAATAATTGTCTTACAAAATTAGGAAGATAATTAGAAAAGCGACATGCGGCTACGCCCGAAATACACAAGGGCAAAAGAAGAAGGAAGACGCATACAATGATCTAGCTCAATGATCTCTACTTTCTTTATGCGCTGCAGGTCGCGGAGACTAGTTCTCGCGGCGGGCGATGATCTCTTTCATCAGTTTGATGTCCTTAATACGCTGCTTGGCAGCATCCATGGATTCCTCCACCAGCCTATTGCGCTCGATGCGGAGCATGGCATTCTCATCCATAAGTTTCTTGATGATGATGCCCGTCCTCTAAAACACGGCAGCGGTCTTCTCCTCCTGCTTCGCCCTTCCGGCGATCTTTGCCCTCAATAGGTCGCGCTCGCCCCGGAGCTTCGCATTGCTCTCCCCTAGTTGTCGGATGACGCCGGTAGCCTCGTCCTGCATCCTCGCCCAGCCAGAGATCTAATCCATCTGGCTATGGACAATTGCATGCATGCGCCTGTAAGAGTCCTCGCCTGCCCATGAGAAATTTTCCCAGGCCGCCGCGGCGCGGTGGGACATCCCTGCTACTTCCGTGACGCGGTGAACCAGTCTTCTACATCGACGGTGCGGTGGGACCTTCGTGCTGCTTCGGCGGCGCGGCGGGACCTCTGTGCTACTACTGCTGCGCGACTGGACATGTCGGCTGCTTTCGCGGCGAGCTGGGACATCTCTCGTGCTTCCTCTTCCATGCTCACCTCTCCCTGGTGGAAATCTCTCGACCCAAAACTCACGCTGGCTATGGCTTGACTGTTTTTTGTGGATGAGGAGTTGAGGAGAAATGTGCAGTCATCTTATAACTGAGTAATACTAATACTCTCCTAAGTGGGAAACCGTTTAGGTTGTGATCCATGTGAACAGGTTTGCAATTAAATATAGCGTGGTAGTAGTAGTAATTTGGAATGTGACGAGTAGCGCTCAAAATTTATTAAAAGGCTAGAAGGCGTGGCAGTCTAGCTTGGTCCTTTTCACGAGAGGTGAGGGTACTTTGTGATTTGACGGCTCATTACTGCTGAAAGGCGGGGCCTTGTGATTTGACTGCTCGTATAAATGTGCCGACGACCTGAGGTGGAACAAAGAACCGTGCGGTATACTCAAGTTTTCTACTGGAGTACGACGGAGGACCATGAAACACGGCAGCCCAATGCCATATCCTCTACTCTCTACTCTTATTATATATTGCTAGCAAGAGGCATTGTTCTATTGGCGATAAAGAATGATCTAATTTGCTAGTCATATCATTTTTAACATTGCTCTATTCATGCCTCACAGAGAAGGTGACACGTGCGGCGAAACACCCGAAGCAAAATAAGAAACACAGGAGCAAAAGAAGAAGGAGGATTATCACCCCACAAAAAGAACGAAGACGCACACACAAGACTGGGGCGCTGCTCTCACTACATGAAGGGTTACTGGCCGCGAAGTCGTAACTGCTTCTTCATCGCCTCCATGACCTCCATCTCCTTGCGCGTCTCCTCCTCCATCTTCATCATTGTGTCCATGCCGCGGGATTTCTCGATGCGAGCCTTCATCATCTGTTCCACGGCCGCATTACGTACCTTGACAGCAGCCGTGTACTCGATGCGTAGCTTCGCCAACTCCTCCTTCTGTTCCATGACGAGGTCCTACAACATCTTCATCGAGGAACTACTATTCTCATGCAGCTTCTTCCAGCTGGTGTTCTCCTCCTTTAGCAGGTCGAGCTCGAGGCACAGTTTCGCCTTGTCCTCCTGAAGTTGCAGGATTTCGTCGGTCGCCTTCTTCTCCGAGGCAATGCTCTTCTTCCGCAGCATCACCAAGCCGGCGGTCAACTCCCGCTGCTCATTGAGCTCAGCGGGCATGTCGTCAAGGCTCTCCTTCAATAGCTCCGGCAAGCCATGGATGAACTCCTTCTGCTTATTGAGGTGCTTATTGAGCTGATCGGGCATGCCATCGAGGGAGAAAGGCTCCAGCACCGCCAGCTCGGCATGTTCGCCTCCGTGTCTAGGGCACTCCTGGGAGCCATCGCCTGCCCGTGAGGGATCTTTCGAGGTCTCTGCGTGGCGGCGAGCCCTCTCTTTTTTCCCACAGCCATGGTTGCCTCTCGCTTGTTACGAGTAGTTCTCGACCTACTGCCCTGCACACCGGCCATGGCAAGGACGGACGAAGAAGGAGGACTTATGAGGAGGAAGGTAGAGTAATTTTCGGTTAGGTAGTTCCTCTTTTTATAACCTAAGTACTAGCACTAGTACTAAATCCTGCATGGAACACGTTCAGGTTTGGTACGTACTGGTAGGTGTGAGCAGGCTTGCACTTAATTGTAGCACTAGTACTTTCGAATGTGATGGAATAAGGTAAAAAGATTAATTGATGGTTTTTGGTTTCGAGGCCCGAAACGGCTCCCGATGAGTTTAGTGGAACATAAATTTCAAGTAGAATACACTGCTCAGATGCGTAAATATTATGTTGCCGCCAAAAATTGGCACAAAATACGAAGGAGACCAATGAAAGTACTACTAGCAACCCATGATTTAACTACTCGCATGCGCGCAGTGGAGTGGAAATGTCTTTCTTTCGCCGTCACGTCCACTTAATTTGCATGCGCGGTATTAATTGACCATCAATGAAGTGAAGGACTTTACACGCGTCAAATTATGACATGGGGTGGATCTTGGTACAAAATTAAGTCCTCCCATGTACCCACGTGTGCGTGCGTGGCGTGCGTGCACATGTTCGCTTCATGCATGTACTGCCAGTGCGGCTCAGGGAGGACGAGTACATTCTTCTCGAAACAGCAGCACGTCACTGTGATCAATGCACACAAGGATGTCGCGACAACGCCTCCACATGTGCCACGTGGCTTCATGAACTGTAAGAGAGACACTGTGTAGCGTGCCATTGTATTTTGCACATACTCGAAGTACTAGTAAGGTACACGTGCATTGCACGCGTCAGATTTTGCAACCAAATTACGAATAAATACCACACAGTAGCATGTAAGCTCTGAGTCATATATGGCTGATGTAGACCTTCGTTTAATTCTTATAGTTCATATCATTCAAAATCAATTAGTTTTTATGAAAAACTTAGGGCCTCTTTGATTCGTAGGATTTCCAAAACGCCGGAATAGGAAAAACATGGGATTAGAGTGGAATGTCGTCTTGAATCCTACAGGATGGTACGAGTGTTTGATTGTGCATAGAAAAAACGGAGAATTCTTTCGAAGAGGTTTGAGTGGATGGGATGTTTCCTATGAAATCTAGAGCAAATGAATCATATGGAAAAATTCCTATGGTTTACAATCCTATGAATCAAACAACCAAGATAGGAAAAATTCCTAAGAATTACAATTCTCCAAAATTCCTTCGAGAATCCTTTGAAATAAAGAAGCCCTTAATCTATCTTATGATTCATGGAATTGTGCGTTGTAAAGCATAAAGTAAAAGCAAATAATAGCAGTTCAACTAGAAAAAAAGTTTGGGCAGTTATGATATGGAAGATTCTAGAACAAAGGAGAACCACTGTTGTTTTGAGATTTGTGCATTATGCTTAAGTTCAACCATGGAGTTTGCTAGATTGTGCATGTGGAAAAATGCGGTGGGGGGGCTAGAAGATGGTGCGAGGGGCAGAGTGGAGGGAGACTATGAAGGAGTGCACAACTATGAGATTGATATTTAGAGAGAGGGGGCGAGAACGTGCGCTGTTGCGCGCAGTGGCAGAGCCATAAAAAATGTCCCATGTGCTAGGGGGCCAAGTATTGCTAATCCTTTACGAGGAGGGCCAATTCATCAACTTAAACCATTTTTACCAGCAATTGTCTAATAGTCACATTCACATTAGCCTCGATATATAGTGATGTTAGGGGGGGAGGGCCCTTGCTGCCCCTGTCTTCACAATTGTGCACGCGTCTGAGAGAAGAAGCGGAAGGCATGGATGATGATAGGGGGGCGTTGGATATATAATTAATGTGGGTTTATTAGCTATATATGTAATCCTATATAGAGAGGTATAGATTGATCGATGTGGACGTGGGAAAGAAGGTGATACCTCACTAGATATATAGATTGGTCGGTTTATGTGGAAAACTATGAAAGACCTAGCTATACACACACACACATAGAGGAACATCGATCGTTTCGGATGCACGTGAGAGATAAAGAATGCCCGATATGATGGAGAGGGGGATGTGTGTGTGTGTGCCTTCATGGGAGACCGACCTAAAGAAAAAGATTGCATGTGTGCGATGGATAATGCCGACTCGTAGTGTGTGTGCATGCATGCACGAGAGAAAGTTTGTGGTACAATTATAAAGAGAAGACCAATGTGTGGGTGTAAAAGACTAGGTGAGGTCATAATCAATGTAAAGTTGAATTCAAATATTTGAATAAGAGATCATGATGTTTGAAACCCATGCATGCATGAATATAACGAAGATCTGCGCGGTATGGTTTGGAAACGAGCATGTTGCAATGTATACACATTGAACAAGGTCAGGTTGGTTTGAATCTGATATACCGATGGCAGGCATCGTTTGGCCACATTACATCCGTGCATGGACACACTATTCTAATTGGAGATGATGGGTTGCTTTTGCATCACATATCTATATCTATACCCCTATATATATATTAAATTATATATTTTTTATATAGTGTGTGGATAACTTTAACTTTGTAAGATGGTCGTTGGATGAGGCCAATCCGATGGTGCAGAGCTGGCAAATTTGAGCACTACTGGCCGTTGGATATCATCTAGATTCCACCAGATTTTGCCACATGTACAATCTAGAAGACTCTATGGTTGAACTTAAGCATAATGCACAAACCTCAAATCACAAGCACTTCTTCTTTGTTCTAGAATCTTCCGTATCAGAATTTCCCAAATGTTTTTCTAGATGATTTGTTTTTACTTTATGCCTTACAACACACAAATCCATGAATCTTAAAATAGATTAGCTTTCTTATAAAAACTAGATGATTTTGAATGAAATGAACTATAAGAATTAAACGAACATCTACATCATGCATAAATGACTCAAAGCTTACATACTATAACGTGGTGTTTATCCATGATTTGGTTGCCAAATCTCATGCGTGCAATGCACGTGTACCTTACTAGTCTAAATGGTGTCTGTGTGTGTTGTGCGTGTTAAACACATTGTACGTAGTATATCATACTAGTCTAAATTGTCTTGTTTTTGGGTACACGTTAAGCTTGTTCTCCCGAAATTTCAAGACGCGCCTTGTTATGCCGAAATTTCAAGCTAGCGTCTCTGTCTATCGTGCTGCGAAACTCCCGCCTCTTCAACCCGTGCCTTGTTAGCCCGAAATATTTAAGGTATATCTCTGTCTCGTTGTGCTCCGACAACTCCCTCCATCTCAACCCGCGCCTTGTTATTCCAAAATTTGAACGCGCACGAAAACTCCCACCTCCTGTAAAATCCCGACACGTGAAATGCCTGTGATACCCCAGAACCAAAAGAACCTCCTCAAATCGCGGTGGGGGTACTTTCGTAACTTACCCCATATTTCAGACAAGCGTGTCCCTAAGCCATGGTTCCCCACTCCCATCCCATCCACCCACCCATTCGTATCCTGAGGCCGGCAAAACCCACGAAGCCCCACACCCTCCTCCGTCCGCCACCCAGCCGGAGCCTCTTCCCCGACGACGTCGTCCATAGCAACACCTCGACGCCCCTCATCCACCGTACCGGATGAGGATCCTTCGTTGATCTGATCGTCCTGCCGGTACAGCCACCCAGTCCTCCACCTCCAAGGAGCTGCCCCGACGTTCCTCTTGTCTTTCACGCCACCTCCATTGCCACACCTCCGTTTTCACCTGCACCACCGGAAGAGCATCATCATCACCGTTTCCTCGGATAAATCTGCGGCCTAATCGGCGCCACCAAAGAGGTTGTATATTAATCGCCGCATTTTCTTATTGATTTGATGTCACGGTGCTGGCGGCGCTCGGTCCCGAGCCGACACGGCGCGGCCCCATCCACGGCGGCGTCGCCGGCCACTTCCTCCACGATGTCGCTCCCTCGACGGCGACGTCTACATCAGTAGTAGCTGCTGCTGCTTTAGCTATCGCTCGCGCTGCAGCTCTCCTCATGCTCTCGGTCCCCTGCCTGGTCTGTTCTTGCTCTTGCTCTTGCTCGCGCTGTTGATCTCACTCTAGCTCTTGCTTGCGATGCTGCTCTGATTTAGCTATACTTCAGTCAACTGAATCCACTTTTGGGTCAGTCGATTTTCAGGGGGTGGGGGGGCTCGCCGGAGTTAAGGAAGAACTAGCCGCAGCAGCGAGGGGGGCTCACCGGAGTGGTACCCCACTATCTATCTTAGGGTTCAGGGTGGGGGGTGGTGGGGCGGTGGCGTGGGGATCGCCGGAGAAAAAGCTCGGCATGGGGTGGGGGCTACAGGGATGGCCGGGCCGGCGACGGACCGGCAGTGGGGAGTATTTTCCGGGTGGGCGGGGCGGCGCACCGCCGGCCGCGGGCGGTGGGGGCGGCTGATTGGCCGGTGGTGGCTGCCGGCTCAGGGGGTGGAGGTTGAAGATGAACTGCAGGCCCTTGATTTTGTATCCAACGACTACAAAATCGACTGACCAGAGATGAAAAGGTTAGTCAACTAACGTGTAGGCTCACCTCTAGTGTGTTCAGTTTCGACAGCAAAATTCAGTTTCGATAGCAAAATTCAGTTTCGACAGTTAAGTTCAGTTTCGATAGTAAAATTTAGTTTTGACAGTAAAATTCAATTTCGACAGTTAAGTTCAGTTTCGGCAGTTAAATTCAGTTTCGACAGCAAAATTCAGTTTCGACAGTTAAGTTCAGTTTCGACAGTTAAATTCAGTTTTGAGAGTTAAGTTCAGAGATGAGCGGCTGATGTATACATCTATCACTTTGTGGTTATGTATTTTACGTCATCTATTGGAGATGCTATTATAATTCCACTCAGGTTAACGTTGTCTCTCTTGTCCTGCTTCAGCCTCGGCACCGTACAACTCACCGGAGCTGCTCCAATGACGAAACCCTCCATCACAGCGGAACAATACCTTGTGCTCCATCTCCAGACGCCTAAGATCTTCTTCCCCTCCTCCGATAGCCAAGTCAGCCGGAGCATCCTCACCGGCCAACCCAATCACGCTGAGATCGTCATGGCTTCGCCAAAGAGGTTGTACACTTCTTGTGGTTTGACTTAATCTCACCATGCTTCTTTGCATCATGTGATCTTCCAATTCTTGTGAACCAAACACCCAGATTGGCAGAAATCCTGTGTTTTTAAATTCTCTGTTTTGCACGTGCATTCCTATCCTATTCATGTCTATTTCCTATCCCTGCATTGTTAGAACCCTCAAATTCAAACAAGCCCTTACACAATTACTTCTCTTATAGATATGTGTCAAAGAAAACCTTGTGTGGTTTGTCTTGCTCCTGCGGTGCTGTGTTCCACCCCAGCTCAGCTGCTCAAACGATGGAAGGTTTCACCACAGCAGGGATCCGCTCTCCAGAATGTCTTTCACCGCCTCAGATCTTCTTCCCCGCCGCCGACCGCCACGACAACTGCATTACCATCATCAACTGAACAGATGACCTTTTGGACTACACGGGTCCACAAGAGAGGTCGCACTCTTCCGTGTATGCTTACGTTATGCATCGCTTAATATGATGACATGCAACTTTATCGTCGTGTTCACCTATTAGACTTCGACTCAGGTCCAAACTTATGCTGAAACTTGAGTTTTTAAATGGTTGTGGGGTACATATTGGGCCAGCAATCAGTACTATCTGTCCAGCAATCAATACTATCTGTCTACTATCTGGTTAATCTCGGGTGTCTACTATGAGTTTCATGTTGGGTGCAAACAAACATTAAAGGAGCCATTATCTGTATTTTTTAACTAAAGCTATTATCTGCCAGCTATCATTGGTTTTGGGTCTATCCACAGTTTGCTACCTTCAGTCTGGATTTGTGCATGCACTCCTTACATAATTTCACTATGTTTTATTCCTATGCATGTCAGTTATTGCACACAATGGAACTGAACATGTAGAGCAAAAGAGACAAGCCTTGTGTGGCAATAAAATTTCATGCAGACGTCGCTCCATGGTGGGCGGAAAGGCAGCCCCCTCCTCCACCCATTTCGGATCGTAATCAAGAGGAAGATAACTCCTCAGAGGAGGATTCAGAGACAGATGACCAGTCCTATTCCCCCCCCGAGGTTTATGCTCTAACTTGGCAGGGTTAGGTTGCTCATATCAGGCGTATGGTATCTTGCATTGCTATGTCATTTCCTTAGTTTAGACATGATTTGTGTGAATGTCACCTGTTTATTGTCTAATTACCATATATGTGAATTATGCAATGCCATCTTTTTGCAAGACATTATATATGTGAATTATGCAATGCTATCTTGTTGCAAGGCATTATATATTTGAATTATGCAATGCCATGCTGTTTAGCCAAGCGTCATATTTGTGAATTATATCATGCTGTCCTATTTTTATATTTCTCATTGCTTTTGTCGACAATGCATGTATATTCAAATACTCTTCCTGTGCATCAGCCATTTGAATTGGTGACTTCGAAATCTGGAGTGAAAACAAGGTCTTCAGAGCACGCAATGCTACCTGGTGAAGCAGATATGTTGTTGGTTACATATAGCTCCTCAGAGGAGGATTCAGAGGCAGATGACCAGTCCTATTTTCTGCCTGAGGTGTATGCTCAAACTTGGCAGGGTTATATTACTCATATCATGCATATGATGTATTGCAATGCTTAGTTTTTACATCAAATACACGATATTGAATGCCATCTCCTTAGTTGACACATCGTATATGCGATTGCCCTCTCTCACTTCCTTAGTATATAAATCATATATTTGAATTATATCATGCCATGATGTTTACATAGACAACATGTATCTGAATTATGGCATGCCAACCCATTTTCTAAAGACATAATATAGTTATATCATCTCATCCTGTTCACATAGTCATCATATTTTGAATTATGTCATTCTATCCGTGAATTATCATGCCATCATGTTTCCATCGACGTCATGTTTGTAATTTATGACATGCCAACCACTTTAAGAGACACATCGTATAGTTATATCATGTCATCTTGTTTACATAGTCATCATATTTTTAAGTATGTCATTCTATCTTGTTTAGTTAGCCATCATACATGTGAAATTGTGTCATGCTATCCTGTTTAATTAGCCATCATATATTTGAAATTATGTCCTGCTATTCTGTTTGGTTAGACAACATAAATGTGAATTATTACATGCCCTATTTTCTTCCCTACTATCCATGGCATCTGTCTATCTTACAATGTATGTACATTCAATTACTTTTCTTGTTTATCAGCCATTTCAATTGGAGGGGGTGATGGCAGTATCTGTGGGAGTAAAAACACGGTCTTTAGAAAAGATCGTGCTACCTGTCGATGGAGATAGAACCACGATTGTACTTGCCCAAGAACCAGCCCCACCACGCATAACCCAGACTCATGCAGATTTTACCCCTACCCAGTTGGACAGAGAACCAGCTACACCCCTTCTAACCCCAACCCCGGCAGATAGTAACCCAGTTCCCGTTAACACAGCACCGTCTCCACCACAGAGCACCCAAACATGAGCAGTTAGTAAGGCAACTGCAGTGCCCAAAGCACAAGGACCACCACTCCGAACCCCAAGTCAACGCTTAAAGCAGAAGAAGAATTGTTCTCAGGTCGGGTTCTGTAGCTATGGTTCATACTACTTTGCTCTTGCATCACTGTATTTACTCATACCAACTAATTTCAAATTTGAAGGATGCAATTGAAACTCCAATGGTGCAACAAGTATGTTTTAAACCTGGTTCTTTAACGTGTTTGCTGTTGTAACTTGCAATATTTTGATTTCAGTTTCAATTGAATAAACAGTTATGTTCTCATGCCATGCACATTACAAGTGTTGTTATTGCTATGTAGTTTCCCACACTTATATTCTTTCTATGCTGCTTTGTCTTAAATAGATATGATTCGAACTGTGTCTATCTTGATTTGGCAACATAAACTAGAATGATATAGACCATACAGTGACATTACTACATAGATATATGTTTGTTTCATGTTGTTATCATGTCCACCTTACTACTGAACTGGTTTACCAAAAGGAGTTTCATAAACTACATTGTAAATATGTGATGTGTTTGTTTGTTTCTCCTTTAGAACGCGGATAAAATATTAGAGAAGACTACCCCGTTATGCAATGGTAAAAGAAGTAATGCAGATCAGGTTCAAGATAGTCAGACATCCCCGTTGTTCTCCAAGAAAGCTGATAAAAACTATATTGAAGACACTGAGACAACCCCAAAGTCATGTCTTGATGTAGTGTTCGAGTTACTGGCTACTACTGCTGGCACCAGCTCTTCGAACTCGTTGCCTGAATCATTTCGGCTTGTTGAGTCTCAACTTCAAGTTGAAAGACATCGATCAGATGTTATGCGACAGGAAGCTGAAGGACTGAGGAACTCCATGCAGAATTTAGATGCATATTTTCTGGTGCAACAGCAAGTGCTGGAGGATTTAAGCGCCAAACAAGAGAAAGTTAATAAGCTTGCTAAGCATCTTGCCAGCATTATGGGTACCGAGGATATTGTTTCTTGAGCTCTTCTGAAGTGGTTCCAGTTCTGGACTTGTTTTGCTGCGGCGTTTATATGCTGCTTTGTTCCCTATATTTGCACTGGTGGCGAACTTTGATGCCCAGTGGATGTAATATGTGTAATAGCCGTGATAGCCTAGCATAAGTTTCTTGCCTATTTATTTCCTTATTTTCTTGTTTATTTGTTTTCTTGTAGTCAGTGCACTTCTTTTTCCACGGTTTGCTAGTGGCTGCAATAGCCTATTTTTTAAAACTAGGCCACATTAACCATGGACTACATATTTACTGTAGTTAACATGGGCCTCTTACGGGCCATAGAAACAATGGGCCTTCTAAGGGCCGTAGAAACAACCGGCCTTCTATGGGGCATAGAAACAATGGGCCTTATACGGGCCGTAGACACAATGGGCCTTCTACAGGCCGTATGATCGGTTGGCCAAACATGGACCAATAACATACCACATTATGGCCGTAAATGGGATAGAGTTGAAATCGTCCGTTCATGGGCCGACCATAACGGGCCGAGCATAATAGGCTGTCGTTAATCGGACCTATTTGATAACGCTATGAAAACGGGCCAACGTATTAACGGGCCACAAACGGGCCGACTATAACCATGGGCTGATTTGGCCCACAAGAAGAAAATGACTGTAACGGGCCTAAAGTAAACGAATGCTGGAAATGAGACCAAGAATACATGGGCCCTGAGAAGGCTGAAAGATAACATGGGCTGGGAACGGCCCAACGGAATAATGGGCCGTTAATGGTTATAAAGTGAAACACTGTTCAATATGGGCCAGTTTTAACACGAGTCGTTAATGGGCCGAGGGTTACTAAGGACCTGATACAGGCCGAAAGACGTCATGGGCCATACATGGGCAGGAAGTTAAAATGGGCTGGAATTATATTGGACGGCCCAGATAACGCTACTGGGCCTAATTCGAATAGGCCATAAACGGGCCCTGGGTTAGCGGGCTGTTAATGGGCTATATGCAAACTGGCTGTTAACAGGTTGCCGTGGGACGGCCCGTCACCTTTTGACCAAGTCAAACGGGCCAGCCTTTTCACAGGAATGGGCCTCTGTTGGGCATTGTTCAATATGGGCCAGTTTTACCATGGGCCGTTAATGGGTTGAGGGTTACTAACGGCCTCATGTGGGCCGAAAGACGTCATGGGTCATACATGGGCTGGAAGTTAAAACGGAATGGAATTATATTGGACGGCCCAGATGACGCCACTGGGCCTAATTCGGATAGGCCGTAAATGGGCCTTGGGTTAGCGGGCTATAAATGGGCTATATGCGAATAGGCTGTTAACAGGCTTACCATGGGCCGGCCCGCCACCTTTTGACCAAGTCAAACGGGCCGGCCTTTTCACAGGAAAGGGCCTCTATTGGGCCGTGCCACGTGTCGACATATCATAGGCGCTTTTGGCCCAATGAGTGGATGAAATCTGTCCCAACAGTGAGCTGACACGTGTTTCCTCCAGCCAATGATAATTTTACACGTGGAAAATCCCCACTGGTCGGTGCTGTTAATGGGTTATTGGATCTAAAACCGGACCCGATAGCTTACCGGCATTCCGTTACGGTGGATGCCACATGTTGGTTACCCTTGACGAAAACACTTCTGTGTCGTCATGTGATGACCCACAAGTGTAGGGGATCTAGCGTAGTCCTTTCAATAAGTAAGAATGTTGAACCCAACGAGGAGCAGAAGGAAATGATAGGCAATTTTTAGTAAGGTATTTTCTGCAAGCACTGAAATTATAGGTAACAAATAGTTTTGTGACAAGATAATTGGTAGCAAGTAACAAAAGGTACAAAAAAAGGTGCAGCAAGGTGGCCCAATCCTTTTGGTAGCAAAGGACATGCCTGAACAAACTCTTATGTGAAGGAAAGCGCTCCCGAGGACACATGGGAATTATCGTCAAGCTAGTTTTCATCACGATCATCTGATTCACGTTCGGTACTTTGATAATTTAGTATGTGGGTGGACCGGTGCTTGGGTGCTGTCCTTACTAGGACAAGCCTCCCACTTATGATTAACCTCTAATGCAAGCATCCACAACTACAAAAGAAGTATTAAGGTAAACCTAACCATAGCATGAAACAAGTGGATCCAAATCAGCCCCTTACGAAGCAATGCATAAACTAGGGTTTAAGCTTCTGTCACTCTAGCATCCCATCATCTACTTATTACTTCCCAATGCCTTCCTCTAGGCCCAAATAATGGTCAAGTGTCATGTAGTCGACGTTCACATGACACCACTAGAGGAGAGACAACATAAATCTGATCAAAATATCGAACGAAGACCAAATTCACATGACTACTTATAGCAAGACTTATCCCATGTCCTCAGGAACAAAAGTAACTACTCACAAGACATAATATGGTTCATGATCAGATGGGTATTAATATGCATAATGTATCTGAACATATGATCTTCCACCAAATAAACCAACTAGCATCAACTACAAGGAGTAATCAACCTACTAGCAACCCACAGGTACCAATCTGAGGTTTGGGGTACAAAGATTGGATACAAGTGATGAACTAGGGTTTGAGAGGAGATGGTGCTGGTGAAGATGTTGATGAAGATAGCCCTCCCCAAGATGGGAGAGTTTTTGGTGATGACGGCGGTGATGATTTGCCCCTCCCGGAGGGAAGTATCCCCGGCAGAACAGCTCTGCCAGAGCCCTAGATTGGTTTCCGCCAAGGTTCCGCCTCGATACGGCGCCGTCTGGTCCCGAAAGCCTCCTTATGATTTTTTCCAGGTCAAAACACCTCATATAGGAGAAGATGGGCATCGGGGGGCCGTCGATGGGCCCACGAGACAGGCGGTCGCGCCCAGAGAGGGGGGGCACGCCCCCACCCTCGTGGGCAGCTGGTGCCCCCCTGGTGGTCTTCTTTCGCCAGATATTTTTTATATTTTCTGAAACGGTGTCCTGTGAAGTTTCAGGGCTTTTTGAGTTCTGCAGAATAGGGTTCCAGAGTTTGCTCCTTTTCCAGCCCAGAATTCCAGTTGCCGGCATTCTCCCTCTTCATGTAAACCTTGTAAAATAAGAGAGAAAAGGTATAAGTATTGTGACAAAACATGTAATAACAGCCCATAATGTAATAAATATCAACATATAAGCATGATGCAAAATGGACGTATCAACTCCCCCAAGCTTAGACCTTGCTTGTCCTCAAGCGAAAGCCAATATCGAAAAATATGTCCACAAGTTTAGAGATAGAGGTGTCGATAAAAATAAAATACGAACATGAGGGCATCATGATCATTCTCATAATAGCAACCTATATATCTATAAATATATATATATATATATATATATATATATATATATATATATATATATTGTCATATGATTCTTATGCTAAAGTAACAATTCATTCACAATATCAAGCATGAATCAGAAACTTCATTGAGAACCAACAAACTATGATCTCGGTCATTGAAGCAATTGCAATTTATCGTAACAACGAAAAGAGTCAAAATATGAGCTTTCAGCTAGCCTACATACTCAACTATCATATAGTCTTTCACAATTGCTCACACTCATGCAATACTTATGGTTATGGAGTTTTAATCGGACACATAGAAAGATAGGGGCTTATGGTGTTGCCTCCCAACCTTTTACCTCAAGGGTAATGTCAACAATAATAGACCATTGAAACTTACACCCAAGTGGGTATATATGGCAGGATCTTTCCAACACAATGTGCTTGCCAAATAGATAGGCCCTTCGCAGAGGGAAGTAGAGGTTGTCATGTGTTTTTATGGTTGGATGGACAAAGTCTTAGCACAGAAAAACATCACTTTATATTGCCACTTGTGATAAGGACCTTTATTATGCAGTCCGTCGCTTTTATTACTTCCATATCATAATATCGTATAAAGCTGATTTCCTCCTCACTAATAAGTCATACATATTTTAGCGAGTTTGCAACATGACTAATTACTTGGAAGGATCTTACTCAATCCATAGGTATGTACGGTGGACTCTCACGGCAAAACTGGGTTTAAGGAAGTATGGAAGCACAAGTAGTATCTCTACTTGGTGCGAGGAGTTTTGGCTAGCATGAGGGGGAAAGGCAAGCTCAACATGTTGGATGATCCATGACAATATACTTTACTTCAGATATAAGAAAACATAACCCATTATGTTGTCTTACTTGTCCAACATCAACTCTTTAGCATGTCATATTTTAATGAGTGCTCACAAACATAAAAGATGTATGTGAAGCCTCTCTCCTTTTATTACTTCCTATTAATTGCAATGATGACCAAAACTATGTTCGTCAACTCCCAACAACTTTTATTCATCATACTCTTTATATGTGAAGTCATTACTTCCCATAAGATCAATATGAAATCTTGACACTTTTTATATTTTATTTTATTTTATCATGACCAAAGTGAGGAAATCAAGCCCTTGACTCGACACTAATCTTTATTATATAGCTCACGGACTCGATTACAAAGGGTAAAGATCATAAAGCAAAAGCTCACAACTAGATCATGCTAACTTTATTCTACTAGATCATGATACTACCAAAAGGATCGAACTAGGAAAAACGGTAAAGATAGGAGTGTTTGTGATACGATACCGGGGTCACTCCCCCAAGCTTGGCAGTTGCCAAGGGGAGTGCCCATACCCGTATGATTATGTCTCCTTCGTCGGGGGTGGTGATGATGGAGTTGAAAGTAGTGACGCCGGATCATCATTTATCGAGCACATGAGATCCTCCAGTTTGCGGATAACACCTTTGAGTGCAGCTATATACTCCTTCAACAAAATATTTTCACTTGTGAGATACTTTTTTTGAATTTGAGCTAACTCAATCATCTTGAAAGCTTCTATCTCAGTTGAAGTAAAGAGGTTGGGAAGAGGTTGAGGGGTGTCTTCTTCTCCCATTGCCGGAGCCTGATCTTCCACCTCCTTCTTGACCCTCTTCTCCTTGTTGATCTCCTAGGGTCCTTCCCTCTTCAGATCTATCTTCATTAGCCAAGCATCGTTGCCTTTGTTGTTGGAGGAGGGAGATGACATGGTGCCTGGCTTTGTCAAACCTAGCAAAAAATAGCTCGAAACAAGAATAGAGGATTTTTGCGTGATACAGAGGTCAAAACCTTCGGGAGTATATATAATGAATTTCTACCGACCAAAAGAATTGACATACAAGCAATCGGTGTCCGGGAGGCACACAAGTTGCCAACGAGGCAGGGGGGTGCGCCCTCCACCCTCGTGGACGCCTCGTGTCTCTTCCGGACTGCCACTTAACTTTATATTTTTCTAAATATTCCAAAACGGTGAAAAATTGCCTTTAGAACTTTTTTGGAGTCGGTTTACTTACCGTACCATGTACCTCTTCCTTTTCGGAATATGAATCGTTGTGGAAAGTGTCCCTTATGTATTCCTCCGGGGTTACGGTTTCAATAACATTGGTTTCAACATTTATAGGATTAAATGAGATATAATGTTTGATTCTTTGACCGTTCACCACCTTCGGATTTCTGCTTTCGAAGTTGTTGATTTTTATGGCACCGGAACGATAGACCTCCTCGATAACGTAAGGTCCTTCCCACTCAGAGAGAAGTTTTCCTGCAAAAAATCTGAAATGAGAGTTGTATAGCAAGACATAATCACCTACATTAAACTTACGCTTTTGTATCCTTTTGTCATGCCATCTCTGAACTTTTTCTTTAAACAGCTTGGCATTCTCATAGGCCTGGGTTCTCCATTCATCAAGAGAGCTAATGTTAAATAACCTCTTCTCACCGGCAAGTTTGAAATCATAATTGAGCTCCTTAATAGCCCAATACGCCTTATGTTCTAGCACAAGAGGTAAGTGACAAGCTTTTCCATAAACCATCTTATATGGAGACATGCCCATAGGATTTTTGTATGCAGTTCTATAGGCCCATAGTGCATCATAAATTTTCTTAGACCAATTCTTTCTAGACCTATTAACTATCTTTTGCAAAATTAATTTCAACTCTCTATTACTCAGTTCTACTTGACCACTAGTCTGTGGTGATAAGGGGATGCAATTTATGATTAACATCATGCTCTGCAAGCATTTTACAGAAAGCACCATGAATAAAGTGTGAGCCACCATCAGTCATTAGATATCTAGGGACTCTAAACCTTAGAAAAATAACTTCTTTAAGCATTTTAATAGAGGTGTTATGATCTACACTACTAGTTGGAATAGCTTCTATCCACTTAGTGACGTAATCAACAGCAACTAAAATATGTGTGTACCCATTAGAGGCAGGAAACGGTCCCATATGATAAAAGCCCCAAACATCAAATGGTTCAATTACAAGTCAATAATTCATAGGCATTTCTTGACGTCTACGCATATTACCAATTCTTTGACATTCATAACAAGAAAAAACAAACTTACGGGCATCCTTGAAGAGAGTAGGCCAATAAAAACCAGATTGCAATACCTTATGTGCAGTTCTATCTCGAGCATGATGTCCTCCATAAGCTTCGGAGTGGCACTTGCGTTGGATCTGTTCCTGTTCATGCTCAGGTGCACAACGTCTAATAATACCATCTACTCCTTCTTTATAAAGATGTGGGTCATCCTAGAAGTAATGTCTCAAATCATAGAAGAACTTTTTATTTTGTTGGTATGTGAAGCTAGGAGGTATAAACTTAGCAACAATATAATTCGCATAATCAGCATACCATGGAGCAGTACGAGAAGTATTTATGACAACTAATTGTTCATCAGGAAAGCTATCATCAATAGGTTGTGGGTCATCAAGTATATTCTCTAGCCTAGACAAGTTGTCTGCAACAGGGTTCTCAGCTCCCTTTCTATCAATAATATGCAAGTCAAACTATTGCAGCAAGAGAACCCATCTAATAAGTCTAGGTTTAGCATCTTTCTTTTACATAAGGTATTTGATCGCACCATGATCAGTGTGAATAGTTACTTTAGAATCAACATTATAGGGTCTAAGATTATCACAAGCAAATACAACAACTAAAAATACTTTCTCGGTAGTAGCATAATTTTTCTGGGCACTATCTAGAGTTTTACTAGCATATTGGATACCATTCAATTTCTTATCAACTCTTTGCCCTAAAACAACACCCATAGCATAATCACTAGCATCGCACATAATCTCAAAAGGTAAATTCCAGTCAGGAGGCTTGACAATAGGTGCAAAGATAAATGCTTTCTTAAGTATTTCAAATGCCTCTAGACAATCATCATCAAAGACAAAAGGAATATCTTTTTGCATGAGATTAGTCAGAGGCCTGGAGATTTTGGACAAGTCCTTTATGAACCTCCTATAAAACCTGGCATGACCAAGGAAACTTCGTATACCTTTGATGTCCTTGGGGCACGACATCTTTTCAATAGCATCAACTTTAGCCTTGTCAACTTCAATACCTCTTTCAGAAATTTAATGTCCCAAGACAATGCCTTCATTAACCATAAAGTGGCACTTCTCCCAATTCAAGACAAGATTAGTGTCTTCACATCTCTGCAAAACTCGATCAAGGTTGCTTAAGCAATGATCAAAATAAGTTCTGTAAACGGAGAAATCATCCATGAAAACCTCAACAATCTTTTCACAAAAATCAGATAATATAGCCATCATGCATCTTTGAAAGGTAGTAGGTGCATTGGATAAACCACAAGGCATACGTCTATAAGCAAAGGTACCGAAAGGACAAGTAAAAGTGGTCTTTTCTTGATCCCCTTTTGACACAGGTATTTGAGAGAAACCAAAATAACCATCTAGAAAGCAAAATATGAGTATGTTTGGAAAACCTTTATTGAATTTGATCAATAAAAGGAAAGGGTTAATGATCTTTCTTAGTAGCTTTATTTAATTTACAGAAATCAATTACCATCCTATAACCTGTAACAATTCTTCGCGGGATCAATTCATCTTTATCATTAGGAACTACAGTCATACCTCCTTTCTTAGGGACACAATGGACAGGACTTACCCACTGGCTATCAGCAACTGGATAGATAATACCTGCCTCTAGAAGCTTTAGTAATTCCTTCCTTACCACTTCTTTCATCTTAGGATTTAAATGTCACTAATGATCAATAACCGGTTTAGCATTTTCTTCCAACTTTATCTTGTGTTGGCATAAAGTGGGACTAATGCCCTTAAGATCGTCCAGCGTATATCCAATAGCAGCACGGTGCTTCTTCAGAGTTTTCAATAGTTTTTCTTCTTCCTGCTCTGAAAGGTTAGAATAATAACAGGATATATCTTATTTTCATCAAGATAAACATACTTAAGATTATCAGGTAAAGGTTTAAGTTCAAATTAGGGATCACCCTTGGGTGGAGGAGGATCCCCTAGGATTTCAACATGCAAGTTGTTTTTCAATACGGGTCCTTGATTAAAGAATATTTCATCTATTTCCCTTATCTCATTCATATGCATATCATTTTCGTGGTCTAGCAACTATTGTTCTAAAGGATCGTTAGGAGGTACAGCAATAGAAGCAAGACCAATAATTTCATCTTTACTAGGTAGTTCTTTATCAAGGGGTTGTCTACGGAATTTAGCAAAGTCAAAATCATGAGACATATCCCCTAAACCAACAGTAACAATATCTTTCACGCAGTCTATCATAGCATTAACAGTATTCAAAAAGGGTCTACCAAATATAATGGGACAAAAGTCATCTTGTGGGGAACCAAGAATAAGAAAATCAGTAGGGTATTTAACCTTCCCACACTGAAGGAAATATGCCCTAGAGGCAATAATAAAGTTGTTATTTATATTTCCTTATATCATGATAAATGTTTATTATTCATGCTAGAATTGTATTAACCGGAAACTTAGTACATGTGTGAATACATAGACAAAACAGAGTGTCCCTAGTATGCCTCTACTAGACTAGCTCATTGATCAAAGAGGGTTATGTTTCCTAACCATAGACATGAGTTGTCATTTGATCAACGGGATCACATCATTAGGAGAATGATGTGATGGACAAGACCCATCCGTTAGCATAGCACTATGATCGTTTAGTTTTACTGCTATTGCTTTCTTCATGACTTATACATGTTCCTATGACTATGAGATTATGCAACTCCCGAACACCGTAGGAACACCTTGTGTGCTATCAAACGTCACAACGTAACTGGGTGATCATAAAGATGCTCTACAGGTGTCTCCGAAAGTATTCGTGGTGTTGGCATAGATCTAGATTAGGATTTGTCACTCCGAGTGTCGGAGAGGTATCTTTGGGCCCTCTCGGTAACACACATCACAATAAGCCTTGCAAGCAAAAGACTAATGAGTTAGTCACGAGACGATGTGTTACGGAATGAGTAAAGAGACTTGCCGATAACGAGATTGAACTAGGTATGGAGATACCGATGATCGAATCTCGGGCAAGTAACATACCGATGACAAAAGGAACAACGTATGTTGTTATGCGGTTCTGACCGATAAAAGATCTTCGTAGAATATGTAGGAGCCAATATGAACATCCAGGTTCCGCTATTGGTTATTGACCGGAGATGAGTCTCAGTCATGTCTACATAGTTCTCGAACCCGTAGGGTCCGCACGCTTAACGTTTGATGATGATCGGTATTATGAGTTTATGTGTATTGATGTACCGAAGGTAGTTCGGAGTCCCGGATGAGATCACGGACATGACGAGGAGTCTCGGAATGTCCGATACATAAAGATTGATATATTGGACGACTATATTCGGACACCGGAAGTATACCGGAAAAGTTTCAAATTTAACGGGATTGCCGGAGGGGGTTACCGGAACCCCCTACGAAGGGGGATTGTCCATAGTGGGCCTTATGGAAAAGAGAGAGGCAGCCCATAGGGCTGGCCGGCGCCCCACCTAGGGTTCCTAGTTGGACTAGGAGTTTGGGGGCGCCACCTCTTCTTCTTTTCCTATTCCCTCTCTTCCTTCTTTGGTGGTTCCTACTAGGAATAGGATTGCAATCCTATTCCTAGTAGGATTGCACCCCTAGCCGCACCAAACAAGGGCCGTCCGGCCTCCCCCCTTGCTCCTTTATATACGGGGGCAGGGGGGCACCCAAAGACACACAAGTTGAATTGTTCCAGCCATGTGCGGTGCCCCCTCCACAGAAACACACCTCGGTCATACCGTCGCAGTGCTTAGGCGAAACCCTGCGCCGGTGAATACATCATATCCGTCACCACGCCGTCGTGCTGACGAAACTCTCCCGTGAAGCTCAACTGGATCAAGAGCTCGTGGGACGTCATCAAGCTGAACGTGTGCTGAACGCGGAGGTGCCGTACGTTCGGTGCTTGATCGGTTGAATCGCGAAGAAGTTCGACTACATCAACCGCGTCACTTGACGCTTCCGCTTCCGGTCTACGAGGGTACGTAGACACACTCTTCCCTCTCGTTGCTATGCATCTAGTAGATAGATCTTGCGTGATCGTAGGAAAATTTTAAAATACTACGTTCCCCAACAGTGGCATCATGAGCCAGGTCTATGCGTAGATGATATGCACGAGTAGAACACAATGAGTTGTGGGCGATACTAGTCATACTGTTTACCAGCATGTCATACTTTGCTTTGGCGGTATTGTGAGATGAAGCGGCCCGGACCGACATTACGCGTACGCTTACGCGAGACTGGTTTCACCGTTACGAGCACTCGTTGCTTAAAGGTGACTGGCGGGTGTCTGTCTCTCTCACTTTAGCTGAATCAAGTGTGGCTACGCCCGGTCCTTGTGAAGGTTAAAACAGCACATACTTGACGAAACATCGTTGTGGTTTTGTATGCGTAGGTAAGAACGGTTCTTGCTAAGCCCGTAGCAGCCACGTAAAACTTGCAACAACAAAGTAGAGGACGTCTAACTTGTTTTTGCAGGGCATGTTGTGATGTGATATGGTCAAGACATGATGAGTTATACGGCTATGTATGAGATGATCATGTTTTGTAATGTTATCGGCAACTGGCAGGAGCCATATGGTTGTCGCTTTATTGTATGAAATGCAATCGCCATGTAATTGCTTTACTTCATCACTAAGCGGTAGCGATAGTCGTAGAGGCAATAGTTGGCGAGACGACAACGATGCTACGATGGAGATCAAGGTGTCGCACCGGTGACGAAGGTGATCATGAAGGTGCTTTGGAGATGGAGATCAAAAGCACAAGATGATGATGGCCATATCATGTCACATATTTTGATTGCATGTGATGTTTATCTTATTGTGCTTCTTATTTTGCTTAGAACGACGGTAGCATTATAAGATGATCCCTTACTAAATTTCAAGGTATAAGTGTTCTCCCTGAGTATGCACCGTTGCGAAAGTTCGTCGTGCCGAGACACCACGTGATGATCGGGTGTGATAAGCTCTACGTTCAAATACAACGGGTGTAAGCCAGTTTTGCACACGCAGAATACTTGGGTTAAACTTGACGAGCCTAGCATATGCAGATATGGCCTCGGAACACTGGAGACCGAAAGGTCGAGCGTGAATCATATAGTAGATATGATCAACATAAGATGTTCACCATTGAAACTACTCCATCTCACGTGATGATCGGACATGGTTTAGTTGATTTGGATCACGTGATCATTTAGATGACCGGAGGGATGTCTATCTAAGTGGGAGTTCTTAAGTAATATGATTAATTGAACTTTGATTTATCATGAACTTAGTCCTGGTAGTATTAGCATATCTATGTTGTAGATCAATAGCTCGCGATGTTGCTCCACGTTTATTTTTTATATGTTCCTAGAGAAAACCAAGTTGAAAGATGTTAGTAGCAATGATGCGGAATTGTTCCGTGATTTGAGGATTATCCTCATTGCTGCACAGAAGAATTATGTCCTTGATGCACCGCTAGGTGACAGACCTATTGCAGGAGCAGATGTAGACGTTATGAACGTTTTGACAAAAGCTCGATATGATGACTACTTGATAGTTTAGTGCACCATGCTTTACGGCTTATAACCGGGACTTCAAAAACGTTTTGAAACGCCACGGAGCATATGAGATGTTCCAAGAGTTGAAATTAGTATTTCATACTCATGCCCGTGTCGAGAGGTATAAGACCTCTGACAGTACTTTGCCTACAAGATGGAGGAGAATAGCTCAACCAGTGAGCATGTGCTCAGATTGTCTGGGTAGTACAATTGCTTGAATCAAGTGGGAGTTAATCTTCCAGATAAGATAGTAATTGACAAAGTTCTCTAGACACTATCACCAAGTTAGTAGAACTTCGTGATGAACTATAATATGCAAGGGATGACGAAAGTAATTCCCGAGCTCTTCACAATGCTGAAATCGGCGAAGGTAGAAATCAAGAAAGAGCATCAAGTGTTGATGGTTAACCAGACCACTTGTTTCAAGTAATAGAAGGGGAACTTCAAGAAGAATGACAAGCAAGTTGTCACTCCCGTGAAGAAACCCAAAGCTAAACTCAAGCCTGAAACAAGTGCTTCTACTGCAAAGGAAATGGTCACTAGAAGTGGAACTGCCCTAGATATTTGGCGGATAAGAAGGATGGCAAAGTGAACAAAGGTATATTTGATATACAGATTATTGATGTGTATTTTACTAGTGTTCATAGCAACCCCTCGGTATTTGATATTGGTTCAGTTGCTAAAGAGTAGTAACTCGAAATGGGAGTTGCATAATGAACATAAACTAGTTAAAGGATGAAGTGACGATGAGTATTGGAAGTAGTTCCAAGATTGATATGATCATCATCGCACACTCCCTATACTTTCGGGATTAGTGTTGAAGCTAAATAAGTGTTATTTGGTGTTGAGCATGAATATGATTTGATCATGTTTATTGCAATACGGTTATTCATGTAAGTTAGAGAATAATTGTTGTTCTGTTTACATGAATAAAACCTTCTATGGTCATACACCCAATGAAAATGGTTTGTTGGATCTCGATCGTGGTGATACACATATTCATAATATTGAAACCAAAAGATGCAAGGTTAATAATGATAGTGCAACTTATTTGTGGCACTGCCGTTTAGGTCATATTGGTGTAAAACGCATGAAGAAACTCCATAGTGATGGACTTTTGGAATCACTTGATTATGAATCACTTGGTGCTTGCGAACCATGCCTCATGGGAAAGATGACTAAAACTCCGTTCTCCGGAACCATGGAGCGAGCAACAGATTTGTTGGAAATCATACATACTGATGTATGTGGACCAATGAGTGTTGAAGCACGCGGCGGGTATCGTTATTTTCTGACCTTCACTGATGATTTGAGCAGATATGGGTATATCTACTTAATGAAGCACAAGTCTGAAACATTTGAAAAGTTCAAAGAATTTCAGAGTGAAGTAGAGAATCATCGTAACAAGAAAATAAAGTTTCTACGATCTGATCGTGGAGGAGAATATTTGAGTTACGAGTTTGGTCTTCATTTGAAACAATGTGGAATAGTTTCACAACTCACGCCACCCGGAACACCACAGCGTAATGGTGTGTCCGAACGTCGTAACCGTACTTTATTGGATATGGTACGATCTATGATGTCTCTTACCGATTTACCACTATAATTTTGGGGTTATGCTTTAGAGACAGCTGCATTCACGTTAAATTGGGCACCATCTAAATCCGTTGATACGAAACCTTGTGAACTATGGTTTGGCAAGAAACCAAAGTTGTCGTTTCTTAAAGTTTGGGGCTGCGATGCTTATGTGAAAAAGCTTCAACCTGATAAGCTCGAACCCAAGTCGGAGAAATGTGTCTTCATAGGATACCCAAAAGAGACTGTTGGGTACACCTTCTATCACAGATCCGAAGGCAAGATATTCGTTGCTAAGAATGGATCCTTTCTAGATAAGGAGTTTCTCTCGAAATAAGTGAGTGGGAGGAAAGTAGAACTTGATGAGGTAATTGTACCTTCTCCCGGATTGGAGAGTAGTACATCACAGAAAATTGTTCCAGTGATTCCTACACCAATCAATGAGGAAGTTAATGATGATGATCATGAAACTTCCGATCAAGTTTCTACTGAACGTCGTAGATCAACCAGAGTACGTTCCGCACCAGAGTGGTATGGCAACCCAGTTCTGGAAATCATGTTACTAGACCATGATGAACCTACGAACTATGAGGAAGCGATGATGAGCCCAGATTCTGCAAAATGGCTTGAAGCCATGAAATCTGATATGGGATCCATGTATTAGAACAAAGTATGGACTTTGGTTGACTTGCCCGATGATCGGCAAGCCATCGAAAATAAATGGATCTTCAAGAGGAAGACCGACGCAAACGGTAATGTTACTGTTTACAAAGCTCGACTTGTTGCGAAAGGGTTTCGACAAGTTCAAGGAGTTGACTACGATGAGACTTTCTCACCCGTAGCGATGCTCAAGTCTGTCCGAATCATGTTAGTAATTGCGCATTTTATGAAATCTGGCAAATGGATAACAAAACTGCATTCTTTAATGGATTTATTAAAGAAGACTTGTATATGATGCAACCAGAAGGTTTTGTCAATCCTAAAGGTGCTAACAAAATGTGCAAGCTCCAGCGATCCATCTATGGACTGGTGCAAGCATCTCGGAGTTGGAATATACGCTTTGATAAGTTGATCAAAGCATATAGATTTATACAGACTTGCGGTGAAGCCTGTATTTACAAGAAGTGAGTGGGAGCACTACAACCTTTCTGATAAGTATATGTGAATGACATATTGTCGATCGGAAATGATGTAGAATTTTCTGGAAAGCATAAAGGAGTGTTTGAAAGGAGTTTTTCAAAGAAAGACCTTGGTGAAGCTACTTAGATATTGGGCATCAAGATCTATAAAGATAGATCAAGACGCTTGATAAGACTTTCGATGAGTACATACCTTGATAAGATTTTGAAGTAGTTCAAAATGGATCAGTCAAAGAAGGAGTTCTTGCCTGACTTGTAAGGTGTGAAGTTGAGTAAGACTCAAAGCCAGACCACAGCAGAAAAATATAGAGAGAATGAAAGTCATTCCCTATGCCTCAGCCATAGGTTCTATAAAGTATGCCATGCTGTGTACAAAACACGTTGTGTACCTTGCCATGAGTTTGACAGGGAGGTACAATAGTGATCCAGGAGTAGATCACTGTACAACGGTCAAAATTATCCTTAGTAATTGGATGACTAAGGAAATATTTCTCGATTATGGAGGTGATAAAGAGTTCGTCGTAAAGTGTTACGCCGATGCAAGCTTTGACACTAAATCCAGATGACTCTAAGTATCAATCTGGATGCGTATTGAAAGTGGGAGCAATTAGCTAGAGTAGCTCCATGCAGAGCATTGTAGACATAGAAATTTGCGAAATACATACGGATCTGAATGTGACAGACCCGTTGACTAAACTTCTCTCACAAGCAAAACATGATCACACCTTATTACTCTTGGGTATTAATCACATAGCGATGTGAACTAGATTATTGACTCTAGTAAACCCTTTGGGTGTTGGTCACATGGTGATGTGAACTATGGGTGTTATTCACATAACGATGTGAACTATCGGTATTAAATCACATGGCGATGTGAGCTAGATTATTGACTCTAGTGCAAGTGGGAGACTGAAGGAAATATGCCCTACAGGCAATAATAAAGTTGTTATTTATATTTCCTTATATCATGATAAATGTTTATTATTCATGCTAGAATTGTATTAACCGGAAACTTAGTACATGTGTGAATACATAGACAAAACAAAGTGTCCCTAGTATGCCTCTACTAGACTAGCTCATTGATCAAAGATGGTTATGTTTCCTAACCATAGACATGAGTTGTCATTTGATCAACGGGATCACATCATTAGGAGAATGATGTGATGGACAAGACCCATCCGTTAGCATAGCACTATGATCGTTTAGTTTTACTGCTATTGCTTTCTTCATGACTTATACATGTTCCTATGACTATGAGATTATGCAACTCCCGAACACCGTAGGAACACCTTGTGTGCTATCAAACGTCACAACGTAACTGGGTGATCATAAAGATGCTCTACAGGTGTCTCCGAAAGTATTCGTGGTGTTGGCATAGATCAAGATTAGGATTTGTCACTCCGAGTGTCGGAGAGGTATCTCTGGGCCCTCTCGGTAACACACATCACAATAAGCCTTGCAAGCAAAAGACTAATGAGTTAGTCACGAGATGATGTGTTACGGAACGAGTAAAGAGACTTGCCGGTAACGAGATTGAACTAGGTATGGAGATACCGACGATCGAATCTCGGGCAAGTAACATACCGATGACAAAAGGAACAACGTATGTTGTTATGCGGTTCTGACCAATAAAAGATCTTCGTAGAATATGTAGGAGCCAATATGAACATCCAGGTTCCGCTATTGGTTATTGACCGGAGATGAGTCTCAGTCATGTCTACATAGTTCTCGAACCCGTAGGGTCCGCACGCTTAACGTTTGATGACGATCGGTATTATGAGTTTATGAGTATTGATGTACCGAAGGTAGTTCGGAGTCCCGGATGAGATCACGGACATGACGAGGAGTCTCGGAATGTCTGATACATAAAGATTGATATATTGGACGACTATATTCGGACACCGGAAGTATACCGGAAAAGTTTCGGATTTAACGGGATTGCCGGAGGGGGTTACCGGAACCCCCTACGAAGGGGGATGGTCCATAGTGGGCCTTATGGAAAAGAGAGAGGCAGCCCATAGGGCTGGCCGGCGCCCCACCTAGGGTTCCTAGTTGGACTAGGAGTTTGGGGGCGCCACCTCTTCTTCTTTTCCTATTCCCTCTCTTCCTTCTTTGGTGGTTCCTACTAGGAATAGGATTGCAATCCTATTCCTAGTAGGATTGCACCCCTAGCCGCACCAAACAAGGGCCGGCCGGCCTCCCCCTTGCTCCTTTATATACGGGGGCAGGGGGCACCCAAAGACACACAAGTTGAATTGTTCCAGCCGTGTGCGGTGCCCCCTCCACAGAAACACACCTCGGTCATACCGTCGCGGTGCTTAGGCGAAACCCTGCGCCGGTGAATACATCATATCCGTCACCATGCCGTCGTGCTGACGAAACTCTCCCGTGAAGCTCAACTGGATCAAGAGCTCGTGGGACGTCATCAAGCTGAACGTGTGCTGAACGCGGAGGTGCCGTACGTTCGGTGCTTGATCAGTTGAATCGCGAAGAAGTTCGACTACATCAACCGCGTCACTTGACGCTTCCGCTTCCGGTCTACGAGGGTACGTAGACACACTCTTCCCTCTCGTTGCTATGCATCTAGTAGATAGATCTTGCGTGATCGTAGGAAAATTTTAAAATACTACGTTCCCCAACACACACAACACTACAACAACTCTAACAATCCCAACTGGTGAAATAGTGTCTCTATTAGCTATCTTAATAGTATCATCAATCCCTTATAACTCAATAGGTGCGATATCATGCATAATTTCTTGATATAAGGTATGAGGGATTATGCTTGCACTAGCACCTACGTCCCATAAACCATGATAGCAATGATCTCCTATCTTAATAGAGATAACAGGCAAGCCTACAATAGGTCTATGTTTATTCCTAGCATTGGGTTTGGCTATTCTAGCAGATTCCTCTTGGAGGTAAATAACATATCCATCTAAATCCTCAACCAAGAGATCTTTAACCATAGCAACACTAGGTTCAACTTTAATTTGCTCAGAGGGTGTAGGTGTTCTAGTATTACTCTCACGAACTACAGTTGAAGCCTTGGCATGATCCTTTATTCAAACTGGGAAAGGTGGTTTCTCAATATAAGTAGTAGGAACAATAGGATCAACATTATAAGTGATAGTCTTTTCTTTAACTTTAACAAGTTCGACTACTTTCACTTCAATGGGAGGATGGTATTTAACCACTTCTCCTTGGGAAGATTTCTACTTCTCGAGCTTGCGTTTTATTCCCTCGAAGAGGAAAGGGAGATTCAGCACAGTAGTGTAAGTATTTCCCTCTGTTTTTGAGAACCAAGGTATCAATCCAGTAGGAGACCACGCACGAGTCCCTCACACCTGCACAAACAAATAAGAACTCTACAGCCAATGCGATAGGGGGTTGTCAATCCCTTTCCGGTCACTTACGAAAGTGAGATCTGATAGCGATGATAGTTTGATATTTTTGGTATTTTTGGTTATAAGAACAGAAAGTAAAAGCGGAAAAGTAAAGTAGATTGCAGGTGATATGTTGAGAATAGTCCCGGGGGCCATAGTTTTCTCTAGTGGCTTCTCTCATGATAGCGATATTCTACAGCGGTTAAACAAATTACTGTCGAGCAATTGATAGAAAAGCGAATAATTATGAGACTATCTAGGCCTGATCATTATATATAGGCATCACGTCCGTGACAAGTATACTGAAACGATTCTCCATCTACTACTATTACTCCACACATCGACCGCTATCTAGCATGCATCTAGTGTATTGAGTTCATAAGAACAGATTAACGCCTTAAGCAAGATAACATGATGTAGAGGGATAAACTCAAAGATAGTGATATAAACCCCATGTTTTTATCCTCGATGGCAACAATACAATACATTCCTTGTTGCCCCTACTGTCACTGGGAAAGGACACCGCAAGATTGAACCCAAAGCCAAGCACTTCTCCGAAGAGACTTGCAAGGATATTATAATCATACATAAAAAGTTCAGAAAAGAACCAAATATTTCTCAAAGATAATCTTGATCATAAACCCATAATTCATCGGATCTCGACAAACACACCGCAAAAAGAGATTACATTGAATAGATCTTCTCGAAGACCGAGGAGAACTTGGTATTGAGATCCAAAGAGAGAGAAGAAGCCATCTAGATACTAGCTATGGACCCGAAGGTCTATGGTAAACTACTCACAACTCATGGTGAGGCGATGATGATGATGTAGAAGCACTCCGTGGTAGATCCCCCATCCGGCGGAGCTCCGGAACAGGCCCCAAGATGGGATCTCACGGGAACAGAAGGTTGCGGCGGTGGAACTAGGGTATTCTCTGTTGTTTTGATAGTTTCGGGGTACGTAGGTATATATAGGAGGAAGGAGGGCACCGGGGGCCAAATGTGGGGTCCACGAGGCAGGGGGCGCGCCTATAGGGGGGCATGCCCGCTACCCTCAGGGGCGTCACGTGTGCCCTACTCCATGGTTCTCAAGTCTCCCGTGCGTAATTTTCTCCAAAAATATCTCTCCCGAAAGATTCATTCCGTTTGGACTCCGTTTGATATTCCTATTCTGTAAAACCCTGAAACAGGCAAAAAACAACAATCTGGACTGGGCCTTTGGGTTAGTAGGTTAGTCCCAAATATAATATCAAAGTGTATAACAAAGCCCATTAAACAACCAAAACATCATAAATAATGGCATGGAACAATAAAAAATTATAGATATGTTGGAGACGTATCAAGCATCCCCAAGCTTAATTCCTGCTCGTCCTCAAGTAGGTAAATGATAAAAAAAGAATTTTTGATGTGGAATGCTAACCAACGTAGTTTTTCAATGTAATTCTCTTAATTGTGGGATGATTGTTCAGATCTGAAAGATTCAAGACAAAAGTCTATATTGACATAAGAAATAATAATACTTCAAGTATACTAACAAAGCAATCATGTCTTCTCAAAATACTATGGCTAAAGAAAGTTATCCCTACAAAATCATATAGTCTGGCTATGCTCCCTCTTCATCACACAAAATATTCATATCATGCACAATCCCGATTTCAGCCAAGCACTTGTTTCATACTCTATTCTTTCAAACCTTTCAACTTTCACGCAATACATGAGTGTGAGCCATGGACATAGCACTATGTGTGGAATAGAGAGGTGGTTGTGGAGAAGACAAAAAGGAGGGAGATAGTCTCACACCGACTAGGCGTATCAACGGGCTATGGAGATGCCCATCAATAGATATCAATGTGAGTGAGTAGGGATTGCCATGCAACAGATGCACTAGAGCTAAATATGTATGAAATTTCAACAAAATAAACTAGTGGGTGTGCATCCAACTTGCTTGCTCATGAAGACCAAGGGCATTTGAGGAAGACCGTCGTTGGAATATACAAGCCAAGTTCTATAATGAAAATTCCCACTAGTATATGCAAGTGACTAAACATGAGACTCTCTGTCATGAAGAACATGGTGCTACTTTGAAGCACAAGTGTGAAAAAAGATAGTAGCAATTGTTCCTTTTCTTTTTTTTTCTCTTTTTGGGCCTTTTTTTTTCTTTGGTCTTTCCTATTTTTTCTCTTTTTTTCTTTTTTTGGAGGGCTTCATTGATTTAGCCTTTCCTCACATGGGACAATGCTCTAATAACGATGATCATCACACTTTCATTGAATTACAACTCAATATTATAACTTGATACTAGAACAAAGTATGACTCTATATGAATGCCTCCGGCGGTGTACCGGGATGTGAAATGAATTAAGAGTGACATGTATGAAAAATTACGCATGGTGGCTTTGCCACAAATATGATGTCAAGTACATGATCATGTGTGGCAATATGACAATATGAAGCGTGCCATATGAACGGAATGGTGGAAAGTTGCATGGAAATATATCTCGAAATGGCTATGGAAATGCCATGATAGGTAGGTATGGTGGCTGTTTTGAGGAACATATATGGTGGCTGTTTTGAGGAAGGATATATAGTGGGTGTATGGTACCGGCGAAGGTTGCGCTGTACAAGAGAGGGTAGCAATGGTGGAAGGGTGAGAGTGCGTATAATCCATGGACTCAACATTAGTCATAAAGAACTCATATACTTATTGCAAAAATCTATGAGTCATCAAAACAAAGCAATCAACGCATGATCCTAGGGGGGAGGTTGGTAGGAGTTAACCATCGCGCGCCCCGACCTCCACACAAAGGTTGACACTTTACAAATACCTCATGCTCTAACTTCGTCACATAGCGGTTCACCATACGTGCTTGCTACGGGAATCACTAACCTTAACACAAGCATTTCTCAATTTCATAATAACTCCACTAGCATGACTCTAATATGATTATCCTCATATCATAAAACAATTATCAAGCATCCAACTTCTCATCATATTCAATACACTTAGTGTGAAAGTTTTTACTACATGTATATTGGATGTCTATCATGTGAAGGCTAGTTTTATAGCCAAAGCACATTACCATGCTGTTTTAATAGACTCTCAAAAGGATATAAGTGAAGCATGAGAGATCGACAATTTCTACAAAATATAATCACCACCGTGCTCTAAAAGATATAAGTGAAGCACTAGAGCAAAACTATTCAACTCAAAAGATATAAGTGAAGCACATAGAGTGTTCTATCAATTCCTAGGCCATATTTAACCCTCTCAAATAGGTGTGTCCAGTAAGGATAATTTTGGCAAACTAACAAGCAAAGACTCAAATTATACAAGATGATCCAAGCAAAACACATATGATGTGGTGAATAAAAATATAGCTCCGAGTATAGTTACCGATGGATGAAGACGAAAGAGGGGATGCCTTCCCGGGGCATCCCCAAGCTTAGGCTTTTGGTTGTCCTTGAAATTTACCTTGGGGTGCCTTGGGCATCCCCAAGCTTAGGCTCTTGCCACTCTTTGGTCCATAGTCCATCAAAGCGATACTCAAAACTTGAAAACTTCACAACACAAAACTTAGACAAAAATCTCGTGAGCTCCGTTAGTATAAGAAAGCAAACCTCTACTCAAAGGTACTGCAATGAATTCCTTATTTATTTATATTGGTGTTAAACCTACTGTATTCCAACTTCTCTATGGTTCATACTTCCCAATACTAATCATAGATGCATTGAAATAAGCAAACAACACACGAAAAACAGAATCTGTCAAAAACAGAACAGTGTGTAGTAATCTGCAGTTTTGGCAAACTTCTTTAACTCCAAAAAAATCAAACTAAATTGGTAAACGTGAGGAATTTGTCTATTAATCATCTGCAAAAAGAATCAACTAAATATCACGCTCCAGTAAAATCCGGTGATCATTCTAGTGAGCGCTAATGATTCTGTTTTTCACAGCAAGATCATATAAACTTCACACAAGTCTTCCCAAATGTTCTACTTGGCACAAACACTAATTAAAACACAAAACCACATCTAAACAGAAGCTAGATGCAATATTTATTCCTAAAAAGGAGCAAATACAAAAAATATAAAATTGGGTTGCCTCCCAACACTACTAGGAAAAGGGCTATAGATAATATTGACACTAATGGCGCACCATGTATGTGGTGCGCCATTATTGTCCTCATTACTAATGGCGCACCAGACACACGGTGCGTCATTACTAACTTATTTTTTTTCCAAAACTACTAATGGTGCACTAGGGCACAATGCGCCATTACTAGTTTGAACTAGTAATGGCGCACCACATAATCTGTGCGCCACTACTAACAAATTTTTTATTTATTTTTTACTTTTTTTCAAAACTAGTAATGGCGCACCCCCTAATAGGTGCGCCATTAGTAACCAGGGTTACTAATGGCGCATTATAAGGTGGTGCACCATTGGTAACCTGAGAGCAGCTAGATCTTTTTGACATCCACCTACCACACTCACTTTCCCCACTTCATTCTCTCCACCTCCTCCTCCAAGCTTGTCTCGGCTGCCTCCTCCTCCTCACCTCATTTGCACCATAGATTCACTCAAATTAAGTGGTTAAATTACCTTTTTTGATAGTTAAGTAAGGGGAAAGCTTTCTTTAAGTTGTAGATCTACTTTTTTCTCCCTCCAACAACGAGCACATGCACTTTTTATGGCCTAGATCTTCGTATGTTTGTGGTGCTGCATATGTTTGTGGTGTTGCATATGTTTGTGTTTGCAGGTACCGGTATTTGAAATGCGATAGTTGGCAATATTTTGCCACAATGTTGATTCATTTCCGTTTCGGCGAGAATTTGGCACTATCATTCTTTTTGGTCCTGTTTTTAGGCAAATTCATGCCAATTTTTTTTTTGGGTTCTAAAATATCGTTTTGCTCTACCCCGCAGGCTACCATGGTCCGCACGATGACTGATGGCATCATGAATAGGTTTTTGAGCTCTGCGAAGGTTGAGATGCTTCAAAAGAACGAGACGGACATAAGCCATGTCAAAGATGCAAGCTAAAGAGCCTTATTACTGATCCGGATTCCGTACAGGTGCGGGACCACCTGCTCTTGCGTGGTTTCATGGATGGCTATCGGTGGCAAGGTTATGAAGATGACTATGAAGTCGTCCATGGGGGTCGGGCAAGAAATGAAGAAGGGCAACAAGACAACCACGGCGAGCGAGGGCGAGAAGACGAAGAATCTCCAGACACAGTCATCATGTAGAAGATGCCGGACATCATGATGAGGAAGATCAAGACGAAGGGCATGACCATGAAGATGAAGATGCCGGAGCAGACGACGATGGACCATCGATGGGCTGGGTGCAGGACCCTCGTATTCAAGAGCTGCTTCTCAAGCAGACGGATAATGCAAGAGCTGCCGCCCGAGAGAAAGCCAAGCTGGATCAACTGGAGATAGACACGGTTACTCCATTGTATGAAGGATGCAGGCCCGAGGATACCTGCCTGAAAGTAACGCTCATGATTCTGGAGATGAAGGTAAAACACAAAATGACCGACGCATGCTTCGACGAGAACATGTCATTATGGCATGAACGTCGTCCCAAGGGGAACAAGTGCCCGACTAGTTTCGAGGAGGAGAAGAAAATCGTGTGTCCTCTGGATTTACCGCACGTGAAATACCATGTGTGCATTAACAATTGCATCATTTATCGGGACGAGCATGCGGAGTCTACCATATGTCCGGTGTGCGGCGTCACTCGATACAAGAAGAGGAATAAAGCTCCTCGAAAAGTGGTGTGGTACTTTTTGATCACTCCTCGTTTGCGGCGTTATTTCGCGGACCCTAAGCTAGCAAAGCTCCTTCATTGGCACGTGGATAGGGAGGAGAAGAAGCGAAAAGATGACGGAAATGATCCGGATATAAATAAAAAAAGACAAGATGCTGAGTCACCCTAAGGATGCGAGCCAGTGGAGTGTTGAACTTCGAAGATGCGGAATTTAGGGAGGATCCAAGGAACATCGTCCTGGGTGTGAGCACCGATGGAGTCAATCCGTTTGGTAGCCAGAGAAGCACACATAGCACCTGGCATGTGTTTGTGTGGATGTACAACCTTCCCCCTGGTTGTGCATGAAGAGGAAGTACATTCACCTGAGTATGCTAATTGAAGGGCCGAAACAACCAGGGAACAACATCAATCTATATCTGGGGCTGCTCAAAGAGGAGCTAGACACACTGTGGAAAACACCAGCCAATACGTGGGACGCCGCAAAGAAAGAATATTTCCCTATGAGAGTCGCACTGCTCACGATGATGCACGACTATCTCGGTTACGGATATGTCGCGGGGCAGGTGGTCCATCTGGATGCGTCAGGTGCATGGACGACACAACGTATCACCAGCTAGATAGAGATCCCGGGTCTACGAAAACCATGTTCATGGGACATCGAAGGTGGCTTCGCGATGATGACTCATGGAGAAAATGCAAGGATCTATTCAATGGTGAAACCGAACCCCGAAGACACCCGCGTACGAGGAGCGGCGAGGAAATAGACGAACTGTTGAAAAATTGGAAAGAGTGCCCACCGCCGAGAAAGAAGTGAAAGGCGCCAGAGCCGCTGCTGAAGGTATGGAAAACGAGGTCTGTTTTCTGGGACTTGCCGTACTGGAAGATCCTTCGTGTGCCTCACAGCCTTGATGTCATGCATATCACGAAGAACGTGTGCGAGATTCTGCTTGGTACCCTGCTCAACATGCCAGAGAGGATCAAAGATGGGCCGAAAGCAAGGGCATACTTGAAATCAATGGGCATCAGAGAGGAGCTTCATGCACTTGGGTGTGGGAAGAATACGCCGGCCGGCCTGTCGGCATCAAGCGGCCCCTCCGTCAATTGCACACCCGCTGTTGGCGGTGCCTCGACATTAGCCGAGCTCGACGCCATCATGGTAACTAATTAAGCCTCTCCCGGCCGATGACTTCATTTCCTTGCCTTTGGCTGGGCATCCCTGACGCCCTACATGTTTTCGCAGGGCGCCGCCGACGTTCCATGCACTCTCCTGCACTTCATTGGCTGCAAGTTGATCGATGTCGCCAAGGCCAGAATCGTTCAACCGGGCAGCCGCGTGTTCCACGGTAATGCGATGCCACCCATCGTGTATAGGGTTCAACTGGTTAGGGTGCTGCGGGGCTTAGACGACTTGTTACCTCCGTATCGACCCCCTGGAGCCAACGAAGATGATGCGATTACCCTCAGCGCCTGCATAAGCTGGCCCATGCTTTGGCCAAAGAGCCAGATTCGTTTGGGGGCGGGGGACCCCACCCCATAGACAACACTTCTAGTCGTGCCAGCGCCAAGCCATGGCAAGACCGCCGCAATGCTACCGCCGTCAGCTGATCCGAATATGCATATGGCACAGGATCCGAACGATGATGATGGTACATTTACCAACGTCGATAAGTACTTCAACGAACATGGGTACGATGACGAATTCTTGGGGCCTCCTTCTCAAGAACCCAACCCTGCAAAAGACGATCGCGATCTAGTTGGAACCGCGGAGAAACCCAATTGCAACAGGCGTCGTCTAGCGTTCAGTTCTCAGGAGATGCCTCCAGCTGCCGCCTTCACCGAGCCTCAGATAGCCGAGGTGCGAAATAATATCAGCCCCAACACACTCAAGAAGTTGGCCTCTGAGCATAACTCGATCCCATTACAGTAGAAGAAGCAGAAGGGACATAAAAGAAAGAATAACAAGGATGCGAGCCAACCGGCACCGAGTACGATCCGTGCTCAGGACGGGCCACCTTCACCTAAAGATATCTCGAGGAGTGTGCATGTGGCGGGTAGGCCGATGCTACCGACTAATATGCTCAATGCTGAAACCGATGCTATGCGGAGTCTGCATGACAGTGTTCTTTCTTTGGAAAAGCAGCGTCTCTCCGAGAATGATGTCGCATACCCGGTTTTCGTGGCCAAGATGCCAGAGTGCAAGTGCTTTGTGGATAGCACCATCGGGGGTATGATCGTCCTGCAGTTTAACCTTCATCCGCTACACTACACCTTCGTTCGGCTATTTTCGCTGAATGTGGAGATGTAGATCATTAGAGACAAGACCCCGGACATCATGATAGTCGGCCCCTTCTACATGTGTGCCAAGATCTTGGGCAGCCTTGGGGACCGGCAAGTCGTGAGTTCATACCTCGAAGGTGTCATTCTGTCGAACGCAGATAAGGATAACTTCCTCGTGCCTTACTTTTCTGAGTAAGTCATCCTCTCACCGCCCCGTAACATATGATTTCTTAGATTTCGATCGTTCTTTTTTTCTTCTAACATTCCGTGTTTTGTGTAGTAACACACATTGCACACTCATCCTCTTAAGCCCGCAATATTCCATGGCCACATATTTCAACTCGGACCAGCAGGCACATGTTCACCCACGTAACGACGTTCCCCTGCGTCAAGCAGCCACCTGGCGGTCAGAAGGATGCCTACTACGCCCTCTACCACATGCGGGCGATCGTACGAAACCATCATCACCTTCTGCTACCAAATAGTCTCAAAGCATGGACTGCACGCTTGTCGGAAATCCAGGACACGGACCTCAGACAAGAATTCTTCCGCATCCAGTCAGAGTTTTCGGAAATCATCCATCAAGATGTCCTTCGTACCTCGGGGCAGTTCTACCTCAAATATCAACCGTCCAACAGTGAAATAGAAACAACGCTACAAATGCAGGCTGACAACGACCGCACATTCATGACCATCACGAAAGACGGCAGCTTCATCCACGCTCCGGTTCCTGAGTCGAGTATAAAGTAGTAATGATGCTATGTAGTTGTGAAATATCGATTAGCTCATGTTGTAATTAATCTTTTTAATGAACTTGCATGTCTCTTTCGTTTGGACAGTCGTTCAAAATTTATGTAATCGATGCTATTTATTAGTAGGACCATGAATCGTGCTATATATTAATGTGTTGATGATTTTCTCTTCCGATCCTTTTGTTGCATATTTATATATTGCTTATGTATTGTATGTGAATTGCTACTAACGTTTTGTTTGTCTAGTTCATTGAGATGCCATCGTATGTCGTGTACAAGGGTAAGGTTCTCGGAATCTATGACAACTTGAAGGAGTGTCGGAGACAGGTTCATCGTTTCAGTGGTAACAGTTACAAAGGGTACACCACCAGGGCGGAGGCGGAAGCTAGATGCGCACATTATCTAGTGGCAGAGAGGAGGGAGTGGAGGAGGAACCAGATGAATACCAGTTTCATCTCCATGATGCTCATCGTGACCGCAGCTCTCTTCTATGTGATGATGGTAGTTTAGATATCGACTTGTAATGTGAAGACACACTCGCTACTCGCGGTCTCGAGACTTGTAATGTTCTAAGTTTGTTCGGTATTTTGAATTCGGTGACTAATATGATGAATTGTATTCGGAGACTAATCTTCTATTGTATTCGATAAATCCATTGTTTATATGTTGTGCTATTTATATTCTGTGTTGTAATGTATTTTGTAACCTGTGCAAATATCAGAAAAGCCAAAAAAAATCCTAATATTCATAGTAGTGGCGCACCACTCTGCACTTTAGTGGCGCACTGCAATAAGCACACTAGTGGCGCAACCTTGAGAGGTGCGCCATTAGTAACCCAGAGCACAAGGTAAATATGGCCCCCTGGGAGGCATACTAATGGCGCATCCGGGCACATAGTAATGGCGCACTGCCTGGTGCGCCACTACTGTCTGGTATACTAATGGTGTGGTAGTAGTGGCGCACCTGTAGTGCACCATTAATGCCCAAAACAGGTGTGCCACTAACAAGCCTTTTCCTAGTAGTGCAACAAGCGCTATCGTTTTACCCCCCTAGCTAGGCACGATACATGGATAGATCTAGGTATTTTCATTAGTGGAAGGAAATCCATAAGTGGCTCTCATAATAGATTCATATGGTAATTTGATTTTCTTTCTAGGATAGTGTTCCATGCCTTTACTTAACGGAAATTGGAATCTAATATTTCCTTCCTTCATATCAATAATTGCATCTATCGTTCTAAGGAAAGGTCTACCAAGAATAATAGGACATGAAGGATTGCAATCTATGTCAAGAACAATGAAATCTACGGGCACATAATTCCTATTGGCAACAATAAGAACATCATTAATCCTTCCCATATGTTTTTTAATAGTGTAATCCGCAAGATGCAAATTTAAAGAAGAATCATCAAGGTCATGGAATCCAAGCAAATCACACAAAGTTTTTGGGATAGTGGAGACACCTGCACCCAAATCACACAAAGCAAAGCATTCATGATCTTTAATTTTTATTTTGATAGTAGGTTCCCATTCATCATAGAGCTTTCTAGGGATAGAAACTTCTAACTCAAGTTTTTCTTCATAAGACCGCATCAAAGCATCAACTATATGTTTGGTAAAAGCTTTATTTTGACTATAAGCATGCAGAGAGTTTAGTACGGATTGCAACAAGGAAATACAATCAATCAAAGATTAATTATCATAATTGAATCCCTTGAAATCCAAAGTAGTGGTTTCATCGCTATGCAAAGTTTTAATCTCTTCACTCCCACTTTTAACCACTACACCACAACACAGATGCAAAGGCATGTAATCTGCCGGGAGAAGACTCTTACGAGGGCAGAAAAACTGCCGGGGCGGAGTTTCTCCCGGCAGATAGAACTGCCACAAGAACGGCTGCCGGGGATCATATTTCCCGGCAGATACAGATCTCCCGGCAGTTCCACTGCCGTGAAGCCCCGTTCTCCCGGCAGATACATGTGTATGCCGGTAATCCAATTGCCGGCAGTTAAAATAATTCCAGGCAGACAGTCTGCCCTTGACTTTTACTTACCCCAGCAGTTTTTCTGATCCGGGTAGCATATATAGTTCTTCTAGTTTGTATTCACATAAGTATTTACTCAAGATTCAATAGCAGATCTCAAACACATAATGACTTTCTTACATATAAGTACTTCAACATTCATACATGCGTTCAGTAGCATCCAGCTGCATCAATAAACATAATTTACACAAGACATACATGCGTTCAGTAACTTCATTTCTGAGAAAAGACATACATGCGTTCATTAGCTTCTAGCTACATCAATAAACAGAATTTACACAAGACAATAAGATTTTATTTTTCATCGAACTAAGCTAAACAAATGGTTTAAGCTTTGATGCACAGCTGAAGCCATGTCCAGGAAGACAAATTGCTTGTTCGCAAACGTTTGTTGAATGACTTCATGAGATGTCTTCGAAATACCAAACTTGCCAACATCCTGTGAAACAACATCATTCAAAGAGTCACCAAACTTGCAATGCTTTGAAGATCGCAGCTCAACCACACCCCACATGATTGTGGAAGTATATCACTCGCCGATAGCAACCATGTGTTCAACATCATGTCAAAAAGAACTATTCACTATTCCTACTTCAATCTTAGTTTGCGCATCATGTGAATGCGATGAATCTAAAACTGAGGCACAATGCAGTAATATAAATTGGTTTTTTTATGGAACGAGTAAGGGAGACAACCTCATCAAGTAACCATTGCAACATTCACACCAGTGATAAGTTACTACTGCATCAAACTACTGAAGTAAATTGCTTACAATTTCAGCTGATTCATGTACATATCCCATGACCTCTAAAACAAGCAAGGCCTTGCCACCATATCTTGTCTGTCATGGCAAACCTAGGAATCTAAAACTAAATATTAGTCATAAGAACAGCTTTGAGGGTTGAAAATTTTAAACTTTGTAGGAATGAAAGTGAATAGATGATTTAAGCACTTGTGTTGCGGAAATGCATTAGAACACAAACCTTCTCTCTTGTATAACTGACTGTCGTTCTACAATCAGGTACCGCCCCAAAATTACGCCTTCCAGATATATAACAGTCTGTACTGTTGTAGTCCATACCTTCAATTGCCTGTCCCTGGATGCATGTTAAAGATTACTCAAAGTACCAACAATATCAAATGTTCAAAGGTGCTACCAAAATATAAATCAAAATTACATTGCAGAGACCGAAATTATCTCAATTCCTTGTCCTATACATTTTACTATACAGGGACATCCAATGGGAAGGGTACTGTAGATATAAACTATGTAAATAAAAACAAGGAGAAATGTGGACATTCTTGCATCTTACAATAGCAACATGTTGTCACGACCCTAGGTTATGGAGGGGATGATCTTGGGTGTCAGGAAGGCAAGGACGAGAGCGTTTAGGCTTGGGCACCATGATCCCTTGGGTGATAGATCTGTTCTCGAGGTAACCCTCCTCCTTTTCTCTGTTTGTTCTTTCACAGCTGATTACACCCTGACTAGCTTTATGGCATAGTTTGGCGGCAGTTTAGGAAAGATATGAACCAACTCAAAATAGGAAAGATCTAAACAAATTTTGAATCAACCCAACTAGACTTGGAAACCAAGAAAGACCTATCGGCTTTGTCCAGGATTTCATGGCGTCACACATATGTCTATATATATGCACAGTTTCGTCAGGCTAGCTATATGCTAATGTAAATAAATCCTTACATGAAAGTTCTCTGCCCAACAGAAATGAAAAATGACACCACCACTAATTTGCAAGCCAGTTCCAATAATAATAATAACTCTAGTATCCCGTTAAATGTACCCCTCTGTAAACTAATATAAGATCGCTTAGATCAAGCACTTCTGCTCTATTCATTCAAAGCCCGGACTGCAAAAGTAGACCCCGACACTACCACAATGGAATGGCATTATAAGATCTGTGGTAAATCATGCATATTTTGTTCACATATGTGCTTTTATTTATTACAAAATTTAGCACTAGAGCAATCAACTTAATACAGTTCCTCAACTACTGAATTAGTTAAAAGAGATCAATGTACATGAGACAGGAAAGGATATGGCAGCAGACATGTACTTTTACTAGAAATCTTTCAGGCTTTCAGTGTGTATATATCTATAGCAATATTACTACGGCTGATTATAATCACAGATTTTGACACCTCCAAGTACAATTCCTGATGTATAGTAAATAGTAAGCAATAAAATGCAAGGTCAAACAGATTGTAAACATGAGATGCTTCCTTTTCCCCCCAAAACTAACAGAACACCTATTTCTACTAGCATCATTTTCGAGTTTCAGTGTATATCTATGGCAAGATTCCTGTTGTGTACAAAATACTAAACACTGTAATGCCAGGCCAACCACTTTTTACAACTAAAAAATAGGTACTCGACTATGCATAGGAAACAAAAGAAGGCCGCACCTATGCTCTTCATAAATGGTTCTATGGCAGGCAGACCAACAACTCTTTTTCATGAACAGCCCAATAACAAAAGACTAAGCTTCAGAATACCCAAGGCATGCAAATGCTCAGTTCCAGGACATGTAAAAGCATGTATGATAAATTGTATCAGTTCTGAATTTTGAGTTTGTCAGTCAGTATCGATGTGCTTCCACTGCTTTACCCAACAAGTATGAGTATACAGCGCCTTCTGCAAGCCAAATACTAGTTGTAAATAGGAAGGAAAAAAGATATACAAGATATATAGTGATGGCTCCGAGGAACTAGTACCATGAAAGAGCTCCTCGGAGAGGGGACATAGAACCGCTGCCCATCCTCCACAGCCCGCGCGGAAGGTGCAGGCCCCCAAAGAAGAAGAGAATCAGTCGATGTCGATGCAGCGCTCGCGGTCGACCTACTCGAACTCACGATCTGTTGCTTGCCTCAAGCGTTTTGGAGGTTGAACCGTGTTCTGGACGCAGTGGCGCTGGGGTGGAGGGAGTCCCCGGAGAGGCCGCCGGGGTCGGGATCCTCGGGAGACACACAAATACTCCGGATCTGGGCGAGGCGGATGTGAAGACGATGGGGAAGTGGCGGTGGAGAGGTGCACACTCGGGATGGTGGTGATGAGGCCCGGAGCGGCCATATCCAACAGCACCGACAACCGATGCGGCCAGATCCAGCAATGACTAGGCCGGGACAGTTCAAGGCAGACCGGTGAGGTGGGGCCGTAGCAGGGAGTGTGTGGATCGGAGAGGAAGAGCAAGAGAGATGTAGGGGCGGTGGCGCACGGGGAAGGGGACGGGCCAGAGCTAGGGTTTGGAAGGGGCTGTCCTAAGGCTGGTGGGATTGTCGATTTGGGGAAGAACTGCTCGGGCCGGCGTTTTTTTTTCTTTTGAGCCAGAATTTTTGGTATCTCCCGCGCTAGCGCGTGTTTGGGCCCAATGTCTCGCGCCATGCAGTTGCCGGCAATTAATGGGCCGTGCCTTGGTTCTCCCGGCAGTTACTCTGACCTGACATGTGTGCGTCATTTCCGGCAGTTTGTTTGCCCTCTTTAATCAACTTCTACCGGCAGTTCCACTGCCCTTGAGTGCTTCTCCCGGCAGTAACATGGTTCCCGGCAGAAGATGTGCCCTTAATTCAGTATTTCTCCCGGCAGTTAATTGCCCCGAATCGAGTGTTGTGGTGTAGTGAACAATTTTAGCATCAAGATCTAAAAACTCCAAATCATCAGGACACCTTAAAGTAGAATTATCTCCAATCTTATCTTCATCAAGATTTATACTAAAAAACAAGGATCTAATAGGAGACACATCAATAACTTTCAGATCTTCATCTTTATTTTCATGATAACTAGAAGAACACGCTTGAATATAATTCTCTCTTTTAGCACGCATCCTAGCGGTTCTTTCCTTGCATTCATCAATGGAAATTCTCATGGATTTGAGAGACTCATTGATATCATGCTTAGGTGGGATAGATTTAAGTTTCAAAGAATCAACATCAAGAGTAATTCTATCCACACTTCTAGCCAATTCATCAATCTTAAGCAATTTTTCTTCAAGCATAGCATTGAAATTCTTTTGCGAAATCATAAACTCCTTAACACTAGTTTCAAATTCAGAAGGCATCTTTCCATAAGAGTTGTTGTAGGAATTACCATAATTAGTAGAGGAATTATTAGGAAAAGGTCTAGGATTAAAGTTTCCTCTATAAGCATTGTTACCAAAATTATTCCTACCAAAAAAGTTCACATCCAAAGATTCATTATTATTTTCAATCAACGTGGACAAAGGCATATCATTAGGATCAGAAGAAGCAATCTTAGTAGCAAATAATTTAATAAGTTCATCCATCTTTCCACTCAAAACACTAATATCTTCAATAGCATGCACTTTTTTACTAGTAGATCTTTCGGTGTGTCATTGTGAATAATTAACCATAATATTATCAAGGAGTTTGGTAGCTTCTCCTAAGGTTGTTTTCATGAAAGTGCCTCCTGCGGCCGAATCTAAAAGATTTCTAGAAGCAAAATTCAAGCCAGCATAAAAGTTTTGGATAATCATCCAGAAGTTCAAACCATGTGTGGGGCAATTACGAATCATTAATTTCATTCTCTCCCAAGCTTGTGCAACATGCTCGTGATCTAGTTGCTTAAAATTCATAATATCGTTTCTAAGAGAGATGATCTTAGTAGGAGGGAAATACTTAGAGATAAAAGCATCTTTGCACTTATTCCACGAATCAATACTATTTATTGGCAAAGAGGAAAACCAAGTTCTAGCACGATCTCTAAGTGAAAACGAAAATAACTTCAATTTAACAATATCATAATCTGTATCCCTTTTCTTTTTGCATATCGCACAAATCAACAAAGTTGCTTAGATGGGTAGCGACATCTTCACTAGGAAGGTCGGTAAATTGATCTTTCATGACAAGATTCAAAAGAGCAGCATTGATCTCACAAGATTCAACATCGGTAATAGGAGCAATCGGATTGCTGATAACATCATTATTGTTGGTATTGGAGAAGTCACACAATTTGGTATTGTTCTGAGCCATAGTGACAAGCAAGAAATCCAACACACAAGCAAACAAGAAGCAAGCGAACGATAAACACACGGCAGAAGAAGGGCGAATAAAATGACAAGGGTGAAGTGGGAGAGAGGAAAATGAGAGGCAAATAAATGTAATGCGAAGGGTAAGGGTTTGTGATAGGTACTTGGTATATGACTTTTGTGTAAGCCTCCCCGACAACGGCGCCAGAAATTCTTCTTGCTACTTCTCGAGCTTGCGTTGTATTCCGTCGAAGAGGAAAGGGAGATGCAGCACAGTATCATAAGTATTTCCCTCAGTTTTTGAGAACCAAGGTATCAATCCAGTAGGAGAACACGCGCGAGTCCCTCGCACCTGCAAAAACAAATAAGAACTTCATAGCCAACGCTATAAGGGGTTGTCAATCCCTTTACGGTCACTTATGAAAGTGAGATCTAATAGAGATGATAGTTTGATACTTTTGGTATTTTTGGTTATAAGAACAGAAAGTAAAATCGGAAAAGTAAAGTAGATTGTAGATTGATATGTTGAGAATAGACCCGGGGACCATAGTTTTCTCTAGTGGCATCTCTCATGATAGCGGTATTCTATGGCGGGTAAACAAATTACTGTTGTGCAATTGATAGAAAAGTGAATAATTATGAGACTATCTAGGCATGATCATTATATATAGGCATCACGTCTGAGAGAAGTAGACCGAAACGATTCTTCATCTACTACTATTCCTCCACACATCGACCGCTATCCAGCATGCATCTAGTGTATTGAGTTCATAAGGTCAGAGTAACGCCTTAAGCAAGATGACATGATGTAGAGGGATAAACTCAAAAATAGTGATATAAACCCCATCTTTTTATCCTCGATGGCAACAATACAATACGTGCCTTGCTATCCCTACTGTCACTAGGAAAGGACACCGCAAGATTGAACACAAAGCAAAGCACTTCTCCCATTGCAAGAACTATAGATCTAGTAGGCCAAACCAAACCAATAATTCGAAGAGACTTGAAAGGATATTAAAATCATACATAAAGAGTTCAGAAAAGAACCAAATATTTCTCAAAGATAATCTTGATCATAAACCCACAATTCATCGGATCTCGACAAACACACCGCAAGATGAGATTACATCGAATAGATCTCCTCGAAGACCGAGTTGAACATGGTATTGAGATCCAAAGAGAGAGAAGAAGCCATATAGATACTAGCTATGGACCCGGAGGTCTGTGGTAAACTACTCACAACTCATGGTGAGGCGATGATGATGATGCAGAAGCACTCTGTGGTAGATCCCCCCCTCCGGCGGAGCTCCAGAATAGGCCCCAAGATGGGATCTCATGGGAACAGAAGGTTGCGGTGGTGGAACTAGGGTTTTCTCTGTTTTTCTGATAGTTTCGGGGTACGTAGGTATATATAGGAGGAAGGAGGGCACCGGGGGCCAAACATGGGGCCCACGAGGCAAGGGGGCGCACACCCACCGTTGTGGGCGCCACGTGTGCCCTACTCCGTGGTTCTCAAGTCTCTCGTGCATATTTTTCTCCAAAAATATCTCTCCCGAAGGTTTCATTCCGTTTGGACTCCATTTGATATTCCTTTTCTGTAAAACCCTGAAATAGGCAAAAACATCAATCTGGACCGGGCCTTTGGGTTAGTAGGTTAGTCCCAAAAATAATATAAAAGTATATAACAAAGCCCATTAAACATCCAAAACATCATAAATAATAGCATGGAACAATCCAAAATTATAGATACGTTGGAGACGTATCAAGCATCCCCAGCAATGGCGCCAGAAAAGAGTCTTGATGACCCATGAATGTAGGGGATCTGTGGTAGTACTTTCGATAAGTAAGAGTGTAGAACCCAACGAGGTGCAGAAGGAAATGATAGGCTGTTTTCAGTAAGGTATTTTCTGCAAGCACTGAAATTATAGGTAACAGATAGTTTTGTGATAAGGTAATCAGTAACAAGTAACAAAAGGTAAAAGTAAATAAGGTGCAGCATGGTGGCCCAATCCTTTTTGTAGCAAAGGACAAGCCTGGACAAACTCTTATATGAAGGAAAGCGCTCCCGAGGACACATGGGAATTATCGTCAAGCTAGTTTTCATCACGATCATCCGATTCTCGTTCGGTACTTTGATAATTTGGTATGTGGTTGGACCGTTGCTTGGGTGATGTCCTTACTTGGACAAGCCTCCCACTTATGATTAACCTCTAATGCAAGCATGCGCAACTACAAAAGAAGTATTAAGGTAAACCTAACCATAGCATGAAACAAGTGGATCCAAATCAGCCCCTTACGAAGCAACGCATAAACTAGGGTTTAAGCTTCTGTCACTCTAGCAACCCATCATCTACTTATTACTTCCCAATGCCTTCCTCTAGGCACAAATAATGGTTAAGTGTCATGTAGTCGACGTTCACATGACACCAATAGAGGTGAGACAACATACATCTCATCAAAATATCGAACGAAGACCAAATTCACATGACTACTAATAGCAAGACTTCCCCCATGTCCTCGGGAACAAAAGTAACTATTCACAAGACATAATATAGTTCATGATCAGAGGGGTATTAATATGCATAATGGATGTGAACATATGATCTTCCACCAAGTAAACCAACTAGCCTCAACTACAAGGAGTAATCAACACTACTAGCAACCCACAGGTACCAATCTGAGGTTTGGATACAAAGATTGGATACAAGAGATGAACTGGGGTTTGATACGAGATGGTGCTGGTGAAGATGTTGATGAAGATAGCTCTCCCCAAGATGGGAGAGTTGTTGGTGATGACGGCGGTGACGATTTCCCCATCCCGGAGGGAAGTATCCCCGGCAGAACAGCTCTGCCGGAGCCCTAGATTGGTTTCCGCCTCGGTTCCGCCTCGAGACAGTGGCGTCTGGTCCCGAAAGCCTCCTTATGATTTTTCCAGGTCAAAACACCTCATATAGGAGAAGATGGGCATCAGGGGGGCTGTCTGTGGGCCCACGAGACAGGGGGCGCGCCCAGAGAGGGGGGCGCCCCCCACCCTCGTGGACAGCAGGTGGCCCCCTCATGAACTTCTTTCGCCACATATTTTTTATATTTTCTGAAATGGAGTTCTGTGGAGTTTCGGGGCTTTTGGAGTTGTGCAGAATAGATTTCCAGAAGTTGCTCCTTTTCCAGCCCAGATTTCCAGCTGTCGGATTTCTCCCTCTTTAGGCAAACCCTGTAAAATAAGAGAGAAAAGGCATAAGTATTGTGACATAACGTGTAATAATAACCCATAATACAATAAATATCAATATATAAGTATGATGCAAAGTGGACGTATGAACTCCCCAAAGTTTAGACCTCGCTTGTCCTCAAGCGAAAGCCGATATCGAAAAATATGTCCACATGTTTAGAGATAGAGGTGTCGATAAAAACAAAATACGGACATGAGGGCATCATGATCATTCTCATAACAGCAACACACACACACACACACACACACACACACACACACACATATATATATATATATATATATATATATATATATATTGTCATATGATTCTTATGCTAAAGTAACAATTCATCCAAAATATCAAGCATGAATCATAAACTTCATTGAAAACTAACAAACTTTGATCTCGGTCATTAAAGCAATTGCAATTTATCGTAACATCAGAAAGAGTCAATATAAGAGCTTTTCAGCAAGCCTACATACTCAACTATCATATTGTCTTTCACAATTGCTCACACTCACTCAATACTTATGTTTATGGAGTTTTAATCAGACACAGTGAAAGATATGGGCTTATGGTGTTGCCTCCCAACCTTTTACCTCAAGGGTAATGTAAAAATAGATCATGAAAACTTACATCCAAGTGTGTATATATGTCAGGATCTTTCCAACAAAATGTGCTTGCCAAAGGGTAAAATGTAAAAAGGAAAGGTGAATTTCACCTTGACTCTTATAATGCAAGAATAATAGATAGGCCCTTCGCAGAGGGAAGCAGAGGTTGTCACGAGTTTTATGGTTGGTTGCACAAAGTCTTAGCATAGAAGAACATCACTTTATATTGCCACTAGTGATAAGGACCTTTATTATGCAGTCCGTCGCTTTTATTATTTCCATATAACAAGATCATATAAAGCTAATTTCCTCCGCACTAATAAATCATACATATTTTAGCGAGTTTACAAGATGACAACTTACTTGGAAGGATCTTTCTCAATCCATAGATATGTATGGTGGACTCTCATGGCAAAACTGGGATTAAGGATATATGGAAGCACAAGTAGTATCTCTACTTAGTGTGAGGAGTTTTGGCTAGCATAAGGGGGAAAGGCAAGCTCAACATGTTGGATGATCCATGACAATATAATTTATTTCGGATATAGGAAAACATAACCCATTATGTTGTCTTCCTTGTCGAACATCAACTCTTTAGCATGTCATATTTTAATGAGTGCTCACAATCATAAAAGATGTCCAAGATAGTATATTTGTATGTGAAGCCTCTCTTCTTTTATTACTTCCTATTAATTGCAACGATGACCAAAACTATGTTTGTCAACTCCCAACAACTTTTATTTATCATACTCTTATATGTGAAGTCATTATTTCCCATAAGATCAATAGGATCTCTTTGATACTCTTTATGTTTTATTTCTTTTTATTATGACGAAAGTGAGGAAATCAAGCCCTTGACTCAACAATAATCTTTATTATATAGCTCACAGACTCAATTACAAAGGGTAAAGATCATAAGGCAAAAGCTCACAACTAGATCATGCTAACTTTTTTCCTACTAGATCAAGATACTACCAAAAGGATCGAGCTAAGAAAAACGGTAAAGATAGGAGTGATGGTGATACGATACCGGGGTCACTCCCCCAAGCTTGGCAGTTGCCAAGGGGAGTGCCCATACCCATATGATTATGTCTCCTTCTTCGGGGGTGGTGATGATGGAGTTGTTGATGATGTAGGCTTGTTGTCCACCTTCCAAGGCATGGGCTCACCATCGTAGAAAGATGATCAAGTCTCCGGGATACTCAAATCTGTAGCCAAACTCATCTTCTTGAATCTATATTCATACTCACAGTCTTGGTTTTGTAGGCCATAGATCTCGGTGTGAAGGTGATCGATCTTATCTTGAAGATTAGAGATAGCTTCCCCGAAGATCCTTGAGTCCAGCTTGAGGTTGTTGGCGAGCTCCGAGATCATCATGTGGTTGGCGTTGAGTCCCCGTTCCACCATACCTTGGCACTTGAAAACTTTCTGCTCCATTGCTTCGAGTCTTGTCTCCACGCTTCCAGTCCTCCTTGGCCCCTCAACATCACAGATGTGCAGCACCTCCTCATGCAACTCCATGGTTTTAGGGTGATGCAGCACCTCCGCAAGGTAGGGGTTGATGACCTTCTCGAAGAACTTGTCCTTGGGGATGTTGGAGGACGCCATGATGATCTAGATCTGTCAAAAACAGCAGCTCGAAATGAAAACACATGATTTTTGCGTGATACAGAGGTCAAAACCTTCAGGAGTACATATAATAAATTTTTACCGAACAAAAAGAGTAAAGTACAAGAAATCGGAGTCCGGGAGGCACACGAGCTACCCACGAGGCAGGGGGCACGCCCAGGGAATACTTCTCCAACCTATCTATAATTTTTGATTGTTCCATGCTATTATTTATGATGTTTTGGATGTTTAATGGGCTTTGTTATACACTTTTATATTATTTTCGGGACTGACCTACTAACCCAAAGGCCCAGTCCATATTGCTGTTTTTCTTGCCTATTTCATGGTTTTACAGAAAAGGAATATCAAACAAAGTCCAAACAGAATGAAACCTTCGGGAGAGATATTTTTGGAGAAAAATACGCACGGGAGAATTGAGAACCACGGATTAGGGCACACGTGGCGCCCACGAGGGTGGGGGCGCCCCCCTTATAGGGCGCGTCCCCTGCCTCGTGGGCCCCACATTTGGACCCCGGTGCCCGCCTTCCTCCTATATATACATACGTACCCTGAAACCATCAGAACAATAGAGAAAACCCTAGTTCCACCGCCACAACCTTCTGTTGCCATGAGATCCCATCTTGGGGCATGTTCCGGAGCTCCACCGGAGGTGGGATCTACCACGGAGTGCTTCTACATCATCATCATCACCTCACCATGAGTTGTGGGTAGTTTACCATAGACCTTCGGGTCCATAGCTAGTATCTAGATGGCTTCTTCTCTCTCTTTGGATCTCAATACCAAGTTCTCCTCGGTCTTCGAGGAGATCTATTCGATGTAATCTCTTTTTGCGGTATGTTTGTTGAGATCCGATGAATTGTGGGTTTATGGTCAAGATTATCTATGAGAAATATTTAGTTCTTTTTTGAACTCTTTATGTATGATTATACTATCCTCGTAAGTCTCTTCGAATTATTGGTTTGGTTTGGCCTACTAGATCTATAGTTCTTGCAATGGGAGAAGTGCTTGGCTTTGGGTTCAATCTTGCGGTGTCCTTTCCCAATGACAGTAGGGGCAGCAAGGCATGTATTGTATTGTTGCCATCGAGGATAAAAAGATGGGGTTTATATCACTATGTTTGAGTTTATCCCTCTACATCATGTCATCTTTCTTAAGGCGTTACTCTGTTCTTATGAACTCAATACACTAGATGCATGCTGGATAGCGGTCGATGTGTGGAGTAATAGTAGTAGATGCAGAATCGTTTTGGTCTACTTGTCTCGGACGTGATGCCTATATATAATGATCATGCCTAGATAGTCCAATAATTATTCGCTTTTCTATCAATTGCTCGACAGTAATTTGTTTACCCGCCGTAGAATATCGCTATCATGAGAGAGGCCACTAGAGAAAACTATGGGCCCCGGGTCTATTCTCAAAATATCAATTTACAATCTACTTTACTTTTCCGCTTTTACTTTCTGTTCTTATAACCAAAAATACCAAAAATATCAAACGACCATCTCTATCAGATCTCACTTTCGTAAGTGACCGTAAAGGGATTAACAACCCCTTATCGCGTTGGCTGCGAAGTTCTTATTTGTTTGTGCAGGTGCGAGGGACTCGCGCGTGGTCTCCTACTGCATTGATACCTTGGTTCTCAAAAACTGAGAGAAATGCTTACGCTACTATGCTGCATCTCCCTTTCCTCTTCGAGGGAATACAACGCAAGCTCGAGAAGTAGCAAGAAGAATTTCTGGCGCCGTTGCCGGGGAGGCTTAGGCAAAAGTCATATACCAAGTACCTATCACAAACCCTTGTCTCTCGTTTTCCTCTCCCCCACTTCACCCTTGCCGTTTTATTTTCCCATCTCATTCCGTGTGTTTAACGTTCACCTTTTTTTGCTTGTCTTTCCATGTGCCCTCTATTAGCTTGAATCTTTGCTTGCTAAATTATGGATCTTCATCCACTTTCTAATCTCTTTAAGAGATCCAATTATGTTGAACCTATTGCTAGTGAGTTGAGTGCACTAGATTATATTTATGAAGTTTTGCTAGAAATTTGTGAATCTAAAAATTGTGATGAAGTATTGAAAGAAAATTATAAAATGATTCACGATAGCTCTTTGAGTAAAAAGCATTATTGCAATGATGTTATTATAAATTTTATTGATGTCAATTGTATTAATTATATACAAAACCCTAAGCTTGGGGATGCTAGTATTGCTATGTCCACTACTTGATGCAATGATCATGATTGGGGTGATTCTTTTTATGATCTTGAAATTTATTTGAACTCCATCATGAATATGAGATTGATAATGTTGTTTTCCATAATATTGAAAGTGCGTTTAAAAGAATGTCAACTTTTGATCCCACTACTTTGGATATTGTTCAATCCTATGAATCCCACTACTTTAGATATTGTTCAATGCTATGATTTTTTTGATAAAAGTGTTCTTGGAGAAGCAATGACTTTGTTCTATGCTAATCCCACTACTTTGAATGAATGTCAACTTTGCATCCCCGTGGATCATGAAGAGAATATTTTATGTGATAGCTATATTGTTGAGTTTGAATATGATCTTGCATGCAATTATTATGAGAGAGGAAAATATGGTTGTAGAAATTTTCATGTTACTAAATTGTTTCTTCCTTCTTCCTTGCATATGATAGATCTTGCTTGTCTTGCTAATTTGTTTTCCTATAAAATGACTATGCATAGGAAGTATGTTAGACTTAGATGTGTTTGACATGCGTTTTATGATGCTCTCTTTGTGCTTCAAGTCTTGTCTTTCATGTGAGCATCATTAAAATTTTCGTGCCTAGCTAGGGGCGTAAAACGATAGCACTTGTTGGGAGGCAACCCAATTTTATATTTTTTTTGTTTTTGCTTATGTTTAGGAATAAATATTGCATCTAGCTTCTGTTTAGATGTGGTTTTGTGTTTTAATTAGTGTTTGTGCCAAGTAGAACCTTTGGGAAGACTTGTGTGAAGTTTATATGGTCTTGCTGTGAAAAACAGAATCGTTAGCGCTCGCTAGAATGGTCACCAGATTTTACTTGAGCGTGCTATTTAGTTGATTCTTTTTGCAGATGATTAATAGAAAAATTCCTCACGTTTACCAATTTAGTTTGATTTTTTTAGAGTAACAGAAATATGCGAAAATTGCAGATTACTACATACTGTTGTATTTTTTGACAGATTCTATTTTTCTCGTGTTGTTTGCTTATTTCAATGCATCTATGAGTAGTATTGGGAAGTATGAATCATAGAGAAGTTGGAATACAGTAGGTTTAACACCAATATAAACAAAGAATGAATTCATGGCAGTAACTTTGAGTACTGGTTTGCTTTCTTAAATTAACTGAGCTCACGATATTTTTGTCTAAGTTTTGTGTTGTGAAGTTTTCAAGTTTTGAGTATTGCTTTGATGGACTATGGAACAAAGAGTGGCAAGATCCTAAGCTTGGGGATGCCCAAGGCACCCAAAGTTAAAATTCAAGGACAACCAAAAGCCTAAGCTTGGGGATGCCCCTGGAAGGCATCCCCTCTTCCGTCTTCATCCATCGATAACTATACTCGGAGCTATATATTTATTCACCACATGATATGAGTTTTGCTTGGAGCGTCTTGTATAATTTGAGTCTTTGCTTGTTAGTTTGCCACAATTATCCTTTCTGGACACACCTATTTGAGAGAATTAAATATGGCCTAGGAATTGATAGAACACTCTATGTGCTTCACTTATATCTTTTGAGTTGAATAGTTTTTGCTCTAGTACTTCACTTATATCTTTTAGAGCACGATGGTGATTATATTTTGTAGAAATTGTTTATCTCTCATGCTTCACTTATATCCTTTTGAGTCTATTAAAACAGCATGGTAAGGAAACACCTCCCACGGATTGATAAACCTTAGGTCATCCACTTGAGGGAAATTTGCTACTGTAGTACAAACCTCTGCACTTGGAGGCCCAACAACGTCTACAAGAAGAAGGTTGCGTAGTAGACATCAAGCTCTTTTCTGGCGCCGCTGCCGGGGAGGTGAGTGCTTGAAGGTATATCTTTAGATCTTGTAATCGAATCTTTAAGTTTCTTGTTTTATCACTAGTTTAGTTTATAAAAGAACACTACAAAAAAATGGAATTAAGGTGTGACCTCATATGCTTCATCTTTTTAATATCTTTCGTGAAAATGATGGGAAGGAAAATTTTGCTCAAGTACTAGAAGAAGAATTTCATAGAATGCTTGGCACTAAAGACTTGAATGATGAGCATGCTTGCAATATTGTTAGTATCAATTCTTTGAATATCCATAGTACTAACGATGATTGCATTAGTCATGATGAAAATATGTTTTATAAGCATGTTGATTTTTGTGGAGTGCATAGAGTTTTGAAGTACATACCAAATAGGGAAGATAGATTTTGCAAGAGGCAAAAGTATTTAGAAACTAAATGGTTGCTATAGATGCTAGATGATTGTGCTAAAAATTTAAAATTTCTTAGTCGTACTTGTGAACTTTGCAATGAATGTGGTCATTTCATTACCCAATGTGAATTGTTTCATGATCGAATCGTGTCCAAAAATTGTGATGACTTGATTTCCCTTGCACATCATAATGAACTTAGCTTGCTTTTGGGTTATAAAGAAATCAAATATAGAACTAAGCATCTTCCAGGATTTTCCCTTGATAAACTTCTTGATTTTGATATAGAAGAAATATATATGTATTGTGCGGTGAATTGCATTGAAAATCCATATATTTCCAATAACCTTAAGACAAGAAAACAAATAGGAGATGAAGACAATACTAATGAAATGGAAGACATTTACCAATATCCTCCTATTATTTCTTATGATGGATCAGGTAACGAGGAGGAGCCTCCTATTCTACCAATCTCATTAATAAGGAGCTCCAAAAAGAAGATTAAACCCATATTTAATGTGAAGAAGAAAAAGAAAAGACAGAGAAGCAAAGATAAAAAGGTATCCCTCCCAAGTGATGTTGCTTCCATTACTCATTCTGATGATAATTGCTATACTATTGGTGCTATCCATACTATTAATGATGAGAGTGATTATGCCTATGATATGAAAAGGCCCAAGCCCGGGGATGCTATGTTTGATGAGAATGATATATTTGAGAATTTATTTGCTGCAATTATTGTTTTTCCCAAGCTTGGGGATGCAACACTTGATGAAGATGATATTTTTAGCCTCCCAAGTCTTGATATGCAAATCTATTATGAGGAAAGCATGCCTCCTATTTATGATGATTATAGTGATGACACTTATGCTATAAAAAGTAGTGATGATTATATTTATCAAACTTGTCATTACTCTTTTAATGCGGAAACAATCTATAGTATTCAAGTCTCTTATGATACTTCCACTATTCGGAATGAGAAGAATTTTGCTTGTGTGGAGAGTAATAAAATTTGTATGCTTGGGGATCATGACAAGAATGCTTTATGTGATAGTTATATTGTTGAATTCATTCAAGGTGCTACTGAAAATTATTATGAGAGAGGATCATATGCTTGTAGGAATTGCAATAATATCAAGTTTCCTCTCTATGTGCTTAAAATTTTGAAGCTATGCTTGTTTTGCTTTCCTATGCTAGTTGATTATTGCTCCCAGAAGTTTTTTGCTCACAAAATCCCTATGCATATGAAGTGGGTTAGACTTAAATGTGCTAGTCACATTCATGATGCTCTCTTTATGATCCAATTCTTATCTTTTACACGAGCATCATTGAAAGCTTCATGCCTAGCTAGGGGCGTTAAACGATAGCGCTTGTTGGGAGGCAACCCAACTTTATTTTGTTTTCTTTGCTTTTGCTTCTGCTTAGGAATAAATATTGCATCTAGCTTCTTTTTAGATGTGGTTTTATGTTTTAATTAGTGTTTGTGCCAAGTAGAACCTTTGGGAAGACTTGTGTGAAGTTTATATGATCTTGCTGTGAAAAACAGAATCGTTAGTGCTCGATAGAATAGTCACCAGAATTTACTTGAGAATGCTATTTAGTTGATTCTTATTGCAGATGATTAATAGACAAATTCCTCACCTTTACCAATTTATTTCAATTTTTTTGGAGTTATAGAAGTATGCGAAAGTTGCAGATTACTAAGGACTGTTCTGTTTTTGATAGATTCTGCTTTTCGTGTGTTGTTTGCTTATTTCAATGCATCTATGAGTAGTATTGGGAAGTATGAATCATAGAGAAGTTGGAATACAGTAGGTTTAACACCAATATACAAAAAGAATGAATTCATTACAGTACCTTTGAGTAGTGGTTTGTTTTCTTATACTAACGGAGCTCATGAGATTTTTGTCTAAGTTTTGTGTTGTGAAGTTTTCAAGTTTTGAGTATTGCTTTGATGGACTATGGAACAAAGAGTGGCAAGAGCCTAAGCTTGGGGATGCCCAAGGCACCCCAAGGTAAAATTCAAGGACAACCAAAAGCCTAAGCTTGGTGATGCCCCGGTAAGGCATCCCCTCTTTCGTCTTCATGTATCGGTAACTATACTCAGAGCTATATTTTTATTCACCACATGATATGTGTTTTTCTTGGAGCGTCAATGTAGTTTATTTTGTTTTGCTTGCTATTTGAATAATATCCCGAGATATGAAGTTCTTAAATGTTAGAGAGTCTTCACATAGTTACAGAATTATTCAACTACTCATTGATCTTCACTTATATTTTTCGGAGTAGTTTGTTATTGCTCTAGTGCTTCACTTATATCTTTTGAGTTGAATAGTTTTTCTCTAGTGCTTCACTTATATACTTTGTAGAAATTGTTGATATCTCATGCTTCACTTATATACTTTTGAGAGTCTATTAAAACAGCATGGTAATGTGCTTTGGCTATAAAACTAGCCTTCACATGATAGACATCCAAGATCAATGTAGTAAAAACTTTCACAATATGTGCATTGAATATGATGAGAAGTTGGATGCTCGATAATTGTTTTGAGATATGAGGATAGTGATATTAGAGTCATGCTAGTGGAGTTATTATGGAATTGAGGAATGCTTGTGTTAAGGTTGGTGATTCTCGTAGCATGCTCGTATGGTGAACCGCTATGTGACGAAGTTAGAGCATGATGTATTTGTAAAGTGTCAACCTTTGTGTGGAGGTCAGGGGCGCGCGATGGTTAACTCCTACCAACCTCCCCCCTAGGAGCATGCGTTGATTGCTTTGTTTTGATGACTCATAGATTTTTTCAATAAGTATATGAGTTCTTATGACTAATGTTGAGTCCATGGATATTACGTACTCTCACCCTTCCACCATTGCTAGCCTCTCTTGTACCGTGCAACTCTCGCCGGTACCATACACCCACTATATATCCTTCCTCAAAACAGCCACCATATATCTTCCTCAAAACAGCCACCATACCTACCTCTCCTGGCATTTCCATAGCCATTCCGAGATATATTGCCATGCAACCTTCCACCGTTCCGTTCATATGACACGCTTCATATTTTCATATTGCCTTGCATTATCATGTAGTTGACATCGTATTTGTGGCTAGGCCATCATGCATAATTTTTCACACATGTCACTCTCGATTCATTGCATATCCCGGTACACCGCCGGAGGCATTCATATAGGTCATACTTTGTTCTAGTATCGAGTTATAATTTAATGAAAGTGTGATGATCATCATTATCAGACCATTGTCCCATGTGAGGAAAGGCTAAATCAAGAAAGCCCCTCCAAAAAAATTAGAAAGGCCAAAGAAGCAAGAAAGGCCCAAAAAAAGAAAAAAAGAAAAAGAAAAAAGGGACAATTGCTACTATCTTTTTCCACACTTGTGCTTCAAAGTAGCACCATGTTCTTCATGATAGAGAGTGTCATGTTTAGTCACTTTCATATACTAGTGGGAATTTTCATTATAGAACTTGGCTTGTATATTCCAATGATGGGCTTCCTCAAATGCCGTAGGTCTTCATGAGCAAGCAAGTTGGATGCACACCCACTTAGTTTCTTTTGTTGAGCTTTCATACATTCTTAGCTCTAGTGCATCCGTTGCATGGCAATCCTTACTCACTCACATTGATATCTATTGATGGGCATCTCCATAGCCCGTTTATACTCACTCACATTGATATCTATTGATGGGCACCTTTGACGTTGCCGATATCCCATTACCCTACAATGGGATACTTGGCCGTCCAGCGCTCGCCAAGTTCATGGCAGCCTCTCATTATGCCTACAACATGCTCAAGATGCCAGGCCCGATAAGCGTCATCTCTGTCCCCGGCGACAAGAAAGATGCCCTTATCTGTGCCGACAAGATTTATCGGGATGCAGCAGCCGCAACCGATAGCAATACACTTGCCGCTGAAGCTCCCGGGGGGAAGAACAAGACCAAGTCCGGCAAGAGCTCTGGGGCCCACTCCGGCAAACGCACCTCTTCGGAGTGCTGCGCCGCCGTCGAGGACGCACCATCGAGCTCCACCGGCAAGTGCAAGAAGGCGATGGCAGTTCCACCAGAGACGAAGAAGGTGTCCGCCAAGGAGGACGGCACTGGTGGTACTTTCACCATCAGGGCCACGCTTGATCCTAAATAGGAAAGCGCACTTGTTGCTTTCCTGCGGGCGAATGTAGACGTGTTTGCATGGCAACCGTCTGACATCCCCGGTGTTCCCAGGAAAGTGATTGAGCACAAGCTTGCCGTTTGTCCTCACGCGCGGCCCGTCAAGCAGAAAGTTAGAAAACAAGCAGTGGAGCACCAAGAGTTCATAGCAGAAGAAATCAAGAAGCTGGAAGTGGCAGGCCTTGTCAGAGGTGTACTCCATCCCACGTGGTTGGCCAATCCCGTCGTCGTGCGTAAAGCAAATGGGAAGTGGAGGCTTTGTATAGACTTCACTGATGTGAATAAAGCTTGTCCCAAAGATCCATTTCCCTTGCCGCGCATTGACCAGATTGTTGACTCCACAGCCGGATGTGAGTTGCTTTCATTTCTTGATGCATATTCAGGATACCACCAGATATTTATGGCTGAAGAAGATGAGGAGAAGACCACATTCATCACTCCATGTGGCACTTATTGCTTCATACGCATGCCCTTTGGATTTAAGAATGCCGGTTCGATGTTTGCAAGGGTAGTCCATACAGTTTTTGAGCCACAGATACACAGAAATGTAGAAGCTTACATGGATGATATAGTGGTCAAGAGCAAGGACAGTGCTACTCTGATTCGAGATCTAGATGAAACCTTTGCGAATCTGCGCAAGATCCAACTCAAGCTCAACCCCGAGAAGTGCGTGTTTGGAGTCCCCTCCGGCAAGCTTCTCGGGTTCTTTGTATCCCAGAGGGGGATTGAAGCCAATCTCGACAAGATCAAAGCCATCGAGCAGATTGAAGCTCCGAAGCGCGTCAAGGATGTACGAAGGCTTGCCGGCTGTGTGGCTGCTCTCAGCAGGTTTATCTCTAAGTCTGCGGAACGCGCCTTGCCGTTTTTCAAAATTTTGAAAAAGGCGGGTCCAATGAGATGGACTCCGGAAGCAGAGGCAGCGCTGCAGGACTTGAAGAGGTACCTGTCCTCCACTCCAATACTTGTCGCACCTAGGCCACAAGAGAAGTTGCTGCTATACTTGGCAGCAACCAATCAAGTGGTTAGTGCTGCATTAGTAGCGGAAAGGGAGGCAGATGATGAGCCAACAACCCCGGCAAGCACATCCAGCGACAAGCAGGAGGCTCCCCTGACAAGCTCTGGTCCCGACAAGGATGGAACTGCGCAGATGCAAGAGGAGGTGTGAAAGAAGATGGTGCAGCGCCCAGTCTACTTCGTCAGCTCCCTTCTCCAGGGGGCTAGATCAAGGTACTCTGGGGTGCAGAAGCTGCTTTTCGGCCTTCTCATGGCCTCGAGAAAGTTGCGCCACTACTTCCAAGCACACGAGATAACAGTGGTCACTCGCTTTCCGCTGAAGAGGATACTGCAAAATCCAGAAGCAACAGGCAGGATTGTCGAGTGGGCACTGGAGCTGTCAAGCTTTGGCCTCAAGTTTGAAAGCACTTCAACTATCTAGAGCAGAGCATTGGCAGAATTCATAGCAGAATGGACGCCAACGCCAGACGAAGAGATTCCAAAGACGAGCATTCCCGTCAAAGAAGCAAGCAAAGAATGGATAATGTACTTTGACGGTGCCTTCTCGCTGCAAGGCGCCGGTGCCGGCTTGCTGCTTGTCGCACCGACCGTAGAGCACCTCAAGTACGTCGTCCAAATGCATTTTCCCAAGGAGCAAGCAACGAACAATACCGCAGAGTATGAAGGTTTGCTTGCCGGCCTCAGAATCGCGGCAGAGCTTGGGATCAAGAAGCTGATTGTGTGGGGTGACTCACTGTTGGTTGTCCGCCAAGTGAACAAGAGCTACCAGAGCCTGTTGATGGAAGCTTACATCGACGAAGTGAGAAAGCTTGAAGAGCACTTTGAAGGCTTGCAGATGGAACACGTTCCAAGAGCTCAGAACGACGTCGCAGATAGCCTGTCAAAGTGTGCTGCATTAAAGCTACTTGTGGAACCAGGGATCTTTGTGCTCAAGTTAACTCAACCAGCCGTAACACCATCGACTGGACAAAGTAAGAAGAGAAAGTTGGTTTCTGGTGACTACTTGCCGGCAGAGCTTCCTGAAGCCGCCGCCAATAAGGTCCCCAAGGTCAACGACAAGGCTGCTGAGGAGCAGTCTGCTCCTGCAAACCCTAGGGTTTGTACAGTTGAAGCAGGCACCCCCGACAAGATTTGCCCCGGCAAGCTTGCCGGGGAACGTCAAACTCCGGCTGAGCCACAGGTTCTTGCCGTAGAAGCTGACGTTCCCGCAGCAGCACATATGCCTTTAGTCCTTGTTGTTGAGCCACAGGCTCCAGCATGGGCGCAGTAGATTGTCCGTTTCCTTCAAACAGGACAACTTCCCGAAGAACCAGAAGAAGCAGAAAGAATAACCTGACAGTCAAGTATGTATCAGTTTGTCGGCAACGAACTATACAGAAGAAGACTTAACGGTGTGAAATTGAAATGCATTCCCCGGGAAGATGGACAAAAGCTGTTGGCAGAGATACACGAAGGCATATGTGGCCACCACATTGGCGCCAGAGCACTTGCCGGAAAAGCGTTCCGGCAAGGTTTCTTTTGGCCAGAAGCCGTCCAGGATGCAACTGCGCAAGTAACCAAGTGTGAAGCATGCTAGTTCCATTCCAAGAAGATACATCAACCAGCTCAAGCTCTCCAGACGATCCCTTTATCCTGGCCATTTTCGGTCTGGGGAGTCGACATCCTCGGCCCCTTTCCCCGCGCAGCCGGGGGCTTTGAGTACTTGTATGTCGCCATCGACAAGTTCACAAAGTGGCCGGAAGTGGAACCAGTGAGAAAGGTGACAACACAGTCAGCAGTCAAGTTCTTCAGGTCGATTGTTTGCCGTTTCGGAATCCCTAACAGGATCATCACCGACAACGACACACAATTCACAAGTCGCACCTTCATGCAGTACGCCCAAGACCTTGGCGCCAAGGTCTGCTTCGCTTCTGTTGCTCACCCGAGGAGCAACGGTCAAGCGGAGAGGGCAAACGCTGAAGTGCTGCGCGGACTCAAGACGAGAACTTTCGACAGGCTGCACAAGTGCGGAAGAAACTGGATCGAGGAGTTGCCGGCGGCTCTTTGGTCAATCAGGACGACACCAAATCGAGCCACCGGACAGACACCCTTTGCTCTTGTCTATGGAGCAAAAGCAGTTCTCCCCACAGACCTCGTATACGGGTCGCCTCGAGTGCTCGCTTATGATGAGCTTGAGCAAGAGATGCTGCGACAAGACGACGTACTGCTCCTTGAGGAAGACCGTCTTCAGGCTGCTGTACGAGCTGCTCGATACCAGCAAGCCTTGCACCGCTACCATAGCCGCAAGGTTAAAGCCAGAAGTCTCGAGGAAGGCGACCTTGTTCTTCGGCGCGTTCAGTCCGCCAAGAATTCCAACAAGTTGACGCCGAGGTGGGAAGGCCCTTATCGGGTGAAACAAGTCACTAGGCCCGGTGCAGTCCGCCTAGAGACCGAAGATGGCTTACCGGTGAGCAACTCCTGGAACATTGAGCATCTTCGCAAGTTTTACCCATAAGGCGCGGTTGCCGTGATCTGTTCCGGCAACCACCTTTTGTACAAGTCTTGCCGCTGTTGCATGTAATCCTTTGTACAAAGCCGGGCGCAGACCCCGTGCATCAGTAAAGCTTATGTACATCACACAACTTGTCATTTCATGCCTTTTCATTTTCTTGCATGTACTATCTGACACTTTGTGCAGCACCTACCCCCGGTAAGCAATAACGAACCAGAGAGCTCCATATCTATATTCTCTCTTCTTCCTTCTTTCTCCAGCAGAGGAAGGTTTCCTCGCGCACAAGTTTGCCGAGGGGGG
>LR738710.1:207222994-207419042 GCA_902687465.1 Secale cereale
GGGGCGGAGCGCTTCTCTCTTTCTACCTTCGAGGAGGAGGGAAGCGGCGGGGGTTTCTGGAGGATGAAGAAGCAACGGGCGAATGGAGGGGACTGCCCCTGTTTCCCCTGCTTTTAAGGGGGGAGAGGGGGACGTTCCGCATTTCCCCATTAAAGAAACAGGCCACGATCTCTCCCACGACGCCGCGATTGACGCGTGCCGTTAGGGAGAGGCGCGGTGGATACGGAGTAGGATACGGCGTGCCGCGGGCCGCGCGTGCCCGTGCACTGTTTTGGGCCTGGCCCAACAGCGCTCGGCACCGTGTATGGCCCAGGCCCGGGGGCTCCTATCGGTGTATGAAAGTAGGGGTACCTTAGTATCCCGAACTTGTGCACGGGCAGTCGTAGCGTCCCGTGGCAGGACTTGCCGTGCGATCGCCAAGGACCACTATGGTTCCTTTGGAGCCATTCAAGGAAAAAGTATTCAAGTTAAAGAGTCAAGACCCCGGCAAAAGGAGCTTGCCGGGAAGGCCACTCAAGGCTCAAGACCACTTCTTTGGCACAGGACCCTGGCAAGAGGAGCTTGCCGGGAAGGCCAAACATGGCATTTCAAGAGACTTGCCGTGACGCGCCATGCGTCCCGGCAAGGCCTGGTGAGCGACAAGCTCCCAGGCACGACAAGATAGCAACCGCGGCAAGGCGCTTGCCGCGGCAAACTTCCACTAGGTACCCGCGCTCCAGCGCATCCACCCACGTGTCGCTCTGGGACCCTTCCAGACGCACGTGGCGGAAGGCTGTGCAGCCTGGGGGTACACGGTGGCAAGCTGCGATGACGAGGCCACCGTCGTGGTGGACGGTGGCGCCCTGACGGACGCTTTTTGCACTGTTTGGAGCGATGGTGACGGGCATTTAATGCCCTTGTCCCCTGCCGTCAGAGTTAGGTATAGAGCACTATGCAACACTGTTCCAACTACCACCCATTTTACGTTTTTACCCTCGACTGCGTTGCCACCTGTCGGTGACCCCTTTGACCTATAAAAGGAGGCCCATGCGCAACGTAGAAGGGGTTCCGATCATAAATCACTCTCACGCTCGGTCCTGTTAGCGATCAGCACTGAAGCTCTTCTCGCTCCCGAGCCAAGAACGCAATACAAACCAAGGCAGGAGTAGGGTTTTACGCCCCCGTGCGGCCCGAACCTAGGTAAACTGCTCGCGTGTTCGTCTCGATCCGCTCTTTGTGCATCCTCCGCCCCTCTTGCCATACCGAAAAGGGGCTCCGGTCCCATAGGTGTTCGTGGGCGATCAGTTTCCCCGACAGCTAGTAACCGGGATGCCCAGTCCCATGCTCAAAATCATAATAATTAAACAAAACTCCCCCATGGTTGTTGCTGGTTTGGACGGTACACATTGTTTCGGCTAGCCGTGGAGTGTGCTTGTAGGTGGTTGGGGGAGTATAAACTTTACCATTCTGTTTGGGAACCGCCTATAATGTGCATAGCATGGGAGATATCGAGATTCTTGGTTGTTATGTTGACAATGAAAGTATACCGCTCAAAATATTATTCATCTCTATTTAAAAATCGAGCTCTGTCACATCAACAAAACCCTGCTTCCCTCTGTGAAGGGCCTATCTATTTACCTTTATGCAGAGTCATCATCCTCTTATCAAAGAGCACCAGTAGGAGAGCACCTCTGTCATTTGCATGTATTACTATTAATTTGCATTGAGTATGATCATGACTGGATCTCTTTTACCATGAATTACAATGTCTAGTCAGTCCTTGATCTTTAAAGGTGCTCTGCATTTATGTTTTGCGGTCTCAGAAAGGGCTAGCGAGATACCATCTTGTTATATGATATCATGATTGTTTTGAGAAAGTATTGTCATCCGAGGTTTATTATTATTGCTCGCTAGTTGATTATGTCATTGATGTGAGTAGACTTGTGACCTGAAAGTTATTGTGAATGTGGTTAGTTCATGATTATTGCTGAAAACCTGAATGCTGCCTTACATATTTGCAACAACAAGAGAAAACAGAGTTTGTCAAAGTTTTTCTTTATCACTTTCAGTTTATCAACTGAACTGCTCGAGGAAAAGTAAATGCTTAAGCTTGGGGGAGTTGATACGTCTCCAACGTATCTACTTTTCCAAACCCTTTTGCCCTTGTTATGGACTCTAACTTGCATGATTCGACTGGAACTAACCCCGACCGACGCTGTTTTTAGCAGAATTGCCATGGTGTTGTTTTTGTGTAGAAATAAAAATTTCTCGGAATGACCTGAAAATTCACGGAGAATTATTTTGGAAAATATAAAAAAAGTTGATATGTCTCCAACGCATCTACTTTTCCCAACCCTTTTGCCCTTGTTTTGGACTCTAACTTTCATGATTTGAATGGAACTAACCCGGACTGACGCTATTTTCAGCAAAACAGTCAAGGTGTTGTTTTTGTGCAGAAATAAAAAGTTCTCGGAATGACATGAAAATCCACGGAGAATTATTTTGAAAAATATAAAAAATACCCGCGGGAAGATCCGGACCAGGGGGCCCACACCCTGTCCATGAGGGTGGGGGCGCGCCCCCTCCCCTAGGGCGCGCCCCCTGCCTCGTGGGCCCCCTGGTGATCCACCGACGTATCTCCGGATCCCATATACTCACTTTTAGGGAGAAAAAAATCAGAGAGGAAAAATTATCTCGTTTTACGATACAGAGCCGCTGCCAAGCCCTAATCTCTCTCGGGAGGGCTGATCTGGAGACTGTTCGGGGCTCCGGAGAGTGGAGATCGTCGCCATAGTCATCATCAACCTTCCTCCATCTCCAATTCCATGATGCTCACCGCCGTGCGTGAGTAATTCCATCGTAGGCTTGCTGGATGGTGATGTGTTGGATTGGATCTATCATGTAATCGAGTTAGTTTTGTTAGGGTTTGATCCCTAGTATCCACTATGTTCTGAGATTGATGTTGCTATGACTTTGCTATGCTTAATGCTTTTCACTAGGGCCCGAGTGCCATGATTTGAAATCTGAACCTATTATGTTTTCATGAATATATGTGTGTTCTTGATCCTATCTTGCAAATCTATAGTCACCTACTATGTGTTATGATCCGGCAACCCCAAAGTGACAATAATCGGGACCACTCTCGGTGATGACCATAGTTTGAGGAGTTCATGTATTCGCTATGTGTTAATGCTTTGGTCCGGTACTCTATTAAAAGGAGGCCTTAATATCCCTTAGTTTCCAATAGGACCCCGCTGCCACTGGAGGGTAGGACAAAAGATGTCATGCAAGTTCTTTTCCATAAGCACGTGTGACTATATTCGGAATACATGCCTACATTGCATTAATGAACTGGAGCTAGTTCTGTGTCACCCTAGGTTATAACTTCTACATGATGAATTGCATCCGACATAATTTCCCATCACCGATCGAATGCCTACGAGCTTTTCCCATATTGCTTGTTGCTTATTTAATTTTCTGCTGCTACTATTACAAAAACTACAAAAACACTACCGTTACTTTTATTGCAGCTACCGCTATCTTCATATTACTTTGCTACTAAACTATCTTGCTGCAGATACTAAGTTCCCAGGTGTGGTTGAATTGACAACTCAGCTACTAATACTTAAGAGTATTCTTTGGCTCCCCTTGTGTTGAATCAATAAATTTGGGTTGAATACTTTACACTTGTGGGTTATTGTAACACTCCAAATTTTTGCGATCCCCTACACTTGTGGGTTATTGTAACACTCCAAATTTTTTTGGGTTTGGCTTTTCTTCCAAACTTTTGGTCTTTTGGAAGGGGGTTGTTTGATCTTCTCTTAAGACCCTTCTAAAGTCTCTTCTGGCCAAAGTTTGTGTGTTTCTCTCAAGCTTGGTTTTGGTCTTGAAAGTTTCTTCTTGTGTTAGCTCAACACAAGTTATTTTCTTAGAGATTTGTTTGATTCTTTTCCTTCATGATTTAAACTTCTCAGGTTTAACCTTCGGCTTATCTTCCTCTCCAACCTTCATCTTACCATAACCCCAACAGAAATATTTCTCTCCAAGACCTCCTCTACACCTTAGGACAAGTCTCTCATCAATCCCAGTGAGTTTCAACCTTATTAGAATTCTTCCTCTATTTATTTTACTTCAAAAACTATTTCTGTCATTTATAGTGGACCTTGGTGATTTACAAAGGAACCACCATATCCACCTTGTTATTTGATTCCAAATTAACTTCCCTAGATAGTCCTTAGTACCCACAACCTAAATCCATCTTGTTTCACTGGTCCACAGTTCATAATTTTCAAATTTCACCTGCTACAAGTTTGGACCAGGTTTGCAAAATTTGGTGAAATTCATATTTATCTTCTTCCAAAAGTTCTGTGAAAATTTAGGCAGCCTCTAGATGCATCAAGAGGCCACTCCACCAAATATCAGCCCCAGAAATATTTCCCACATGCCAGAATCATTTCGTCGAACACCTGGCATACACTGTGCTGTCAGTTTCAGAAACTGCTAACTGAAGATTCACTGTCGACAGTGCAGTTCGTCAGTTCGTCAGAGCCACAACGTCAATCTCGCCAGTACCCGCCTTGGATCGACGCTCACTGCACCTCCTTCTTATCCAGCACGCCGCACGCTTGCTTGGCTGCTTCCTTGCGTCGGTGGCGCCCTGGCCCGACCACGCCGGCGACTTCCACAGCAACATAACCTCCTGTGGCGGCCGACAGGGAGGATCCTGCAGCTCGACGCCGTTTGGCGCCGCCCAAGCCATCCCAGAGCTCCGCGTGGCCTTATCCACTGCCAGCGCATGCCTGCAGCACTGTCGCCGTGGCCTGGCGCGCACAGAGCACGTTCTCTGCCGCCGACGTGCCACACGGCCGTTCCGTAGAGGGCAGCTCGTAATCACCCCTCCCCTGCCGAGTTAGGCACATGAATGGAACCAATGCATCTCCTAGTCGATGCTCAAACCTCTAAACCCGTCGTCCTACCACTGCACCACCGTAAACACTCGCCGGACTTATCCCGTTCACGGCAACCGCCTCGGGCCGGCTATATAAAGCAGCCCCGAGCTCGTTCTCGAGCCCGCACACCTCCACCATCTCCCTAGACCGCGCCCAGCCTCTAGAAGAGCCTCGAGGGGCCCTTCTTCCCCAACTCCGGCCAACGCCGTCCGCCTCGGGCTCCAGCAGCGTTCTCTCCGCTAAGAACTCCTCCGCCTTCCTAGACTCGAGCGTATCCTCCTGGCACCTGCCCAAACCTAACCCCCACTCCAATTTGACTCCAGGAGCAATCTCCGATGAGGTCCACGTCCACCCGAGCCGCCGTCCGCCAGAGACAGGGTCGCCGTCGACGTGGGACTTGCCGACGCTCAACTGCACCACCAATCTACGCGGAAGAACACCACGAAGCTGTACGTACCACTGCCCTCCCCTAACTCGCCATGGATCGACGCCGGCGGCCACAGCAGCTTCTGGCGCCGGCGCGACTCTGCTTCAGTGTTTAACCCCGACGAGTGGGACCCCCTCGTCAGTCTCTCATTTCCCTCCGAAACGTTTTTCTGGAAAGCGCCTTCGGGCAAAGCACGTCTTCGTCTTCCGTTCGCATACTGCGTACCGGTTCGCTTTTCTGTTTTCTATTCTAGCCCCTGGAAACTTTTTGTTTCATTATAGATGAGTCCCTGGACAGAAACTCTAATATCTTTTTAACTAAAGATGATTTTGAGTTGATTCTTTGTCTGTCCTCTTTAGTTTTCTGTCTAGTTTTTTGTCATATTTATGTGAAATTTTTTGAAGCAACTTTATTTGCACGCGCGATATTTATGTTAGTATCCGTTTGTTTGAATACGTAGATACCGAAGGACGTGACGGAGCCGCGAACCTCACCGAGTTAGACTCCGACTACTCCGAACCAGGCAAGCATGTTTGAACCTTTGATATGATGGGTGTGTTGCATGTTTTCTCGAGTGGTTCTTTTCATAAGCATGGTCATATAAGCATTTGTGTATGGTTATATTTCATACAAACAAGCTTCGGGTGAGCCCCGAATGATAATGGTTGAACCACCTCGATCATGTGGTGACATGATGGGTGGTGTACTGGTATTGTTGGAGCATGCATGTAGTTGGTTAACTTAGTATCAACGGAGATCATGCCGTGATTCCGTTCATCTCCTTTTGCTACTATCATATGCCGTATGTTAAAGATTACGGTCTAGTCAGTTGCAAACCACTTTCCGAGTACACACCAAGTAGAGGGACCGGGATGAGGGTTCCATGGCCCTGGATTAAAGCCCGTAATCCGGTTAGGGGGCATGGGTGTTTCCGGTTGGGACCGAGAGGGGGGCACCCCTTAGAGCGCGCATATATATATTTGATCCCATGCTATTCGAGGTTGTAGCCTCCCCGTCTTAATGTTTTTCGTGAACGTTGTCACGGGTGATTCCGGACAGCAGGATGTGAAATGGGTGTGTACTGGTCAGTTGGGTTTCTTCTAAAACACCATAGACGGAACTAGTCCTTGTGGCTAGTAGAATCCGTTGGCTATGAGTTAATAGTACAAGCTTTGCAGAGTTAAATCCTTCGAGTAGCCATGTTTATGGCCTAGGGTCAATCTTCGTGTCAACCCGGTGACCGTCTCTAGTATATTTTTGATAGTAACAAGAGTAGTGATTTGGTCAAGTTCATTGGGTAGATGAACAAACCAATTATCACTGTACTGTTTTACTCCCTGAAGTATTCCACTGTTATACTAATGTTTGTATAAGCCCTTTCTGTGATGTCGCTCGGATGTCCGACTGTGGCATTCTCGTTATTTATTTTCATTATAAGCCCTTTATGTGATGTCGCTCAGACGTCCGACTATGACATGTTTCTATTCTTTTATTCCTCACGAGGCGTCACTCAGACCCTCGTTTGGTTTCCTTTCATTTATCTCATGGATTTCGGGAGGATTACCACCCGATTTCTATTTTTACATACAGCTCAGAAATATTATTATCTGATTGAATTTTTGCTAGAATACTCATATGCATCATGCTTACATTTGTTATATCTTAAGTCCGAACTGTCTTGCGAGTACATTCAAAGTACTCACCTGGCTTGTTGATTTGGCCAGATGTGGACGAAGGCGATCTCATGGATGAAGAGTTCGATAGCGAGTCTGACGTCTAGTGGAGTCCCAGTCAGTCTCTTGCGATCCTGGAGTTGATCACTGTTATATAACCGCTTCCGCTTACCACCAAATAAATTCATCGGGTCTCACTCCGACACTCGATGAACTATATTATATTGGAGTCACGTCACCCACTTCACTGTGACATATCCATCACCTTTTATTACGAGTTAGTAGTATGCCACCCTGCCATTGTGTCATATCCGCCTCTATGTACTATATTGGCGCAATTGTATTAAATTGTTGAGCTATCCCAGCTCAACCCTGTATAATAATCAGTACTCTGGAATTCTATATCAAGGAATTGTCCATCGGCAAGAGGTATTCTTCCTTGCTGGTTTAATAAAAAGGTCGGCCTTTCGGTAATTATTTTACTGAAAGACCGGTCCTGACAGTTATCAAGACTATTTTCTGCGCCGTTGCCGGGGAGCATAGCTCTATTCTTTAAGACACTTGGGATTTATATCTGTTGATCACTATGAATAATTTGAAGGACTCAAAAACCAAGATCTTACCCTCAACTACGAGGGGAGGTAAAGAACTGTCATCTAACTCTGCACTTGATTCTCCTTCTGTTATGGGTAAATTTGCGACACCTACTCATGCTATTGAATCTGATATGTCATATGTTCTTGATGATGCCACTTCTACTATGTATGTTGAAACTACTTCTATGCTTGATAATATTGTGCCACTAGGTGAATTTCTAGATGAACAAATTGCTAGAGTTAAGGAGAGTGCAAATATTGAAACTGATGATATTTATGAAAGTGATGATGAAGCTTCTCCCAATAGATATGAATTGCCTGTTGTTCCTGAGGGTTATGTTATGGATGAAGAAATTGCTAGAGAATTTCTTGCTTGCAACGATAGATATGATCTTAAGAAATTATTAGCTAAGCTAAAAGAAAAGTCCTTGAATACTATAATGAAACATGACCTTGCTTTCGCTACTTCACCTATCTGTGTTACAGATAAGGATTATGAATTCTCTGTTCATCCTGAGTTAATTACTTTGGTTGAATCTGATCCTTTCCATGGCTATGAATGTGAAACTGTTGTGCCACATCTTACTGCGTTGAATGATATAGCCACCCAGTTTACCAATGACGAAAATATTAGCTATTACTATATCCTTAAGTTATTTCCTTTCTCGTTAAAGGGTGATGCTAAGACTTGGTTTAATTCTCTTGATCCTGGTTGTGTGCGTAGTCCCCACGATATGATGTATTACTTCTCTGCTAAATATTTTCCCGCTCATAAGAAACAAGCTGACTTACGAGAAATATATAAATTTGTGCAAATTGAAGAAGAGAGTCTCCCACAAGCTTGGGGGAGGCTTCTCCAATTACTTAATGCTTTGCCTGATCATCCTCTTGAGATGAATGTTATACTTGATGTCTTTTATAATGGACTAACCGATGCTTCCAGAGACCACCTGGATAGCTGTGCTGGTTGTGTATTCAGGGAAAGAATAGTTGATCAAGATAAATTACTATTGAATAATATGCTGGCCAATGAAAATAATTGGACACTTCGTGAACCAGCCCCTAAGCCAACTCCTAAGAAAAGAGGTGTTCTATTTCTCAGTCCTGAAGATATGCAAGGGGCAAAGAAATCTATGAAAAAAAGGTATAAAAGCTGAGGATGTTCATAATTTACCACCTATTGAAGAAGTACATGGTCTTGATAACCCGACACAGGTAGTAAAGGTAAATTCTCTCTATAGATTAGATGAAGGTGATATTCCTTGTTATAAGTCTGCTAGCCAATGCTTAGATGAGTTTGACAATTTTATTGTGAAACAAGAAAACTTCAATGCTTATGTTGGTAGACATTTACAACGCAATGCTTATATGATTGAACGCTTGAGTGATTATCTATTTAGAGTTAAAGGTGAATTGAAACTCATTAGTAAACATGCTTCCATGGTTACCACTCAAGTAGAACAAGTACTTAAGGCTCAAAATGATTTGCTCAATGAATTAAATTGAAGAATAATGACTATGCTGTTAGAGTTGCTACTAGAGGTGGTAAAATGATTCAGGAACCTCTATATCCTGAAGGCCTCCCTAGGAGAATTGTGCAAGATTCTCGGAAAGCTAATTTAGATGCACCTAGTTCTTCTAAGAAGAAGAAAAAGAAAAATGATAGGACTTTGCATGCTTCTAGTGAACCTGTAGCTCACACACCTGAGAATCCCAATGATATATATGCTTCTGATGCTAAGACACTATCTGGTAATGAACATGAACCTAGTGATAATATTAATGATGATGTTCATGATGATGCTCAACCTAGCAATGATAATGATGTAGAGATTGAACCTGTTGTTGATCTTGATAACCCAAAATCAAAAGAATCAACGTTATGATAAGAGAGACTTTGTTGCTAGGAAGTATGGTAGGGAAAGAGAACGATGGGTTCAGAAACCCATGACTTTTCCTCCGAAACCATCCAAGAAAAAGGATGATGAGGATTTTGAGCGCTTTGTTGAAATGATTAGACCTATCTTTTTGCGTATGCATTTGAATGATGTGCTTAAAACAAATCCTTATGCTAAATATATGAAAGATATTATTACCAACAAAAGAAAGATACCTGAAGTAGAAATTACCACCATGCTTTCCAATTACACTTTTAAGGGTGGAATACCTAAGAAACTAGGAGATCCAGGAGTACCCACTATACCTTGCTCCATTAAGAGAAACTATGTTAATACTGCTTTATGTGATCTTGGAGCAGGTGTTAGTGTTATGCCTCTCTCTTTATATCGTGGACTTGACTTGAGTAAGTTGACACCTACTGAAATATCTTTGCAAATGGCCGACAAATCAACTACTATACCTGTCGGTATTTGTGAGGATGTGCCTGTTGTAGTTGCAAATGTTACTATTCTAACGGACTTTGTTATACTTGATATTCCCGAGGACAATAGTATGTCTATTATCCTTGGTAGACCCTTTTTGAATACTGCATGGGCTGTTATTGATTGCAACAATGGCAATGTCACTTTTCATGTCAATGGTAATGAGCATACGGTACACTTCCCGAGGAAACAACCTCAGGTCCACAGTATCAATTATATTGGAAAAATTTCAACTATTACTATTGGAGGTTTTGAATTTCCTCTTCCTACTATCAAGAAGACATATGACATTCTTATTGTTGGGGACATACATATCCCCATTGAGGTAACCTAGTGTTATTCGAAAATTCTCTGGTTTCATGTTATTCGGAAAGAGTTTATTAACAAGACCTGATAAACCTTGTTAATGGATTCCTTTTGATGAGCATGGGATAAGTGAATCTAGATAGCACAACCTGCTGTATCCCCCTTTTACTTTCTGTTAATTATGATAAATAAAACATAAATAGTATTTTATGTCTGTTTCCAGACTTATCCGTGCAATAAAAAATACCCCGAAAATAAAAGTTCTCCAAATGCCTTGAAAATGAAATATGATTTTTTCTCGAATGTTTGAGAAAATATGGCACACAACACACATCGAGGGGAGCCAGCACCTGGCCATGAGGGTCCAGGGCGCGCCCCTGCCTCGTGGGCCCCACGTGGCCCCCCTCCACTTATTCTTGCACCCACACTCTTCTTCTTCCTCCCAAAAAAATAACCAACCTGCTACCATTTTTGATCTCCTTGCTCAAAGCACCATTCACCAAACTGTTTCGAGTTCTAGTGCTTTATTTATTGCGAATTTTTACTGCTGTGGTGACCTTGTTCTTGAGCTTGCATGTCAAATTTTCTTGGTCCCAAGTAGTTCTAATGAATGATATGGTCTCTAGGCACTAGTAGGAGTTGTTGCTATCCATCCTGTTGAGTTTGGTTAACTTTTATTTTGAGTTACTCAAAATTTCCGAAATTTTCAGAAAGGTAAAATGATAAAGAGATTGTTGAGGGGCTCCTCTAGTAAGAGCTTAGAGGAGAAGAAGAAAGAAGAAAATAAGAAGCCCAAATATAATATTCCTCGCATGGCGGAAGTTCGACCGTGTGAATGGCCTTGTAATGATTTCATGATATCCGCCGGGATTTACGAAGACTTATATTGGTTGGAAAATAAAGCAGGCCTCACCAACTTCCTCCACGACCAGCGTGAACAGTATCTCTTACTTACCAATATTTTCACACAAATCTTTCATTTTCATGCTAAGAAAACACCACCTACAGTGGAGTTTGGTTTATATGATATGATTAAGGAGCTATCACTCTTAGAATTTTGTGATGTATGCAAGATACCCTTTAGAGGTAGACTTGATGACCCACGTCGTGAAGACGTTGAAGGGTTTATTGACATGATAGCTGTAGGGGAAACTAGACAAGTCTCAGGGGCAAGAATCACTAGTATACACTTCCCTGTTCTGCGCTACTTTCCTTTATTTGGTAGTAGATGTTTAATTGGTCGCGGGAACAGCGGGAATCATAGTGCCCCTAATATTGTCATTTTACGCCATGCTTTGTTTCAAGACAAAATTTTTATCTTGGGTGCCGTCATTGCTAAATGAATGAGTCTGAACTGCTCAAAGGGGCCCGTCTTTGGAGGCATCTTTGCTTCTCGCCTTGCTGAACATTTTAGAATACCTATTAGGCATCATGAGAAGGAAGAAAAATTGCTTGCCCATGTCTATATAGACTACAAGAGCATGGTAGCCCATGATTTTATTGTTAAAGACAAGGATAGGTTGCTTAATTATAAATTAAGGTTTGATGAAAAATATTGTGAAATTGTTACCTTGCCTGCACCATCTCTGTTTGATCGGTCTACAGGCATATATCTCGTTACATCAGATGCCTTCTACAAGTACTAGGGCCAGGCACAAGCGTCAGAGCCTGAGCCAGAGCCACCACTCGATCCTTACCGTCAGTCTGTTTATGGATGGGAGCTGGATGAGCTTGCCAACTAGTGGCACCCAGACGACAATCTCAGTACACTGGAGGGAGTAGCTTCGATCTGTGGCCATAGACCAACTTAGGCCAAAGGCCTAAGCTTGGGGGAGTACATGTTTCTCACCGACTGTACATTCATGTTCACACACTTATTCTAGTTGTCAGTGCTCACACTCTTTCACTGTACCATCCATGCTTAGTTTCAATTTCTTTTTCTTAGTCTTTTTCTCGTGTGCTAGAAAAACCTTAAGAAAAACCAAAAAATATTACTGTAGCTTCTAGCTAGTTTACTTTTCCTGCTTGTAGTAGCAATTAAAATAAAACCCAAAAAGATTTGCCATTATTTTTTTGCTTGTTGGGAGCTTTCCCGTGTAAATAGTTTCTTTTCTTTTCTTTGGGGGTTAAGAGTAGAAGACCATGAATGAAATTGCTTAGTGGCTCTGATATGCTTTATTGTTGATTTAACCTTGAGCCATATTACCTTGTCTTCTCTCTTGTATTAAATGCTTGCAGATTCCAGCTTAGTCCAATGCACGTGCACTATTATTATTATCCACACCATTCGGTCATGCGAGTGAAAGGCAATAAGGATGAGATATGATGAACTAATTGAGATGAGAAAAGCTGGTATGAACTCGACCTCTCTTGTCTTCGTAAATATGATAGTTCGTCGTTCCTGATTCAACTTGTTATGAATGAAACATGCTTGCAATGACAATTAGAGATCCTAGCTACTTATGCCATGCTTAATTAGCTGAGAGTTTATAATGTTATATCTTCCATGCCAACATGATATTAAAATGGTTGTGATGTGGTATGATGTGGTGGTATCCTCCTTTGAACGATTCAAGTGGTCTGACTTGGCACATGTTCACGCATGTAGTTGAAACAAAATCAACATGGCCTCCACGATATTTATGTTCAGGGTGATTTATATCCTACTCATGCTTGCATTCATTGTTGATTAATTTTAATGCATGATCATGACCGTTGTTGCTCTCTAGTTGGTCGCTTCCCAATCTCTTTCTAGCCTTCACCTGTACTAAGCGGGAATAATGCTTGTGCATCCACTTCCGTAAACCCCAAAGTTACTCCACATGAGTTCACCATACCTTCATATATGCGGTATTTACCTGCCGTTCCAAGTAAATTTGTATGCGCCAAACTCTAAACCTTCAAATGAAATTATGTTTTGTATGCTCGAACAGCTCATGTATCAACTAGGGCTGTCTATATCTTCCATGCTAGGTGGGTTATTCTCACGATGAGTGGACTCTGCTCATCATTCATGAGAAAATGGCTGGTAACCAAAATGCCCAGTCCCATGCTCAAAATCATAATAATTAAACAAAACTCCCCCATGGTTGTTGCTGGTTTGGACGATACCCGTTGTCTCGGGCTAGCCGTGGAGTGTGCTTTTAGGTGGTTGGGGAGTATAAACTTTACCATTCTGTTTGGGAATCGCCTATAATGTGCGTAGCATGGGAGATACCGAGATTCTTGGTTGTTATGTTGACAAATAAAGTATACCTCTCAAAATATTATTCATCTCTATTTAAAATCAAGCTCTGGCACCTCTACAAATCCCTTCTTCCCTTTGCGAAGGACCTATCTATTTACTTCTATGCTGAGTCATCATCCTCTTATCAAAGAGCACCAGTAGGAGAGCACCTCTGTCATTTGCATGTATTACTATTAATTTTCATTGAGTATGATCATGACTGGATCTCTTTTACCATGAATTACAATGGCTAGTCAGTCCTTGATCTTTAAAGGTGCTCTACATTTATGTTTTGCTGTCTCAGAAAGGGCTAGCGAGATACCATCTTGTTATATCATATCATGATTGTTTTGAGAAAGAGTTGTCATCCGAGGTTTATTATTATTGCTCGCTAGTTGATTATGCCATTGATGTGAGTAGACTTGAGACCTGAAAGTTATTGTGAATGTGGTTAGTTCATGATCTTGCTAAAAACCTGAATGCTGGCTTACATATTTACAACAACAAGAGCAAATAGAGTTTGTCTAAGTTTTTCTTTATCACATTCAGTTTATCAACTGAATTGCTTGAGGACAAGCAAAGGTTTAAGCTTGGGGGAGTTGATACGTCTCCAACGTACCTACTTCTCCAAACCCTTTTGCCCTTGTTTTGGACTCTAACTTGCATGATTTGAATGGAACTATCCCAGACTGACGTTGTTTTCAGCAGAATTGCCATGGTGTTGTTTTTGTGTAGAAATAATAATTTCTTGGAATGACCTAAAAATCCATGGAGAATTATTTTGGAAAATATAAAAAATACCTGCGGGAAGATCCAGACCAGGGGGCCCACACCCTATCCACGAGGGTGGGGAGCGCACCCCCTCCCCTAGGGCACGCCCCCTTCCTCGTGGGCCCCATGCTGCTCCACCGACATATCTCCGGATCCCATATATTCACTTTCGGGGAGAAAAAAATCAGATAGGAAGAATTATCGCGTTTTACAATACGGAGCCACTGCCAAGCCCTAATCTCTCTCGGGAGGGCTGATCTGGAGTTTGTTCGGGGCTTCGAAGAGTGGATATCGTCGCCATCGTCACCATCAACCTTCCTCCATCACCAATTCCATGATGCTCACCGCCGTGTGTGAGTAATTCCATCGTAGGCTTGCTGGACGGTGATGGGTTGGATTGGATCTATCATTTAATCGAGTTAGTTTTGTTAGTGTTTTATCCTAGTATCCATTATGTTCTGAGATTGATGTTGCTATGACTTTGCAATGCTTAATGCTTGTCACTAGGGCCCGAGTGCCATGATTTCAGATCTGAACCTATTATGTTTTCATGAATATATGTGTGTTCTTGATCCTATCTTGCAAGTCTATAGTCACCTACTATGTGTTATGATCCGGCAACCCCGAAGTAACAATAATCAGTACCACTCCCGGTGATGACCATAGTTTGAGGAGTTCATGTATTCACTATGTGGTAATGCTTTGGTCTTGTACTCTATTAAAAGAAGACCTTAATATCCCTTAGTTTTCAATAGGTCCCCATTGCCACGGGAGGGTAGGACAAAAGATGGCATGCAAGTTCTTTTCCATAAGCATGTGTGACTATATTCGGAATACATGCCTACATTGCATTAATGAACTGGAGCTAGTTCTGTGTCACCCTAGGTTACAACTTCTACATGATGAATTGCATCCGACATAATTTCCCATCACAAACCGAATGCGTATGAGCTTTTCCCATATTGCTCGTTGCTTATTTACTTTTCTGCTGCTACTATTACAAAAACTACGAAAACACCACCGTTACTTTTATTGCTGCTACCGCTATCTTCATATTACTTTGCTACTAAACTATCTTGCTACAGATACTGATTTTCCAGGTGTTGTTCAATTGACAACTCAGCTATTAATACTTAAGAGTATTCCTTGGCTCCCCTTGTGTCGAATCAATAAATTTGTGTTGAATACTTTACCCTCAAAAACTGTTGCGATCCCCTACACTTGTGGGTTATCAAGACTATTTTCTGGGAAAGGCAAGCTCAACATGTTGGATGATCCATGACAATATACTTTCTTTCGGATATAAGAAAACATAACCCATTACGTTGTCTTCCTTGTCCAACATCAACTCTTTAGCATGTCATATTTTAAATGAGTGCTGACAATCATAAAAGATGTCCAAGATAGTATATTTGTAGGTGAAGCCTCTCTTCTTTTATTACTTCCTATTAATTGCAATGATGACCAAAACTATGTTTGTCAACTCCCAACAACTTTTATTTATCATACTCTTATATGTGAAGTCATTACTTCCCATAAGATCAATATGATCTCTTGGATACTCTTTATGTTTTCTTTCTTTTTATCATGACCCAAGTGAAGAAATCAAGCCCTTGACTCAACGCTAATCTTTATTATGTAGCTCACAGACTAGATTACAAAGGGTCAACACCATAAAGCAAAACTTCACAACTAGATCATGCTAACTTTATTCTACTAGATCAAGATACTACCAAAAGGATCAAACTAAGAAAAATGGTAAAGATATGAATGATGGTGATACGATACCGGGGTCACTCCCCCAAGCTTGGCAATTGCCAAGGGGAGCGCCCATACCCATATGATTATGTCTCCTTCTTCGGGGGTGGTGATGTAGGAGTTGTTAATGATGTAGGCTTGTCGTCCACCTTCCAAGGCATGGGCTTACCACCGTAGAAGGATGATCGAGTCTTTGGGATACTCAAATCTGCAGCCAAACTCATCTGCTTGAATCTATATTCATACTCACATTTTTGGTTTTGCTGGTCATAGATCCGGGCTTGGAGGTGATCGATCTTCTCTTGAAGATTAGAGATATCTTCCCCAAAGATCCTTGAGTCCAGCTTGAGGTTGTTGGCGAGCTCCGAGATCATCATGTGGTTGGCGTTGAGTCCTCGTTCCACCATACCTTGGCACTTGAAAACTTGCTGCTCCATTGCTTCGAGTCTTGTCTCCACGCTTCCGGTCCTCCTCGACCCCTCAACATCACGGATGTGCAGCACACCCTCATGCAACTCCATGGTATTAGGGTGATGCAGCACCTCCGCAAGGTAGGGGTTGATGAACTTCTTGAAGAACTTGTCCTTGGGGATGTTGGAGGACGCCATGATGATCTAGATCTGTCAAAAACAGCAGCTCGAAATGAAAACAGAGGATTTTTGCGTGATACAGAGATCAAAACCTTTGGGAGTATATATAATGAATTTTTACCGACCAAAAGGAGTAACATACAAGAAATCGGAGTCCGGGAGGCACACGAGCTGCCCACGAGGCAGGGGGCGCGCCCAGGGAAGGGGGGTGCGCCCTCCACCCTCGTGGATGGCACGTGTCTCTTCCGGATTGCTGCTTATTTTTCTCTTTTTCTAAATATTCCAAAATTGGGAAAATTGCCTTTTGAACTGTTTTGTAGTCGGTTTACTTACTGTATCACATACCTCTTTGTTTTCAGAGGCTATATCATTCTGGAAAGTCTCCCTTATGTATTCCTCCGGGGTTACGGTTTCAATAACATTGGTTTCAACATTAATATGATTACCTGAGATATAGTGTTTGATTCTTTGACCGTTCACCACCTTCGGATTTGTGCCTTCGAAGTTGTTGTTTTTATGGCACCAGAACGATAGACCTCCTCGATAACGTAAGGTTCTTCACACTTAGAGTGAAGTTTTCCTGCAAAAAATCTTAAACGAGAGTTGTATAGCAAGATATAATCACCTACGTTAAACTCACGCTTTTGAATCCTTTTTCCATGCCATCGTTTAACTTTTTGTTTAAACAGCTTGGCATTCTCATAGGTCTCGGTTCTCCATTCATCAAGACAGCTAATGTCAAATAACCTCTTTTCACCGGCAAGTTTGAAATCATAATTGAGCTCTTTGATAGCCCAATATGCCTTATGTTCTAGCTCAAGAGGTAAGTGACAAGCTTTTCCATATACCATCTTATATGGAGACATACCCATATGATTTTTGTATGCAATTCTATAGGCTCATAATGCATCATCAAGTTTCTTGGACCAATTCTTCCTAGACCTATTAATTGTCTTTTGCAAAATTAATTTCAACTCTCTATTACTTAGTTCTACTTGACCACTAGTCTGTGGGTGATAAGGAGATGCAATTCAATGATTCACATCATATTTTGCAAGCATTTTACGGAAAGCACCATGCATAAAGTGTGAACCACCATTAGTCATTAGATATCTAGGGACTCCAAACCTCGGAAAAATAACTTCTTTAAGCATCTTAATAGAGGTGTTATGATCAGCACTACTAGTTGGAATAGCTTCTACCCACTTAGTAACGTAATCAACATCAACTAAAATATGTGTGTACCCATTAGAGGCAGGAAACGGTCCCATATAATCAAAGCCCCAAACATCAAATGGTTCGATAACAAGTGAATAATTCATAGGCATTAATTGACGTCTACTGATATTACCAATTCTTTGACATTCATCACAAGATAAGACAAACTTACGGGCATCCTTGAAGAGAGTAGGCCAATAAAAACCGGATTGCAATACCTTGTGTGCAGTTCTATCTCCCGCATGGTGTCCTCCATAAGCTTCAGAGTGGCACTTGCGTAGGATATGTTCTTGTTCATGCTCAGGTACACAATGTCTAATAATACCATCTACTCATTCTTTATAAAGATGTGGGTCATCCCAGAAGCAATGTCTCAAATCATAGAAGAACTTTTTCTTTTGCTGGTATGTGAAGCTAGGAGGTATAAACTTAGCAACAATATAATTATCATAATCAGCATACCATGGAGCAGTACGAGAAGTATTTATGACAGCTAATTGTTCATCAAGAAAGCTATCATCAATAGGTTGTGGGTCATCATTTATATTCTCTAACCTAGACAAGTTGTCTGCAACGGGGTTCTCAGCTCCCTTTCTATCAACAATATGCAAGTGAAACTCTTGCAGCAAGAGAACCCATCTAATAACTCTAGGTTTAGCATCTTTCTTTTCCATAAGGTATTTGATAGCAACATGATCAGTGTGAATAGTTACTTTAGAATCAACAATATAGGGTCTACACTTATCACAAGCAAATACAACTTCTAAAAATTCTTTCTCAGTAGTAGCATAATTTTTCTGGGGACTATCTAGAGTTTTACTAGCATACTGGATAACATTCAATTTATTATCAACTCTTTGCCCTAAAACAGCGCCTACAGCATAATCTGTAGCATCGCACATAATCTCAAACGGTAAATTCCAGTCAGGAGGCTGGACAATAGGTGCAGACATCAATGCTTTCTTAAGTATTTCAAATGCTTCTATACAATCATCATCAAAGACAAAAGGAATATCTTTTTGTAAGATATTACTCAGAGGCCTGGAGATTTTGGAGAAGTCCTTAATAAACCTCCTATAAAACCCGGCATGACCAAGGAAACTTCGTATACCTTTGATGTCCTCAGGGCATGGCATCTTTTCAATAGCATCAACTTTAGCTTTGTCAACTTCAGTACCTCTTTCAGAAATTTTGTGTCCCAAGATAATGCCTTCATTAACCATAAAGTGGCACTTCTCCCAATTCAAGACAAGATTAGTGTCTTCACATCTCTGCAAAACTCGATCAAGGTTGCTTAAGCAATCATCAAAAGAAGTTCCGTAAATGGAGAAATCACCCATGAAAACCTCAACAATCTTTTCACAAAAATCAGGGAATATAGCCATCATGCATCTTTGAAAGCTAGCAGGTGCATTACTTAAACCAAAAGGCATACGTCTGTAAGGAAAGGTACGGTAAGGACAAGTAAAAGTGGTCTTTTCTTGATCCCCTTTTGACACAGGTATTTGAGAGAAACCAGAATAACCATCTAGAAAGCAAAAATGAGTATGTTTGGATAACCTTGCTAGCATTTGATCAATAAATGGCAAGGGGGAATGATCTTCCTTAGTAGCTTGATTTAACTTACGAAAATCAATTACCATCCTATAACCTGTAACTATTCTTTGCGGGATCTATTCATCTTTATCATTAGGAACAACAGTCATACCTCCCTTCTTAGGGACACAATGGACAAGAGTTACCTGCTGGCTATCAGCAACCGGATAGATAATACCTGCCTCTAGAAGCTTTAGTATTTCCTTCTTTACCACTTCTTTCATCTTAGGATTTAACCATGGTGGATGATCAATAAACAGTTTAGTATTTTCTTCCAGTTTTATCTTGTGTTGGCATAAGGTGGGACTAATGCCCTTAAGATCATCTAGAGTATATCCAATAGCAGCACGGTGCTTCTTTAGAGTTTTCAATAATTTTTCTTCTTCCTGCTCTGAAAGGTTAGCACTAATAATAATAGGATATATCTTCTTTTCATCAAGATAAACATACTTAAGATTATCAGGTAAAGGTTTAAGTTCAAATACGGGATCACCCTTGGGTGGAGGAGGATCCCCTAGGATTTCAACATGCAAGTTGTTTTTCAATACGGGTCCCTGATTAAAGAATATTTCATCTATTTCCCTTCTCTCATTCATATGCATATCATTTTCATAGTCCAGCAAGTATTGTTCTAAAGCATCGTTAGGACGCAAAGCAATAGAAGCAAGACCAATAATTTCATCCTTACTGGGTAATTCTTTATCAAGGGTCTGTCTACGGAATTTAGCAAAGTTAAAATTATGAGACATATCCCCTAAACCAACAATAACGATATCTTTTACGCCGTCTATCTTAGCATTAATAGTATTCAAGAAGGGCCTACCAAATATAATGGGACAAAATTTATCTTGTGGGGAACTTAGAACAAGAAAATCAGCAGGGTATTTAACCTTCCTACACAAGACTTCAACATCTCTAACAATCCCAACTGGTGAAATAGTGTCTCTATTAGCAAGCTTCATAGTAACATCAATCCCTTCTAGCTCAACACGTGCAATGTCATGCATAATTTCTTGATATAAGGTATGAGGGATAATACTCGCACTAGCACCCACGTCACATAAACCATGATAACAACGATCTTCTATCTTAACAGAGATGACAGGAAAGCCTACAATAGGTCTATGTTTATTCCTAGTATTGGGTTTGGCTATTCTAGCAGACTCTTCTTGGAGGTAAATAACATGTCCATCTAAATCTTCTACCAAGAGATATTTAACTATAGCAACACTAGGTTCAACTTTAATTTGCTCAGAGGGTGTAGGTGTTCTAGTATTGCTCTTACGAACTACAGTTGAAGCTTGATCATGATCCTTTATCCTAACAGGGAAAGGTGGTTTTTCAATATAAGTAGTAGGAATAATAGGGTCAACATTATAAGTAATTATCTTTTCTTCAACTTTAATATGTTCAACTACTTTTACTTCAATAGGGGGATGGAATTTAAACCACTTCTCCTTGGGGAGATCAACATGAGTAGCAAATGTTTAACAGAAAGACGCTACTATCTCAGAGTCAAGTCCATATTCAGTGCTAAAATCACGGAATACATCGGTATCCATAAAAGCTTTAAGAAAATCAAACTTAGGGGTCATACATGACTCCTTACCTTCGTTGAGATCCCAATCTTCAGAGTTGCGTTTAATTCTTTCCAATAAATCCCATTTGAATTCAACAGTCTTCATCATAAAAGAGACATAACAAGAAGTATCGAGCATGGAGCGATTATTGAGAGAAAGCCGAGCATAAATTTTTTGAATGATCATTTATCTTGAGAGCTCATGATTGGGGCATGAATATAACATTGACTTAAGCCTGCCCCAAGGTTGAGCGATGCTTTCTCCTTGGCGAGGCCAGAAATTATAAATATAATTACAATCACGATGAACCTAGTGCATAGGGTAGAACTTCTGATGAAATTCCAACTTGAGACGATTATAGTTCCATGATCCAATATCATCACATGGCCTAAACCATGTCAATGCATCTCGCTTCAATGATAAAGGGAAGACATTCTTCTTGGTAACATCCTCGGGCATACCTGCAAACTTAAATAATCCACAAACTTCATCCACATAGATTAGGTGTAAATCGGGATGCAGTGTTCCGTCTGCTGTAAAATGGGTTTCAAGCAGTTTCTCTATCATACCTGAAGGAATTTCAAAGGAAACATTTTCAGTAGGTGCAGTAAGTTGAGGAGAAACTCATTGCTCTTCTGGTTGGGGTGAAGAAACCCCGAACAAGCCCCTCAAAGGATTATGAGCCATAGTAACAAGTTACGATAAATTTCAGCACACTATATAAATTTTTCCTTACCAAAGGCGCTTCACTCCCCAGCAACGGCGCCAGAAAAGAGTCTTGATGACCCAAAAGTGTAGGGGATCTATCATAGTCCTTTCGATAAGTAAGAGTGTCGAACCCAACGAGGAGCAGAAGGAAATGATAGGCAGTTTTCCGTAAGGTATTTTCTGCAAGCACTGAAATTATAAGTAACAGATAGTTTTGTGGCAGTGTAATTGGTAGCAAGTGACAAAAGGTAAAAGTAAATAAGGTGCAGCAAGGTGGCCCAATCCTTTTTGTAGAAAAGGAAAAGCCTGGACAAACTCTTATATAAAAGAAAGCACTCCCGAGGACACATGGGAATTATCGTCAAGCTAGTTTTCATCACGATCATCTGATTCACGTTTAGTACTTCGATAATTTGGTATGTGGATGGACCGGTGCTTGGGTGCTATCGTTACTTGGACATGCCTCCCACTTATAATTAACCTCTACTGCAAGCATCCACAACTACAAAAGAAGTATTAAGGTAAACCTAACCATAGCGTGAAACATATGGATCCAAATTAGCCCCTTACGAAGCAACGCTTAAACTAGGGTTTAAGCTTCTGTCACTCTAGCAACCCATCATCTACTTATTACTTCCCAATGCCTTCCTCTAGGCCCAAATAATTCTGAAGTGTCATGTAGTCGATGTTCACATGACACCACTAGAGGAGAGACAACATACATCTCATCAAAATATCGAACGAAGGCCAAATTCACTTGATTACTAAGAGCAAGACTTCTCCCATGTCCTCAGGAACAAAAGTAACTACTCACAAGACATAATATAGTTCATGATCAGAGGGGTATTAATATGCATAATGGATCTGAACATATGATCTTCCACCAAGTAAACCAACTAGCATCAACTACAAGGAGTAATCAACTCTACTAGCAACCCACAACTACCAATCTGAGGTTTGTGTACAAAGGTTGGATACAAGAGATGAACTACGGTTTGAGAGGAGATGGTGCTGGTGAAGATGTTGATGAAGATAGCCCTCCCCAAGATGGAAGAGTTGTTGGTGATGACGGCGGTGACGGTTTCCCCCTCCCGGAGGGAAGTATCCCTGGCAGAACAGCTCTCCCGGAGCCCTAGATTGGTTCCGCCTCGAGACGGCGGCGTCTCGTCCCGAAAGCCTCCTTCTGTTTTTTTTCAGGTCAAACCACCTAGATGGGCATCGAGGGGCCGTCCGTGGGCCCACGAGACAGGGGGCGCGCCTAGAGAGGGGGGCGCCCCCACCCTCGTGGACAGCAGGTGGCCCCCCTCGTGAACTTCTTTCGCCGGATATTTTTTATATTTTCTGAAACGTAGTTCTGTGGAGTTTCGGGGCTTTTGGAGTTGTGCAAAATAGGTTTCCAGAAGTTGCTCCTTTTCTAGCCCAGAATTCCAGCTGCCGGCTTTCTCCCTCTTCATGAAAACCTTGCAAAATAAGAGAGAAAAGGCATAAGTATTGTGACATAACATGTAATAACAACCCATAATGCAATAAATATCAATATATAAGCATGATGCAAAATGGACGTATCAGCTCGATACGTCTCCAACGTATCTATAATTTTTGATTGTTCCATGCTATTATTTATGATGTTTTGAATGTTTAATGGGCTTTGTTATACACTTTTATATTATTTTTGGGACTAACCTACTATCCCAAAGGCCCAGTCCAGATTGCAGTTTTTTGCCTGTTTCAGGGTTTTACGGAAAAGAATAGCAAACGGAGTCCAAACGGAATGAAACCTTCGGAGAGATATTTTTGGAGTAAATTACGCACGGGAGACTTGAGAACCACGGAGTAGGGAACACGGGGGCAAACCCCACTACCTCGTGGACCCCATGTTTGGCCCCCGGTGCCCTCCTTCCTCATATATATACCTATGTACCCTGATACTATTAGAACAACAGAGAAAACCCTAGTTCCACCGCCGCAACCTTCTGTTCACGTGAGATCCCATCTTGGGGCCTGTTCCAGAGATCTGCCATAGGAGGGATGTGGCACCCCGTTCCGCTTGGAACAGGGGGCCTTCGCACGTCAGCCCAAGATAACACCTGACGCACGACAGGTCCAAGATAGAGCATTCCAGGTACAATAATATTCATCAAATATAAATGTATATGATTACATCATTGATGAATACGATTATCTAGCTTAGTCATCAGGCTATTTAAATGGAAGAGGAAGTCTATTTAATTAGCGGCGGAAGTCTTGGTTTGGTAGCATAACAACTCTGGCCGGGCTCCACAACTGAGAGGACTGGCAAGATTATGGCCTAGCACTCTCACAGCAATCGAACAATCTGAGAGCGACCTACAAAAATGGCATGAAACGCCAGGTCAGTACATTGAATGTACTTGCAAGATTACCAAATACATAGCATCCAAACAAGCAGAAGTCAAGGCAAGAACCAAGCACATGCAACAACATATCTTATATCAAAATCATGGCATAATAACATCATAGCATCTACTAACAGGATAACAACATGGCCTATGAAAACATATTGATAACATGGTAGTAGCAGAACATAGCATGTCATCTCAATCATGGCATAATTTAACAAATAAATCCAAGCATGACATGGACTTATGAGAGTATGACGAAAATAAACTACTATACATGCATTCAATATAGCATGATAACTTTATGCAAACCCTTCTTGTTTTATCATGGTTCATTCCAATGCAACATATTATTCATGTAATGCAACCAACTTGTGCACCGAGTCCATCGGACTCTCTTACCAACGGGTTGCCTCGCAACCGAACGGTGATCTTTTCGGCGATCACAGCCATGACCAACACTTAGTTTCCAACACTTAGCGAGAACTCGTCTCGTGATCATATCAAAACATCATCGTGATTTTGCACGATCATCTCATAGTCCAAGTCACCTCATTCTTGTTACCATATTAATCAATTTCATTATTTTAGGTTTATCCTCCATTTCGACCAAGATACGATAGTGTGACCTACTACGAACTGTGTGCTATCAGTAGACTTTGCAAACACTCTGCAGAGGTAGCGCACTGTACCCACACCACGGAATCCATGGCCTCGTCATCCCATTCGGGTGTACCACCGGCGTTCCGACGAAACCAACCTACTGTCATGACACTCTCCCGGCCACTCCGACTCACGCCCCACTGGGCTAGTCCTGGGTGGCCCCTTGTCTACCAAAGACACACGACCACCGTCGTGGCCAAACATAAACGGTCCCAGACGGGTACCCGGTACCAATACATCAACAACGGGCACACAAGGCTTATGTCCGCCTACCTGATCAGGGTAGCGCGCGCCCATAACCTTCCCTCATTGGAGGCACCGACGAGAGGCACGACAATAGTTCGCATTAAGGCATTCCCACAAAGGCAAATGTGGCTGCACTGAAAAAAGTTCGATTTGGTGGCACCATGACTCGATCCCATCGATGATAGAGGAGGTTGTGTTATTATTAAGTCATTTTATTACTTCTCCATCATCATGAGTATAATTAACATGGACGCAAAAAATGAGCAAGCAACATACAAAGCATATCGAACTTCTCGGGTGCACAACTATAGCATAAAGAAACATGACAATACTAAGTACCAGCATAATAACGATGCAATACAATCATCGTAGTATCTTATAATGATGTCAGGAAAAATCAAAAGGCAGTGGTGACATGGCATTTTTACTAATGACATTCTAACTAACATGGCAAAAGATGACATGAAACACAAGCATGCATGGAAACCATAAAGAAATGACTACAACTGAGAATTGTAAGAAAAACAACTGCAACTACACATACACAAGGTGCAAGCAAAGTCAACATGTGAGTTCGGGGCTTATGATAAGAGGTTGGCTTGCTAGGGGCTGAAAAATACTCCGGGAAGAAGTGGAAACAATCGCGGAAAGATTTGCCGGAAGCACTTCTCTCTCAAAAAGAGGCTGGTAAACGGCAATGGCAAAATTGTCATTTCCAAAATGTTGAAACATAATGAAAATGATGTCAACAGAACGGGCTCGATGAAACGAAGAAGTGGGCTTTGGGTTCACCTCATTCGGAGTTACGGATAAAAAGATACATACGTTTAATGTTCAGGGACTAGTCTGTGAAAATATCTCTACAAATAGGTCTCTGGTAGTTTAAACAGAACGCGTCTTTTCTAAGAATACGCTTTTCGGAGAGGAAAACGTATTTCCACCCAAAGCAGAGGAAGAAGGCGCTTTTGTTAAGTGAATACGTATTCTTAGGAATACGTTTCCACTTAACCACGTCAGCGGGCCGGCCCGGTCAGCGCTGAGAGGCTGATAGGTGGGGCCCGTCACTTATCCACATCAGCCACCGACGAGGTCAATGCTGAGTGGCTGACGCATGGGGCCCGTTGGCAGGTTCGTCATCTTCGTCTCTCTTCGCTCGCGCCCGTGCTTGGCCGAGGCAGAGCCGGCGCCAGCGATGGCCCGGGCGACTCCGGCAGTCCCCGGATGCGCTGAGGCCACCGAAGAGACTGGAGAGGAACACCGCTTCCATCTGGGCAGATTGCAGGTGCCAAGGAGGAACGAAGCGGTGACGCCTCACGGAGATAGAGAGCGTGCAGCGGCGGCCAAACCTTGGGTCCTGGCCTGAGGCACTCCGGCGACGAGGTGAGGGGCGGGGGAGGTCTACCGGACTTGGAGAGGGGCTGAGATGGTGCAGGAACGGCGAGCGGAATGCTGCACCGCCGGGATCTTGAAGGACAGAGGCGGCGGCCATGGCGACAGAGAGGAGTGGGGATGGGTTCTGGAGCTCGAGGGAGGGGTTGGGGAGGAGCTGTGAGCTGAGAGGGAGCTTGGGACGAGTTTAAATAAGCGCGAGGATGAGCTCTAGAGGAAGAGGCGAGGCGACACGCGGCGGGCGACGTGTCCACGCACTGGTGATGGCGCAGTGTCGGCAGACGCAGCCAACTCGCTCGAGAAGCGACAGGAAGGCGAGGAGGGGAGAGCGGACGAGGGCCAGGGGTTCATGGAGTCGAGCAAGAGCTCTACGACGAGTAGAGGAAGAAGACAGAAGAGAGGAACATGACGATGCACAGTGGCACACTGTTCGTCCAGTGGCACTACTCGCCGGAGAAGAGAACGAGAGAGGTAGGAGGTCCAGAGGAAAGAGGACGGCGAGGGAACACTGTTTGGCAACAGCGGCGAGGCTAGATCCGGTCGGAGTAGCGATGCTGCTGACAACAGTGGCGAGACCACCGTTTTGGCTGGCGCTCCGCGTGATCACCATGGACAAGGCATGCTCCTGAGTTCTTACTGAAGTAAAACCTTGTCTGTTGCGCAGTCCGTCAAAGGTACAGACTTACCATGGTAAAGAAGCATGCAGAGACAAAATGAGATGAGTAGAATAAGCTTCACAAGTTTACAGTTGCAAACTTGACAACATTCTAGAGGTAAAACCAGAGAAGTAGAAAGGTAACAAGGATGTCTAGGAGGCTTAGGGTAACAAGAACTATGATCCTGGGAGTTTTCAGGTCATTAGGACAAATTTTTAGCATAGTTGCTTTACAACTGCCAAAATCTGCCTAGAAACCAAATGAGGATGAAGCACTCACTAGGAGTGATGGATTGAGGTAGGTTTTGGAAAAGCTTGATGATTTGGTCATACAGTGATGCTGTAAAAAGCTCATACCAAATGGACTTGCCAAATTGGTACTTGTATCACAAACATCACTTCTGACCAAAAACATAGGAAAAATCTAGGAAAATATTGGCTACATGAAATGAGCCAACATCTTCGAAAGATGACTTATATGGATAGGTGAAAGCTTGGGAATATTTTCAGCTATAATGGAGCAAGATAAGATGCACTTGCTTCACAAACTGAAAAAGGGACAGAAAGCAAGATTTTCTTCTGTGCTCACTTAGCTTAATAAAATGAGCTAGATGTAGGTAGAGGCTAATGATTTGAAATACTTGAGAGGGTAGAAGAGTTTCATCCCATTTGAAAATTTTATGAAGGTACTTCGTTCACAAACTTGTATTTTGGAAATAGCACAAGGAGCTAGGATGAAAATATTGAGCTCATATTTGGTATTCAAGGGTGATTTATCAATGTTAATCACCCTGTCAAATTACAGCTCATTAGGAATTAAGAATAGGGCACTTCCTTTGCAAAATTTCAAAGGAGGCAGAAACTTGCATTGGATCATGTGCCAAAATTTGAACTGTGGAACATGAGTTAATGATGGAACTAATGATTATATAGCAAGGACAAGCTCCACAAATTATGGGAGAATTTTCTCAGCTATAAAAATAATAGTTCCTTTGGAAAATGGCAAAAATGCAATATTGGCTAAAAATAGGAAAAGGCAATTTTCCTTATTTTAATTTGGCCAATATTTTTGCCAGAGCTTGGATTAGGCATAAGTATCAACTCCACCAATTCTCATGAATTTAGGAGATGGCTGGCTATGTCTTTGAATTTTATTCCTCAGACACACAAGAAAAGGAATAAATTGCAATTCAAAAATATTGCATGGGACTTAGCAATATTTTTGCATATCCAAGGATTAGGAAGATAAGATGGTCTCTAAGAATAGATGAAATGATCTACAAATCAAGGGAAAGGATGGCTCCTTTGTAATCACAAAAGGCCACCTATACATTCCAAAAGCTTGGGATTAGGGTTTGAGAGAATTTGAGGTGTTGCAGTTGAGATCTTTCCCATTGAGAAAAACACGAGCAAGGTTTTGAAGAGTTGAAAAAAATCAGAAATACTAGAGCCAACCAGAAATCCTCATGAGAAAATTGGAAAACCAGTTGCGAGGAAGAAATAACAGCACAAAATTGATAACCAAATTTTGAGGCTGTTACAACTCTTCCCTCCTTAAAAAGAATCTCATCCTCGAGAATCCTAGGGTTACTGCAACACTTAAAAGATAGACACTCCGGGGAAGAACCTCTGGGTTAAGTTTTAACCCTTTGGTTAGAGGAAGAGTTGGGGTACCGATAATTGGTACACCCATAGAGAGTCATGGGCATAACAGGGTTACCTCCACGGCTAGGGGCACTCGAGATCAGACTCCCAGAAAATGTTGGATGCACCCCAATGAACAGTGGTTTCACCCGCTGACACGTGGGTCCAGGGCCCACTGGCAGCATCCTTCTTCTACCTCTGGCTGGCTGCTTCATCTCCGTCGCTGCTCCACGTGCGGCTTGGCGCAGCGCGCATCTAGCTCCTAGGGTGATGATGACCCTAGTGCCATAGTGCGCGGCGTGCACGGCGACGGTGCAGCGAGCACTCACATCGCGGGCCAGCACCTTGTCGGCACTGCTCGTGGATTTGCCTCCTGGACGCCAGTTATCGGGCGACGAGCGATTTCCCGGGACATCACTCACCGTACACTGGGATTTGGCTATAAAACGGCAGCGCGGCTTCTCCTCCAACACACCAACGCAATGCCGCTCTACCATCTCTTTGGTTTGGACGAGATCGATCCAAGCTCCTTCGGCGAGGCGGTGTTCCTGGTGGTGCTGCGGTGGTTTCTTGCTGCTCTGCTGGGCACGCTGATTGGCTCGTCGTTCCTCCTAATGATACTCATTAGGAACGAGCGGGCTCGAGGCAATCGCGGCTCGGTGCGGCGGGTCGAGGTGCGAGAGAAGATGGTGCACTGGGTGGTCCTCTGCCATGCTTGGTCCTCCATCGCTTTGAGCCGGCGGAGTAAGTGCGTGTTGCGGTGGAGCGGGCGACTTGCTTGCGTTATGCAAGGGAGAGGTGAGGGTGACGGGGTCCAGATGCATGTGAGGTGGTTGTGCTAGCTCTGGATGCATACTATGGTGCGGGAAGTATTTCGCGGATGATTCCCCGAAAAAGTAGGTGTAAAGGTGGAATCAGAGTGGAACTCTGTATTGTGGTTGATGTACTAGGTTGAGAGAAATAAAGTTGGCAGCATTTCTTCGGAAATGAGATCGGAATCAAGAATTTAGGGCGAGAGTTTGCCAGATGGAAAGGCCTCTACGAGACTCTGATTTTGGAAAGCTAGGCACACGAGATGTGTACCGATAGGGAGGGATATGTGACTTTGCATTCCCACGAGTACTGCCCGAAAGTACCCGTGGGTGAACCGGTGTGCGTGCGATATGCAGTATAACCCAAACTAGCAAACATATGCAAATAAACATGCAATGAAAACACACTAGACAAATTATACTAAAGTGTTTTAATGCTAGTGGGTATATGTAATCCTGGTACACATATACCTACACCAGCGCGCATTTTATTATAAACTCGAGACGAGTCAGTGTTATTTTAGTGTATGTGATCTACTAATTAAAATCTGGTTAGCAACATTTCGCCTACCCTGTCAAACATCTCTGCTTGACAGAGCGACAAGCAAAAACAACACAAAAGATAAAAGCACAAAAACTTACATAACACACGGATTACACCAGTGCAAGCACCCAACAAAGCACAAACGCGCTACGTGCTACACGAGACTACTTACTTCGGGATACATAATTCTATCCTCATATCGAGGATGAATAGACTGACTGGCCTGCTTGTAGAAGCACCTGACTGCTTGACAGGAGTCATGCAGAACACTGGCCTTGCCGGGGCTCTCCGGGAGGGCGAAGACTGAGACAATCTCCATCTTCATCATCTGACAACACTATGAGTGGGGATTCGGCTACTGCGGGTGTGGCAGAACTTGATCCCAGTAAATGTTGTTGGTGGATCCGGTAAAGAGCCTGGTCGAAGGTTATGGGGGTCGGTCTAGGCCACATCAGAGGCCGAGAGGGTAACACTGGTTCGGATGGCATGGGGTGGATAACTTGAGATGCGAATCTTCGAGCTTCACGGTAAGCTTCCATGACAACTCGTACCGCATCATTGTCTACAGTTCTAAATTTGGCAAGAATCTTGGAAATCATCATCCCTTGGGCAGTGATATACTGTACTAGGAGAGCGATTGTGGGCTTATCTCATGGGATAGTAGGAGAAGGTTGCATTCCTGCTTCTGCCACAATGGGGAAAAAGCAGAACTCCCACTTTTCTACCACTTGCGGGAACTTGGTTCGGAGGTGAAGGATGGCCTCCACAGCAGCGGCCTGAATAGTCAACTCAGTAGTGGGCATAGCTCTGCCCTGAAGAACCAAGGACTGACCATCTGCTGCGGGACCTGGGCATATGTGCAATCTAGCATCGTAGCGGTGAAGGTGAGGGACGGGTGATGACTGAAACACTAGGTATTCGGGGCTAGCATTATAGACAAAGGGTTTGCTGAGCATTTCAATAAGGAGAGGTGGAAAGCCAGGGTGGTTGGAGGCAAAGGTGCGGCTGTAAAACTTGGGAGCTTTTAGGGCTCTAGTCATGGCTGGAGTGTTACTAGCTAGGCTTCTCTGAAGGGACATGGCGGACTGAGGAATGAGTGGTACGGCGAGCGGAAAAGGGATTTTATAGGCAGCTATGCGGGGCATGCCCGCATGGTGCGGCACCTTACTCTGAAGGGTAAGCGGTGCGCCTGACCGAAAAAGATAAGGGCACTATTTGTTCCACGGATAACTAGGCGGGGACAACGGGGTAAGGACATGTCGGTCCCGACTACGCCACCTATTAATTAAAAGTGGCCATGCCGGATGCTAGAGATGGGTCAAATCCCGTAGGGTCATTAAGGGTTGATGGTAGTGGGGGTCTAATGCTAGGATAATCTATGCCAGCCTGCTACTCTGATACCATGTCCTGTGGCACCCCGATCCGCATGGAACAGGGGGCCTTCGCATGTTAGCCTAGGATAACACCTGACGCACGATAGGTCCAAGATACAGCATTCCAGGTACAATAATAATCATCAAATATAAATGTATATGACTACATCATTGATGAATATGATTATCTCGCATAGCCATCAGGCTATTTACATGGCAGCGGAAGTCTATTTAATTGGCGGCGGAAGTCTTGGTTTGGCAGCATAACAACTCTGGCTGGGCTCCACAACTCACAGGACTGGCAAGATCATGGCCTAGCACAACGGAGCAATCGAACCATCTGAGAGTGACCTACAAAACTGGCATGACACGCTAGGTCAGTACATTGAATGTACTTGCAAGACAACCAAATACATTGCATCCAAACATGAAGAAGACAAGGCAAGAACCAAGCACATGCAACAACCTATCTTATATCAAAAGCATGGCATAATAACATCATAGCATCTACTAACAGGATACCAACATGGCCTATCAAAACATACTAATAACATGGTAGTAGCAGAACATAGCATGTCATCTCAATCATGGCATAATTAAACAAATAAATCCAAGCATGCCATGGCCTTACGAGACTATGCCGAAAATAAACTACTGTACATGTATTCAATATAGCACGATAACTTTATGCAAACCCTTATTTTTTATCATGGTTCATTACAATGCAACATATTATTCATGTAATGCAACCAACTTGTGCACCGAGTCCATCGGACTCTCTTACCAATGGGTTGCCTCGCCAACACTTGGTTTCCAACACTAACCGAGAACTCGTCTCGTGATCATATCAAAACATCGTCGTGATATCGCACGATCATCTCATAGTCCAAGTCACCTCATTCTTGTTACCATATTAATCAAGTTAATTATTTTAGGTTTATCCTCCATTTCGACCAAGAAATGATAGTGTGACCTACTACGAACTGTGTGCTATCAATAGACTTTGCAAACACTCTACAGAGGTAGCGCACAGTACCCACACCACGGAACCCATGGCCTCATCATCCCATTCGGGTGGACCAACGACGTTCTGACGAAACCGACCCACTGTCATGACACTCTCCCGGCCACTCCGACTCATGCCCCACTGGGCTAGTCCTGGGTGGCCCCGTGTCTACCAAAGACACACGACCACCGTCGTGGCCAAACATAAACGGTCCCAGACAGGGACCCGATACTAATACATCCACAACGGGCACACAAGGCTTATGTCCGCCTACCTCATCAGGGTAGCGCGCGCCCATAACCTTCCCTCATTGGAGGCACCGGTGAGAGGCACGACAATATATAGTTCGCATTAAGGCCTTCCCACAAAGGCAAATGTGGCTGCACTGAAAAAAGTTCGATTTGGTGGCACCATGACTCGAACCCATCGATGACGGAGGAGGTTATGTTATTATTAAGTCATTTTATTACTTCTCCATCATCATGAGTATAATTAACATGGATGCAAAAAATGAGCATGCAACATACAAAGCATATCGGACTTATCAGGTGCACAACTATAACATAAAGAAACATGACAATACTAAGTACCAGCATAATAACGGTGCAATACAATCATCGTAGTATCTTATAATGATGTCAGGAAAAATCAAAAGGCAGTGGTGACATGGCATTTTTACTAATGACATTCTAACTAACATGGCAAAAGATGACATGAAACACAAGCATGCATGGAAACCATAAAGAAATGACTACAACTGAGAATTGTAAGAAAAACAACTACAACTACACATACACAAGGTGCAAGCAAAGTCAACATGGGAGTTCGGGGATTATGATAAGAGGTTGGCTTTCCTGGGGCTGAAAAATACTCCGGGAAGAAGTGTGAAACGATCGCGGAAAGATTTGCCGGAAACACTTCTCTCTCGAAAAGAGGCTAGTTAACAGCAAGGGCAAGATGGCCATTTTCAGAATGTTGAAACATAATGAAAATGATGTCACCAAAACGGTCTCGATGAAACAAAGAGGTGGGCTTTGGGTTCACCTCATTCGGAGTTACCGATAAAAAGATACGGACGTTAAAGTTCAGGGTCTAGTCTGTGAAAATATCTCTACAAACAGGTCCTTGGTAGTTTAAACAAAACGCGTCTTTTCTGAGAATACGCTTTCCGGAGAGGAAAACGTTTTTCCGCCCGAAGCAGAGGAAGAAGGCGCTTCTGTTAAGCGAAGACATATTCTTAGGAATACGTTTCCACTTAACCACGTTAGCGGGCCGGTCCGGTCAGTGCTGAGAGGCTGATAGGTGGGGCCCGTCACTTATCCACCAGAGCTACCGATGAGGTCAATGCTGAGTGGCTGACGCGTGGGGCCTGCAGGTAGGGTCGTCATCTTCGTCTCCCTTCACTCGAGCCCGTGCCTGGCCGAGGCAGAGCCGGTGCCGGCGATGGCCCGGGCGGCTCCGGCAGTCCCCGGATGCGCTGAGGCCACCGAAGAGACCGGCAAGGAACACCGCGTCCAACTGGGCAGACTGCAGGTGCCAAGGAGGAACGAAGGAGCGATGCCTCACGGAGACAAAGAGCATGCAGCGGCAGCCGAACCTTGGGTCACGACCTGAGGCACTCCGGCGACGAGGTGAGAAGTGGGGGAGGTCTGCCGGACGTGGAGAGGGGCTGAGATGGTGGAGGAATAGCGAGGGGAACGCTGCACCGCTGGAATCTAGAAGGACAGAGGCGGTGACCATGGCGACAGAGAGGAGTGGGGATGGGTTCTGGAGCCCGAGGGAGGGGTTGGGGAGGAGCTGTGAGCTCAGAGGGAGCTCAGGACGAGCTTAAATAAGCGCGTGGATGAGCTCTAGAGGAAGGGGTGAGGCGACACGTGGCGGGCGACGTATCCGCGCACCGGTGACGGCGCAATGTCGGCCGACGCGGCCAACTCGCTCGGGAAGCGGCAGGAAGGCAACGAGGGGAGAGCAGACGAGGGCCATGGGTTCACGGAGTCGAGCAAGAGCTCTGAGACGAGCAGAGGAAAAAGACAGAAGAGAGGAACGCGACGATGCATAGTGGCTCACTGCTCGTCCAGTGGCACTGCTCGTTGGAGAAGAGAACGAGAGAGGCAGGAGGTCCAGAGTGAAGAGGACGGCGAGGGGACACTGTTTGGCAACAGCTTCGAGGCCAGAGCTGGTCGGAGCAGCGATGCCGCCGACAACAGTGGCGAGACCACCGTTGTGGCTGGCGCTCCGCGTGATCACTACGGACAAGGCACGCTCCAGAGTTCTTACTGAAGTAAAACCTTGTCTGCTGCGTAGTCCCTCGAAGGTAAAGAGTTACCATGGTAAAGAAGCAGGCAGAGACAAATTGAGATGAGTAGAATAAGCTTCACAAGTTTGCTGTTGCGAACATGACAGCATTCTAGAGGTAAAACCAGAGAAGTAGAAAGGTAACAAGGATGTCTGAGAGGCTTAGGGTAACAAGAACTATGATCCCCGGAGTTTTGAGGTCATTAGGACAATTTTTTAGCATAGTTGCTTTACAATTGCCAAAATCAGCCAAGAAACCAAATGAGGATGAAGCACTAACTAGGAGTGATGGATTGAGCTAGGTTTTGGCAAAGCTTAATGATTTGGTCATACAGTGATGCTGTAAAAAGCTCATACAAATGGACTTGCCAAATTGGTACTTGTTTCACAAACATCACTTCTGACCAAAAACTTAGGAAAAATCTAGGAAAATAGTGGCTACATGAAATGATTCAACATCTTGTAAAGGTGAGTTATATGGACAGGAGAAAGCTTGGGAATATTTCCAGCTATAATGGAGCAAGATAAGATGCACTTGCTTCACAAACTGAAAAATGGGGCAGAAAGCAATATTTGCTTCTGTGCTCACATAGCTCAATAAAATGAGCTAGATTTAGGTTGAGGATAATGATTTGAAATACTTGAGAGGGTGGAAGAGTTTCATCCCATTTGAAAATTTTATGAAGGTACTTCCTTCACAAACTTGTATTCTGGTCAGAAATTTTGAAAAAATAGCACAAGGAGCTCGGATGAAAAGATTGAGCTCATATTTGGTATTCATGGGTGATTTATCAATGTTAATCACCCTGTCAAATTATAGCTCAATAGGAATTAAGAATAGGGCACTTCCTTTGCAAAATTTCAGAGGAGGCAGGAACATGCATTGGATCATGTGCCAAAATTTGAACTGTGGAACTAATGATTATATAGCAAGGACAAGCTCCACAATTTATGGGATAATTTTCTCTGCTATAAAAATAATAGTTCCTTTGGAAAATGGCGAAAATGCAATATTGGCTAAAAATAGGAAAATGATATTTTCCTTATTTTAATGTGGTCAATATTTTTGCCAGAGTTTGGATTAGGCATAAGTATCAACTCCACCAATTCTCATGAATTTAGGATATGGCTAGCTATGCCTTTGAATTTTATTCCTCAGACACACAAGAAAAGGAATAAATCACAATTCAAAAATATTGCATGGGACTTAGCAATATTTTTGCATATCCAAGGATTAGGAAGATAAGATGGTCTCTAAGGATAGATTAAATAATCAACAAATCAAGGGAAAGGACGGCTCCTTTGTAACAAAAAGGCCACCTATACATTCCAAAAGCTTGGGATTAGGGTTCGAGAGAATTTGAGGTGTTGCAGTTGAGATCTTTTCCACTGACAAAAACATGAGCAAGGTTTTGAAGAGTTGAAAAAGATCAAAAAGACTAGAGCCAACCAGAAATTCTCATGAGAAAATTGGAAGACCGGTTGAAAGGAAGAAATTACATCACAAAATTGATAACCCAATTTTGAGGCTGTTATAGGGGATCTACCACGGAGTGCTTCTACATCATTCGATGTAATATCTTTTTGCGGTGTGTTTGTCGAGATCCGATGAATAGTGGGTTTATGATCAAGATTATCTATGAGAAATATTTGGTTCTTTTCTGAACTCTTTATGTATGATTATAATATCCTTGCAAGTCTCTTCGAATTATTGGTTTGTTTTGGCTTACTAGATATATAGTTCTTGCAATGGGAGAAGTGCTTGGCTTTGGGCTCAATCTTGCGGTGTCCTTTCCCAGTGACAGTAGGGGCAGCAAGGCACGCATTGTATTGTTGCCATCGAGGATAAAAATATGGGGTTTATATCACTATGTTTGAGTTTATCCCTCTACATCATGTCATCTTGCTTAAGGCGTTACTCTGTTCTTATTAACTCAATACACTAGATGCGTGCTGGATTGTGGTAGATGTGTGGAGTAATAGTAGTAGATGCAGAATCGTTTCGGTCTACTGGTCTCAGACGTGATGCCTATATGTCGGTGTACTAAAGTAGGGGTACCTTAGTATCCCGACTTGTGCATGGGCAGTAGCAGCGTCCCGTGGTCTGGCTCACCACGCGCCCGCCAAAGCCCGCTCTAGACCCCTTTCTAAGCCATTCAAGAACAAAGTATTCCAGTTAAGAGAAAAGACCCCGGCAAGAGGAGCTTGCCGGGAAGGCCGCACCAGGCTTAAAGTTATTATTCCAGTACAAGACCCTGGCAAGAGGAGCTTGCCAGGAAGGCCAAAAGAACGACACTTCAAGGAGGTATATCGCGGTGCATCGTGCGCCCCGGCAGGACCCGGAGAGCGACAAGCTTCCGGGCCCGGCAAGGTTGCGCCCCCGGCAAGGTGCTTGCCGGGGAAACTTATACTGTGTGCCCGCGCTACAGCTCATCTGGCCACGCGTCGCCCTGGGGCCCTTCCAGGGGCACGTGGCGGATGGCTGTGCAGCCTGGGGTACACGGTGGCAAGTTGTGGTGACGAGACTATCGCCGTGGCAAACGGAGACGCATGTACGGGCGCTTTTCGGGCGACGGCGACGGGCATTCAATGCCCTTGTCCCCCACCGTCAGGGTTCGGTGAAGACCACTGTTCATACACTGTTCATACACTGTTACAACCACCACCAGTTTTACATTTTTACCCTCCTCTACGTTGGCACTTGTCGGTGACCCCTTTGAGCTATAAAAGGAGGCCCATGCACAACGTAGAGGGGGTTCGATCTGGGAAACTAAACCACTCTGTCGCTCGGTGTAGCTAGTACTGTAGATCTTCAAGCTCCCGAGCCCAAGAACTCAATACAACCAAGGCAGGAGTAGGGTTTTACGCGTACATCGCGGCCCGAACCTGGGTAAACTGCCCGCGTGTGCTCCTCGATCTGCTCTCCGTGCTCCCTCAGCTCCCTTGCCGCAACGTAGAAAGGGGCTCCGGTCCCATAGGTGTTCGCGGGCGGTCAGTTTCCCCGAAATCTTTGGCGCGCCAGGTAGGGGGCGTCGAGGTTGTGCGAACCTGATCCGGCGCTCACGCGGGCGCAGTCTTCATCAACCTCTCCAGCTTCATCAACCTCATCGGCTACGTCAACATGCCTCCGAAGAAGAAGGCTTTGGAGGTCGGAGGCCCGTCTGCGTCAATCCCACCACCACCGGAACCGACGGTCGGTGGAGGAGACGCTGGCGGAAGGGTGGACGCCGGTGGGGAAACTCACGGCGCCACCAGGTCCAAGGACAAGACGGACGACCGGGCGAACTCCAAGACCTCGGCGTCCATGCACGCTCCACGTCCCTCTCAGGAGGCACCGGACCAGCAGCGGCGTGGTACCGGAGGTACCATACGCTTGCTGGGACGAGGACAAGCCGGCGGGTCGCGGGATGCTCAAGGCCAGCACGCTGGTACGAGCAAGGCGCGGTCGCCGGGGCGAGACCCTGCACCTTCTAACCCTGTTAGAAGTCCGAGCATATCTCGCTCCTCGCACCGTTCGCCACCGTTTCCCTCCTCTCCAGCAGAAGCTCTGGCCAGAGCGCAACTGCTTCTAGACTTCCCTCCAGCGGCGGACAAGGCCGAAGACTGGAGGGCGACGATCCAAAGCCTCATCGCCTTCGCCAACAACGACACACCGCAGCATCCAGCAGCATCACGGCCGCGGCAAGTCGACCATGCGAAGGCCGATGGAGACAAGACCGCCGGGGGTGCAACTACCGTGCACTCCCCGCCGCGGAAGTAGAAATCACCACCCCGCCGGATCAACGTTGACGACGACTCCACGGCGTCGTCGAATCCGCGGGCTCGTCGTGATCAGCGCCAAGTCCTAGATGACAGGCGGCAAGAGGACGCTCGAACTCGTATCGAGCGTCGACGAGAAGCCCGAAGACAGTCTGATCAGCGCGCTGGGACCACTGTTGACATGCACGCGCCCGGCGAACCAGGCGACTTGCCGTACGCGGCAGGCTGCCCTACGTTCACCCGAGAGCTGCGGCAAGTCCAGTGGCCCAGCATGAAGAACTTTAAGCCCGACGTACCCGAGAAGTACGACGGCAAGACCCATCCCTCGGAGTTCCTCAGCATCTACACCATTGCGGTGCAGGCTGCCGGGGGACGCGACGAGAAGATTTCAGCCAACTACTTCCCGCTCGTGCTTAAGCCAAACGTCAGGTCTTGGCTTATGCATTTGCCAGAAAACTCCATTTCTTCATGGGCGGATTTGTGCCACCAGTTTCTCGGCGCCTTCACGGGCGGCCACAAACCCCACGGCCAGGAGAGTGATCTCCACATACTTGCCCAAAAGGAAGGGGAGTCCCTACGCAAGTACATCCAGAGGTTCAGCCGCGTTCAACACAATATCCCCGATGTCCACCCCGCCGCGGTTATCAGCGCGTTCCACCAGAACGTGCGTAACCGCCGGATGAGGGAGGAGATGGCGATGACCAAGATCCGGGATGTCAGCGAGCTTTACGCTTTGGCTGATAAATGTGCACGTGTTGAAGAAGGGAGGAGACTCCCCGGAGAGGATACCGGAGCAGGAGGAAGCGACAACGAGGATGCCGCCCCAGCAAGGAAAGGCCGGCGGTGGAATAACAGGAAGAAGAAGAACAAGGAGGTACTGGTTGTCGAGCAGTCCGGCAAGGAGGCTCCCGCCAAGAAGACACAGGCGGGCGGCTCCGGCAAGGAGGCCGCCCCTGTAGCGGCAGCCGACAAGCAGGACGGCTCCGACAAGCAGTACTGTAAGATCCACCCCACCAAGGGCCACGATCTCCAGAACTGCAAAAGGGTAGAGTACCTCGTAGAACAGCAGAAGGCTGAATACGAGCGTCGCAACAAGGAGAAGGCCCAAGGAGGCGGGGGAGAACCCAGCAAGAAGCGGCCGTTCAATGGCCGAGGAGGACGCCGCGGCAAGGCCAAGCAGCGGCAAGGAGACAGACCTCCCCGGGGCCGCGACAAGGATGAAGATGAAGACGATGACGAGGACATGGATGAAGGAGACAACAACGAGCAGGAGTTCCAGAAGGCCACAGAAGTTCTATGCGTCGATGGAGGTGCTTCTCTGCACACTTCCCACCGCCAACTCAAGCAATGGGTGCGGGAAGTGAATGCAGCCAAGCCACCCGTCGAGTCGCGCAGGCTGCTGAAATGGTCCGGCACGCCCATCATCTTCGACCTTGAGGACCACCCTGACCGCACAACTGCGGTCGGGTGCTTGCCGATGTTGGTTTCACCAACTATCCGCAACCTCAAGGTCACCAAGATGTTGGTTGACGGCGGGGCCGGCCTCTACTTGATCTCCTCTGCTGTGATCAAGAAACTGCTGATCCCCGACAGCGAGCTCGAGGAAACCGGGACGTTCCAAGGAATCAACCAGGGAAGGAGCAAGCCAAAGGGGAAGATCACGCTGCCAGTGACCTTTGGTGGAGAGCTCAACTTCAGGACGGAGAGGATCACGTTCGACGTCGCCGATATCCCATTTCCATACAATGGGATACTTGGCCGTCCTGCGCTCGCCAAGTTCATGGCAGCTTCCCACTACGCGTACAACATGCTCGAGATGCCGGGGCCGATAAGCGTCATCTCTGTCCCCGGCGACAAGAAGGACGCGCTTATTTGCGCCGACAAGATTTACCGGGACGCAGCATCCGCGGCAGACAGCAACACACTTGCCGCTGAAGCTCCCGGGGGGAAGACCAAGACCAAGTCCGACGAGAGCTCTGGGGCCCACTCCGGCAAACGCACCTCTTCGGAGTGCTGTGCTGCCGTCGAGGACGCACCATCGAGCTCCACCGGCAAGTGCATGAAAGGGATGGCAGCTCCACCGGCAACCAAGAAGGTGTCCGCCAAGGAGGACGGCACTGGTGGTACTTTCACCATCAGTGCTACGCTCGACCCCAAATAGGAAAGCGCGCTCGTTACCTTCCTGCGGGCGAATGTCGATGTGTTTGCATGGCAACCACCTGACATCCCCGGCGTTCCCAGGAAGGTAATTGAGCACAAGCTTGCTGTTTGTCCTCACGCGCGGCCCGTCAAGCAGAAGGTCGGGAAGCAAGCGGTGGAGCGCCAAGAGTTCATCGCCGAAGAGATTAAGAAGTTGGAAGCAGCATGCCTTGTTAGAGGTGTACTACATCCCACGTGGTTGGCCAATCCAGTCGTCGTGCGCAAGGCTAATGGGAAGTGGAGACTTTGTATAGACTTCACTGATGTGAATAAAGCTTGTCCTAAGGATCCATTTCCCTTGCCGCGCATTGACCAGATTGTTGACTCCACTGCCGGATGTGAGTTGCTTTCATTTCTTGATGCATACTCCGGATACCACCAGATATTCATGGCTGAGGAAGATGAATAGAAGACCGCATTTATTACTCCATGTGGCACATATTGCTTTATACGCATGCCCTTTGGATTGAAGAATGCGGGCTCAACATTTGCAAGGGTGGTTCACACTGCTTTTGAGCCACAGATACACAGGAACGTAGAAGCCTACATGGGTGATATAGTGGTCAAAATCAAAAGCAAGGATACCCTGGTTCAAGATCTAGAAGAAACCTTTAAGAATCTGCGCAAGATACAGCTCAAGTTGAACCCCGAGAAGTGCATCTTCGGAGTCCCCTCCGGCAAGCTCCTCGGGTTCTTTGTGTCCCAGAGAGGGATTGAAGCCAATCCCGACAAGATCAAAGCCATCGAGCAGATCGAAGCCCCGAAGCGCGTCAAGGATGTACGGAGGCTCGCGGGTTGTGTGGCTGCCCTCAGCAGGTTCATTTCAAAGTCTGCAGAACGCGCCCTGCCTTTCTTCAAAATCTTGAAAAAGGCAGGTCCTATGAAATGGACTCCGGAAGCGGAGGCAGCGCTGCGTGACTTGAAAGGGTACCTATCCTCCACTCCGATACTTGTCGCACCTAGGCCACAAGAGAAGTTGCTGCTGTACCTAGCGGCAACCAATCAAGTGGTTAGTGCTGCGTTAGTAGCGGAGAGGGAGGCAGATGAGGAAATGCCCACATCCCCGGCAAGCGCATCAAGCGACAAGCAGGGGGCTTCCCCGACAAGCTCTGGCCCCGACAAAGACAAGCCTGCACAGGAACAAGGGGAAGTGCGGAAGAAGATGGTACATCGCCCAGTGTATTTTGTAAGCTCCCTCTTGCAGGGGCCTAGGTCAAGATACTCTGGGGTGCAGTAGTTGCTTTTCGGCCTCCTCATGGCCTCAAGGAAGCTGCGCCATTACTTCCAAGCACACGAGATAATGGTGGTCACTCGCTTTCCGTTGAAGAGGATATTGCAAAATCCAGAAGCAACAGGCAGGATTGTCGAGTGGGCACTGGAGCTGTCAAGCTTTGGTCTCTGGTTTGAGAGTACTTCGACCATACAGAGCAGAGCTTTGGCAGAGTTCATAGCGGAATGGACCCCAACACCAGATGAAGAAGTTCCAGAGACAAGCATTCCCGTCCAAGAAGCGAACAAAGAGTGGATAATGTACTTTGATGGTGCCTTCTCGCTGCAAGGCGCCGGCGCCGGCGTGTTACTCATAGCGCCCACCGGAGAGCACCTCAAGTACGTTATTCAAATGCACTTTCCCAAGGAACAAGCAACAAACAATACTGCTGAGTATGAAGGTTTGCTTGCCGGTCTCAGAATTGCGGCCGAACTTGGGATCAAGAAGCTGATTGTGCGGGGAGATTCGCAATTAGTAGTCCGACAAGTAAACAAGAGTTACCAGAGCCCTTTGATGGAATCTTATGTTGATGAAGTGAGGAAGCTTGAAGAACAATTTGAAGGCCTACAAATGGAGCACGTTCCAAGAGCTCAAAATGACATCGCAGATGGCCTCTCAAAGTGTGCTGCAATGAAGTTACCTGTGGAACCAGGGACCTTCATGCTCAAGCTAACTCAACAATCCGTTACACCGTCAGTCGGGCAAAGCAAGAAGAGGAAGTTGGTCTCCGGCGACTACTTGCCGGCGGATCTTCCCGAAGCCGCCGCCAAGGTCCCCAGGATCAGCAACCAAGATGCTGAGGAACAGCCTGCTCCTGCGGACCCAAGGGTCTGTACAGTTGAAGCAGGCGTTCCCGAAAAGCCTTGCCCCGGCAGGCTTGCCGGGGAACACTCAGCTTCGGCAGAGCCACATGTTCTTGTCGTAGAAGCTGAGGTTCCCGCAGCAGCCTTGATGCCTTTAGTCCTTGTTGTCGAGCCTCAGGCTCCAGCATGGGCGCAACAAATCGTCCGTTTTCTTCAAACTGGAGAACTTCCCGAAGAACCAGAAGAAATAGAGAGGATTACCAGGCAGTCAAGTATGTACCAGTTCGTCGGCAATGAACTGTACAGAAGAAGACTCAATGGTGTCAGATTGAAGTGCATTTCCCGGGAAGATGGACAGAAGCTGTTAGCAGAGATACACGGAGGCATATGTGGCCACCACATTGGCACAAGAGCACTTGCCGGGAAGGCGTTCCGGCAAGGTTTCTTTTGGCCAGAAGCACTCCAAGATGCAACTGCACAAGTAACCAAGTGTGAAGCGTGCCAGTTCCATGTAAAGCAGATTCACCAACCAGCTCAAGCTCTCCAGACGATCCGTTTGTCCTGGCCCTTCTCGGTCTGGGGGCTCGACATCCTCGGCCCCTTTCCCCGTGCAGTCGAGGGCTTTGAGTACTTGTACGTTGCAATCGACAAGTTCACAAAGTGGCCAGAAGTGGAACCAGTGAGAAAGGTGATAGCACAGTCAGCAGTGAAGTTCTTCAGGTCAATTGTTTGCCGTTTCGGAATCCCTAACAGGATCATCACCGACAACGGCACACAGTTCACGAGTCGCACCTTCATGCAATACGTCCAAGACCTTGGCGCCAAGGTCTGCTTTGCTTCCGTTGCTCACCGAGGAGCAACGGTCAAGCGGAGAGGGCCAATGCTGAAGTGCTGTGCGGGCTCAAGACAAGAACCTTCGACAGGCTGCAGAAGTGCGGAAGAAACTGGATAGAAGAGTTGCCGGCGGCTCTTTGGTCAATCAGAACGACACCAAATCGAGCCACCGGACAGACACCCTTTGCTCTTGTCTATGGAGCAGAGGCAGTTCTCCCCACGGAACTCGTATACGGGTCTCCTCGAGTGCTCACTTACGACGAGCTCGAGCAAGAGCAACTTCGGCAAGATGATGCATTGCTCCTCGAGGAGGACCGTCTCCAGGCTGCTGTACGAGCTGCTCGATACCAGCAAGCCTTGCGTCGCTATCATAGCCGCAAGGTCAAGGCCAGGAGTCTCGAGGAAGGCGACCTTGTTCTTCGGTGCGTTCAGTCCGCCAAGAATTCCAACAAGTTGACGCCGAAGTGGGAAGGCCCTTATCGGGTGAGACAAGTCACAAGGCCCGGCGCCGTACTCCTTGAGACCGAAGAAGGCTTACCGGTGAGCAACTCCTGGAACATCGAGCATCTTCACAAGTTTCACCCGTGAGGCGCGGTTGCCGTGATCCGCTCCGGCAACCACCTTTTGTACAAGTCTTGCCGCTGTTGCATGTGAACCTTTGTACAAAGCCGGGCGCAGACCCCGTGCATCAGTAAAACTTTTGTGCTTCGCACCATTTGTCTTTTCATGCCTTTCTTTTTATTTGCATGTATCATCTGACATTTTGTGCAGCACACATCCCCGGTAAGCAGTAACAGGCCGCAAAGCTCTATACTTGTGTTTTCTCCTCTTTTCCTTTCTCTCTTAAACAGAAGAAGTGTTCCTCGCGCACAGTTTTGCCGGGGGGAAGGAGATAGTGGTATGGACCAAGTGCTGTTCAAGGAAGGAAAGCCTTGCCAAGAAGCAAACAGAACACAAAAGATAAGTTGCCAAAGTTTGAGCAATTTAAAAAATTTCAAATTCATAGTTTTCTTCCTTGAACAACCACACTTTGTATGGAAAACCTGTGCGCGGAGGAACCTACCCGTGGCTAGCCGCACCCTTACTTTGTTTCGAGCACGCTCAACGGCTTAAGTGCGCTGCGACAAGTGTCGCGCCCTTACTTCGTTTTCGAGTTCGCTCAACAATCTAAGCATGCTGCGACTAGCTGCGGCAAGGTTTCTTGCCGACAAGGGCATTGCTAGCAAGCTGCTAAGAGTCCCACACTCAGCGCTCACGGCAAGGGTCCCTTTGCCAGCAAGTTCCCTAAAAAGCGTAGGGTGAAAGGCATACAAAGTGAAAGGACTAAACAAGGGAGATAACAATGCGTTGACTATCCAAAATAAAGTTATATTACAAGATAACTTGCCGCTGATTCTAACCAACTACTACCTATGACTTAATCGACAGCGGCAAGGGAAGCGGAAAGAAAGAAGCCTAGTCCCTACGGTCTCCATCGACCCTCTGGATCCTGCCTGCCTTCTCCACGATGTGGGCAACTTGTTCCTTCAGGGCCTCCTGGTCAGCTTCGGGCGGCAGGGACCGGAGGACGTTGACGAGGTTGATCCCGGGGTTGCGGTAGACGATCTTCGACAATACCCGCTCCATAGTACCCATGCAGAGCCGGCGTGCCTCGTCAGCCAGCTGCGCGGGGATCCTCTCCCGTAGCTGCGCAAGCGCCGGTGCCACCCCTCTGAAGAACAGACTCAGCTTGGCGCTGTGGGGGAGGCTCTCGTCGGGGGAGTACGCGAGGTGCTCCGCCCTCAACGCCACCATCTCCCTGTCGATGTTAGCGGCGGAGGCGACGAGCTCCACGGTCCATTGCTCCACCGTCCGCTGGAAGTGGTTTTGCGAGACGGCGGCGCTTTCCAGCAGGGCCCTCTCAGTACGTAGATCGTCCTTCAGCTTCATCTCGCGGTCCCGGGCGGCGTCAAGCGAGTCGGTGAGGGTGGAAACCTTCAGCTCCAAGTCAACGATGGAGTCCCTGGTGTCAGTGAGCTCTTTGCCCTTCTCGGAGAGGCAGACTTGCAGCTCCGAGTTGGTGTGGGCATCCTTCTCCCGCGCCACGTTGAGCGCAGTGACCCTGTCTTCACTTGCCTTCAAGTTCAGCTCCATCTGCGCCACCCTGGCCTCCATATCCCTCTTGGCGGTCTCTGCAGTAGCAGCGGCATCCCTCGCCTCCTGCAGAGCCCCGCCAATGGCTTGCTCACGAGCGGTGAGGTCGTCCTCGTGGCTGTCGAGGTCGACCTTCCGCTGGTTGAGCTCTCCCTCCCGCCGAGACAGCTCCTCGGCGGCCAGACGCTGCTGCTCCTCCACCTCAGCCTTCTCGAGGAGGAATGCTTGGTGTGCTCCGGCAAGCTCTTCGCGCTCCTCCGCCAAGTTTCAGAGGGCCGCCTGGTTGGCGGCACGGAGCTCCACGGCACGCTTCTCCAGATCAGCACCAGCCTTGGCAGCCAGAGCCTCTCGGGACTCCAGCTTGGCTTGCCTGGCCCGGTACAAACCCAGGAGTCGACGCAGGAGTCGCTCCTCTTCGGGCTCGTCGCTGCTGCCGGGCGCGTCGACAACCTTCAACACGGCGGAGGCGAGAACTTCTCCGTCGAAAGTCTCCCCCTCCGCGGGTGCCCTTGATGAGGACGCCCACGGGACTTGAATAAAGACCCCGTTGGCGGCCTCCAGATAGACACCCGACCCAGCCGCAGAGGCGGATGGATCGGCGGCCGGTGCAGCGTCCGGCGCTCCTGCGGCCTCCGGGCCAGCAGTGCGGTCGCCGGTCCCTTCCCCAGCTGCCGCGTCAGCGGTCGGGGCGGTCTCCTCGGCGGCTGGCTCATCGGCGCCGGCCGTTCCTTCTGCGGCGGTGGCATCGCCAGGGTCGCCGCGCACCTCCTCCTCGGCGATGGTTTCTGTCTCCATCGGCTCCAGGACGGGCGGGTCTGACAACAGAAGAAAAAGAAAAGAAAGAATCGTCAAGCAAATATCCAAAAAAGATGAATCCAAGAAGAAGAAATCACAAGGGTTACCTTCGTGGGCCTCTTCGACAACGGGGTCCCTCGCCGGGGGGTTCTCCCTTGGCGGCGTAGAAGAAGCCCCCGCCGGCAGAGGGCCGCTGGCGCCCTCCCTTGGCGGGGAGTCCGTCCTTGTCGGGGTGCTCGCCCTTGGCGGGGTACTCTCCCTTGGCGGAGTACCCATCCTTAGCGGAGCACCGTCCCCTGCCGGGGAGCTCATCCTTGGCGGGGAAGGTGGAACAAGCGGCTCATCGGGGGCGACCTCCTGATGCTCCTGCGGCTGCGGTTCCACTTCTGCACAAGACAACAAGACATCAATAAGGATAACCACCTCAAGCGCGCACGTCAAGCAGAAAAATGAATACCAGACTTATGCTGGGGGCTGCGCTGGGGGCTGCTCTCCGGAGCAGCAGGCAGGTCCGGCAAGTCTGTTGCTGGCGCATCACCTGCCGCTGCGACGGGCTCGTCGTCCTCGAGATCGACCACAGGGATCTTGGCCCTCTTCGTCATCCTCTGGGTCAAGGTCCTGGAAGCCAAAACAAGATCAGAGTTAGGCGGAAAGAAATCAAGACAAAAGCAACAAAAATCAAGGAAATTATAATTGCAAGTACTTACTCTTCCTCCTCTTCATCGGAGCTGAGGGCGGAGAAGTCGAACTGCGCCTCACGTGCTCCGGCGCGAGGAGCTGGAGGAGAAGGCTCCCTCGGGCGCTTGGCGGGCTCCGGAGCCGCGGGTTGCGAAGACCCCGCGCCGGTCGTCGATGAAGACTGAGGGGCGGAAGGAACCCCAGAGCCACTCCGGGAAGATCCCCCTCCGCTTGTCGCTCGGGCACGGGGCGCCTCCTTGACGACCTTGCTCGTTGTGGTGGCGCGCGTCACCCGGCGCTTCGGTTGCTGTCGGGGCGCCTGTGGCCTCACCGTCTCGGCGGCCTTGCGGATGCGCTTCTTCTGTTGTGGCGGAGGACTTGGTGGTGACGGAGAATTCTTCGAGGATGAGGAGGCGTCGTCATCAAGATTCAGAGACCCGCTAGAGTCTTCGTCGGAATCACCGGACTCGGCGTCCTCCTCCTCCTCGGCGGGCCCGCTGGACTCAGTACCCTGCCCGGCAGCCTCGCCCATCCCGGCAGGCTCCCCGGTAGGCTCCCCGGCAAACTCCTCGGACGCAATCTTGAGCAGCTTGAGGATTTCCTCCTCCTCGGCCTGGCTCACCGCGTCCGCCGCCTCCGCTTGATCCACAGTGTACCCAAATTCACCTGCAGCCGCAGCCGCAGCGTCCTCCTCCATCCTGGAGGCAATGTATGCCACATCTCGCGCGGTGGTCTCCCGGGTGAGCCCCTTCCTCTCTTCGGCGTTGCGTGGTTTTTCAACCAGGTTGTCGAAGAAGGCCTGCACGGTCTCCTCTGAAGGCACCAGCCAGGTGGGCACGACCCCGTGGGAATCACACTCAGGCATCACCGCTCGGATGGCACTAAGGGCGGTGTTGTTGCACAAAGGAACTACTCCAGTCGACGGTTTGAACCACTCCGGGTGCTTGGGGTCGTGTTTGAACAGTTCCCGGACCATCCCCTTCAGCTCCAGGACGGTGAAATTATAGTTCAGCCCGGGGCGCAGCCTCATGCGGTCTACCGCGTTGCCGAACTCCCAAGCGGGTCTCTTCCTTTCCTGTAGAGGGGCAATGCGGCGGCGGAGGAAGTTAGCCCCAACTTCACCCACAGTCAGATTGGCGGCCCGGAGACGAAGGATCCTAGTAAGGGCAATCTGCAGCTTGTCGTCCTCCGGGGCCAAGTCGCTCCAATCCTTGCCGCGCACCACTGCAGTCTTGCGCGGCAAGGTAAACTGCTTGGGCTCATCTTCCAGAACCCAGGACCAGTCAGTCCTCCACTCCTCCCACTTGCCGCGAAGCTCTCCTTTCAAGTACGCCTCCTTCTTGTTCAGCCTAAAGATCCAAGAGATGCCGCCGGAGAGTGGGGATCCGGACTCTACTCTAGGCGTGAAGAAATGGCGGAAAAGGGCTACATTTGGGTGGACCCCGACATAGTTTTCGCACAAATGTGCGAAAACGGCCAAGGTGAGAACGGCATTTGGGGTGAAATCTAAGAGGTGGAGGCCATACGTGTTCATCACATCACAGAAGAACTCCGAATACGGAGGGCAGAGGCCGAAATAGAAGAATGCAGCGAAGAAGTAGTAACCTCCTGGGAACATGTCGACGGCCACGGCGGGGAGGACTCTGGTGCGCGGGTGATCCTTCGTCTCCCTCGCCCAGAACAAGTAGTACTTGTCCCGCAGCTCCCTCGGCCCGAGCCTCGGCGGGAAGACCACCCTCCTTCTCCGCATGGCTGCCAGCTTCGCCGCCTGCTCAGACTTCTCCTTCTTCGCCTTGTCGCTCTTCGCCTTGTCGCTCTTCGCCTGGTCGCTCTTCGGGGCCATGGCGGGGACGGCGAGGGAGGACGACGACGCTGCGGGTGGGGAAGACGGCGGAGGAAGGGCAGAAGCAGGGAGCGGCGGGGGTTTCTGAGGACTCAAGGCGCAATGAAAGCAATGGGGGAAACTGCCCCTGCTTCCTCTGCTTTTAAGGGGGAAGTGGGGGACGTTCCGCATTTCCCCATTAAAGAAACAGGCCATGATCTCTCCCACGACGCCGCAATCGATGCGTGCTGTTAGGGAGGGATGCGGCGAATCTGGAGTGGGAAACGGCGCGCCGTGGGCCGCGTGTGCCCGTGCACTATTCTGGGCCTGGCCCAACAGCGCTCGGCACCGTGTGTGGCCCAGGCCCGGGGGCTCATGTCGGTGTACTAAAGTAGGAGTACCTTAGTATCCCGACTTGTGCACGGGCAGTAGCAGCGTCCCGTGGTCTGGCTCAACACGCGCCCGCCAAAGCCCGCTCTAGACCCCTTTCTAAGCGATTCAAGAACAAAGTATTCGAGTTAAGAGACAAGACCCCGGCAAGAGGAGCTTGCTGGGAAGGCCGCACCAGGCTCAAAGTTATTATTCGAGTACAAGACCCTGGCAAGAGGAGCTTGCCAGGAAGGCCAAAAGAACGGCACTTCAAGGAGGTATATCGCGGTGCATCGTGCGCCCTGGCAGGACCCGGAGAGCGACAAGCTTCCGGGCCCGGCAAGGTTGCGCCCCCGGCAAGGTGCTTGCCGGGGAAACTTATACTGTGTGCCTGCGCTCCAGCCCATGTGGCCAGGCGTCGCCCTGGGGCCCTTCCAGGGGCACGTGGCGGATGGTTGTGCAGCCTGGGGTACACGGTGGCAAGTTGTGGTGACGAGACTATCGCCGTGGCAAATGGAGACGCATGGACGGGCGCTTTTGGGGCGACGGCGACGGGCATTCAATGCCCTTGTCCCCCACCGTCAGGGTTAGGTGAAGACCACTGTTCATACACTGTTCATACACTATTACAACCACCACCAGTTTTACATTTTTACCCTCCTCTACGTTGGCACTTGTCGGTGACCCCTTTGAGCTATAAAAGGAGGCCCATGCACAACGTAGAGGGGGTTCGATCCGGGAAACTAAACCACTCTCTCGCTCGGTGTAGCTAGTACTGTAGATCTTCAAGCTCCCGAGCCCAAGAACTCAATACAACCAAGGCAGGAGTAGGGTTTTACGCATACATCGCGACCCGAACCTGGGTAAACTGCCCGCGTGTGCTCCTCGATCTACTCTCCGTGCTCCCTCCTTCTCCGCATGGCTGCCAGCTTTGCCGCCTGCTCAGACTTCTCCTTCTTCGCCTTGTCGCTCTTCGCCTTGTCGCTCTTCGCCTGGTTGCTCTTCAGGGCCATGGCGGGGACGGCGAGGGAGGACGACGACGCTGCGGGTGGGGAAGACGGCGGAGGAAGGGCAGAAGCAGGGAGTGGCGGGGGTTTCTGAGGACTCAAGGCGCAATGAAAGCAATGGGGGAAACTACCCCTGCTTCCTCTGCTTTTAAGGGGGAAGTGGGGGACGTTCCGCATTTCCCCATTAAAGAAACAGGCCACGATCTCTCCCACGACGCCGCAATCGACGCGTGCCGTTAGGGAGGGATGCGGCGAATCTGGAGTGGGAAACGGCGCGCCGTGGGCCGCGTGTGCCCATGCACTGTTCTGGGCCTGGCCCAATAGCGCTCGGCACCGTGTGTGGCCTAGGCCCGGGGGCTCCTGTCGGTGTACTAAAGTAGGGGTACCTTAGTATCCCGACTTGTGCACGGGCAGTAGCAGCGTCCCGTGGTCTGGCTCACCACGCGCCCGCCAAAGCCCGCTCTAGACCCCTTTCTAAGCCATTCAAGAACAAAGTATTCGAGTTAAGAGACAAGACCCCGGCAAGAGGAGCTTGCCGGGAAGGCCGCACCAGGCTCAAAGTTATTATTCGAGTACAAGACCCTGGCAAGAGGAGCTTGCCAGGAAGGCCAAAAGAACGACACTTCAAGGAGGTATATCGCGGTGCATCGTGCGCCCTGGCAGGACCCGGAGAGCGACAAGATTCCGGGCCCGGCAAGGTTGCGCCCCCGGCAAGGTGCTTGCCGGGGAAACTTATACTGTGTGCCTGCGCTCCAGCTCATGTGGCCAGGCATCGCCCTGGGGCCCTTCCAGGGGCATGTGGCGGATGGTTGTGCAGCCTGGGGTACACGGTGGCAAGTTGTGGTGACGAGACTATCGCCGTGGCAAATGGAGACGCATGGACGGGCGCTTTTGGGGCGACGGCGACGGGCATTCAATGCCCTTGTCCCCCACCGACAGGGTTAGGTGAAGACCACTGTTCATACACTGTTCATACACTATTACAACCACCACCAGTTTTACATTTTTACCCTCCTCTACGTTGGCACTTGTCGGTGACCCCTTTGAGCTATAAAAGGAGGCCCATGCACAACGTAGAGGGGGTTCGATCTGGGAAACTAAACCACTCTCTCGCTCGGTGTAGCTAGTACTGTAGATCTTCAAGCTCCCGAGCCCAAGAACTCAATACAACCAAGGCAGGAGTAGGGTTTTACGCATACATCGCGGCCCGAACCTGGGTAAACTGCCCGCGTGTGCTCCTCGATCTGCTCTCCGTGCTCCCTCCTTCTCCGCATGGCTGCCAGCTTTGCCGCCTGCTCAGACTTCTCCTTCTTCGCCTTGTCGCTCTTCGCCTTGTCGCTCTTCGCCTGGTTGCTCTTCGCGGCCATGGCGGGGACGGCGAGGGAGGACGACGACGCGGCGGGTGGGGAAGACGGCGGAGGAAGGGCAGACGCAGGGAGTGGCGGGGGTTTCTGAGGACTCAAGGCGCAATGAAAGCAATGGGGGAAACTGCCCCTGCTTCCTCTGCTTTTAAGGGGGAAGTGGGGGACGTTCCGCATTTCCCCATTAAAGAAACATGCCACAATCTCGCCCACGACGCCGCAATCGACGCGTGCCGTTAGGGAGGGATGCGGCGAATCTGGAGTGGGAAACGGCGCGCCGTGGGCCACGTGTGCCCATGCACTGTTCTGGGCCTGGCCCAATAGCGCTCGGCACCGTGTGTGGCCCAGGCCCGGGGGCTCCTGTCGGTGTACTAAAGTAGGGGTACCTTAGTATCCCGACTTGTGCACGGGCAGTAGCAGCGTCCCGTGGTCTGGCTCACCACGCGCCCGCCAAAGCCCGCTCTAGACCCCTTTCTAAGACATTCAAGAACAAAGTATTCGAGTTAAGAGACAAGACCCCGGCAAGAGGAGCTTGCCGGGAAGGCCGCACCAGGCTCAAAGTTATTATTCGAGTACAAGACCCTGGCAAGAGGAGCTTGCCAGGAAGGCCAAAAGAACGACACTTCAAGGAGGTATATCGCGGTGCATCGTGCGCCACGGCAGGACCCGGAGAGCGACAAGCTTCCGGGCCCGGCAAGGTTGCGCCCCCGGCAAGGTGCTTGCCGGGGAAACTTATACTGTGTGCCTGCGCTACAGCTCATCTGGCCACGCGTCGCCCTGGGGCCCTTCCAGGGGCACGTGGCGGATGGCTGTGCAGCCTGGGGTACACGGTGGCAAGTTGTGGTGACGAGACTATCGCCGTGGCAAACGGAGACGCATGTACGGGCGCTTTTCGGGCGACGGCGACGGGCATTCAATGCCCTTGTCCCCCACCGTCAGGGTTCGGTGAAGACCACTGTTCATACACTGTTACAACCACCACCAATTTTACATTTTTACCCTCCTCTACGTTGGCACTTGTCGGTGACCCCTTTGAGCTATAAAAGGAGGCCCATGCACAACGTAGAGGGGGTTCGATCCGGGAAACTAAACCACTCTCTCGCTCGGTGTAGCTAGTACTGTAGATCTTCAAGCTCCCGAGCCCAAGAATTCAATACAACCAAGGCAGGAGTAGGGTTTTACGCGTACATCACGGCCCGAACCTGGGTAAACTGCCCGCGTGTGCTCCTCGATCTGCTCTCCGTGCTCCCTCCGCTCCCTTACCACAACGTAGAAAGGGGCTCCGGTCCCATAGGTGTTCGCGAGCGGTCAGTTTCCCCGACACTATATATAATGATCATGCCTAGATAGTCTCATAATTATTTGCTTTTCTATCAATTGCTCGACAGTAATTTGTTTACCCGCCGTAGAATATCGCTATCATGAGAGAAGCCACTAGAAAAACTTTGGCCCCCGGGTCTATTCTCAACATACCAATTTACAATCTACTTTACTATTCCGCTTTTACTTTCCGTTCTTATAACCAAAAATGCCAAAAATATCAAACTACCATCTCTATCAGATCTCACTTTCATAAGTGACCGTAAAGGGATTGACAACCCCTTATCGTGTTGGTTGCGATCTTATTTGTTTGTGCAGGTGTGAGGGACTCGCGCATGGTCTCCTACTGGATTGATACCTTGGTTCTAAAAAACTGAGGGAAATACGTATGCTACTGTGCTGCATCTCCCTTTCCTCTTCGAGGGAATACAACGCAAGCTCGAGAAGTAGCAAGAAGAATTTCTGGCGCCGTTGCCGGGGAGGCTTATGCAAAAGTCATATACCAAGTACCTATCACAAACCCTTATCCTTCGCATTACATTTATTTGCCTCTCGTTTTCCTCTCCCCCACTTCACCCTTGCCGTTTTATTTGCCCTTCTTCTGCCGTGTGTTTACCGTTCGCTTGCCCTCATGTCTGAGATGGGGGAAGATTTTATCGAGAAGGGTAGTAATGTTGAGGGCAACGCCTATGTTGACCCCCCGGAGGAAACTACCACTTTACATATTAAGAAGTTCCGGGTTGGTAGTGGTAATATCATTGGAAAATGAGTTCTTCAAGACTTCTTTACTTTTGTTGGTGCTTTGCCCATGATGGGTGGCTCTATTCTCCACAGAACTAGTAGCCTTGCGGATGTTGTATCTATGCTTATAGTTGAAATTGAAAGGCAGTTCATCCATATGCATCACTGCATTCAGAGAATCTTTTTGGAATTTTCCAATATTGAGCATTCTTCTATTAAGCGTGCAGCTATTATCTTTTTGGGTCATGAATTTAGATTTATCATGAAAGAGGCCAAAGAAATCTTTGCTCATTACGGAGTAGATGTCGGCCGACCTCCCATAGAGGCTATCTTATTTAATCAAGAACACATAATGCGGTTACGATCTCCTGATCATGTTGCTTTTAATGAAAACCGTAGAAAAAAGGTTCCCACTGATGTCATGGTTGATAGAATTTCTGAGTTGAATGATGATTTTGCTATTCAAAACAATGGGTTCGGCATGTCCCTTGAGTGAAGGCTCATGAGTTTCTGCCAAAAGAATGCCTATAATAATCAATTGGTTGTTCACTACAAAGGGCCAAAAGAGGAACCTATTCCTCCTGAGCTTGATATGGGGGACTTTTGCCCCATTAAATTTAGCCCTTTTGATTACTTTTTATTGCCACAAAGGAAACTTTCTGCTGAACGTAGGGAATATGAGATGAGTTTTCGCGATATATCATATCATTATGGCATTCGCTAGATCTATCCATGTATCGTGCCTAGCTAGGGGCATAAATCAATAGAGCTTGTTGGGAGGCAACCCAATTTTTTTTTTGCTTCTGTGTAGGAATAAATATTGCATCTAGCTTTTGTTTAGATGTGGTTTTGTGTTTTAATTAGTGTTTCTGCCAAGTAGAACCTTTGGGAAGACTTGTGTGAAGTTTATATGATCTTGCTGTGAAAAACAGAATCGTTAGTGCTCGCTAGAATGGTCACCATATTTTACTGGAGCGTGCTATTTAGTTGATTATTTTTTCAGATTATTAATAGAAAATTCCTCACGTTTAACAATTTAGTTTAATTTTTTTTGGAGTTACAGAAGTATGCGAAAATTGCAGATTACTACAGACTGTTCTGTTTTTTGACAGATTCTGTTTTTCGTGTGTTGTTTGCTTATTTCAATGCATCTATGAGTAGTATTGGGAAGTATGAATCATAGAGAAGTTGGAATACAGTAGGTTTAACACCAATATAAACAAAGAATGAATTCATGGCAGTACCTTTGAGTAGTGCTTTTCTTTCTTATACTAACGGCGCTCACGAGATTTCTGTCTAAGTTTTGTGTTGTGAAGTTTTCAAGTTTTGAGTATTGCTTTGATGGACTATGGAACAAAGAGTGGCAAGAGCCTAAGCTTGCGGATGACCAAGGCACCCCAAGGTAAAATTCAAGGACAACCAAAAGCCTAAGCTTGGGGATGCCCCGGGAAGGCATCCCCTCTTTCGTCTTCATCCATCGGTAACTATACTCGGAGCTATATTTTTATTCACCACATGATATGTGGTTTTCTTGGAGCGTCATGTATAATTGGAGTCATTGCTTGTTAGTTTGCCACAATTATCCTTTCTGGACACACCTATTTGAGAGAGTTAAATATGGCCTAGGAATTGATAGAACACTCACACTAAGTTGAATAGTTTTGCTCTAGTGCTTCACTTATATCTTTTAGAGCACGGTGGTGATTATATTTTGTAGAAATTGTTGATCTCTTATGCTTCACTTATATCCTTTTGAGAGTCTATTAAAACAGCATGGAAATGTACTTCTGCTATAAAACTAGCCTTCACATGATAGACATCCAATATCAATGTAGTAAAAACATTCACACTAAGTGCATTGCATATGATCAGAAGTCGGATGCTTGATAATTGTTTTGAGATATGAGGATAATGATATTAGAGTCATGCTAGTGGAGTTATTATGAAATTGAGAAATGCTTGTGTTAAGGTTAGTGATTCCCGTAGCAAGCACATATGGTGAACCGCTATGTGACGAAGTTAGAGGATGAGGTATTAGTAAAGTGTCGACCTTTGTGTGTAGGTTAGGGGGGGGGGGGCGATGGTTAACTCCTACCAAACTACCCACTAGGAGCATGCGTTGATTGCTTTTTTTATGACTCATAAATTTTTGCAATAAGTATATGAGTTCTTTATGACTAATGTTGAGTCCATGGATTATACGCACTTTCACCCTTCCACCATTGCTAGGCTCTCTTGTACCGCGCAACTTTCGCCAGTACCATACACCCACTATATATCCTTCCTCAAAACAGCCACCATATTCCCCAAAACAGCCACCATACCGACCTATCATGGCATTTCCATAGCCATTCCGAGATATATTGCCATGCAAGTTTCCACCGTTCCGTTCATATGACAAGCTTCATATTGTCATATTGCCATGCATGATCACGTATTGACATCGTATTTATGGAAAAGCCACCATGCTTAATTTTTCATACATGTCACTCTTGATTCATTGCACATCCCGGTACACCATCATTATTCTAGGGTCATACTTGTTCTAGTATCGAATTGTAATATCGAGTTGTAATTCAATGAAAGTGTGTTGATCATCATTATTAAAGCATTGTCCCATGTGAGGAAAGGCTAAATCAAGAAAGCCCCTCCAAAAAAAAGGCCGAAGAAAAAAGAAAGGCCCAAAAAAAGAAAAAACAGAAAAGAAAAAGGGACAGTTGCTACTATCTTTTTGCACACTTGTGCTTCAAAGTAGCACCATGTTCTTCATGATAGAGGTTCTCCTGTTTACTCACTTTCATATACTAGTGGGAATTTTCATTATAGAACTTGGCTTGTATATTCCAACGATGGGCTTCCTCAAATGCCCTAGGTCTTCATGAGCAAGCAAGTTGGATGCACACCCACTAGTTTCTTTTGTTGCGCTTTCATACATTTTAGCTGTAGTGCATCCGTTGCATGGCAATCCCTACTCACTCACATTGATATATATTGATGGGCATCTCCATAGCCCGTTGATACGCCTAGTTGATGTGAGACTATCTCCCTCTTTTTTGTCTTCTCCACAACCACCTCTCTATTCCATATAGTGCTATGTCCATGGCTCACGCTCATGTATTGCGTGAAAGTTGAAAGGTTTGAAACAATAGAGTATAAAAACAAGTGCTTGGCTGAAATCGGGGTTGTGCATGATATGAATATTTTGTGTGATGAAGAGGGAGCATAGCCAGACTATATGATTTTGTAGGGATTACTTTCTTTAGCCATAGTATTTTGAGAAGACATGATTGCTTTGTTAGTATGCTTGAAGTATTATTATTTCTTATGTCAATATAGACTTTTGTCTTAAATCTTTCAGATCTGAACATTCATGCCACAATTAAGAGAATTACATTGAAAAACTATGTTGGTTAGCATTCCACATCAAATATTCTGTTTTTATCATTTGCCTACTCGAGGAAGAGCACGAATTAAGCTTGGGGATGCTTGATACGTCTCCAACGTATCTATAATTTTTGATTGTTCCATGCTATTATTTATGATGTTTTGAATGTTTAATGGGCTTTGTTATACACTTTTATATTATTTTCGGGACTAACCTACTAACCCAAAGGCCCAGTCTAGATTGTTGTTTTTTCCATGTTTCAGGGTTTTACAGTAAAGGAATATCAAACGGAGTCCAAACGGAATGAAACCTTCGGGAGAGATATTTTTGGAGAAAATTACGCACGGGGGACTTGAGAACCACGGGGTAGGGCACACGTGGCGCTCACGATGGAGGGGGCGCCCCCCCCATAGGGCGCGCCCCCTGCCTCGTGGACCCCATGTCTGGCCCCCGATGCCCTCCTTCCTCCTATATATACCCACATACCCCGAAACTATCAGAACAACCGAGCAAACCCTAGTTCTACTGCCGCAACCTTCTGTTCATGTGAGATCCCATATTGGGGCCTGTTCTGGAGCTCCGTCGAAGGGGGGCTCTACCACGGAGTGCTTCTACATCATCATCATCGCCTCACCATGAGTTGTGAGTAGTTTACCGTAGACCTTCGGGTCCATAGCTAGTATCTAGATGGATTCTTCTCTCTCTTTGGATACCAATACCAAGTTTTCCTCGGTCTTCGAGGAGATCTATTCGATGTAATCTCTTTTTGCGGTGTGTTTGTCGAGATCCGATGAATTGTGGGTTTATGATCAAGATTATCTATGATAAATATTTGGTTGTTTTCTGAAATATTTTTGGTTGATTATAATATCCTTGCAAGTCTCTTCAAATTATTGGTTTGGTTTGCCTACTAGATCTATAGTTCTTGCAATGGGAGAAGTGCTTGGCTTTGGGTTCAATCTTGCGGTGTCCTTTCCTAGTGACAGTAGGGGCAGCAAGGCATGTATTGTGTTGTTGCCATAGATGATAAAAAGATGGGGTTTATATCACTATGTTTGAGTTTATCCCTCTACATCATGTAATCTTGCTTAAGGCGTTACTCTGTTCTTATGAACTCAATACACTAGATGCATGCTGGATAGCGGTCGATGTGTGGAGTAAAAGTAGTAGATGCAGAATCGTTTCGGTCTACTTGTCTCGAACGAGATGCCTATATATAATTATCATGCCTAGATAGTCTTATAATCATTCGCTTTTCTATCAAATGCTCGATAGTAATTGGTTTACCCGCCGTAGAATACCGCTATCTTGAGCGAAGCCACTAGAGAAAACTATGGCTCCCGAGTCTATTCTCAACATATCAATCTACAATCTACTTTACTTTTCCGCTTTTACTTTCTGTTCTTATAACCAAAAATACCAAAAATATCAAACTAAATATAGAAAAAGGTCTTGATAACCCACAAGTGTAGGGGATCAGTTGTAGCCTCTTTCGATAAGTAAGAGTGTCGAACCCAACGAGGAGCTAAAGGGAGAACAAATATTCCCTCAAGTTCTATCGACCACCGATACAACTCTATGCACGCTTGACATTTAATTTACCTAGAACAAGTATGAAATTAGAAGTACTTTGTAGTTTTTGTGGGATAGGTTTGCAAGAATATAAAGAAAACATAAATAAAACTAGCAGCTATTAAGATAACTAAACAATAAAGTTAATGATATCAAGTGTGGAAATGTGGTGGTAGGAGTTGCGAAATTGCCCCTACGCAATTGACTACGTTACTAGACCGATAGCAAGTTTTATGTGGGAGAGGCCACTTCTAGCATGTCCTCCCTTACTTGGAATTATATGCATTTATGATTGGAACAATTAGCAAGCATCCACAACAACTAACGTTCATTAAGGTAAAACCCAACCATAGCATTAAGATATATTGGTCCCCCTTCAATCCCGTATGCATCAATTTCTACGCTAGGTTTAAGCTTATGTCACTCTTGGCCTCCAATACGTAGTCCTATCAACGTACAACTAACCCTAGGGTGTGATCTACGCCCACGCTCATATGATGGGCACCAAAGGACAGCAACATAACGACAAGAAATTTAAACCAATCATAGCAATTCACTAATCACCGATATGACATTGATAATCTGCTTAGACATCATAGGATGGCCACACATCATTGGATAATAATATGAAGCATCAAGCACCATGTTCAGGTAGAGGGTAGAGTGGGTTGCGGGAGAGTGTACCACTGTAGATAGATGGGGGAAGGTGATGGATATGTTGGTGAAGATGATGGAGGTGTTGGTGTAGATCGCCATCACACGATGATGGCCCCGGTGGCACTCCGGCGCCACCGGAAGCGAGGGGGAGAGAGCCCCCCTCCTTCTTCTTCTTCCTTGACCCTCTACATAGATGGGAGAAGGGTTTCCCCTCTGGTACATGGTCTCCATGGCGGCGGAGGGGCGAGAGCCCCTCCGAGATTGGATCTGTCTCTCTGTCTCTATCTGTTTCTACGTTCCCAGATTTTGTCCCTTCATCGTTTCTTATATTCCCGGAGATCCGTAACTCTGATTGGGCTGATGTTTTGACATGATTTTTATCCGAATATTAGGTTTCTTGTGGCGAAAGAAGGGCATCAACCACCTTACGGAGTGGCCACGAGGGCCCAGGGCGCGCCTGCCCCTGGTGGGCGCGCCCTCCTGCCTCGTGGCCCACTCGGGCATCGTCTCATGTTGGGTCCGCTTCCCAAAACTCACATATATTCCAAAAAAATATCCATCCGTTTTTATTCCCTTTGGACTCCGTTTGATATGGATATTCTGCGAAAAAACATGCAACAAACAGGAACTGGCACTGGGCACTGGATCAATATGTTAGTCCCAAAAAATAGTATGAAAAGTTGCCAAAAGTATATGAAAGTTGTAGAATATTGGCATGGAATAATCAAAAATTATACATACGACGGAGACGTATCAGCATCCCCAAGCTTAATTCTTGCTCGTCCTCGAGTAGGTAAGTGATAAAAAAGATAATTTTTGATGTGGAATGTTACCTAGCATAATCTTGATCATGTAATCTAATCATGGCATGAATATTAAGACACGAGTTATTCAAAGCAATAGTCTATCATTTGACATAGAAGAATTTAATACTTGGGCATCCCAACAAACAATCCAGTCTTCAAAATATCAATGCTAAAGAACGTTATCCCTACAAAATCATATAGTCTTTTATGCTTCCTTTTCTTAACACAAGGTACCCCTCTATGCCTATCCCGGTGTCAGCCAAGCAATTGATCCCATACTTTACTTTTTCGAACCTTTTCAACTCTTCACGCAATACATGAGCATGAGCCATGGACATAACACTATGGGTGGAATACAAGGTGGTAGTAGACAAAAATAGGGAGAAATTCTCACAACGGCTAGGCGTATCAATGGGCTATGGAGATGCCCATCAATAGATATCAATGTGAGTGAGTAACGATTGCCATGTAACGGAAGCACTAGAGCTATAAGTGTATGAAGGCTCAAAAGAAAACTAGTGGGTGTGCGTCAACTTGCTTGCTCATGAAGACCTAGGGCATTTGGGGAAGCCCATCGTTGGAATATACAAGCCAAGTTCTATAACGAAAAAGTCCCACTAGTATACGGAAGTGACAAAACAAGAGACAATGTTCTTTCTTTTTTTTATTTGGCCTTTCTACTTTTTTTTGTTTGGCCTTTTTTCTTTCTTTTTTCTTTTTTCATTTGGCCTTTTTTTTTCGGGAGAATGTTCTTATAATGATGATCATCACTCTTTTATTTACTTACAACTCGATACTAGAACAAAGTATGACTCTATATAAATGCCTCCGGCGGTGTCCCGGGATGTGCAATGATCGATCTAGCGTAGCAATGACATCAAAAAACGGACAGACCATGAAAACATCATGCTAGTTATCTTACGATCATGCAAGGTAATATGACAATGATGGTGCGTGTCATAATAAATGGAACGGTGGAGTTACATGGCAATATATCTCGGAATGGCGATGGAAATGCCATAATAGGTAGGTATGGTGGCTGTTTTGAAGAAGGTATATGGTACCGGCGAAAGTTGCGTGGTACAAGAGAGGCTAGAAATGGTGGAAGGGTGAGAGTGCGTATAATCCATGGACTCAACATTAGTCATAAAGAACTCACATACTTATTGCGAAAAATCTATTAGCCCTCGAATAAAAAATACTACGACGCATGCTCCTAGTGGGGTGGTTGGTAGGAGTTAACCATCGCGCACCCCCGACCTTCACGCAAAGATAAACAATCAAAATACAATGCGCGCCAATTTGGTTACATAGTTAGGAGACCATACGTGCATGCTTCGGGAATCACAAACCTGAACACCGATATTTTTACTAGACCACAATCATTCACTAGTACCTCCCACATATTAGCATCTCTATATCGCAAGACTATAGCAAGGAATCAAACATATCATATTCAGCGATCTACAAGTTTATGAAGGATTTTAAGACTAACCATGTGAATGAACAATTCTTGTCAACTCTCAAATAGATATAAGTGAAGCAAGAGAGTTTTAGTTCTTTCTACAAAAGTTATGCCCACTCTCTAACAAATATAAGTGAAGCAAAATAGCGTTCTACAAATGGCGGTTTTCTATGTGAAGAGAAACAGGAAATCCAAACTTCAAATGATATAAGTGAAGCACATGAAGCATTCTATAAAGCCATACTCAAAAGATATAAGTGAAGTGCAAATAGCTTTCTATAAATCAACCTAGGACTATCTCATACCAGCAAGGTGCATTTATTAAAAGAAAAAGGAAAAGCACACGACGCTCCAAGAGTTTACGCATATCATGTGAACGAAACAAATCCGAAAACATACCGATACTTGTTGAAGAAAGATGGGGTGCCTTGGGCATCCCCAAGCTTGAGCTCTTCCCTCTCCTCCTTCTTCTCACATTGAGACATCCTCGGTCTTCAAACACTTCATCCACACAAAACTTAACCGAACTTTTAGCGACAGGGTTAGTGCATATGATCAATAAAATCCCATCATGTACTGCTCTAACATTATTGTATAATTATAAAAAAACATTACCCACTCTATGCTATCATAATTCTATGGCCCCAAGTCAAGGAGGCATCAACAAGAATTCAAAATTATGCAAATAATGAAGCTATAATAGCAATCTGTGAAAACATGACAGTCTCTAGTAATCTGAACATTAACCACACTTCTGTAACCCTAACGATTGTGGAAAAATTACTAAAAAACAAAAATTTGTATAGCAAGACTTTTCAAAAAGTTTCAGATCCTTTCAACATTCTAGTAAAAAATGTAAAATCGCCCACTACAGCGAAAGTTTATGTTTTTGCACCGCACAAACCAACAAGCAGTTTAATCATCCTAAAGGAAACTCTTGGCACATTATTTTTATAATACAACGGAATTGTACAAGGGGATAATTATTTTTGTTGAAAAGTTTCTGTAATTCAAGATTTGCAAAGTTTCCATGGGCATGAACAAAGTTCAAGGAGCTCCCCCATTTCAATGGTGCTCATCCTTCTTACTTTCACTTTTCTTTTTGAAAAAGTTTTAGGTTCCCCTCTTTATTTTTTTTGTTTTCAAACTTTATAAAATCACACAAAAGAAATAAATGAATCTCTAAAACTTCTTGGTTGTCTCCCTGGCAGCGCTTTCTTTAAAGCAATTAAGCTAGGCATATAGTGCTCAAGTAATGTATCCACCCGGATCCCAAGGTATATCAAAACCAATTTTAATTAGCAATGATTTGGCATTTAATAGTGAGCACAAAGTGATATGTGTCATGAAACAACGAAGTCTAACTCTCTTCCTATGCATAGGCATGTCATACAGGAACAATTCATGCACATCAAGTAAAGGCCAATGCATAGTATAAGCAGTTTCTTGCAATTTTATCATGTTGGAAACCTAGAGAGGCGGAGATGTAGTTCCTCTCTCATAATAATTGCAAGTAGGAGCAGCAAGCACATGGATATTATACTCATCAAAATCATCATGTGTAATGGAAAAAGGCAACCCATCAATATAAGCCTTAATAAGTGCAAACTTCTCCGATATGGTGTAGTTTGGAGTATTCAAAAAGATAATAGGACTATCATGCATGGGTGGAATAGCAACAATCTCATGTTTAACATAAGGTATTATAGCAAGTTCATCTCCATAAGCATAATTCATATTGGCATCTTGGCTACAAGCATAGCAAGCATCATCAAAAAGGGGTATTTCAAAAGAATCAACGGGATCATAACAATCATCATAGCGTTCATCCTTCGGTAAGCATGATGGGAAATTAAACAATGTATGAGTTGAAGAGTTACTCTCATTAGAAGGTGGACACGGGTAGCTAATCCGCTCTTCCTCCTTTTGTTCTTCGCTCTCCTCCTCATCTTTTTCATCCAATGAGTTCACTGTCATTAATTTCTTCTTCCATAGACTCCTGCAAAATATTAGTCTCTTCTTGGACCGCGGAGTAGGCCTCAATATATGGTTTAACATAGGCATTAGAAGCATAATTATCATAACAATATTTAAATATGGCAAAATTTTCAGATTTGTAAAGAGTAGCATCATACTTTTCAATCAAAGAAGCAATTTCATAAGCACCCTTAAAAGCAACAAATTTTTCAATTTGTTGAACATCATAGTAATGATAAACACCCTTAGCATATGAAGATTCGATTCCATTATCACTAAACTCACATTGATAGGGAAGGTGTTTCTTAGGGTCTTCAGAACAACAAGTAAAATCATATATTTCACATACATTCCAAGCATAGCATTGCAAATGATGAATTTGATCTAGTAAAAGTTTCCCTTCTTGAGATAAGTGGTGTCGCATATAACAAGCATGCTCATCTAAAGATTTTCCCTCAACTAAGCTAGTTGGGGTTTCAGCCCGAGCACATAGGGATCGAAGATGATCCAAGTAAAAAAGCTTCAGGAGTGTGATAGATTTTGAGTGGTTCTTCAACCATTGGTTCAGGAGGTACCACTAATTTTTTTGGTATTTTGCATTTCCAACCCATAACTAAAGATAGAAAACAACTTAGAACAGCAAATAAAATCTACTTAGTGATAAAGCAAACAAGCACACACGAGAATATTCACCCCACGCTATTGCTCCCTGGCAACTGCGCCAGAAAAAAGTCTTGATAACCCACAAGTGTAGGGGATCAGTTGTAGCCTCTTTTGATATGTAAGAGTGTGAAACCCAACGAGGAGCTAAAGGCAGAACAAATATTCCCTCAAGTTCTATCGACCACCGATACAGCACTATGCACGCTTGACGTTTACTTTACCTAGAACAAGAATGAAACTATAAGTACTTTGTAGTTTTTGTGGGATAGGTTTGCAAGAATAAAAAGAACACGTAAATAAAACAAGCGGCTGTTAAGATAAAGAAACAATAAAGTTAATGCTAGCGAGTGTGGAAAAGTGGTGGTAGGAGTTGCGAAATTGCCCCTAAGCAATTGACTACGTTACTAGACAGTTAGCAAGTTTTATGTGGGAGGGGCCACTACTAGCATGTCATCCCTCACTTGGAATTCTATGCATTTATGATTGGAACTATTAGCAAGCATCCGCAACTACTAACGTTCATTAAGGTAAAACCCAACCATAGCATTAAGATATATTGGTCCCCCTTCAATCCCGTATGCATCAATTTCTACGCTAGGTTGAAGCTTTTGTAGGGGCAGCTTGTTATTGTGGACTCGTTGCGTTGGAGACGTATCAAGCATCCCCAGGCTTAATTCCTGCTCGTCCTCGAGTAGGTAAATGATAAAAACATAATTTTTTATGAGGAATGCTAACCAACATAGTTTTTCAATGTAATTATCTTAATTGTGGCATGGATGTTCAGATCTGAAAGATTCAAGACAAAAGTCTATATTGACATAAGAAATAATAATACTTCAAGCATGCTAACAAGGTAATCATGTCTTCTCAAAATACCATGGCTAAATAAAGTTATCCCTACAAAATCATATAGTCTGGCTATGCTCCCTCTTCATCACACAAAATATTCATATCATGCACAACCCCGATTTCAGCCAAGCACTTGTTTTCATACTCTATTCTTTCAAACCTTTCAACTATCACGCAATACATGAGCGTGAGCCATGGACATAGCACTATGTGGAATAGAGAGGTGGTTGTGGAGAAGACAAAAAGGAAGGAGATAGTCTCACATCAACTAGGCGTATCAACGGGCTATGGAGATGCCCATCAATAGATATCAATGTGAGTGAGGAGGGATTGCCATGGAACGGATGCACTAGAGCTAAAATGCATGAAAGGTCAACAAAAGAAACTAGTGGGTGTGCATCCAACTTGCTTGCTCATGAAGACCTAGGGCATTTGAGGAAGCCCATCGTTGGAATATACAAGCCAAGTTCTATAATGAAAATTCCCACTAGTATATGAAAGTGACTAAACATGAGACCCTCTATCATGAAGAACATGGTGCTACTTTGAAGCACAAGTGTGGAAAAGATAGTAGCAATTGTCCCTTTTTCTTTTTCTTTTTTTTTTCCTTTTTTTAGGCCTTTCTTTTTTTTCTTTGTTTAGCCTTTTTATTTTTTATTTTTTTGGAGGGTCTTTATTGATTTAGCCTTTCCTCACATGGGACAATGCTCTAATAATGATGATCATCACACTTTCAGTGAATTACAAATCGATATTACAACTCGAAACTAGAACAAAGTATGACTCTATATGAATACCTCCGGCGGTGTACCGGGATGAGCAATGAATCAAGAGTGACATGTATGAAAAATTATGCATGGTGGCTTTGCCACAAATACGATGTCAACTACATGATCATGCATGGCAATATGACAATATGAAGCGTGTCATATAAACAGAATGGTGGAAAGTTGCATGGCAATGTATCTCGGAATGGGTATGGAAATGCCATCATAGGTAGGTATGGTAGCTATTTTGAGGAATATATATGGTGGATGTTTTGAGGAAGGATATATAGTGGGTGTATGGTAGCGGCGAAAGTTGCGCGGTACAAGAGAGGCTAGCAATGGTGGAAGGGTGAGAGTGCGTATAATCCGTGGACTCAACATTAGTCATAAAGAACTCGTATACTTATTGCAAAAATATACGAGTCATCAAAATAAAGAAATCACCGCAAGCTCCTAGGGGTGAGGTTGGTAGGAGTAAACCATCGTGCACCCCCAACCTTCACACAAAGGTTGACACTTTACAAATACCTCATGCTCTAACTTCGTCACATAGCGGTTCACCATATGTGCATGCTACGGGAATCACTAACCTTAACAAAAGCATTTGTCAATTTCATAATAACTCCACTAGCAAGACTCTAATATCACTATCCTCATATCTCAAAACAATTATCAAGCATCCAACTTCTCATCATATTCAATGCACTTAGTGTGAAAGTTTTTACTACATTGATATTGGATGTCTATCATGTGAAGACTAGTTTTATAGCCTAAGCACATTAACATGCTGTTTTAATAGAATCTAAAAAGGATATAAGTGAAGCATGAGAGATCAACAATTTCTACAAAACATAATCACCACTGTGTGCTAAAAGATATGAGTGAAGTACTAGAGCAAAAACTATTCAACGCAAAAGATATAAGTGAAGCACATAGAGTGTTCTATCAATTCCTAGGCCATATTTAACTCTCTCAAATAGGTGTGTCCAGCAAGGATAATCGTGGAAAACTAACAAGCAAAGACTCAAATTATACAAGACGCTCCAAGTAAAACACATATCATGTGGTGAATAAAAATATATCTCCGAGTATAGTAACTAATGGATGAAGATGAAAGAGGGGATGCCTTCCCGGGGTATCCCGAAGCTTAGGCTTTTGGTTGTCCTTGAATTTTACCTTCGGGTGCCTTTGGCAGCCCCAAGCTTAGGCTCTTGCATCTCTTTGTTCCATAGTCTATCAAAGCAATACTCAAAACTTGAAAACATCACAACACAAAACTTAGACAAAAATCTCGTGAGCTCCATTAGTATAAAAAAGCAAACCACTATTCAAAGGTACTGCCATGAATTCATTCTTTGTTTATATTGGTTTTAAACCTACTGTATTCCAACTTCTCTATGATTCACACTTCCCAATACTACTCATAGATGCATTGAAATAAGCAAACAACACACGAAAAACAGAATCTGTCAAAAACAGAACAGTCTGTAGTAATCTGCAGTTTTCGCATACTTCTGTAACTCCAAAAAAATAAAACTAAATTGGTAAAGGTGAGTAATTTGTCTATTAATCATCTGCAAAAAGAATAAACTAAATAACACGCCCCAGTAAAATCTGGTGACCATTCTAGCGAGCACTAACGATTCTGTTTTTCACAGCTAGATCAAATAAACTTCACACAAGTCTTCCCAAAAGTTCTACTTGGCACAAACACTAATTAAAACACAAAACCACATCTAAACAAAAGCTAGATGCAATATTTATTCCTAAACAGAAGCAAAAACAAAATAAAATAAAATTGGGTTGCCTCCCAACAAGCTCTTTCATTATAGCCATTAAGATAGGCTTGAGAATTCTATGATGCTCACATGAAAGGTAAGAATTGAAGAACAAAGAGAGCATCATATAGCATGTGAAAATCACCTCTAAGTCTAACATACTTCCTATGCATAGACATTTTATAGAAAGACAAATTAGCAATACAAGCAAGATCTAACATATGCAAGGAGGAAGAAAGAAACAAGATCAATCTCAACATGAAGAGAGGTAGTTTACTAACATGGAGATTTCTACAACCATATTTTCCTCTCTCATAATAATTGCATGTAGGATCGTAAGCAAATTCAACGATATAGCTATCACAAAAAATATTCTCAACACGATCCACATGCATATGAAATTGGCACTCTTCCAAAATAGTGGGAGCAACATTAACTAAAGTCATGACCTCTCCAAACCCACTTTTATCAAAAAATTCATAAGATTGATCATACACCAAATATGTGGGATCTAAAGTTGACACTCTTCCAATCCCACTTTCAATATTATTGCAAACATTATTATCAATCTCACATTCGTCATGTGGATTAAATAAATTTTCAAGATCATAAGAAGAATCATCCCAATCATGATCATTGCTACAAATAGTAGTCATAGCAAAACTAGCATCCCCAAGATTAGGATTTTGCATATCATTAGCACAATTGACATTAACATAATTTATAATAACATCATTGTAATCATGCTTTTCATCGAAGGAACTATCAAGTATGGGTGCAATTGCAACGATCTCATGCTTAACATAAGGAACTATAGCAAATTCATCTTCATAAATATTGGCCTCATGGCCACAAGGATAGCAAGCATCATGTTCATCAAGGGATATTTCAATCAAATCATTGGAATCAAAATTATCTATAGATTCATGCATATAATTATTTTCTTTCAAAGCAGCGGTCATTCTTTCAATAAATTCTTTGACGTAGGCATTATGAGCATAGTTTTCAAAGCAATATTTAAGTATGTCAAAATTTTCAGATTCGTAGAGAGTGATATCATATTTTTCAATCAAATAAGCAACTTCATAAGCACCCTTAAAAGCAACAAATTCTTCAATTTTTTCGATATCGTAGTAACTATAAATAACCTTTGCATAAGAAGATAAGAATTAATTATCATTAAACACGCATAGGTAGGGGAGGTGTTTTTTGGGTTCTTAGAGCAACAAGTAAAATCACAAATTTCACAAAGATTCCAAGCATAACATAGCAATCTGTTTATTTGATCCCATAAGAGTCTCCCTTTTTCAGACAAACGGTGATGCACGAAATGAGCATGCTCATCTAAAGATTTCCCAACTAGGCTAGTTGGGGTTTCAGCACAAGCGCATAAGGATCGAACATGATCTAAATAGAACACTTTAAGGTGATCCATAACAATAGATTTTTAGCAAGCAAAGATTCAAGCAAATTGAGGGCACATAGCAACACAAGAAAACAAGAGGCAAGCGGACGATAAACACATGGCAGAAGAAGGGCAAATAAAACAGCAAGGGTGAAGTGGGGGAGAGAAAAACGAGAGGCAAAAAATGTAATGCGAAGTATAAGGGTTTGTGATAGGTACTTAGTAAATGACTTTTGCGTAAGCCTCCCCGGCAACGGCGCCAGAAATTCTTCTTGCTACTTCTTGAGCTTGTGTTGTATTCCCTCGAAGAGGAAAGGGAGATGCAGCATAGTAGACCTAGGGGGCATAGTTTTCTCTAGTGGCTTCTCTCATGATAGCGATATTCTACGGCGGGTAAAATTATTACTATCGAGCAATTGATAGAAAAGCGAATAATTATGAGACTATCTAGGCATGATGATTATATATAGGAATCACGTCCAAGACATGTAGACCGCTACGATTCTGCATCTACTACTATTACTCCACACATCGACCGCTATCCAGCATGCATCTAGTGTATTGAGTTCATAAGAACAGAGTAACGCCTTAAGCAAGATGACATGATGCAGAGGGATAAACTCAAACATAGTGATATAAACCCCATCTTTTTATCCTCGATGGCAACAATACAATATGTGCCTTGCTGCCCCTACTATCACTGGAAAAGGACACCGCAAGATTGAACCCAAAGCCAAGCACTTCTCCCATTGCAAGAACTATAGATCTAGTAGGCCAAACCAAACCAATAATTCGAGGAGACTTGCAAGGATATTATAATCATACATAAAGAGTTCAGAAAAGAACAAAATATTTCTCATAGATAATCTTGATCATAAACCTAGAATTCATCGAATCTCGACAAACACACCGCAAAAAGATATTACATCAAATAGATCTCCTCGAAGACCGAGGAGAACTTGGTATTGAGATCCAAAGAGAGAGAAGAAGCCATCTAGATACTAGCTATGGACCCAAAGGTATGTGGTAAACTACTCACAACTCATGGTGTGGCGATGATGATGATGTAGAAGCACTCTGTGGTAGATCCCCCCTCCAGCGGAGCTCCGGAACATGCCACATGATGGGATCTCACGGGAACAGAAGGTTGCGGCGGTGGAACTAGGGTTTTTTTCTGTTGTTTTGATAGTTTCGGGGTACGTAGGTATATATAGGAGGAAGGAGGGCACCGGTGGCCAAACATGGGGTCAACGAGTCAGGGGCACGCCCTATAGGGGGGGCGCCCCCCACCCTCGTGGGCGCCACGTGTGCCCTACTCCGTGGTTCTCAAGTCTTCCGTGCGTAATTTTCTCCAAAAATATCTCTCCTGAAGGTTTCATTCCGTTTGGACTCCGTTTGATATTCCTTTTCTGTAAAACCCTAAAACAGGCAAAGAACAGCAATCTGGACTGGGCCTTTGGGTTAGTAGGTTAGTCCCAAAAATATTATAAAAGTGTATAACAAAGCCCATTAAACATCCAAAACATCATAAATAATAGCATGGAACAATAAAAAATTATAGATACATTGGAGACGTATCAAGCATCCCCAAGCTTAATTCCTGCTCGTCCTCGAGTAGGTAAATGATAAAAACAGAATATTTGATGTGGAATGCTAACCAACATAGTTTTTCAACGTAATTCTCTTACTTCTGGCATTAATGTTCAGATCTGAAAGATTCAAGACAAAAGTCTATATTGACATAAGAAATAATAATACTTCAAGCATACTAACAAAGTAATCATGTCTTCTCAAAATACTATGGCTAAAGAAAGTTATCCCTAAAAAATCATATAGTCTGGCTATGCTCCCTCTTCATCAAACAAAATATTCATATCATGCACAACCCCGATTTCAGCCAAGCACTTGTTTTCATACTCTATTCTTTCAAACCTTTAAATTTTCATGCAATACATGAGCGTGAGCCATGGACATAGCACTATGTGTGGAATAGAGAGGTGGTTGTGGAGAAGACAAAAAGGAGGGACATAGTCACACATCGACTAGGCGTATCAACGGGCTATGGAGATGCCCATCGATAGATATCAATGTGACTGAGTAGGGATTGCCATGCAACAGATGCACTAGAGCTAAATACGTATGAAACCTCAACAAAAGAAACTAGTAAGTGTGCATCCAACTTGCTAGATCATGAAGACCTGGGGCATTTGAGGAAGCCCAACATTGGAATATACAAGCCAAGTTCTATAATGAAAATTCCCATGTCACACCCTGCATTCTGTAACATGTTATTTGCATCAATGAAGCATGAAAATTTGGACTAGCAATTTTTTTTGGCATCATTTGGCTTTTATTTGGAATTGAGTTTTTCTTCCTATGCTTTTCATGTGCTCATTAAAGTCAACTATTACCTCTTGAGGAATCCATCTCCATACCCAAAACATCTGCCCAATGATCATGCCAAGTGTTATGCAGCAGTATAGTATTTTCTTATGAAAATAATTTGGCCAAAATGTATTTGATAAATTTAGTATTCCAAAAACCCCTGAATTGAGGTTTGCACTGCAAGTGCTTGATTTAGGGAGAGAAAATTATTTCAAAAAGTGTATTTGAGACCTAGTAGTCATAGGACTCACAGGAACCATAAAAGTATAATTTTAAAAGTTATTTTCCTATCTTATTTAAAAGCTTTTTCTTAAGGCCAGAAATGGCCTTTAATAGGGAAAAATTATTTAAATATTTCAAAAATAATTGACAAAATTCAGGGAAACTCATAGGACATATATTTTCCATATATAAGAATTTCAACACTTGGTCATGTTCAAAATAATGGGCTAATCCCTCCAAAACCCTTTCTGGATATTTCAAGCTTTTGAAATATTTACAAAGGAAATATTCTCCAAAAGTTCCAGGGAAATTCTATCATGTCATATATGACATATTTGATGATCTTGCCAAGTCCCATGCCTTGGGAAGCAAGATAACATCCTCAAAACCCTTCAAAACCATTATGGTCCATATTTGAAGTTTGAGCAAATCTACATTGCCAAACTTGTCCAAATGCTCTCAAACTTGGTGTACATGCTAGAATGGCCTAATAAGGCATCTAGACCAAATGGCAGAAGATTTGGAGTAGGGAAACTTGATCAGAATGCCCCAAAACCCTTTCTGTTCAAATGCAAATTTGAACAACTTTACATTACCAACTTTTTATCTGGTGCTTCAAACATTGTGGGCATGATCAATACCCCAAATGATGAAACTACACCAAGTGGTGCATCAACGGGAGATGATTAGCTTGACTTAAACAAGATGAAGCCATTTCTGTTGATTCCTAGGGTTCACCAAAGTTACAATGGCTAGTTTCTTCAAATGAGCCCAAATTTGGTGAAACACCCTATTTCCACATAACATTCAATCCTGTTAAGTGTCATAGCAAGTGGAGATCATTTGCTTGACCAAAACTTGATCAAACACCTTCTGCTATTTTACCAAAACTACCATCTTGACCCCTTTTACTATTTACCTTGGCCTCAACTTTCTACCACAGCTTCATCTAGTTACTATCTACCTCCAGTAACTCCCCCATGTCCATAGCTCCATGATTGAGGGGTGAAAACCCTAGTTCACCTTGCTGGACAGCCAAAATTCACCAAGTTACCAGCTTCCTCTCTCTCTCCTTGATCATCCAGAGCATCCAAGGCCTCATCCGAGCTGCTTGCATCACCCTAGACCCCCAAACACGGTGGACGCGCCCAGAAGGCCAATGTCATGCCATGGCATGCGATAAGGCCGCTCCAGAGCGCACTACAGTGTGCCCCCGCACTATAGCTTCGCCCAATCGCCTGCCCCGACCACCTCGAGCTCTCCCCTCGCGCCTACCAACGCGCCTCGATGTCTGCGACCCTCCCCGGCGCTGTCCCCCTCCTCCTCCGCCCTCCAGTAGCCGCCCTCGCACATGCGCTGGCCGCCCGCAGCCTCCACTCGTCGGGCTCACACGCGCGCGCTATCTGGAGCCTTCCCCGCTCGTCCTCTCCCCTCTACTAGACGTAGGACTCGTCCACGAACCTCCCCGACTCAAACTCAAGCACCAAAACGGCCTCTGGCCTCGCCCGCGACCTCGCCGGCGCACGAGTCCATGGTGGACCGTGGCCTCGGCTATATAAGCACGCCCAAGCCTCTCCAACGGCACCAACAACCTCCCCTCACCCCCAGTAGCCCTCCAGCACCACTCGTTCATCCCCAGAGAGTCTCTGTGCTCGGGATCGACCGGAGCTCCGCCGCGTCGGGCAGCCGGAGATCGCGAGGTACAGGCCCTCTTCGCTCCAACCCTTGCTCGATTTGGAACCGCCGTGCTTCACTGATGCATTTCCCTCACTTTTCCCTCTCTGTAGCTGCCGAAATCGAGCTAGCCAGCAACCTCCCGACGTTCCTCCGCCGTCCCACCTCGCTGCCGACGAACCAGGCCTCCCCGACGAGTCGCACCACCACCACTACCTCCGCGACTCGCTGCTGAGTCCATCCCTGCCCTCCGTTTGCCCCGTCGTGCCCGAAATCGTCGCCGGTGAGCTCGCCGTGGCTGTGGCCGTGAGGTTGAAGATGACAGGCGGGCCCCGCCTGTCATCCTCACCGCTCCCTCTCTCCCCTCGCAGCCGCTGACCGCTGGGCCCCGCCCGTCAGGTTTAAAACCCTGACGCGCGCGCGCTGGCGCCCGAGCGGCTGGGCTAGATGCCCTAGGCCGTGCACTGTGGCTGCTCTGGCCCAGTGGCACATGGCCATTTCTTCTTATTCTTTCTGTGATTAATTCAATTAATATTACAAAAATGAATATTAGTCCAAATGAAATAATTCCAACTCCTAAAATCTTGTAATATTCCAACCTATTTAATGGTGTCACTTTCACACATATCCATGAAACTTTTCTGTTCTGTTCAAAATTAAATTCAAATTTGAGCAATAAAACTCCTGTTCTAAAGTCCTTAGATTCCATTCTGTAACTCAAAAACTCCAACTAAGAATTTTTGCCATCTTAGTTTTCCCTCTAGTATTTAACAAAAATAAGTTGACATTTTTCTGAGCACTTTGATTTTTCTGTTTTTATTGTGGTCTCATTTTCCCGTTGTTATTTTGCGACGATTAGATCCCGTATTTGACGAAGTTGCTGAAGAAGAAGGTGGAGAAGGAATTAAAGACTTTGAAGACCAAGCCAATCCAGGCAAGCAGCCCTTTGACCATGATATACTTGTTCTTCGGAACCCGTTTGTTTCCGATGCATGATGATAGAGTTATGGTGGTGACCTAGTTTGAAACCACCACATGATGCATGCTTACTCATGTTCTTGCTATGTACTAGATGTCATGCAAATGGTTAGTAGTGATGCTTAGTGATGCATGTGTGGCATGAACCTTCGTGGTTGAAACCTTTTCATAAACCCCATCGGGTGCCCCTAATGCCCGAGGGTGATGTTGAAGTTAGGTAATCACTTGAGGAAGAAGTGATGTGCCGGTAAAGATCTTTCGCATGGGTGAAATAATGGATTAGATTTATGTGTGACTACCGTCCCAACCAATCATGTGCAACCACTCTACCCCTTATGGGACGGGGCTTTATTGATTACTTAGGTCGATACTAGCATGGTGCCCGCATTACTAGTGACGGGAAGACTTGAGGTCTTTCCCGGGATGGGGTCGTGCTTGGATAGACGACCATGACTGTTTTCACAGGGCACCGGACACACCGTTGGTCCCTTCGGGTACGCGTGACATTGAAATTAGGGCAAGTCACATGATCTATTGTTTGTACTCGAGGGCCGTGTACCAACGAGTGGACTCTATGTTAGTGTAGTCTAAGGAAAGATAATGACCGGGTGCTTCCCCCGAGTACTTGAGGTACTGCGGGATCGTGGGTGACACGAAAGCTTCCCGGATCTTGTGGGTAAAGTGCGCAACCTGTGCAGAGTGTAAAACTATTCGAATAGCCGTGTCCACGGTCATGGACAGTTGGGTGGTGCTACTTAAACTATGTCCAGAGTTTTACTACATCGGTGAAAGTTGTGTGTGTGATGAGTTAAGGTGGTGACTTGACTCGTCGAGTTGAATCATATTCATTTTGATATTGGTAACCTGTCTTCGAGGTTACGTGAGTTTATTGATGCATATACTTGATGGTAGAATATTTGTTCTAGCTCATAGCTAGATTGCTCATTGTTGTTCAATTGCATTGTTACTTTGAACCAAATCATGGGTTGCTTGCGAGTACATTCAAAGTACTCATTGGCTTGCCACTGGTTATTTAATTGGCCAGGCATGGAGGAACAGGAATATGAAGAAGAGTTCTTTGGAGACGATCATGCAAACTAGGACGCTATCCCAGTCAGAATGCCTGTAGGGTTAAGGCAGATGGCATGGGTTCTACCTATCATCGAAGACTTCCGCTATTTGAGTTATTTGCTATTCAGCCCTTGAGGCTTTATCTATGTAAGACTTGGCCATAATGGCCTTAATTTGTGTAAGACGGTATGTATGGATGTAAGACTCTTGTTATTCAGCTTCTGTGTGTTCATTGAGCATTGATCTCTGGGATCACTGTACACGTGCATTCGGTGATCTCGACTTCTAAGTCGGGGTCCCCACATCCCACTAGTATATGAAAGTGACTAAACATGAGACTCTCTATCACGAAGAAGATGGTGCTACTTTGAAGCACAAGTGTGGAAAAAGATAGTAGTAATTGTCCCTTTTCTTTTTTCTTTTTTCTTTTTTTGGACCTCTATTTTTTCTTTGGCCTTTCCTTTTTTCTTTTTTTGGAGGGGCTTTATTGATTTAACCTTTCCTCACATGGGACAATGCTCTAATAACGATGATCATCACACTTCATTGAATTACAACTCGATATTAGAACTCGATACTAGAACAAAGTATGACTCTATATGAATGCCTCCGGCGGTGCACCGGAATGTGCAATGAATCAAGAGTGTCATGTATGAAAAATTATGCATGGTGGCTTTGCCACAAATACAATGTCAACTACATGATCATGCATGGCAATATGGCAATATGAAGCGTGTCATATGAACAAGACGATGGAAAGTTGCATGGTAATATACTCGGAATGGCTATGGAAATGCCATGATACACTAGTAGAAAATGGGCCATTAGTCCCGGCTGGGCAACCGGGACTAAACGGTCGATACAAATGCCCTAGACCATTAGTCCCGGTTCTAATACCAACCGGGACAGATGGTGTTCCACGTGGCCACTGAAGCTTGCCCAGGCAGGGGGACCTTTTGTCCCGGTTGGTGGCACCAACTGGGACAAATAAGCTTCCACGCGTCAGCGGTTCAGTGGCTCTGGTTTTTGTTTTTTTGAAAGTGGGGAGGGGGTTTTGGCGGTTTTGTAGGGTTAATTTAGGGGTTTCATATATTGTGTTAGCCTGCTAATAGAGAGATGTGTCCTCTCTTATCTTCGTGCTTGGTCGACCCTACGTTCTATATATATACGTATAGTTCGGAGGACTCGACACGGTAGCTAGTAAGCAAATGAAGGAAACCATTAAGTACATAATATCGACCTCTCTCCTTCTTCGAGAGAGACAGGTCGAACAACAAGTTTATGTATATCTATCCGACGCTACTGGCTGCATACATACAATATTAGATCTCTTACTACAATTCCCTAACATCTTAAATCATATTCCAGATGGAATTCTCTGGCTTTATTGATGACGTGATCAAGAAAGAATCCCACCAATTCCTCTTGAATTGCCCGTATGCGATCTTGTGGTAGGAGTTCATCCCGCATCTGCCACATCTAATTTGAAGAAGGGGGTCAATACACACACACACACACACACACACACACACACATATATATATATATATATATATATATATATATATATATATATATATATATATATATATATATATATATATATATATGGATTAAACTCAACAGAAATGATGGTAATAAAATAAAATTGTGAATATTTTTGCGTACTCACCTCAAATTGTGAATATTCTTGGCTGTTGCATTGTGGATGAACTCGCAGACGTAGTATCCACAGTAATTATTCCCGGCTTCCTGCCACAAGCACTTTACAAGAAATAGAGTTCAATCAAACTGATAATGAAGCATTATAAAGGCATTGATAAAAGTATAGCTAGAGTCAACGGGAGATGCACGGAACTAGCTAGCTAGGAGTACTTACTTTCGGGTAATCCATCGCAGTTGTCGCGGCATTACCAGAACTTTTTTGGCGAATTCTTTCCAAACCCTGCGAGACAAAGAAAACAATTACTTCATATCAGGAAAATGAACAAAGTTGCCGATATGGTGCGGTAATGATCGATTGAACTTACTTGTTGAGCATTTTAGACATGTCTGCATACTCCTTGGGATCTTTTTGTCTCGAGTCTAAGACGGTTACTAGTCCCTCCTCAAGCTTAATCTCTAGGAGAATATAGTGGAACCTGCGCACGCATGCATACAACTCATCAATTACATTAATTACTATAACCTCGAGTAATATATAATTAAGGGAAACCGAATATGCACAAGACAGTAACACTCACTTGAAGTTGTAAGAAAAGCGTATTTTATCTTTATTTTGATTTACTATCAACGATTGTAGCAAGTTGGCCTCTGCTTCTTTGGCATGATCTTTTACCTGATATTCATCTATGAGATTTGTGTTAATGAAGCCAATATCGTAGATATCAGCTTTTCTACATTCGACGATCTTCAACCTGCATAATATAGAGAGGATAATTATATATACTTGCAATGAAGTATACTTTCAATATGAAGAGCTGAGCTATATATAGAGACTTAATTGATGACAGAACTAGTACTTACAGATAGTAGCAACTGATCGATGGTTTATCGAGGGCTTTCTGATTGAAAATCTAGAAGAACTCCTCAAAAGTAATAGACAACAAATCAATTCCAATGAGGTCGTGCTCCTCTGTAACTTTTAGCATCAGAGCATCCTGGCAACCAGAGTGTCTGCAGGTTTCCATGTACCAGTCATGCAATCTTCGCATCATCGTGGTTAGAGTTCTGGGATCTTTGGCGAGAGGCTTCCCGTACTGGTATTTGTGATCATCCACCTCTAACACATCAGGAAGTAAATCATCGGACACGTAATCTGCAAGATTGGTACTAGGCACCATCCTCGGATGATGAGGGACGATGTCGCTAGCCACCTTGAGCGGGGGGCACAATTGGTTCTCTTGTTCGTCGAGCTGGGGAATTTGTTTCCCACTTTTTTCTGTGCTAACCTTTGATCACTGCAAGTACTTCCCGACCGTGATGCTTTGACATATGACTTTTTAATAATGTGCTCATAGTTGCTTTTCGGGGGAGACAGTGGTTGTTTCTTTAGGGCATCAATAGCGCGCTTCGCTCTCGCCGGATCTATCTTCTGCTTTGGAGGTACAGGTTTCTTTGCAAAAAAGTCCTTCACTTCGGCTTTATAGATCTCCGTGTTCTCCTCGTCAGTCCTCTCGTATGGTAACTTCTCTAAGGACCTGAGAGATGGACCGTATCTGTATAGCCTCTTGCCTCTGGTTGACTGTTAGATGCCTGAGCAGTCTCAGCGGCTGCCTTCTTTTGTTGCTTACGAATCAGAGGAGGAGGCGGGGGTGCTACCACGCATCGGAGCAGCCGGAGCGTCAGCGGCTCTCTTCACGCCTTGGTGACGTGGCGGAGGAGGACGCGGGCTGCTCAGACGCGCCGGCGCAGGCGGAGGAGGAGGCGGGCTGCTCGGACGCGCCGGCGCAGGCGGAGGAGGAGGCGGGCTGCTCGGACGCGCTGACGCAGGCGGAGGAGGAGGCGGGCTGCTCGGACGCGCCGGCACAGGCGGAGAACAAGGCGGAGTGCCGCCACGCGCCAGATCACCCGGAGAAGGAGATGGAGTGCGCTGATCCCTTGCCGGAGGAGGAGGCGGAGGAGGAGGTGGAGTGCGCTGACTCGCCGGAGGCGTCCTGTTCACAAGGTTGATGAGGTCCTTCCGCCATAGGCACGGAGTCTTCAGAGAAGAACCCAGCCGAGTCTCCCCTTCACCGGTAGGGTGGTCAAGCTCGAGATCCTCAAAACCCTACGTTATTTGATCCACCATCACCCTAGCATATCCTTCTAGAATCGGACGGCTGTGAAAAGTTGCGCTTGGTTCCGAAGGATAAACAGAGCCTACAGCCGCCTTGACTTTCAAATGCATCCATTGCATCATAAGGTGGCAATGTTGAGACTCCATGATAGCATCCACGGCGTAGCTACCAGCTTTAGCATCCAAGACAGGCTCCTCAGGAAGCTCGGTGGAAGCCACGCTGCTTTTCCGCTGAGATGGCGGGGTAGCTTTGAGGGTAGCTTCGACAAGTTGCTTGCTGCGAGATTCTTCTCGTTCGTCCTCTAGCGCTTTTACTCTTGCATGCAGCGCCTGCAAAGTGGTCTCATCCACTATCTTCTTCCCCTCCCGACATTTGTATCCGCCTGCGCCGGGAAACCCGGCCTTCCACGAAAGGGAGCCTGGCCTGCCTCGTGTCCGTACAGGGTGCTCAGGATTCCCAAGGGCCATTGTGAGCTCGTCGTTCTGTCTGTCGGGAATGAACGTCCCTTGCTGCGCTGCTTCGATATAGAACTGAAGCTGTGTGATGGGTATTGCAAGTTGCTCCTTCGTCCAAACGCACTTCCCTATTACAGGGTCCAAGGTTCCCGCAACTACAAAGAACCAAGTCCTTGAACGGTCTGGCCAGTGTAATGTTTGTGGTTCGATCCCTTTAGCAATCAGGTCATTCTCGGCCTTGTCCCACAACGGCCGGGCTTTGAGGTAGCCACCTGACCCGGTGCGATGGTGATACAGCTTCTTCACCGCATTTTTCTTGTTCCTCTCTGACATCTGCTTACTCTTTTCTGATTTCTTGTGGGCCACAAATGCGTCCCAGTGATCTCCGATGTTCTCAAATCGATCGGTGAATTCTGGAGTCTTCTTTTTTTCGACAAACTTTGCATTCAGCTCATTCTTCCACCTCCTGAATAGCACCCCCATCTTCTTAAGAGTGGCCGCCTTGACCAATTCCTCTATAACTGGCTTCTTCGGATCCTCCTCTTACGGTAGGGTGAAATTGGACTTCAGCGCGGTCCAAAGATCATTTTTCTGCATATCGTTGACATAAGACACCTGAGGGTCTTCGTTCTTAGGATTGTACCATAGGTGGATGCTGATCTGGATCATGTCCCTAACAACAACCCCGCACTGAGCAGTAAATGCGTCCTTGGCCTTCCTGGATTTACTCGATAGGTCATCACGCCCGATTTCTTTGATGATGAACTTTTCATCCTGGTGCAACCTTTTCTTCGGGCCTCGTGTCTTTACCAAACTTTGGCTCGATCCGGAGGGCTACAAAAGAAGAAAGAAGAGAGTTAATACGTGTACATATATACCAAAACAATCAATGCATCGACTAGCTATAGTGTCAGCACATGCTTAATTAATGAATACATATATACCTGGCCGGACTCCGTTCGGTCACCGGAGCCGTCATCACCATGTCCTTTTTCCACCGGTAATCGGTCACCGGAGCCGTCATCACCGTGTCCTTCCGGGAATCGGTCACCGGAGCCGTTCCACCGGTAATCGGTCACCGGAGCCGTCATCACCGTGTACTTTCGGGAATCGGTCACCGGAGCCGTCATCACCGTGTCCTTCCGGGAATCGGTCACCGGAGCCATCATCATGTGTTTCCTCCTCCGGAGCCATCATCAAATGAACTCTGAAAAGGTTGAAAGTTGGCATGGCATCATCATTTCACCCACATAGCATGTGCTAAAAAGTTGAGAGGGTTACAACGAAAACTGGATGCACTTCTGAAAGCACATTTGCTCTCCGGGTGGTTTTGGTAATTAATGACAACATACTTTGTGGTTGGACTAATGCTTTTATCAAGTATGTTTCAGGAAATTCAATCACATTGGTATGGCAAAAGGACTGAAGAAGTGGACCCCTCAAAATGCTAAGGCAAGCATTGGCAAAAGCTCAAGACTCCATTTTTGGTTTAGTGATCCAAGATCACATTGAGTCCATAGGAAAAGCCAATACTATTAAAAGGGGATGAGGTTGTGTTGATGATCTGGTTGCTCAAGTGCTTAGTGATATGTCTCCTTCAACTATCAGCAACTTTCACTACTATACACACTCATAAGTAATCTCGGACAAACCGATTCTCCAAACTCAGTCCCACCGAGATGAACCACCTCAGCCATAAGCCAAACCCTAGAAAAATCGGTCATTCCGAGTTTGAGTTCGGTCTCACCGAAACATGGGCTGCCAACCTTCTGTAACCGTTTGTCATCATATCGGAATAACCGAGATTGCATTTTCGGTCCCACCGAAATTGGCAAGCACCTGTCTTGGCTCAAATCGGTCTCACCGAGATTGCATTTTCGGTCCCACCGAAACTGGCAAGTTCCTGTCTTTAACTCAAATCGGACTAACCGAGATGGTATTTTCGGTCCCACCGAAAACCCCAACGTTCACTATATTTGAACTTTCGGTCTGACCGAGTTTCCACTTCGGTCTCACCGAGATTGCTCAATTATGTGTGTAACGGTTGGATTTTGTGTGGAGGCTATATATACCCCTCCACCCCCTCTTCATTCGTGGAGAGAGCCATCAGAAAGAACTACCACTCCTACCTTACACTTTCTGAGAAGAGAACTACCTACCCTTGTGTTGAGATCAAGTTGCTCCATTCCTATCATATGAAACTTGATTTCTAACCTTCCCAAGTTGCATTCCACTCAATCCTTTCTTCCACCAAAGCCAAATCAGTGAGGAGAGTTGAGTGTTGGGGAGATTATCATTTGAAGCACAAGAGCAAGGAGTTCATCATCATCTACAACATCTATTACCTTTTGGAGGGTGGTGCCTCCTAGATTGGTTAGGTGTCGCTTGGGAGCCTCCGTCATCGAGATGTGGAGTTGAACCAAGAAGTTTGTAAGGGCAAGGAGATCGCCTACTTCGTGAAGATCTACCCCGAGTAAGGCTAGCCCTCCGTGGGCGTAGGCCATGATGGAATAGACAAGGTTGCTTCTTCGTGGACCCTTCGTGGGTGGAGCCCTCCGTGGACTCGCGCAGCCGTTACCCTCCGTGGGTTGAAGTCTCCATCAACGTGGATGTACGATAGCACTACCTATCGGAACCACGGGAAAAATCATTGCGTCTCCAAATTGCGTTTGATCTTCTCCACTTCTCTTTACTACTTGTGCAATTTACTTTCCGCTGCCCATACTCTAGAATTGCATGTGTAGTGTGCTACTTGACTTGTGTGTTATGCAAAATCTGTCCTTGATAAAAGACAGAATTTTTATCTTGTCGAGTAGTCTAATCACCCCCCCTCTAGACACTCTCACCTTCTTCGATCCCTCAATTGGTATCAGAGCTTTGGTCTCCATTGCTTTGGTTTACACACCATTGGAGGAAGATGGACGTGTCTACGTTTGGGAGTATTAGCCATAGAGTGCCTATTCTTAATGGAGAGTCATATAACTCATGGAGGTTTGAAATGCTTAGTATCTTTAAGAAGTACAATTTGTGCAAATATATTGAGAACCCCTATGTGCCTCCATTTGATCCCTTGCACCCTACCATGGATGAAGAGCTTGATTTGCTTTGTAACCTTAGGACTGTAAATCTTATCATTAGAGGGTTACCCGATGATTTGCTTAAACTTGTTACAAACTTTGAGTGTGCCTATGCTATATGGAAGTTCTTGGAAGAACTTTATCCGGACTACTCTATGAGAGGTCTTGATAAAATTCTATACAAGACTATTGAATTTGATAAGATGCACCCCAATGATCCCAACTTTGATAAATGCTTCTTTGAGCTTCGTGATCTTATGAAAAAGAAGGGTGATCCCGCTCTTATCAATGTTTTAGTTAGAAATGCTCTTGCATTGCATTCCGAAGATTATTGTCACATTGACAAAACTAATGCAAGTACTTATCAAATTGACCTAGGTGTTGATGATGAACAATCTATGGGTCAATATGATGATGAGCATGAGCATGATGATGATTACTTCGATTCGGACGCCAAGCTAGACAAGGTCATGAAGAGTCTCAATCTCATGGCAAACCTGAGAGACTACATGTCCGGCGGTAAAGAGTGGATTCTTGACAGTGGATGCACCGATCACATGACCGGAGATAAAGACATGTTTCAAGAGCTTGCAAAGAACGATGGTCCACGCAAGTATGTGACTTTTGGAGACAACTCCAAGGGTAAGGTACTTGGCCTTTGTAAGGTGGCCATATCCCATGATAGCTCTATTCAAAATGTCATGCTTGTAGAATCTCTTGGATACAATTTACTTTCCGTGTCTAGATTAGCTGACTTTGGATTCAATGTGCTATTCACCAAAGTAGATTGCCAAGTCTTTCGTCGTGACAATCAAAACATGGCATTTACCGGTATCCGTAGAGGTGATCTATATATTGTTGATTTCACTAAGAAAGCCCAACCTAGAGCTTGTTTCATTGCTAAATCCTCTAAAGGTTGGTTATGGCATAGAAGGCTAGGACATGTTGGTATGCGTAATCTAGACAAGCTGATCAAAGGTGATCATATTCTTGGTGTTAAAGATGTTCTCTTTGACAAAGATAGACTTTGTAGTGCTTGTCAAGCAGGAAAACAAGTAGGTGGAAGTCATCCCGTGAAGAACATCATGACCACAAGGAGACCGCTTGAGCTTCTTCATATGGATCTCTTCAGTCCCAATGCTTACAAAAGCCTTGGTGGTAACTCCTTTGGTCTAGTTATAGTTGATGATTATTCCAGATTTACGTGGGTATTTTTCCTTGATGATAAATCGCAGGTTCAGAGAATCTTCAAGACCTTTGCCAAAAAGGCCCAAAATCAATTTGAGGTGAAGATCAAGAAAGTTCGGAGTGACAATGGAACGGAGTTCAAGAACGCCAATGTAGACTCTTTTCTCGATGAGGAAGGAATTCTACATGAGTTCTCGGCTACGTACACTCCTCAACAAAATGGAGTTGTTGAGAGGAAGAACCGAACACTCATAGAGATGGCGAGAACGATGCTTGATGAATACAAGACACCGAAGCATTTTTGGGGAGAAGCGGTAGAGACAGCTTGCCATGCTATCAACAGGCTTTATCTTCATAAGCTCCTCGGCAAGACATCATACGAGCTCCTTACCGGTAACAAACCCCAAGTGGGATACTTCCGTGTCTTTGGTTCAAAATGCTATATCCTTGATAAGCATCGTCGGTCTAAATTTGCTCCTAAATCTCATGAAGGCTTTCTTCTTGGTTATGGATCAAACTCCCACACCTACCGTGTCTACAATAATTTCACCCGAAAGGTTGAAGAGACGGTAGATGTGAAGTTTGATGAATCTAATGGCTCGCAAGTAGAGCAAATGCCTATTGATGTAGGAGACAAGGACCCATCGGAAGCTATCCAAGATTTATCTATTGGAAAGATCCGTCCCATGGAAGTGAAGGAGAGTACCTCATCTACATATGTGGAGCCACCTACCTCACGGCGAGATGAACCTCAAGGCAACATGGAGGCCTCCACAAGTGGAACTCACCATGATGAGGAAGTGCAACAAGAAGATCCACCACAACCTCCTTCTCCACCGCCTCAAGACAACACCAACAACAATGAAGAAGAAGAAGAGGAAGATGAAGATGATGAGGAAGCTCAGCCACAACATCAACAAAAGCTATCCCGAGTTCGAGCAAGAGTCAAGAAGAATCATCCCGTGGAACAAATGATGAACGACATCAACTCCGGGAGAATTACTCGCTCTAAAACTCGCTTAGCTAACTTTTGTGAGCATTACTCATTTATCTCTAGCATTGAACCTATGAAGGTAGAAGAAGCACTTGAAGACCCGGATTGGGTGAACGCTATGCACGAAGAACTACACAACTTCGAGAGGAACAAGGTATGGACTTTGGTAGAGAAGCCCAAGGATGATCAAAACATCATTGGAACCAAATGGGTGTTTCGGAACAAGCAAGATGAAGATGGACAAGTCATCTGCAACAAGGCTCGTCTTGTAGCTCAAGGTTACACACAAGTCGAAGGTATGGACTATGGTGAGACCTATGCCCCCGTTGCTAGACTTGAGTCCATTCGCATTCTTCTTGCTTATGCCAATCACCATGATATTACTCTCTATCAAATGGATATCAAAAGTGCTTTCCTAAATGGTGAAATTGAGGAGGAAGTATTTGTGAAACAACCTCCCGGATTTGTGAATCCCAAAAAGCCTAATCATGTTTACAAGCTGCACAAAGATCTTTATGGTCTTAAACAAGCTCCTAGAGCTTGGTACAAATGCTTAACTATCTTTCTTCTTGAAAAAGGGTTTGAGATTGGAAAGATAGACTCAACACTGTTCACGAAAAGGGTTAACGGTGAACTATTTGTGTGCCAAATATATGTTGATGATATTATCTTTGGTTCAACTAACCCCCATTTTAGCAAGAAGTTTGGACAGCTCATGTCGGAGAAGTATGAAATGTCCATGATGAGTGAACTCAAATTCTTCCTTGGGTTGCAAATCAAGCAATCTAAGGAGGGTACCTTTGTCTCACAAACAAAGTACACCAAGGATCTCTTCAAGAAGTTCAACATGCAAGAAAGCAAAGGTATGAGTACCCCCATGCCTACAAGTGGACACAATGACTTGACAAGAGATGGAGAACCCGTTGATCAAAGGGTTTACCGTTCTATGATTGGTTCTCTACTATATCTTTGTGCTTCTCGTCCTGACATAATGTTAAGTGTTTGCATGTGTGCGCGACATCAAGCAGCCCCTAAAGAATGTCATCTTAAAGCTGTTAAAAGGATAGTGAGATATTTGATACACACACCAAACTTTGGCATTTGGTATCCTAAGAGGGCCTCTTTCGACCTTGTTGGCTATTCCGACTCGGACTATGCCGGTGACAAGGTTGATAGAAAGTCAACTTCGGGTACGTGTCAATTCCTTGGTCGATCCCTTGTATCTTGGTCCATCAAGGAACAAAATTTGGTATCATTATCCACTGCAGAAGCGGAATATATTGCTGCTGGTTCATGTTGTGCTCAATTGCTATGGATGACACAGACGCTTAAGGATTATGGGATACATGTGAGACATGTTCCCTTGCTTTGTGACAATGAGAGTGCGATTAAAATTGGACACAATCCAGTGCAACACTCTCGAACACAGCATATTGAAGTTCGTCACCATTTTATTCGTGATCATATTGCCAAGGGTGACATTAATCTTAAGCATGTTCGTGCTGACAAACAACTTGCTGATATCTTTACAAAACCTCTTGACGAGAAGGTGTTTTGTCGCTTAAGGAGTGAGTTGAACATCATTGATGCTTCAAACTTGGAGTGATAACTCCATTGATGCATGCAAGGCATGAACTCACTTGACTGATCCTTGATATTTCTCTTATGATGGTGATCATATGTCTTGGACACATTTGCCTCCTTGTATTGCATCTAACTCCTTGCAGGTACTTGGATGATCTACATTCCACAAGATTACCACACACTCAAATCATGAGTAATCTTGTCATTGATCAAGTATCTAGCCCTTTGGGATGTTGAGTTCAAGGAACAAAATTCCACATATCCTTTTTGACATCTTATACATCTTGTATTTCACTCTTGTCATCTTGGATATCCTCGAGTATTTCCTTGCTTGTCTAACCCATGTAGGAAGATGAACTACACAAGTAGAAATGGCGCTCCAACCTCACATTCAATGAGCACCTACATCAAGCTTACCTACATGAGTAAAGCAACAACAAGCCCAAGGTATGTTCTTCACATCTTTAAGGAGCTTTGCTCAAAGTCATGAGTACAAGCAGCTTCATAAGATGTGATCACATCGAATGCTTAATCGAAAAATGGCAACCCCATTTTGAGCTTAAATGATGAGTATGACCAATGATCAAATGTCCTCATTTGATTCCTAAGTCAATATACTCAAACATAGGTGATCTTGTCGCCGACCTTTATCTAGATGAAGTACATATGTTTTTGGAGTCTTTCTATTTTCTCTTAAGTTCTCTCATTGAGTTTTCTTTAAACAAAAAAAAACAAAAAAAAAACAAAAAAAAACTTCGTCTAGGAATCTTTTTCATTTCTTTTCTTATGTCTTTGTGAATATCCCTCTGGCTCTGATCAATTTCCCAAAAATCTTTCACAAATTCATTGCAAATCCTTTGAAACATTCCTCGCAAAGTGAGCTGAATTATTTCTGTATTTCCTTGGAATTAAACTCGGCGTCACCGATTTATTCATTTCGGTCTAACCGAAAAGGGTCTACCCTAACTCAATTCGGTGTCACTGATTTATCTTCCAGGATATCATCTTCTGCAGCTTCATTCAATGATTCTCTATGCATGTTCCTATTTGCACTGTTGTGATTCTTAAGGATCCCACTTCTTTCCTTCCATCTTTCCTGTCCTTCCTAGTTTGCTGTCCTTTTCGACACTTGATGTCAAAGGGGGAGAAGACTTAGGGGGAGTAGGGGAGAAGAGAACACTTAGGGGAGAAGAAGAGCAATCTTACCTTAAGGGGGAGAAAATCACATCAAAGCTTTGCCGTGTCTTACACTGGACATCATTCTCTTTTGGCATCATTCTTTTGATTTTGCTATTTCCATCAAACCCCTTGTTATGAGAGAACTCAAAGGGAGAGGAATTTTTCACAATTGATATCTTATGCAAAGCAAAATCTCTCAGAGTTAATTGAAAATCTTTTAAGTTTCGGAGACATGTTTGTTGATTCAAGCTTGTGCTCAATATGAGACACTCTTTATACATGTCCTCCCTGGCTTGGTACTCTTGATGTTCTTGTAGTTGGTTGAAGGAATACTCTTGTGTTACCTAACCTTGTTTTCCCAAGTATATCCCTTCAGGTACAAATGCCAAGGAACCTCAAGGTAAGTATATACATCTTGCAGAATGTGCATGATGATGACTTGCTTGTAAATACTTGTTTGCAAGAAATCACCATGCACATACGTACTATCACTCACTTCTTTTTCTTCTGCTCTGATGCATATAGCCAAGCTGCATGTAGCACATCTTGCTTATCTCTCTTGTGTGCTTGAGGTAGTCCAAAACCAAAATCTATGAAAATCTTGTACACTTGTAGGGGGAGCCTGTGTACTACATGCTTATCAAAGCTTTCATGATAATTCTGTCTTTCTTTCAATAAGCTTTGATGTCTTATTTAGTGTGATTTTAGTGTGTTGCCATCAATTACCAAAAAGGGGGAGACTGAAAGCACATTTGCTCTCCGGGTGGTTTTGGTAATTAATGACAACATACTTTGTGGTTGGACTAATGCTTTTATCAAGTATGTTTCAGGAAATTCAATCACATTGGTATGACAAAAGGACTGAAGAAGTGGACCCCTCAAAATGCTAAGGCAAGCATTGGCAAAAGCTCAAGACTCCATTTTTGGTTTAGTGATCCAAGATCACATTGAGTCCATAGGAAAAGCCAATACTATTAAAAGGGGATGAGGTTGTGTTGATGATCTGGTTGCTCAAGTGCTTAGTGATATGTCTCCGTCAACTATCAGCAACTTTCACTACTATACACACTCATAAGTAATCTCGGACAAACCGATTCTCCAAACTCAGTCCCACCGAGATGAACCACCTCAGCCATAAGCCAAACCCTAGAAAAATCGGTCATTCCGAGTTTGAGTTCGGTCTCACCGAAACATGGGCTGCCAACTTTCTGTAACCGTTTGTCATCATATCGGAATAACCGAGATTGCATTTTCGGTCCCACCGAAATTGGCAAGCACCTGTCTTGGCTCAAATCGGTCTCACCGAGATTGCATTTTCGGTCCCACCGAAACTGGCAAGTTCCTGTCTTTAACTCAAATCGGACTAACCGAGATGGTATTTTCGGTCCCACCGAAAACCCCAACGTTCACTATATTTGAACTTTCGGTCTGACCGAGTTTCCACTTCGGTCTCACCGAGATTGCTCAATTATGTGTGTAACGGTTGGATTTTGTGTGGAGGCTATATATACCCCTCCACCCCCTCTTCATTCGTGGAGAGAGCCATCAGAAAGAACTACCACTCCTACCTTACACTTTCTGAGAAGAGAACTACCTACCCTTGTGTTGAGATCAAGTTGCTCCATTCCTATCATATGAAACTTGATTTCTAACCTTCCCAAGTTGCTTTCCACTCAATCCTTTCTTCCACCAAAGCCAAATCAGTGAGGAGAGTTGAGTGTTGGGGAGATTATCATTTGAAGCACAAGAGCAAGGAGTTCATCATCATCTACAACATCTATTACCTTTTGGAGGGTGGTGCCTCCTAGATTGGTTAGGTGTCGCTTGGGAGCCTCCGTCATCGAGATGTGGAGTTGAACCAAGAAGTTTGTAAGGGCAAGGAGATCGCCTACTTCGTGAAGATCTACCCCGAGTAAGGCTAGCCCTCCGTGGGCGTAGGCCATGATGGAATAGACAAGGTTGCTTCTTCGTGGACCCTTCGTGGGTGGAGCCCTCCGTGGACTCGCGCAGCCGTTACCCTCCGTGGGTTGAAGTCTCCATCAACGTGGATGTACGATAGCACTACCTATCGGAACCACGGGAAAAATCATTGCATCTCCAAATTGCGTTTGATCTTCTCCACTTCTCTTTACTACTTGTGCAATTTACTTTCCGCTGCCCATACTCTAGAATTGCATGTGTAGTGTGCTACTTGACTTGTGTGTTATGCAAAATCTGTCAAAATCTGTCCTTGATAAAAGACAGAATTTTTATCTTGTCGAGTAGTCTAATCACCCCCCCCCTCTAGACACTCTCACCTTCTTCGATCCCTCAACTTCATGTATAAAACGTACTATCTGTTTCGAGGTATCAGGGTTTCAGACGAAAACTCATCTGTTACAAAGGGATTTCAATTTTTTTACTTATTTGAACTACAAACTACTTCTGTGTTCAAAATGCACAATTAAAAAGTGATATTCTAGATTGAAGGCATCATCACAATAGTTGTGGAGAAAAAGTCTTCACTTTTTCTTCTCTTGTGTCCTTTGCTTATTGCACCGTAACCATGGATAATCTTCATCGTTTATCAGGGTGCTTGGGTCAGCCTTGACTTTGAAGGGGGGAATTTCATGAGAATTTTCATAATCTTCGGAAATGTCTATCTTGTCCTCCACTCCCACGATGTCTCTTTTTCCTGAAAGAACTATGTGGCGCTTTGGTTCATCATTTGATGTGTTCGCTTCCATATCTTTTCTTTTTCTGGTTCTTGTAGACATGTCCTTCACATAGAAAACCTGCGCCACATCATTGGCTAGGATGAACAGTTCGTCTGTGTACCCAAGATTGTTCAGATCCACTGTTGTCATTCCGTAATCTGGGTCTACCTGTACCCCGCCTCCTGACAGATTGACCCATTTGCCCTTAAACAAAGGAATCTTAAAATCATGTCCGTAGTCAAGTTCCCATATGTCCGTAGTAAAGTTCCCATATGTCTAGTTTGGTGTGGTATTGCTTGGGCTTCGATGACCAGGGAGCGCATCCGCTTTGCCTATGTCTCGAGCTGTTGCTCTCTGTTCTGAACCTTCGCCGAATCGTCCCTTTATATAAAAGGTGATGCCCGGTCCGGTTTACAGAGTCCCGAGGTGTTGGTGTATTTGGATCGACACCTATGGGATCACAAGAATCCCTACTACGGTTGCGGGGCGCGGGGTTGAGAGAAGAGTGGATCTAACAGTCCGGACACGGTTCCTTTACTGAGGTTCGGGCCGCAAAGATGTGTAAAACCCTACTCCTGCTTTGGTGGATTATATGTTTGTGTTCTTCAGCTAGTGAGGAGCTCCAAAAGAGTGGTTAGGAGTTCTAAAAAGCCGAATCCTTCTCCTGGTCGCCTCGGGCCTCCTTTTATAGGAAAAAGGGGTTGCTATAGTGGCCTGGGCCACATATAAGTGCGACACGTTGTTGGGCCAGGCCCAGAATGGTGCGCGGGCAGGCGGGGCGGTTTTCACCGTGGTAAAATTTTCCAAGCGCTGCGCCTCCCACGACCCCCGCGCGCGGCGCGGGGTGGAGGGGCGTGTGTGACGTGGGCGGCATGCGTGGGGCGGTTTCCGCAGGCATGCGTCACGTCGTAGTAAATGCGAAAGGAGGTGGCCCGCGCCTTCCCCGTAAATGGGGGGAGGTGTGGAGGCGCGGCCCGCTTACTGGATGGGGCCGAGGCGCGGTCGTCTAGGCGTCCACTCCCCACGATCACGGGGCGGGGAGAGATCGCCTCACCCGCCCCTTCGGTCCTGCACGTTCGCCACGTGCCTTGAATGCGTTCGAGGTGGTGAGCGGTGGAGGCCGGAAACCGAGCCGTCGCTGGTTGGGGTAGCGGGTCGGTGCCGGCCCCCCTCGCCTTCTGCGTCTTGATTGGCCGGGCGGGGCGGTCGAGCTCCAGCCCCGCCCCTTTATAAAGGGCGGGGGGAAGGGACGGTGCCCCGCACTCCTCCATCCTTTTCTCCCTCAGCTTTTGTTCCTCTCTTCTGTCCGCCATGAAGAGAGAAAACCCAGACTCCTCAACGGTGGCGGCGAGGGTCGCTGCTCGACAACGGGTCCCCCCTTCTCCTGCACTCGTAGTGGCTGAACCAGCCACGAGGGGAAGAGGGAGGGGCGGGGCCGTGGGAAAGGCCGGGGTGCTCGGGTAAGAGGAGGACGGGGCGGCCCGCCGGCCTCGCCCCCGCCAGCAGCTCCTCCTCCCATGGAAGGTCATATTGGAGATGACCCTTGTGAATTCTTCATTAGGATGCGGGGGTCGCCGCGCCGTTACCTTCGTCTCCCGACTTCATTCGCGGAGGAGATGGAGATGAATCCGCCGGAGTCGCTGCGGCTGCACATGAGGGATTGCGGGATCAGTGGCCCGCAGGCCCGCGTCGACTTCCCTGCCCCTCATGTGATGTATCTTCGCTAAGGATGGAAGAGGTTCGCTCGCATCCACAGCCTGACGGATGGGCTCACCCTCCACTTCAAGTTGATGGAGGACGGCCACCTCTCCGTCAAGGTCTTCGGGCCCCTCGAAACTCGCGCGAGGTGCTGCATGGAGAGCTCCTCCGATGACGAAGACTCCTCCTCGAACGAGGGTGACGAGGAGGACAGCAGCAGCGACGACGAGGGTGGTGGACGGCAGAATGACGTGTCCGACTAGGTGTCGGGCGCCGCTCCTAGTAACACTGGCGACCCCATCATCCGCATCGCCGACTCCTTGAACTTCTCGGGGCCGTCTCCTTGGCGGCTGGCGTAGGGGGGCTGCGGAAGAGGAAGAGGAAGAAGGCGTGCGGCAAGGTCGTCATGTCGGAGTACGCGGGCACCGACGCCTTCGACGCGTACTGACGTCCTGCCGCCTCGTCATCGAGCTCTGCCTCCGGCGCCGTCATCACCGTCCAGCCCTTGGGAGGCCGCCGAGATGCCTTCTCGATGTCTTCTGCCACCCGTAGCACGCCTAGGCGCCCCTTTTGCCCTTCTCGCCTCCTTGACCTACCTCCTGAGGAGAGGGACAAGAAAGGCATTACGGGCATCTTATCTCTTTTTAGTCTGTAAGCCTTCGGGCATCTGTTAAGTTTAAAACATGTAATCCCCTTATTCATGTTTTTCATTCCCTATGGACTGTACCTGAATGGAATGTTTTTAATGAAAAAGGATTGTTTTCCGGGTCATTTGTTCGTAGGTAAAAACCCACAACAGGGAATAAATCACTGATATCTTTAAGATAAACATTTTGTCAGGACCCCGATCCTAAGTCACACCGATCTAGCTGTAACACGTCATATCACTTTGCGGCCTCACGCACGGTAACCCCACGGGTGCCACCTTACCTGGCCCGGGACCGTTTGCGCATTTTGTCACACGTATGTGACAGTGTCGCTAGCATCCATATGACAGAGAATCCGGGCCGACATGGCTAGTTATAAACCAAAAGTGGCACTAGATTACTGAGACAGGCATCCATGACCCAGCAACGAACGTGTCGGTCATCAACGTATGAACCCAAGTCGTAGCAAGCTACATGGACTTAAAGGAACAACGCGTGACATTTCCCCTAAGGGACAGACACAGGAACGAAGAAGGACATATGCCGGCCAGCCTACGTGTTCCGAGCAGTAGCAAGCTACCAAGGCTCATTGGAATCACTAAGAGGCATTTCCCTGTAAGGTAGGCTACCAAAGGAAAACAACTAGGTGTCGGATACCACACATACCAAGCATTTCAAACATACACGCAATATGCTCAATATGTGCAAATACAACATTGCATCACAACAGAACTCTATGACTCAAAGTACTTTATTTAAAAGGCTCCAAGAGCCATACATAACATATCCATACAGGTAGGGGTCACATGACCCAACACTCAAGTCATACAGTCATACAAGCACAAGCGGAAGCTACATGTCTGAGTACAGACAACTTAGAAAATAAAACAGGCTTGGTGTAGCCTGATTATCTACAAGGCCCTTCACAAGCTCCAGATCTCCGTCTGGATGTCAAGCTACTCGTCGACGTCAACCTCTATGTAGAACCCATCAGCAGGGGCAGGGTTCTCCTCTGCAACAGTTATTCAGCAAACATGAGTACAAAGGTACTCAGCAAGTCTTACCACAGAACCTATCATACATGCAACATTATCAAAGGGGGTAGTGGAGTTCATAGTAGAATGCCAGCTTTGACCTTGGCTAACCTATACTACAACTCTCAACAGATTGCAAGATGTTACTACGAACACGAGTCCTCTACTCACCACATCAATACGCTACCGAGGATCCTCTTCCGTCATCCTACGGAAGGGCCATCCACGGCACTCACACTTATCTTGAGGCTTTTAATTGTATCCATCAACTTGTCTATGAACTGTAAGAGCAACCAAGTAGTCCGTACCGCGAACAACGGCTATTCGAATAGTTTGATAACCCTGCAGGGGTGTACCTCTTCACACACGCTCTCACCACTTATCGCCGTTTACTCGGCGTGTACTCGGCAACCTTCAAGCGGAAGCCCAGCGGGGGTGTCGGCCACGACCTAACTAACTACTCAAGTCTCTCGTCCAGGTTTATCGCCTATTTGGGTTCCATCCGTGGGGAGATCCGGCCGGGGTGTCGCTCACGGCCCCAAACGATGTGTACAGGGTTCCCGAGTCACCAAACGGGCAACCGGTACACCGTGCCACGTACCTGTCGCATCACAACCCACCCCGAGGGTCAGCGTTGTGCACGACCTCCAGTAAGCTATAAACACCAGAAACTAGTTGCAACTCCTGGACAGAGATCGAGGGTAATTAATAAGCCGAGAGGGTCCATTGGTTTCGGGCCCAATGCATGGTAGTAACTGCAACTTGAACCACACATACAGATCTCAGGTCCTATGGACGATTCCAATGAAACAACCCATCATGTACTCCTACATGGCCTTTCATCGATACCTTTACCAAGCGTATTCCACACTTCCTTCTCTTTACCGGTATGATCATTTCACTCTGATCCATCACCCAGATGAACCAGACATGACACAACTCTAGGCATAGCAGGCAACATAAACAAATAGCATGGTGGATCACACATCACATGGCTCAATCAACTCCTACACATGCTAGTGGGTTTCAACTATTTACTGTGGCAATGACAGGTTATGCAAGGGAATAGGGTTCATCTACCGCAGCAAGTAGCAGTTCACACGATGTTGCCTTAATGCAGTAAAAGAGAGCAGGAGCGAGAAGTTTGGGTTTGTATCGGAATGATCAATGATTGCTTGCCTGACAAGGTAGTTGTCGGGTACTGCTCTTCAACTGGATACGCAGCAGTATCCTCGGGAGCAGGACCTAACACAGAGAATACCGATGATACAATCATTAACAAACAAATGCAACAATATGATGCATGCTCATGACATGGCAAGATGCATGTGTGTTGGCTAATGCAACTAAAACCAGAAGGGTTTGAGCTTATTTGAATCAAAGATTCAAATGGAAGTTCAAACTATTATTTAAATAAGTGCATTATCATGTTCTTGATGTAAACAGCAAGATAACTTGTTCAAACATGCATGAAACCAGTGCCATTGGAAAGATTGGATTTTTCTTATCATTTTTCATATATAAATCTTTTCCATCTGAGCTATGGTTGATTTTATATGATTTTTAGAAGTTTTGGGTATTTTCTGGAATTTCCTGAATTATTTTAAATCTAAAAATCCCAGAAAAACCTTTACTGCGTCAGCATGACATCATGCTGATGTTAGGCAGTCAACAGGGCCAGTCCAAGTCAAACCTGACCAGTGGGACCCACTGGTCAGTGTCACAGTTAACTAATTAACTAATTAGAATTAAATTAACACCTAAACTAGGTTTGACTTGCAGGCAGGGCCCACATGTGAGTGACCCAGGGGGTCAAACCCGTGGTCAAAACAGGTCCAACTCGCCGGCGTTTAGCCGCCGGCGAGGCCAAACACGGCGGTGTGCTTCGGAAATCGCCTACGGTGCACGACTCGAGCTGTGGCTAGGCGCGTTGGAAAGCCCTTGCTGTTGCGCGTCGGATGATGGTGGTCGCCGGACCTGGGGTGGCCGGAGACGACGGCAACAAGCTCGACGGCGGCGACCGGCGTCGGGCGTGTGTGGAGATGCGGTTGCAGGGGACTAGGCGACGCGTGCGTAGCACCTTTCGCATCTACGTACTGCGGTGAGTGTGATGGACGGGTGCCAGTGACCAAATGGTCACCGGAGCATCACCGGCGGCGAGCACGGCGGCGGTGCGTGCGGGTGAGCTTTTGTGCAGTGCGTTCCAGGGCAAAAGAGAGCCAACGGAGAGGGGGAGGATGAAGCTAGGCTCACAGGGGTTGCAGCAGGCGCCGGAGCGAGCTCGGGGGTGGTCGGAGCTGGGCGGAACGGCGAGAGGGATCTCCGCGGCCGGAGTTGGGGAAGAAGAGGTCGGGGGCGTCTCCAGGGCAGGCGAGCGCTCGGGGCTCGGCCTGTTCGAAGCAATCGAGGATGGCGGAGACGATGGACACCAAGGCGGGGCTCAGGGACGACGGTGGGCGCGGCTTCTACGACGGTGCGAGCACGACGGCGTCGGCCATGGCGCGGGGAGAGCGAAGGAGAGGAACTGGGGAGAGGTGGAGGTGTCTGCGGGGTCGGGGACGACGTGAATGACCGGTCCAGCCCTCCAAGACGGAGAGGGGAGGAAGCAGGGCGGTGGGCAGCTGCGTGGCGCGCCGTGCGGTCGCCGTCGAGCACCTGCCTGCCTGCCTGGCCGAGCCAAGCAGCTCGCTGGAGCGGCAGCTGGGCTGGGCCGGCAGGTGGGCCGGGTGGGGCGCCAGGTAAGCTTTTCTCTCTCCTTTTTTTCTATTTTCTTTTCTGTTTCATTTCTTTTGCAGCTTTGTTCATTTAAATAAAATGCCAGAGCATTTTTGTAACTCATAACACTTGTCATACCTACTGTATATATTATGAACAGTAGGAAACATTATAGTTTATGATTATTTGAGCATTTAAATTTTTTTATAGCATTTAAATGCCCAAATACAAATACCATATGATTTAATCCAAAGCCCTAGAGTGTCCTAGAAAATTGTGCACCATTTTTGGCAGAGGTTTAAGACCAAGTCAGAAATGATGAACATTTTTGAAGGGCATTTTGGGTACATTGGAAAATATTTCATCAAACCCTAGTTGTTAGGAGAGGGGTGCTGGGTTTTTGTTAATCCCATTTCAAGTTTCTTTGAAAAGTAAACATGATGCACACTCTAGCTAGGTCCTAATGCAAATGCTAACTAGGGATGTGACAACTCACCCCTCTTAAAAGAATCGCGTCCCGAGATTCAGGTTCCTCCGGAAAGAGGGTGGGGGTACTCAAGTCGAAGACGATCCTCCCTTTCCCAGGTAGCTTCACTCTCGTAATGATGTGACCATTGAACCTTGAGAAACTTGATATTGTGGCATCGAGTGGTGCGCTCAGTTTGATCAAGAATACGAACGGGGTATTCTCGATATGTGAGATTGTCCTGGAGATCAAGCGTTTCGTGGTCCACTCCGCGGATAGGATCCGAGAAGCAACGCCTGAGTTGAGAAACGTGGAACACGTCATGAACTCTGGAGAGGTGCGGAGGTAGTTCCAGTTGGTAGGCAACTTCTCCTCGTTTGGCAAGAATGCGAAAAGGACCGATGAAACGAGGGGCCAATTTGCCTTTGATACCGAAGCGATGGGTTCCCTTAAGAGGAGTAACCCGAAGGTAAGCCTTATCGCCGACTTCAAAAGTCACAGCCTTATGATGACTATCATATTGGCTCTTTTGGCGAGACTGGGCTGTTTTCAATCTCTCACGAACGATGCGAACTTGTTCTTCTACTTCCTGAATCATATCCGGGCCAAAGAATTGTCTGTCCCCGGTCTCCGACCAGTTAAGAGGTGTTCGACACCTACGTCCATATAGAACTTCGAAGGGAGCTTTGCCCAAGCTGGCTTGATAACTATTGTTATAAGCGAATTCGGCAAATGGAAGACACTTTTCCCATTCCATACCGAAAGAAATGACAGAGGCTCGAAGCATGTCTTCCAGAATTTGATTGACTCGTTCCACCTGACCACTTGACTGGGGATGGAAGGCGGTACTGAAGGAGAGATGAGTTCCCATAGTGTTCTGGAAACTTTCCCAAAATCGGGAAGTGAAAAGACTTCCACGGTCTGAGTTAATCTCCAACGGCACACCATGAAGTGATACTATTCGAGATATATATATAAGTCTGCTAGCTGGCTAGCGGTAATACTCTCCCGAACAGGCAGAAAATGAGCTACTTTAGAGAGGCGGTCGATAACGACGAAGATAGCATTATTCCCTTTCCTGGACCTAGGAAACCCGGTAATGAAGTCCATACCGACTTTGTCCCATTTCCATTCAGGAATAGCTAAAGGTTGAAGGGTGCCAGCAGGCCGTTGATGCTCTGCTTTGACTCGACGGCAAACGTCGCAGTTAGCAATGAATTGAGCGATTTCTCTCTTCATCCTAGTCCACCAGAATCTCTGACGTAGATCCTGATACATTTTGGTACTACCGGGATGAATCGTGAGAGGAGATTCATGAGCCTCCTTAAGGATCAAACGTCTTAGGTTTCGGACTTTAGGAACCACTAAACGGTTGCTAAAGAATACGACTCCTTGATCATCAATCGAGAAACAACCTGCAACTCCTTTCTTGATGTTCCTCTTAATACGGGAAATTCCCGGATCAACCTTCTGTGCTTTGATGACCTGATCCATAAGGTTAGGTTTCGCCACCAAGGTGGAAAGGAATCCTCGAGGAACAATGTGAAGGTTAAGCTTACGAAATTTCTCGTGGAGAAGTGGTTGACTTTGTTGTAACATTAAGTTGTTACAATATGACTTACGACTTAGTGCATCAGCCATGACATTGGCTTTTCCAGGGGTATAAGTGATTCCTAACTCGTAGTCGGTGAGCAACTCAACCCAACGTCTTTGCCTGAGATTTAGATCCGGTTGGGTGAAGATATACTTCAAACTTTGGTGATCAGTGAAGATTTCACAGCGATTACCAAGGAGATAATGTCGCCATGTTTTGAGAGCATGGACTACAGCTGCAAGCTCTAGATCATGAGTAGGGTAGTTATCCTCATGTGGACGCAACTGTCGGGATGCGTATGCAATCACTTGACGATCTTGCATGAGAATGCAACCTAGCCCTTGTCGCGAGGCGTCGCAATAAATTATAAAATCCTTGGAAAAATCTGTGGTACCAGTACAGGTGCAGATGTCAGGCGTCTTTTCAGTTCCTGAAAACTGGACTCGCACTGTGGGGTCCACTCAAACTTTTTATCTTTCTTGAGGAGTTCGGTTAGAGGTTTAGCAACCTTGGAGAAATTCTCGACGAAGCGTCGGCAATAGCTTGCTAAGCCAAGAAAGCTCCTAACTTGCTTGACCGATTCAGGGGGAGTCCAATCAAGTACGGCTTGAACTCGCTCGGAATTGACAGCAATACCCTTGCCAGAGATCACATGACCTAAATAGGTTACTTCTGGCAACCAAAATTCACATTTAGAGAATTTGGCATAAAGGCGGTGCTCTCGAAGTTTCGTCAATACCAGCCTTAAATGCTCGGCATGATCTTCCTTGTTCTTGGAGAAAATGAGTATATCATCGAGGTATACCACGACGAATTTATCCAAATACTCCATGAATATAGAATTCATTAACCGAGAAAAGGTAGCTGGGGCATTGGTTAATCCGAAGGACATGACGGTGTACTCATATTGGCCATAACGAGTAACGAAAGCCGTTTTAGGAATGTCCCCGTTCTTGATTTTGATTTGATGGTAACCCAACCTCAAATCCATCTTAGAGAAGACTGAGGATCCAGCGAGCTGATCATACAGGTCGTTGATCCTGGGAAGCGGATACTTGTTCTTTATGGTGACCAGATTGACAGGTCGGTAATCTACAACCATCCGCTCCGTTCCATCCTTCTTCTTGACGAAGAGGACGGGGCAAGCCCAAGGGGAAGAACTAGGACGGATGAAACCCTTTTGCAAGGACTCATCGAGTTGTTTCTTTAGCTTAGTTAATTCTAGTGGTGCCATCTTATAAGGTCTCCTAGAGATTGGGACAGTTCCAGGGATAAGATCTATCACAAACTCGACATCTCTGTCAGGTGGGATTCCTGGCAGTTCTTCTGGAAAAACGTCCGGGAAGTCACGGACTACCGGGATATCTTCGAGTTCTGGTAGATGGCTGGCATTAAGAGAGTAGAGCTGACGCTCAGCCATTCGAGTCAAGACATTGACTATCTTGCCGGATGGATGTGTAAGTTGAACGGTCCTAGTAAAGCAATCAATCTTGGCGTAATGAGTTGTCATCCAATCCGTACCCAAGATGATGTTTATGTCCGAGGACTTGAGAGCGATTAAAGATGCTAGGAAAACAAGTCTATCGACAAGGATTTCATTTCCATGGCTTACCCTAGAGGTTTGCCACTTTGAACCAGGAGTTTGAATAACCATGGAAGTAGGCATGTCACAAAAAGTCATGTTGTGCAATCGAGCATAGCTCTCAGATATGAACGAATGGGATGCTCCAGTATCGAAAAGAGCAGATGCCGGATGGCAGTTTTACGAGAAGCGTACCAAGGACGACGTTAGGATCCTCATGGGCTTCCTCAGCAGAGACATAGTTGACATGACCATGTGCAGTGGGGATTGGCTTGACATAATTCACCTTGCCGGTTGGCTTACCACGGCCAATGGGTTTTCCTGGTTGGTTCTGGGGACAATCACGCATGTAGTGTCCTGGTTCTCCACACTTGAAACATGTCACAGTGGTGGTGCGTGGAGCAAAGTTGGAAGGTGGTCCTCCATAGGTCTTAGCAGGTGCAAACTGTTGAGTTGGGCGAGGCGCCTCATAGGATGGCCTCGGTGTGTACTTGGGTGGCAGAGCAGTGTTAGGAACCCACACACGGCGCTTGTGATAGCCCGAGCCGGATGAGGAACCAAAGTCTCGATTATGTTTGCGGGTGGTCTCGAAGTCGGTCTGGCCTGTTTCAGCACTGATAGACTTGTTTACCAACTTCTGGAAGGAAGTGCACTCGTGCACACGTAGATCTCGGCGGAGTTCAGGGCTGAGTCCCTTGCGGAACCTCACCTGCTTCTTAGCATCGGTGGATACTTCTTCAGGTGCATAGCGTGCCAGGTTACCAAACTCGCGACTATAGCCATCCACAGTTAAACGGCCCTGGGTGAAATTGCAGAATTCCTCCCGCTTGCGATCCATGAGACCTTCCGGAATGTGATGTTCACAGAATGCCTCACTGAACTCAACCCAGGTAGTGACTTGGCCAGCAGGACGCATAGCTTCAAAGTTTTCCCACCAAAGACTAGCAGGGCCCTCAAGATGGTAGGCGGCATAGATAACCTTGTCAGCTTCGGCCACACGGGCAGAGTGTAGCTTGTGGGTAATACTACGTAGCCAGTCATCAGCATCCAGAGGTTCAGTGGAGTGATGGAACTTCGGTGGACACATCTTGATAAAATCGTGGATTGACACCACGTCATTCCTCTGGCGGAACCCAGTGTTCTGCTCTACGCGTTCCAGCAGACGGTTGGTCTCTCTCTTGTTCCGTTCTGCTTCAAGCATAACTTCCGCCAAGGAGGGTGGCTGGGGCAGATTCCCGTCTCTAGCCCCACTAGCCTCACCCTGCTCCTGAGCAGTAGGAGTGCTGCGAGTGTTGACCATCCTAGGAAAACAAAACAACGGTTTAGACAAGGATGGCAAAAATTTGACATAGAAGTGCAGAATGTAATGGATGACACGGAATGCAAGGATGTTCATCCGTACGACATGGAAATATAGGAACTGCTATATATACACTAGTGGTCATACACACCATACAAAGTTTAGTACAAGCCAAGGCTAAAGTACAACTGCGGTGAAAGACGATACATCCCATCAGAGGCATTCCAAGCTCCTATACATTATTTAACTACACCTCCGGAACTCAGTACACACTAAGTCATATTCCACAAGACGCGCAGGACTGTGGAAATACAACTACTACAACCACGGTCTAGCTCAGACATTCGCGTAGTAATCCTCGTAAAGATTACCACCGTAGCCTGGAAGTGGAACAGATGGATCTTGGAACTCGCGAGCACTCGAAGGCTGTGGACCATAAGGACACGGGTGTGGTCTCGGTCCCGATGCTGGTGGTAACCGACGCCCACGTGGAGGTGTAATACCCGCAACGTCACGCCAATCCATGCGATCAGGCAGACGAGTCCGCATAGGGTACAAATCCCGCATGTCCAGATATCCGGCGTGCACAGCAGGTGCAAGCCGTGTCAAAGTAGTCCAGTGGGCGGCTCGGGTGTTATACAGCTCCATTCGGAGGGCACGGACCTCACGATCCCTATCCTTCAACATCTGAACAGTAGTCTGAAGCAGTGGCTCTTCATGAGCAGCATCAGTATACAGACCAGTGTAGTAGCCTTCCTCTCCGGGAAGTGAGGCTGGCATGTAACAGAACTCGGTGTTCAGCAACAGGGCATGCCTAGCACGAAGAATGGTCATCACCGAATAGGCGGCATCCTGCACTGCCATCTCGATGGTAACCCCGAGTCCATAAGACCAATGGATGGGATCATTAGCTCCGGGATATGAGGGGTATATCCGGACTGTGCAGAAATACTGACTCTGATTAAAATCCCGGTACTGTTCCTCCACGGTGTACTCAGGATACCAGCGATAACCGGTCTCAGTCATCACACGGACTAGCATGGCCGTGTGACCGGGCACATTAATGCACCGAGTCTAACGAACCACTTGGTGAGGGATGCGGCCAGACATCTGAAACACGGAATAATGCAAAGGCATTAGTGTTTCTGGAAGAAATCGGGCAGCATAACAACTGTAAATGCTCAAACAAAGATTTGAGACATCATACAAATGATAGCATAGCCACTCGACAATTCCATAACAAGGTTCCGGGTTCAACAATCATCATACTCAACGGATAGAAACTGAACTGAGGTTTGAAACCAACAATCCCAAGAGTCTACGGATTAGTAACACGTGAACCTAGTAAGGATAAGAGGCCTAGTCCTAAATCCCCGTAGAAAGAATAGACAGACTCAGATCAGAAGGGCATAAGGTAAAGGAGTAAAAAGAGCCTTACGTTCCCTTCCACAATCAATTCCCCTACATATAACTAAGAATTTTTCTAGACTCAACATCGACCAGTTTGGCTTGAGAAACCTATAGGCAGTCCAGCTCTGATGCCAACGCTGTCAGGACCCCGATCCTAAGTCACACCGATCTAGCTGTAACACGTCATATCACTTTGCGGCCTCATGCACGGTAACCCCACGGGTGCCACCTTACCTGGCCCGGGACCGTTTGCCCATTTTGGCACACGTATGTGACAGTGTCGCTAGCATCCATATGACAGAGAATCCGGGCCGACATGGCTAGTTATAAACCAAAAGTGGCACTAGATTACAGAGACAGGCATCCATGACCCAGCAACGAACGTGTCGGTCATCAACGTATGAACCCAAGTCGTAGCAAGCTACATGGACTTAAAGGAACAACGCGTGACATTTCCCCTAAGGGACAGACACAGGAACGAAGAAGGACATATGCCGGCCAGCCTACGTGTTCCGAGCAGTAGCAAGCTACCAAGGCTCATTGGAATCACTAAGAGGCATTTCCCTGTAAGGTAGGCTACCAAAGGAAAACAACTAGGTGTCGGATCCCACACATACCAAGCATTTCAAACATACACGCAATATGCTCAATATGTGCAAATACAACATTGCATCACAATAGACTCTATGACTCAAAGTACTTTATTTAAAAGGCTCCAAGAGCCATACATAACATATCCATACAGGTAGGGGTAACATGACCCAACACTCAAGTCATACAGTCATACAAGCACAAGAGGAAGCTACATGTCTGAGTACAGACAACTTACAAAATAAAACAGGCTTGGTGTAGCCTGACTATCTACAAGGCCCTTCACAAGCTCCAGATCTCCGTCTGGGTGTCAAGCTACTCGTCGACGTCAACGTCTATGTAGAACCCATTAGCAGGGGCAGGGTTCTCCTCTGCAACAGTTATTAAGCAAACATGAGTACAAAGGTACTCAGCAAGTCTTACCACAGAACCTATCATACATGCAACATTATCAAAGGGGGTAGTGGAGTTCATAGCAGAATGCCAGCTTTGACCTTGGCTAACCTATACTACAACTCTCAACAGATTGCAAGATGTTACTACGAACACGAGTCCTCTACTCACCACATCAATACGCTACCGAGGATCCTCTTCCATCATCCTACGGAAGGGCCATCCACGGCACTCACACTTATCTTGAGGATTTTAATAGTATCCATCAACTTGTCTATGAACTGTAAGAGCAACCAAGTAGTCCGTACCGCTAACAACGGCTATTCGAATAGTTTGATAACCCTGCAGGGGTGTACCTCTTCACACACGCTTTCACCACTTATCGCCGTTTACTCGGCGTGTACTCGGCAACCTTCAAGCGGAAGCCCAGCGGGGGTGTCGGCCACGACCTAACTAACTACTCAAGTCTCTCGTCCAGGTTTATCGCCTATTTGGGTTCCATCCGTGGGGAGATCCGGCCGGGGTGTCGCTCACGGCCCCAAACGATGTGTACAGGGTTCCCGAGTCACCAAACGGGCAACCGGTACACCGTTCCACGTACCTGTCGCATCACAACCCACCCCGAGGGTCAGCGTTGTGCACGACCTCCAGTAAGCTATAAACACCAGAAACTAGTTGCAACTCCTGGACAGAGATCGAGGGTAATTAATAAGCCGAGAGGGTCCATTGGTTTCGGGCCCAATGCAAGGTAGTAACTGCAACTTGAACCACACATACAGATCTCAGGTCCTATGGACGATTCCAATGAAACAACCCACCATGTACTCCTACATGGCCTTTCATCGATACCTTTACCAAGCGTATTCCACACTTCCTTCTCTTTACCGGTATGATCATTTCACTCTGATCCATCACCCAGATGAACCAGACCTGACACAACTCTAGGCATAGCAGGCAACATAAACAAATAGCATGGTGGATCACACATCACATGGCTCAACCAACTCCTACACATGCTAGTGGGTTTCAACTATGTACTGTGGCAATGACAGGTCATGCAAGGGAATAGGATTCATCTACCGCAGCAAGTCGCAGTTCACACGCTGTTGCCTTAATGCAGTAAAAGAGAGCAGGAGCGAGAAGTTTGGGTTTGTATCGGAATGATCAATGATTGCTTGCCTGACAAGGTAGTTGTCGGGTACTGCTCTTCAACTGGATACGCAGCAGCATCCTCGGGAGCAGGACCTAACACAGAGAATACCGATGATACAATCATTAACAAACAAATGCAACAATATGATGCATGCTCATGACATGGCAAGATGCATGTGTGTTGGCTAATGCAACTAAAACCAGAAGGGTTTTAGCTTATTTGAATCAAAGATTCAAATTGAAGTTCAAACTATTATTTAAATAAGTGCATTGTCATGTTCTTGATGTAAACAGCAAGTTAACTTGTTCAAACATGCATGAAACCAGTGCCATTGGAAAGATTGGATTTTTCTGATCATTTTTCATATATAAATCTTTTCCATCTGAGCTATGGTTGATTTTATATGATTTTTAGAAGTTTTGGGTATTTTCTGGAATTTCCTGAATTATTTTAAATCCAAAAATCCCAGAAAAACCTTTACTGCATCAGCATGACATCATGCTGACGTCAGGCAGTCAACAGGGCCAGTCCAAGTCAAACCTGACTAGTGGGACCCACTGGTCAGTGTCACAGTTAACTAATTAACTAATTAGAATTAAATTAACACCTAAACTAGGTTTGACTTGCAGGCAGGGCCCACATGTCAGTGACCCAGGGGGTCAAACCCGTGGTTAAAACAGGTCCAACTCACCGGCGTTTAGCCGCCGGTGAGGCCAAACACGGCGGCGTGCTTCGGAAATCGCCTACGGTGCACGACTCGAGCTGTGGCTAGGCGCATTGGAAAGCCCTTGCTGTTGCGCGTCGGATGGTGGTGGTCGCCGGACCTGGGGTGGCCGGAGACGACGGCAACAAGCTCGACGGCGGCGACCGGCGTCGGGCGTGTGTGGAGATGCGGCTGCAGGGGACTAGGCGACGCGTGCGTAGCACCTTTCGCATCTACGTACTGCGGTGAGTGTGATGGACGGGTGCCAGTGACCAAATGGTCACCAGAGCATCACCGGCGGCGAGCACGGCGGTAGTGCGTGTGGGTGAGCTTTGTGCAGTGCGTTCCAGGGCAAAAGAGAGCTAACGGAGAGGGGGAGGACGAAGCTAGGCTCACAGGGGTTGCAGCAGGCGCCGGAGCGAGCTCGGGGGTGGTCGGAGCTGGGCGGAACGGCGAGAGGGATCTCCGCGGCCGGAGTTGGGGAAGAAGAGGTCGGGGGCGTCTCCAGGGCAGGCGAGCGCTCGGGGCTCGGCCTGTTCGAAGCAGTCGAGGACGGCGGAGACGATGGACACCAAGGCGGGGCTCAGGGACGACGGTGGGCGCAGCTTCTACGACGATGCGAGCACGACGGCGTCGGCCATGGCGCGGGAAGAGCGAAGGAGAGGAACTGGGGAGAGGTGGAGGTGTCTACGGGGTCGGGGACGACGTGAACGACCGATCCAGCCCTCCAGGACGGCGAGGGGAGGAAGCAGGGCGGCGGGCAGCTGCGTGGCGCGCCGTGCGGTCGCCGTCGAACACCTGCCTGCCTGCCTGGCCGAGCCAAGCAGCTCGCTGGAGCGGCAGCTGGGCTTGGCCGGCAGGTGGGCCGGGTGGGGCGCCAGGTAAGCTTTTCTCTCTCCCTTTTTTTCTATTTTCTTTTCTGTTTCATTTCTTTTGCATCTTTGTTCATTTAAATAAAATGCCAGAGCATTTTTGTAACTCATAACACTTGTCATACCTACTGTATATATTATGAACAGTAGGAAACATTATAGTTTATGATTATTTGAGCATTTAAAATATTTTATAGCATTTAAATGCCCAAATACAAATACCATATGATTTAATCCAAAGCCCTAGAGTGTCCTAGAAAATTGTGCACCATTTTTGGCAGAGGTTTAAGACCAAGTCAGAAATGATGAACATTTTTGAAGGGCATTTGGGTACGTTGGAAAATATTTCATCAAACCCTAGTTGTTAGGAGAGGGGTGCTGGGCTTTTTGTTAATCCCATTTCAAGTTTCTTTGAAAAGTAAACATGATGCACACTCTAGCTAAGTCCTAATGCAAATGCTAACTAGGGATGTGACAATTTTTTTTCCCGGCAACAGGCCCTGCCGTTTCCCTACTTCGCTCGACCTTTCTCACGCCCTTGGCGGAGGCAGGGACGAAGTGGGCTCAGGCTCCTCGTTTCATTCTTCTGCTGCCGCGACTATGACCAAACCTAGTCCCAGGAACGAGCCCTAGGGCCTAGAGTTATGGGAGCACGGTAGCTTAAGGAAAAGAACGAGGTTTCACATACCTCAGTCCATAATGGAATGCATGATAAGGGATAAAGAACTTATCTGAAGCCGCAGCCCCTGGCAACCCTGGTCGACCGTGGGTGAATTCTTTCCCTTGCAGCCTCCGGCAACACTGGCTCGCCGGGGCCTAGGTGCTGATATGTTCTTATTTCCTCCCCTCAAATGGCTTCGGCAAGGATGTCTGCGTGTCCTGTGAACCAAAGGATATAGAGGAAAGACAAAGACGCGACCTCTAAGCTAGGGGTTAGCCGCCGCTAAGCACTATCAACCCTAACCAAGGACGAGACTCGACTCAGCATTTATAGGGCGCCAGCGCTTCATTTATTTATGCTCAGGGTCTGCGCCTGGCTTTGTACAAAGGGTTACATGCTTTGCCGGCAAGGATTGTCCAAAAGGGTGGCTTGCCGGGGTCCCGGCAAGCCGCTCCTTATGGGTAAAACTTTCGAAGATGCTCGATGTTCCAGGAATTACTCACCGGAACGGCATCCTCGGTCTCCAGGCGGACAGCGCCTGGCCTGGTGACTCGTATTAGCCGATAAGGGCCTTCCCACTTTGGCGTCAACTTGTTTGTATTACTAGCCGATTGAACGCGCCGGAGAACAAGGTCGCCTTCCTCAAAGCTTCGGGCACGGACCTTGCGGCTATGGTAGCGGCACAAGGCTTGCTGGTAGTGTGCTGCTCTCACAGCCGCCCAAAGACGATCTTCCTCAAGGAGCATTGCATCGTCTTGTCGCAGTTGCTCTTGCTCAAGCTCATCATAAGCGAGCACTCGAGGTGACCCGTATATGAGTTCTGTGGGGAGAACTGCTTCTGCCCCGTATATCAGGGCAAAGGGCGTCTGGCCGGTCGCTCGATTTGGCGTCGTCCTGATCGACCAAAGAACCGCCGGCAATTCATCAATCCAGCGCCTCCTGCTCTTGCGCAGCCTGTCAAAGGTCTTTGTCCTTAGTCCTCGCAACACTTCAGCATTTGCCCTCTCAGCTTGACCATTGCTTCGGGGGTGAGCAACGGAAGCGAAACAGACCTTGCTGCCGAGGTCTTGGGTATATTGCATGAAGGTGCGGCTTGTAAACTGTGTCCCGTTGTCGGTGATGATCCTGTTGGGTACACCAAAACGGCACACTAGTCCCTTGAAGAACTTGACGACTGACTGAGCTGTGACCTTCCTTACTGCCTCCACCTCTGGCCACTTTTTGAACTTGTCGATTGCAACGTACAAGTACTCAAAGCACCCGACAGCGCGGGGGAAAGGGCCCAGTATGTTGAGCCCCCAGACCGAGAAGGGCTAGGAGAGAGGAATGGTTTGAAGGGCTTGATCTGGTTGATGAAGTTTCTTTGAATGGAACTGGCACGCTTCACACCTGGTGACCAGTTCCGTCGCATCCTGGAGGGCAGTGGGCCAGAAGAAGCCTTGCCGGAATGCCTTGCCGGTAAGGACTCTCGACCCTATGTGGGATCCACATATGCCTCCATGTATCTCTGCCAACAGCTCCAGTCCTTCCTCTCGAGGGATGCACTTCAATTTCACACCGTTCGGTCTCCTTCTGTACAGGACGTCATCGACGAACTGATACATGGTAGACCGACGGGCTACTTTCTCCGCTTCTTCCTGCTCCTCAGGAAGTTCCCCAGTCTGAAGGAATCAGACGGTATGCTGCGCCCACGCTGGAGCCTGGGGCTCGACGGCGAGGACCAAAGGCATTTCCTCCGCCAAGGGAGCGGCCATCTCGACGGCAAAAGCTTGACGCTCCGTCAGAGTTAGCCGTACGGTGGCGGGCTCAGTGTCTCCGGCCACATCCTTGCCGGCGGCTCCGGGGAGCTCGACAGGAAAGTACTTGTCGGGCCTTGATTTCCTCCTCTTGTTCTGCTCTGTTGATGGATCAAAGGATGGCTGAGAAAGATGAAGCACAAAGGTACCTGGTTCCACAGGTAGCTTGAGGGTAGCGCGCTTTGACAGGTAATCGGCAGTGTCGTTCTCCGCTCGGGGAACGTGCTCCGCCTGTATACCGTCAAAGCACCCTTCCAACTTTCTCACTTCATCGACGTAGGCCTTCATCAACGGGCTCTGGTAATCCTTGTTGACTTGTTTGACGACAAGCTGCGAGTCGCCTCTGACAATGAGCTTCTTGATTCCGAGGTCTGCCGCGATCCTAAGACCAGCAAGCAGCCCCTCGTACTCAGCAGTGTTGTTCGTTGATACCTCCCTAAGGAAGTGAATCTGGACCACGTACTTGAGGTGCTCTCCAGTGGGCGCGACCAGCAGTATGCCAGCCCCGGCGCCCTGTAAGGAGAAAGCCCCATCAAAGTACATGATCCAGTTGAACCTTGCCTCTTTGCCGGGGAGAGTAGTTTCCTGGACTTCTTCATCAGGTGTTGCGGTCCATTCTATGACGAACTCTGCCAGGACTCGGCTCTGAATTGTCGCGGTACTTTCAAACTTGAGGCCAAAGCTGGACAGCTCCAGTGCCCACTCTACAATCCTTCCCGTTGCGTCTGGATTGTGCAATATCCGTTGCAGAGGGAGGCGAGTGACGACAGTGATCTCGTGCGCCTGGAAATAGTGACACAGCTTCCTCGAGGCCATAAGAAGGCCGAAGAGCAATTTCTGCACACCGGAGTACCTTGATCTAGCCCCCTGCAAGAGGGAGCTAACAAAGTAGACCGGGTGCTGCATCATTTTCTTCTTCGGCTGCACTCCAACCGACTGTGTCGCCTCTCCTCCAATGGAACCAGGCTCTGTTGCTGCTATCACCTCATCGTCGGTTTCTCTCTGCGCCACTAGTGCGGCGCTGACCACCTGGTTTGTTGCCGCTAAGTATAGCAAGAACGGTTCTTCTGGTCTAGGCACAACCAGTATTGGCGTCGAGGAAAGATACCTCTTCTGATCTTGTAATGCTGCTTCGGCTTCTGGCGTCCACTCCATTGGGCCCGCCTTTTTCAAAATCTTGAAAAAGGGGAGGGCACGCTCGGTAGACTTGGAAATGAATCTGCTCATGGCGGCAACACAGCCAACAAGCCGACGAACATCCTTGACCCGTTTGGGTGCTTCAATCTGCTCTATAGCTTTGATCTTGTCCGGATTGGCTTCTATCCCACGCTGCGACACACAGAACACGAGAAGCTTGCCAGACGGGGTGCCGAAGACGCACTTCTCAGGGTTCAGCTTGAGGTTGATCTTGCGCAGGTTTACAAATGTTTCTTTTAAATCCGGTACAAGGGTTGTCTTGTTCTTGGTTTTGACCACTATATCATCCATATAAGCTTCCATATTTTTATGGAGCTGGGGTTCAAAACCAATCTGGACTGCCCTTGCAAACGTCGAGCCAGCACTCTTCAACCCGAATGGCATTCGTACGAAACAGTACGTACCACGTGGGGTGATGGATGTTGTCTTCTCTTCGTCTTCTCTTGCCATGAAGATCTGGTGGTAGCCGGAGTTGGCATCGAGGAATGACAGCAGGTCACACCTTGCCGTGGAGTCGACAATCTGGTCTATGCGCGGCAACGGAAAGGGGTCCTTGGGACAAGCTTTATTGATATCCGTGTAATCAATACACAGCCTCCACTTCCCATTTGCCTTGCGCACTACCACTGGATTGGCCAACCACGTTGGGTGGAGCACTCCTCTTACCAAACCCGCAGCTTCCAGTTTCCAGATCTCCTCAGTGATGAACTCTTGTCGTTCCAAAGCTTCCTTCCTGACCTTCTACTTGACGGGCCATGCATGAGGACAGATAGCAAGGTTAAGCTCAATCTCCTCCCTGGGAACGCCGGGGATGTCGGATGCTTGCCAGGCAAACACGTCGACATTCGCCCGCAGGAAGGTGGCGAGCGCGTCATCCTATTTGTTGTCAAGGGCGGAGCTTATGGTAAAAGCCCCTCCCATGCCGTCCTCCTTGACAGAAACCTTCTTGGTTCCTGGCGGTGTGGCCCTGGATCTCTTGTTTCTGCCGATGGAGCCCTCTGGCACGTCCTCGACGGGAGCTCGACACTCCGAAGACGTGCGCTTGCCGGAGTGGGTGTCTGAGGTCTCACCGGTCTTCTTCTTTCCGGTGGAGCTCTCTAGCACGTCCTCGACGGGAGCACAACACTCCGAAGAGGTGCGCTTGCCAGAGTGGGTGCACGTCCTCCATAGCGGCAGTTGTTGCAACTGCTTGCCGGTACAATTGGTCAGCGCAGATCATCGCGTCTTTCTTATCGGAGGGGATGGTGATGATTGTCACGGGCCCTGGCATCTTCAGGGTGTTGTAGGCATAGTGTGATGCTTCCATGAATTTGGCCAGTGCTGGGTGGCCAAGGATCCCGTTGTAAGGCAGGGGGATCTTGGCAACATCGAACACAATCCTCTCTGTCCTGTAATTTAGATCACTCCCAAAAGTTACGGGCAGCGTGACTTTCCCCTTCGGTTGACTTCTCCCTGGGATGACCCCCTGAAACGTGCCCGTCTCTTCGAGGTCTCCATCAGGAACTTGCAGCTTCTCGATCACGGTGGGCGAAAGTAGGTTCAGACCGGCGCCGCCATCGATTAGCATCTTCGTCACCTTGAGGTTGCGTATTGTCGGTGAAACCAACAATGGCAAGCACCCGACCGCAGTGGTGCGATCAGGGTGTTCCTCGGCGTCAAAGATGATAGGTGTGCTGGACCATTTCAGTGGCTTTTGGGCGCCGGATGATGGCTCTGCCGCAATAATCTCACGCGCCCACTGTTTAAGCTGGCGGTGAGAAGCATGCAGCGAGGCGCCACCATCGACGCACATGGCGTCCGTAGCCTTCTGAAACTCTTGGCCGCCGGACTCGTCGTCCTCTTCGTGATCATCGTCTTTAGGTCTTCTGTCACGGCCCCGGGCGGGCCTTTCCTGCTCTTTCTCCTTGCCGCGACGGCCTGCTTGGCCGTCACGCTTCTTGCTGGACCCCTCAGCACCGTCTTGGCACTTCACCTTGTCCCGCCTCTCGTATTCAGCCCTTTGCTTCTCAGCAAGGAGCTCAACCTGGTGGCAGTCCTGGAGATCATGGCCTTTGGTGCGATGGATCTTGCAGTACCGCTTGTCGGAGTTTCCTGGCTTCTCAGCAGCCGCCAAGGCCCGACAGGCGACACACCCGCAATTTCCTTACCAGGGTTACCCGCCTTGGTTTTCTTGGCGGAGCCGGTGTCATCAGATCCCTCGACGGCAAGCATGGCCTTCCCCTTGCGCTTCCTGTTACAGTTCCGGCCCTTCTTCGATGGGGTGATAGTATCGTCGTCCGAAGAGTCGGTTTCCGCACCGGCGCCTTCGCCGGGGTACTTCCTTCCTTCTTCTGCCCAGGCACATCTATCAGCAAGAACGTAGAGTTCCGCCACATCCTTCACCTTGGTCATCGCTAGTTCTTCGCGCATCTTGCGGTTGCGCACGTTCTGGTGGAACGCGCTGATGATGGCGGCAGGGTGAACATCGGGGATATTGTACTGTACCCGGCTGAATCTCTATATGTACTTGCGCAGACTCTCGCCTTCCTTCTGGGGTATGAAATGCAGGTCACTTGCTTGGCCATGGGCTTGGTGGCCTCCGGTATAGGCGCCAACAAACCCATGGCACAAGTTGGACCAGGAGGAAATAGAGTCTACTGGCAAGTGCATCAACCATGACATGGCGTTAGGTCTAAGAGCCAACGGAAAGTAATTTGCAAGCACCTTATCGTCGAGGGCCCCGGCAGCTTGCATCGCGATGGTGTAGATGTTGAGGAACTCCGATGGGTGGGTCTTGCCATTGTACTTCTGACCAACGTCAGGCTTGAAGGTGCGGTCAGAGGGCCACTAGAACTGCCGCAGCTCACGGGTGAAAGCTGGACAACCTACCTCGTAAGGTGGACCCCCAGGGCTCTCCGGTGTCGGGCAGTCTGCAGCAGGCCCTGCTCGCCTATCTGACTGGTGGCGCGTTTCGCGCCGGCACTCGATGGTGGTTCGGGCGTCTTCATGAGTTCGCTCCTGAAGAACTTGACGCTGGTCACCGCGGGTCTGTGGGTCGGACGACGCTATGGAGATGGCGTCGTCGGCGACGTCTCGACGAGTCGACGCACGCGGCACCGGGCGAGGAGGAGGCGAATGCACTGTAGCCACGGCGCTGCCTGCTCTCCCGCCGCTGCCTGCTCTCCCGCCGCCGATGCGTGGGGCTCCATCGGAGCGTCGACCTGGGAGCTCTGCTGGATTTAGATCATCCTTGTTGGCGACCGCGACAAGGCTTCGGATGGTGGCTCTCCATTCGTCGAGTTTCCCCGTAACGGGAGGAAAGTCGAGGAGCAACTGTGCGCGCGCCAGAGCTTCGGCCGGTGTCAACAGTAGAAAAACCTACACAGACCGTGACACGCTTCGGCCCCTGACCGTGTCAGGGGGAGCTCCATCATGATCCCGCGGCCGCCTATCGTCTCCACCAGCGCTTCGGCGGGCGGGCAGGTCTTCTACGTCCCGGGATTGGCGCTCGGGGCCCTTCCCATGGCGACGTCCAGGATCTTCGGGGTGACGACACCGTTCATCGCGCGCTGCTTGAGAAGAGTGCGCTGTTGGCGCTGGCGTGGGAGTTCTAGAGATCCGTGCATCGCCTTCGGGTGATGCGGCAGCGACCTTGGAAGGCCCCGCACCACCCGCGGAGGGCGGGGTTCTATCACTAGAACTGGCGGTGTGTGGCCCGTTACCAGGCGCACAAGCATTGCCACCTCCCAAACTCCGGCTACTGGGGCGGCGTTGGTGTTCGCGAGCAGAGCCCCGGGTTCTTTCCGCGACCGGTCCACTGCTCGCCCGCGTCGGGACGGGCAATCCGGCTTCTGACTGGCCAACCGCCACCGTCGTCTTCTTCTTGTGCGCCATGACGATGAAGAGGCGTCGAACTGACTGCGAAAGCCGATTCTCACAACTGCGCTATCCCCTACCTAGCACGCCAAAGATGTCAGTGTATTTGGATCGACACCTATGGGATCACAAGAATCCCTACTACGGTTGCGGGGCGCGGGGTTGAGAGAAGAGCGGATCTAACAGTCAGGACACGGTTCCTTTACCCAAGTTCGGGCCGCAAAGATGCGTAAAACCCTACTCCTGATTTGGTGGATTATATGTTTGTGTTCTTCAGCTAGTGAGGAGCTCCAAAAGAGTCTTGAGGAGTTCTAAAAAGCCGAATCCTTCTCTTGGTCGTCTCGGGCCTCCTTTTATAGGAAAAAGTTGTTGCCACAGTGGCACACAGGAGGTGGAAAGGGTACAGTGATGCAAGGTTATCCCTCGCATTACAGGACAAGGCGCATTTAATGCGCTTAGCTTAGGTGTCCTTGCTTTATTGGGGACGAGGGGAGACGTCCGTCTTGTCCGTCGCCGCCCCTCCTCGTGTTGACACGCGCCCTGGCCAGCAGTGCCTGAGGTGCCATGTAGGCAGACAGGCAGCTGAGGTGGCGCAACGGCGGGTCTCCATGAAGATCTATGGGGTGCCACGCAGGAGCCTGTCCAGCTGGTTGGGTCGGTAGCTGTGTGGGTCGGTGGAAACCCGGTTGGTGCGGGCCTGACGGTGGCCCCGCGGGTGTCCTTGGCAAGGGCCTTGCCGGGGCTCCGGCAAGGGTCCTGCCGTGGCGCCTGTTGTCATCCCCGACAAGGTGCTTGCCGGAGGCCTTGTGGTTCTCCTTGGCAGGAATCCCGCCAAGGGTCGTCGTCTTCTTAACTTGTATATGGTCTTGAATGTCTCCACAAAGATCTGCATGCCATCATAGGAGTATCTCCTGAATTCTCGCCCCTTGGGGGCGGTGGACTCAAGGGTGATCCGCTCCGTAGGTGTGGGGCGAGCTGCCGTGGCAAGGGTCTTGCCGGGGCTGCCAAAGCTGGCCCCGGCAAGGATCTTGCCGGGGATAGCCGCTTCATCCCTTTGCTCTTTGTGGTCTTGTTCTTGGCGTTGCTCCAGTCTCCATCAAGCTTTGGTCTTACCCCGGCTCACCTCCCTTGCCATGCTTGTGTGGTGGTGCCCGTGGCGCAGACTGCCCTTGCACAGTCATAGGGGTACAAAAAGTGTACTCCTCTTTTTGTACACTGACACGAGGACAGCTCATAAACGTGTCTGCCTTGGTCTCTGCTCTTGCTATCTTACATCCCAAGTTACATAGTATGACAGTTTATCGAATCATGCGCCCTAACACATGGGCTCTAAGCCTCTTGGGCTATAATCTTCTACTCCATTCTCCGCTGGGCCTCTGATAACATAATCTTGATAACGTAAACTAGACCCTCCTAGCCGGTATATACCTGGTAGTAATATCCCTGACATTAGGCCCCAGATTGATTTGAACTTGTTCACGTCAGTCTTCAAAGTCTTGTGCAGATTTTCCTTTCTGCAGATTTGTTGTGCTTGGTAAACCGGCATGACATCATCTCCATGGGTCACTTTAAACCGTCCTGACACCATCCGCGCATTTAATGCATGTACCTATTTATTTCCTTTATTTATTAAAGCTCCAAAGATCGAGGCGACATCACCATCCATATTCAAACTTTGGTCTCCTCGGTTCTCGAGCTTGCCGTTTTATCCCTTCGGCCTATAAATACGGCCGATGGCCATCTCCTTTTCCCCCCTTGCTTTCTCCTTCCTCTATCCTCCAGTGCTCAACCTCCGCCGCCGTCCTTCGAGCTCATCGTCTTCACCAAGCCCGACCGCTGCATCAACCTGAGCGTGTCCAGAGATTCGTTGTCGTCCTTCTGCTCCTGCTGCCTCAGGTACGTTTATTCCTTCTTCCCTGTAGATCTCAGTTCTAGGGTTTCTCGGGAGCTCGCACACGAACCCTTGTTCTTCGCAGTTCATTACCATAGGCAGTTCTTAGTTGTAGACGTAAAACTTTTTAGGTTGACTCTCGTACGCATGACTCTGCTCCGTCTTTATAATCTTATTTTCCCCAACACTGCTAGTTCAAACTGGATCTGTAAAAACCTTCGCTATCCCTAACGAATATAACTTAAATTATCTTGAGTTTTCCGCATGCTGTAGATCCATATTTTGCTGCTGCTCGTGTTAAAGTTGTTTCCCACACTTTAGATCTGCGTCTCATTCGCCTTTGTCGGCGGTTCAACCTTGAATCTGCGCCTCACATGCCTGTGTTGATGGTTTAGCTTTAGATCTGCACCTCACCTGCCTGTGTTTGGCGGTTTGACTTTTTCCCTCCAAGCTTCATAATCCGTAGCTGTCTCATTCATAGTTGTTTCGGATCAGTAGATACCATTAGTCCCCTTCTTAAACCGCCAATTAAATCAACGTCTTTATTGAACATGCCAGTTTATGTTTGGTGGATCGTAAACTGGATCTTGTATTGTATTTTTCAGCGTCCCCCCTCTGAAAAGATGACTTCTGCGGACAAGCAGTTTGTTGCTTGCAATTGGGTCCCATCCCGGATTACCGAGGATGACTTAGAAAAGATGGCCTTAATTGGCGCTTTAGGTCCCAAGGAGGTTCTGCACTGGAGGGCTCCTGGGAAAGAGTGTCCTCCTCAGCCTAAAGAAGGAGAGGTTATAGTCTTTTTTGATCACCTGGTCCGGGGCTTTAACCCTCCAGGGTCAAAAAAAATCAGCGACGTATTAGCAGAATTTCAGCTCCACCCCCAAGACTTAGGTCCCAATTCCATATCAAACATCTGCAATTTCCAAGTCTTCTCAGAAGCCTATCTGCAAGAGGAGCCATCCGTACAGTTATTCTAGGATTTCTTCCATCTGAATCGCCGGACTGAATTTCATGACGGGCCCAATACTGAACTCGGCTGAATGAGCATCCATACGAGAAAAGATGTGAGCTTTCCTCACGCCACTCTTCATAGCCATCCCAAGGAGTGGAACCAGACTTGGTTCTACTGCGTCGACACTTCACCAGAAGGAGAGAATCCACTGCCGGGCTACCGCTCTTAACGTCTGACAGTGGATCATCCCTTCCCGCAACATTTGAGTGCCCAAGACCAGGCTCGATATGCCCCCCAGCTTTCCAAACTCAGGGATTTTGTAGCCAACGGGTTAACTAGAGTTGACTTTGTCCGCTGCTGGCTCTCTTGGAGCATCCTCCCGTTAAGCCGGCTCCGGTTTAATGTGCGAGTATACTGGTAACCCGAAGGACCCTCAGCGTCACACGGATATGGTGCTTCCAGACAATGAAGTTACCGAATCTGCTAAGAAGGTGCTGAATATACCTCTGGAGGAGTGCAGTCGGACCGGTTTAGGACCTTTCTGTGTGAACAACAAACCCCCATCGGTAAGTTTCTTCTGTCCCCTTCTCTTTGTTTTAATCCGTCCATATTTCTTCTCTTCAGCATGCTTTTATTCCTTTACACATGCCAATGACCCCTTCTGGAAACGGAAGCCCAGGACAAACCGGCGAAACCAACTCGCAAGAAGAGCCTGGCTGTAAGGAAACACAAGAAGAAGCCTACCGCTGCTTCTGGTTCAAATGCGGAAGAGGATGATCCGGCCTCTGAGGTACTGCTTGGTTCTAAGGACTTTTAATCTTTCCTTTGTTTGTATTTCTATTAACAATGATTCTTCCCAGGATCCGGCCGAAGGCAGTAAAGCGGATGAAGTTGAGGTAATCTCTCTTTCCTCTGATTCAGAACCATTGCCACCCAAAGTCCGTCGGGTAACCCGGAAATATCCATTTTCTCATCCTTATGCTCAATTGGATCCCAATTTTCTTTTGAAGAAGCAGCAGCATGAGGCTCGCCGCACCACACGTCATAGTGGAGATGTGGTCGAGTCGACCGGATTGACCCATACTTCGGCTCGAAGGTGTCGTTCAGATGTTTTACTTACTCCTACCATTCTTCACCCTAAAGTGGGTCTTTTCCGTAAACCAATTAAACCGTCTGATCCAAATTATCAAGAAACTGCTTTATCATCCTCTGGCGAATCAACTGCCACCCAAGCCCGGTGCTCAAGATTGTTCATGGGTAAGCCATCTTTCAGTCCATCCGTTTTAACTTTCCATTTTGTTTTGTGATTTTCATTATTCCTCTAATCTTTTCTCAGTATGCCCAAGCCTAGCAAAAAGGCAAAGTTGAATAAACCGGTGGTCGAAAACATCACCGCTGAACCGGCAGAAGATCCTGAAGCTGCCAATCCTGTTGAAGAAAATGTTGAAGTTCCACACAATGATCCTTCCCCTATGGATGAAGAAGATCTTGCTGCTCCGGGGGGTGACGCCATGGAAAATACTGCTGAACCGGCCAGCCCTGTCCAGGTTAGTCCTCCCCGAGCTAGTCCGGCTCCTGTTAGTCCGGTACACGTCGATCCCATTGCTGCTGACCCTTCCAGGCCAATCACTACTTCAACGGATGATGTTGAGATTACTGGGACTGGCTTTAACCCTCCAGTTGAGCCTGTCTTCTTGGCCAGACACACAGCCAAGGAAGAACTTCACAAGGATACAGGAAAGTGGAGCACCGATCTGTCCAGCTATGCCCAACTGAGTGCCCAGGAACTTCATTCTGGGTATTTAAACCGGTTATTCACCAGCCGTGACCATGAACCGGCTTGGTGAACTTAATGAAAGAAAGATATGAGGTAATTCCTTTTCCCTTGTATTTCTGCTTGAGACCTGTAGTTGTATCTTTAGTCCATTGTAGCCCCCAAGTGCCAGTTTAACCTTTAGGGTAAACTGGGACTTTGATCGATCAACTGTAATATTTTGACTTGCACACGTAGCCCCCAAGGGCCGGTTTACCCCATTGCGGGTGAACCGGCACTTTCTCCTGTGTTTTAGAATGATGATACATTAGCCCTCAAGTGCCAAGTATATAACTTGTTATATGCTGGGGACTTCGTCTGACAAAATTGCCTGCTTATTACTTCAAATGTACATTAGCCCCCAAGTGTGAGTGCATAACTTGTTATGTGCTTGAGACTTTTGATTGAACTGTCTTCATGAATATCTTATATTTTTTTATTATATGTAGACAGACTTGAACCGGAGGGCTTCTGAGATAACTGAGCTCCGGAATAGCCTGGCCTTCCAAGAGACTGCTTCGGCTAAAGTCAAGGAGGAACTTACCCTTGCTTTAGCTAGTATGGAGAAGCTCAAGAATGATTTTGAATCGGAGCGGTCCACTTGGGAGGTATAAAAGGCTGCTTTGGAGAAAAGAGCTAATGATGCTGAAGCAGCTCTTAATCCGGTGATGGAGGAGTTATCCGGGTTAAAGCGGCATATAGATGGTATGACATCTGCTATCTTCGGTAAGTACTTGTTGTCATAAGCTTTATCCTTGTTATCCTGCACTGCTCCGGTTTAACTCATTACTTGTACAAAGGGAGGTGCGTTACTCATCTTGGGGATGATGTGCGGAAGAAGCTGAAGGCTGCTTATACCTTGGTGGAACAACTCTATGCCGGCGCTCATAGGGCCATCAGTGCTATTTCGCACAATAAACCGGCACCAAGCACCATCCAAGGCACTCTGGAGAAACTATCCATCTTGCCTACCCGTATTATCGAAGTGAAGAAATCCTCCGCACGAGCTGGCTCCCTCATGGCATTAACCCGGGCCAAGGCATGGGTTACTGACTTTGATTCGACAGAGGCCATGAATGGTTATCCAAGTATGAAAGAGGACGAATCAGCTTTCTCCGCTGAAGATCTTCGGGCCTTAACCAAAGACATGCGGCCTCTTGCCAGTAAGCTTGCTGATGAAGCGGACTTATCAAGGTATCACCCGGGTAATGATCTGGAGAATGTGCGGGTGGAGCGGCCGTCTTATGACATAGAAAATCTTATTCCACTCATTCGTAAGCATACCTTCGCTCCTGACATTGAACCATCAGAACTTATAAATGATGAAGTGTATTTCCGCGCCCTTGCCAAGATTGACTGGAGCACCCCTGATTTCCAGCAGCTGCCAGAAGTCGTCGAAGACCCGGAACAAGCTGACCCTCAGTCTTCTCAGCGAGCCGAAGCAGAATCCTAAACCGGTTCCGGTTTACCTTTATATGTTGATCACTTGGTGAAAAAACTGATATTCTTTTGGGCCTGCCCATGCCTTGTAATAGAATAGTTGAGATACTGTCTTTGTTCACACTATCTTGCATGGCATTACTTTGTTCGGCCACTTCTAAATTATCTCCTGCTTGCAATGCTTTGCCCTTTTATATTACCTGTGTCTGCATACACAATGCGCAAAGTACCCTTGTGGTTTATCGCCGGACGGGTTATACTGGCCAAACACATGATCTAAGTTAATAACTTGAACTGTGTATGAGATATAAGCATGTATCATACTTGGCTCTTTGTCGGCTTACCATGAAGACCGATTCGGGTTACAATGAACGCCGATTTAGCTGTAAACTAGTACTGGTGTTTATAACCCAGACTATAACTCTGTAAATAGAGATGTAATGACAACTTTGTAGTTACCCAATCTTGAATCAATGGACTTGGTTAAAAAACCAATGACCTTGAAGATAAAGATTTGAGAAAACATAAAAACTGAAAAATAAAGTTTTTGGGCAAATAAGATCATGTAGTCGAGGCTTTTTACGAGCTGCCAGGCTCCAAATTCGAGGCTTTTTATGAGCTGCCAGCTTACTGTCATTAACCATTTTAGCAAAGCCTGTTAAGATGATCCGCAATCTTTAACCAAATCATCAATGTCAAATGCTACCAATGTTCGAAATCTCATAAAGATTTTGGCTTGTGTAATCACTTGATGATCATCAATTTAACGTTACCAAGTTCAGGGTCCCGAAGGATTGACTTGTGTTATGTTCGACGGGTCTTACCAGGTTTACCTGGACGGCACAATTTACTTGATGCAGGCAGGTTAATCCGGGGTTTTAGGTGTATACACCAAGCTTCCAAGCCATGTTCACTACAAGAGTTTTCAACTCGCTGATGAACTTGCATCAGGAGCCCCCAGGTAGCGTGTGAGCATTGCTCGTCGGGGCCTATGTTTGAGTTGTGCTAGGCATCAAACCCTCTTTTGCCCATCATCATCATGTGGAAATTGCCGAAGTAACCAGAGCAGTGCTCTGATGATGGTCTTGATATGGCCACCGGTTTAAGAGGCCATAGGAAACTTCCTTGCCCACGGAAGCCCCCATGTGATTCTCTTTATGTTCAGAAAAGACGGCTGATACCTTGATTTATCAAGGGCGCCGGTTTAAGAGGCCATAAAGAACTCCCTTGCCCGCGGGAGCCCCCATGTGATACTCTTATGAAAGATGGCTGATACCCCGGTTTATTGGGGGCGCCGGTTTATTATATTAATCATAATTTATACATCGTACATAAAGTGGAGCCAATGGCTCAAGTATAGTAGGGTCGAAGAAGAGCGATGTTCCACCGCTGCTTGGTCTCCTCCTCCGCCATGCGTGAGTCGTTTTGTTCTCGAACGTCGACGAGGTAGTATGATCCGTTGTGCAGGTTCTTGCTGACCACAAAAGGTCCTTCCCAAGGCGAGGATAACTTGTGCATATCTGTCTGGTCTTGGATGAGCCAGAGCACCAGATCTCTTTCTTGAAACGTCCTGGTTTTAACCTGGCGACTATGGTACCAGCGCAGGTCTTGCTGGTAAATCGCCGATCGCACTGCTGCCGTGTCCCGTTCCTCGTCCAGTCGATCCAAAGCGTCTTGTCTTGCTTGTTCATTATCCGTTTCAACATAAGCCGCCACCTGCGGCGAGTCATGACGGATATCACTGGGGAGGACCGCTTCAGCTCCATATACCATGAAGAAAGGCGTGTACCCTGTGGATCTGTTAGGTGTAGTGTTGATGCTCCATAATACAGAAGACAACTCCTCCACCCAACAACCCGGTGTTCTCTGTAAAGGAACCATAAGCCGGGGTTTGATGCCTCTCAAGATCTCTTGATTGGCTCTTTCAGCTTGGCCATTAGACTGAGGGTGAGCTACTGATGATACATCAAGACGAATATGCTCTCATTGACAGAACTTCTCCATAGCCCCCTTGGATAGATTGGTGACATTATCAGTTATAATACTGTGTGGAAAGCCAAACCGGAAAATCACCATTTTGATGAACTGAACAGTTGTTACTGCATCACACTTACTGATAGGCTCCACTTCAACCCATTTTGTAAACTTGTCCACTGCTACCAACAGGTGGGTTTTCTTGTCGTGGGATCTCTTGAAGGGTCCAACCATATCAAGCCCCCAAGTCGCAAACGGCCAAGTAATCGTTATCATTCTCAGCTCCTGCGCAGGTATATGAGCACGTCATGAGAATTTCTGGCAACATCACATTTTCTGACCAAGTCCTCTGCGTCGGCGTGAGCCGTCAACCAATAGAAACCATGACAAAAAGCCTTAGCCACCAAAGATTTTGAACCGGTGTGATGACCGCAATCCCCCTCATGAATCTCTCTAAGAATATCACAGCCTTCTTCTGATGATACACACCGCTGAAAAGCCCCAGAAACGCTGCGATGATGAAGTTCTCCATTGACAATAGTCATAGATTTAGACCGCCGGATTATCTGTCGGGCCTCGACTTCATCCTCTGGTAACTCACCTCGGTTCATGTATGCCAAGTAAGGGAGCGTCCAATCTGGAATGACATGAAGCGCTGCGACCAATTGTGCTTCCAGATCAGGAATAGCCAAGTCCTCCTCTGAATGTACCTGCACCGATGGATTATGCAACTCATCCAAGAAGGTATTAGGTAGAACTGGTTTACGCTAGGAACCCAGCCGGCTTAACGCATCAGCTGCTTCGTTTTTTTGCCGGTCTATATGATCCACCTGATATCCTTTGAAGTATCTACCGATGGCATCTACCTATCGTTTATATGCTGCCATGAGCGGATCCTTGGAGTCCCCATTGCCAGATACCTGTTGTGCCACCAGATCTGAATTGCCAAAACATTTGACCCGGCTCAAGCTCATTTCTTTGGCCATCCGCAGACCATGGAGGAGAGCTTCATACTCAGCAGCATTATTAGTACAAGGGAACATTAAACGGAGGACATAACAGAACTTATCACCTCGTGGGGAAGTTAACACGACTCCAGCCCCCGAGCCCTCCAATTGCCTTGAACCGTCAAAATGAATAGTCCAGTATGTATGATCCGGCTTCTCCTCAGGTGCTTGCAACTCTGTCCAAGCATTGATGAAATCCACCAGTGCTTGGGACTTTATCCCAGTACGGGGCACATACTTTAATCCGTGCGAGCTAAGCTCAATGGCCCACTTTGCAACCCGACCAGTAGCTTATCTGTTCTGGATTATATCCCCCAACGGAGCTGAACTGACAACGGTGATTGGGTGGCCCTGAAAATAGTGCTTTAGCTTCCGGTTTGCCATGAAAACTCCACACACCAGCTTCTGCCAATGCGGGTATCTCTGCTTAGACTCGATGAACACCTCACTGAAGTAGTAAACCGGCCGCTGAACCAGATATTCTTTGCCTGCCTCCTTGCGCTCTACCACAATGGCAATACTTACTGCACGGGCATTGGCAGCCACGTATAACAGCAGCGGCTCATTGTCAACTAGGGCAGCAAGGACCGGCGGCTCTGCCAATTGCCTCTTTAAATCCTGAAACGCAGCATCAGCTGCCTCACTCCAGACGAAGTGGTCTGTCTTTTTCATCATCTGATAAAGCGGGATTGCCTTCTCCCCCAAACGGCTGATAAACCGGCTGAGTGCTGCAATACGGCCCGCCACGCGCTGGACATCGTTGATGCACGCCGGTTTAGCCAGGGACGTAATCGATTCGATCTTCTTCGGATTAGCTTCAACTCCTCTTTTTGATACCAAGAACCCTAGGAGCTTGCCCACCGGAACACCAAAATCACACTTCTTCGGATTAAGCATCATTTTGTAAACTCGGAGATTTTCAAAAGTTTCCTTCAAATCATCTATAAGTGTCTCCTCCTTCCTGGATTTCACCACAATGTCATCGACATATGCATGAACATTCCGCCCAATCTGCCCTTGTAGGCAGTTCTGCACACAACGCTGGTAGGTTGCCTGGGCACTCTTAAGCCCAAATGGCATAGATACATAGCAGAAGGCTCCAAAGGGAGTTATAAAGGCTGTCTTCTCCTGGTCCTTAGCTGCCATCTTGATCTGATGATAACCTGAATATGTATCCAAAAAACTTAGCCGCTCACATCCTACCGTAGCGTCAATAATTTGATCAATACGGGGGAGAGCAAAAGGATCAGTTGGCCAAGCCTTGTTCAGATCAGTGTAATCAACACACATCCTCCACGTTCCACTTTTCTTAAGTACTAGCACCGGATTAGCCAACCATTCTGGATGAAACACTTCAACTATAAAGCCTGCGGCCAAGAGCCTAGCCACTTCTTCTCCAATAGCCTTGCGCCTCTCCTCATTGAAGCAGCGCAGATATTTCTTGACCGATTTAAACTTAGGATCAATATTAAGATTGTGCTATGCGAGTTCCCTCGGTATTACTGGCATGTCAGAAGGCTTCCACGCAAAGATATCCCGGTTCTCACGGATGAACTCAATGAGCGCGCTTTCCTAATTCGGATCAAGGTTAGCGCTGACAGTGAACTGCTTGGATGAATCGCCAGGAACAAAGTTCACCTGCTTAGTCTCTTCGGCTGATTTGAACTTCAGCGCCGGATCATGCTCTGTGGTTGGTTTCTTTAGCGGAGACATGTCTGCCGGATCAACATTGTCCTTATAGAACTTCAGCTCCTCAGTTGCGCAAACCGCCTCAGCGTAAGTTGCATCATCTTCCTTGCACTCTAACGCAATTTTGCGGCTCCCATGAACCGTAATAGTTCCCTTGTGGCCTGGCATCCTGAGCTGCAGATAAACATAACACGGCCTAGCCATGAACTTGGCATAAACCGGCCGCCCGAACAAAGCGTGGTACGGGCTTCTGATTTTCACCACCTCAAAGGTTACAGTCTCTGACCTGGAGTCGTGCTCATCTTTAAAGGTAACCTCCAAGTCAATCTTGCCAAGTGGGTACGCTGATTTACCTGGCACCACCCCATGGAATACCGTGTAGGACTGTCGGAGCATTTTATCTGTCAACCCCATACGCCGATGTCGGTGTACAAAAATAGGGGTACACTTTTTGTACCCCTATAACTGTGCACGGGCAGTCTGAGCCGCCGGAACCACCACACCAAGCAAGGCAAGGGAGGTGAGCCAGGGTGAGACCGAAGCTCGATGGAACTGGACCTACACCAAAACTAAGACCACGAAGAGCAAAGGGACGAAGCAGGTTCCCCCGGCAAGATCCTTGTCGGGAGCCAGTTTTAGCAGCCCCGGCAAGATCCTTGCCGGGGCCGGCTTTAGCAGCCCCGGCAAGACCCTTGCCGCGGCAACTCGTCCCACGCCTACGGAGCAAATCACCCTTGAGTCCGCTGCCCCCATAGGGCAAGGATTCGGGAGATATCCCCGTAGTGGCATGCAGATCTTTGTGAAAACATTCAAGGTCAGATACGCACTAAGAAGACGACGACCCTTGGTGGGATCCCAGCCAAGGAAGACCACAAGGCCTCCGGCAAGCACCTTGCCGGGGATTGTAGCAGGCGCCGCGGCAAGACCCTTGCCGGGACTGCGGTAAGGCCCTTGCCGAGGACATCCGTAGGGCCACCATCAGGCCGACACCAACTAAACTTCCACCGCCTTATGTAGCTGACGACCCAACCAGCTGGGCAGGCACCTGCGTGGAGGCATGCAGATCTTCGTGAAGACCCACCATTGCGCCACCTTAGTTGCCTACCTACCTACATGGCATCTCAGGCATCGCTGGCCAGGGCGCGTGTCGACATAAGAAGGAGCGGCGACGAACAAGACAGATCTCTCCCCCGTCCCCGATAAAGGAAGGACACCTAGGCAAGACGCATTAAATGCGCCTTGTCATGTAATGTGAGGGATAAACTCGCATCACTGTACCCTTTCCACCTCTTGTGTGCCAGTGTGGCAACCCCTTTTTCTATAAAAGGAGGCCCGAGGCGACCAGGAGGAGTATTCGGCTTTTTGAAGCTCCTCACGCCCCATAGCTAGCTAAAGAACACATATATACAATCCACCAAAACCAGGAGTAGGGTTTTACGCATCCTCGCGGCCCGAACCTGGATAAACCAGGAGTCGGGATTGTTGTGATCCCATAGGTGTCGTTCCAATACACCGACATCTTTGGCGCGCAAGGTTGGGGGGCTGCAGTTGTGAGAATCGGCTCTAGCAGTTAGCCCAGCACTCCTTCGTCTTCGTGGCTCTTTGAGAAGGAAGGATGCCGGAAGATCAGCACTCGAACGGCTGCAAACAGGAGCTATCATTCTTTGTACAAAAAGAAACATGTACGCAAATGTGGCCCTCCCCGATCGGCAATGCCTTTGTTCTGTTTCGAGTCCGCTCAACGGTTCAAATAGCTGCGTTGGAAACGGTATGGTAGCCTTCCGCAATTGGCAAGGCTCTCGGCTCTGACTCGAGTCAAACTCGACACTTCGAGCGGCTGCGTTAAGGGTGGTAAGGTGGCTCACCCGGTAGCACGCTCGCCCGACAGGCCAATGGGGACCCATCCCCAAAACGCCGCCCTGGGTTTCCGCGCCGGCAGGCCTACCAAGCTAGCGTAGGGTGGACGTACAAAGAGGCAACAAACAGGGAAATAGCATGCATAATCCCGAAAATACTTCAAAGTTATGTTACATCACATCATTGCTGCGGTTCTAACTAAAGATAAAATTTGTCTTGTTCGGGAACCCGCAGCGGCGAAGAAGAATGGGATGCCTAATCCCGGCGCTGGCCTTCCACCCTCTTGATTTCGTCGATGCAGATGATGACGGGCTTGATGCGCTCCTTGAGCGCCGTGAGGTCAGTACCATCCGGCAAGCTATCCATTGCGGCTTCGAAGTCAAGGTCGTGATTCCAGTACGCCATCTTGGTGAGGACCTTGGTCACGATCCCCCGGCAAAGTCGCCGGGCCGCCCCGGCCAACGTGGCCGCTCTGTTGGAGTGAAGAGAAGCAAAGGCTCCAACGACGCCCTCAAAGAACTGGGTCAGCTTGGCGTTGACAGTCCCGCTGCGCTTAGGAGCATACCTCACGTTTGGCATCCCCATGATGGCCAACTGCGAGGTGAACCTGCCGGTGACGTCTTCCAGGCGGCTTATCCATCTGTTCTCGCCCGCCACCTATTGCTAGTGGGAGGCGGCCTCGTTCGCCCACAGCTATTTCTCCTCCTCCAGGCTCCTAGTCAAGGTCTCCTCCCGAGCCGTGCTCTCCGACAACATCTTCTCGAGATTCTCCAGCTTCAGCTTGAGATCTCTGATGGAGTTCTGCGCTTCGGAGAGCTCCCCAGCCTTGCTGATGACCGCTCCTTGCGCCTCTACCAAGGCGCAGTTAAGCCTGCTCTTCTCGTTGGACAGCTTGAGGGCCTGTTCCTTCAGCTCGTCCCGCTCCACCTCCAACTCCTTCACCTTGCCGGCGTAGGCCAGAGCCTGGGCATCAAGTCCCTCTTTGTGCCTCTGCGCCAGATCACGAGTCCGCCGCACGACAAGGGCCTCGATCTCCTCATCCTTGCCGCGGAGCGTTGCGGCAAGCTTCGCCTCACGCGCGGAGAGGTCTTCTTTCTGGGAATCCAAAGCGGCTTGATGCTTGTTCAGGGCGGCCTCGGCCACGGCAGCCAAATTCGCTGCCTCTTCCTGGGCCTTCTCGATGTCAGCCATCTTCATGGTTAGCTCTACATCGCGCCTGGCCAATTCCCCCTGAAAGGCCCTCTGCTCCTCGCAAGTTTGGTGAAACCAGGCCTGCGTCTCAGCAACGCGCGCCTTGAAGTCCACCTCCGCCTTGTCCACCGTTGCCATCCTGGACATAACCTTGTCCAGACGGGCACGGTAGAGCACATGTAGCTTTCGGAAATTGGCCCTCATAGCACGAAAAAGCTGCTCTTCTGGAGAACCATCGCCGCCAACGCTCGGTTCATCCACCACCTCGAGCCCGGTGGCGGCGAGCACCTAGCCGTCGAAGACTTCCCCTCCGACGGGCGCTCGGGAACTTGACGCCCCTGGAAGATGGACGAAAAGATCGTCGCCCACCTTCAAATATCTGCCGGGGCCCGAGGTTGTGGAGGAAGGAGGCTGGTCATCAACCACCTCTTCCTCGGCTATGGCCTTGCCAGCCTCCCCGACAGGCCCACCGTTGTCACCCTCGGCAGAAGCCTCGTCGGCCGCTTTGGTGGCCCCCGTAGTGGTGTCCTCGGCAGCATCCTTGGCGGCCTCATCGGCGGCGGCCTCGTCAGCATCCTTGGCGGCCTCCTCGGCGGCAATCCTGTCGGCCTCCACCGCGGCCTCCTCAGCAATATTCCCAACAACAGTATCCACGTCCTCCATATCTGTTGAAGGAGGGCATGGGTAGTAATGGGAGCAATGAAACCAAGAAAAAGAATAAGGGAAAAACAGAGACGGAGGAAAGGCGTCTCACCAGTGCCAGGCTGTGAAGCAGAAGTCCCCTCCCCGCCAGTATTTGGCGCCGTGGCAGAGTCACCAGCACCCAAGTTCCCCTCTTCCTCCATGGGTTTGGGCGCCGTTCTTGGTGCCCTTGCCGGGGAAGCCCCTCGTGGCGGCGTAGTCGATGGGGGTGGTGTGTTGGGGGTGGCCCTCTGCGGCTCCTCCTGCTGCCGCTCCCTTCCTACAAACCTGACAAGGTCAACACCGTAGCATCGAACACCTACCACATGTCAAGTAAGAGGAGGGTGATGAACTTACGCTGGGGGCTGTGCCGGGGGCTGTTGTCCGGGCTGCTCAACACCACCAGTGGCGTCTCTGAAGCCCCAGCCGAGGGCTGACTGCTTGCCAAGGCCTTCTCCCTCTTCACCCTCTGGGACAACGTCTCTTCATCCCTGCAAAAGAAAAAACGGATCAAGATGAGTGACTTAATTCAGGGTAGTGGAAATGGCAGTAAAGAACGGAGTACTTACTCGTCATACATCTCCTCCTCTTCCACCACTTTCCTTTTTCTCTTCGGTCTGAGAGGCCCAAGATAAAAAGGGAGCTCCGCGTCAACATCCGAGTCGACATCTGCTGGAGGAGGCGAAGAAGGTGGGGTTTCTGCGCACCCAGATGAGGAAGGGGATGTTGCCTTCTTCTTCACAGCGGCCTTCGTCAGCCTCTTCGCTATCGTGGCTCTCGTGTGATGCCCGGACCCCTCCAGGGTCAATTGAGGCCGCGTAGCCCTGCCGGGCAGGACCGGCTCGCCGGATCTAGCCCGCCGCAGGACTCGCCCTCTTCCCCTGGCTGGCATCGAGCCCGCCGCCACGTCCTCCTCCGACGACGACTCGTCGGCCGCATCCTCAACAAGCGGAGCTCCGGTGCCGGCGCTGCTAGCCTTCCCGGCGGCCGCCGCCCTCCGGGTGAGCTCCTCCTCCTCCGCAGCCGTTGCGGCCTTGTCCTCCACACCCCCGACACTGCCGGCCTCCATGGCAAGCTACGCCTCCCTCGCCCTGGTGGCGATGTAGTCCAGCTCTGCCTGGGTGGTGTCCATGACAAGCCACCGCTTGGCGTCAGCATTGACATACACCTCAGTCATGGTGTCAAATAATTGATGCACATCCGCGTCTGCCGGCTGCTTCCAGCTCAGGACAGGGCCGTGCGCGTTACAGTTCGGCATCATAGCGATGATCTCGGATGGACGTGAATTATTGCACAACGGGAGCACCCCGCTGGCAACTTGAAAAACGGTCCCTTGAGGGCCTTGCCGGCCTTTGCGGCAGCCCTCACGGCCTTGCCTGTCCGTTCGACCTCGCCATCATGACCCACATCAAGATGGAAAAGCCGCTGGCAGAAATGGGCATGTGCCATCACCGTGAAGTTGTGGTCGAGGCCGGGATGGAGTCGCATAATGTCAGCCAGATTCGTAAAGAGACAGGCTGGCTTCCCCTTGTTGTGCAACGGGGAGATCCGACGGCGAATAAAGTCCGCCTCGATCATCTCAAGGGTGAGTCCAGCCTGGGTGAGCCATAGAATCCTGGTAGTGGCGACAGTGAGCCTCTCGTCGGCGACATCGACATCGCTCCAATCACTGCCACGGACCGGCGGCACTCGACAGACCTTGCAGAATTTTGGCTGGTCTTCGTCTTCAATCCAGCACCACCGGCCACGCCATTTATCCCACCTCTCCTTCACGACACCGTCCGGGTACGCCCCCTTGGATCTTGGGATTCAGGTGACGCATCCAGAGACGGCACCTCTCGCCTGGATCCGACGGGAGAAATAATGGTGGAAAAGTGCCGTGTTGGGCTGCACCCCGACGAAGCCTTCGCAAAGATGCGCAAAGAAAGCCATGCATGCCATTGCATTCAGAGTAAAATCCAAGAGGCGAAAGCCGAAGGTATGCATAATATCGCAGAAGAAATAGGAGAAAGGGGGACATAACCCGCAAGAAAGATAATTGACGAAAAAGGGATACCGATTTAGGGCACAACCGGCGCAAGCGGCAGGAATGACGCGCGTCGCCGGATGTCCCGAATTCTCTCCCCCCGTCTTCACTCCCCAGAGAGGCTTGAAGGAGGTCCGGAGCTCGTGGACATCAACCGTCGAGGGGAAGAAGAAGGCGGACTTCGTCCGGTCCCCCAATAGCGCATTCTCCGGTGGCTCCACAGTCCCACCGCCCTTGGCCACCCCCTTGCCCTTGACGGATTTGGACGCCATGGCGGCTAAGAAAGTTAGAGGACTGAGGGAGGGGGATGGCGAAGCAACGACGGCAGGCGACGGCGGAAGCTTAGGAAGGAAGGAAGAGAGGAAACGGCGGCTCTGAGATTGGAAAAGGCGCGAGGAAAGAGGAGAAGGTGAGCAGCGCGCCCGCGGTTATTCCTTCTTATGGGGGAAAACGCGGGCCACCTCCTTTCACATTAACTGTGATGTGACGCATGCGTGCAACCAACCCCATGCATGCCGCCCACGTCACGCACACCCCCCCACACACACACCGCGCCACGCGCGCGGATTGTGGGATGCGTAGTGCGCGAAAAATCTTACCGCAGTAAAAACCGCCCCGCCTGCCCGTGCACCGTTTTATGGGCCTGGCCCAACAACCCGTTGTGCTTATATGTAGTCCAGGCCGGGGGGCTCCTGTCGGTGTACAAAAAGAGGGGTACACTTTTTGTACCCCTATAACTGTGCATGGGCAGTCTGAGCCGCCGGCACCACCACACCAAGCAAGGCAAGGGAGGAGAGCCAGGGTGAGACCGAAGCTCGATGGAACTGGAGCAACACCAAAACCAAGACCACGAAGAGCAAAGGGACGAAGCAGGTTTTTCCGTCGTACCGTGCATTGGGCAGGGCACGTTAACTGGCGCTCTAGATTAATAGGCGGCCTCCCATTACGTGGGGGCGGTCTACCCTTGCGGCGTTGCCCATTTTCCTGAGCGTTGGTGTTGGCCACAAAGTCTGAGCTGCCATCCGCTTTACGCTTGCCATTGTATCCTTGACTCGCCGGATTGGCCTGCGGTGGATTACCGTTCTTACTCACCTTCCCTGACTTGTCTCCATCAGTATCCGGATGCTTGGTGTTATCAGAGTCTCCATACTTCACCAAAGCACCCATGAGGTTCCCCATGTCATTGCAGTCACGTTTAAGCCGTCCCAACTTCTGTCTCAAAGGTTCAAACCGGCAGTTACTTTCCAAGGTCACCACTGCTGTACTTGGGTTGATGCTACTAGAGGAGTGCAAGATCACTGACACTCGACGCACCCAACTGCTTGTAGACTCTTGCTCTCCTTGAACGCAGGCAACTAAGTCGACGACAGACATTGGCTGCTTGCACATGTCCTTGAAATTTCTGATAAACCGGCTTTGTAGCTCAGCCCATGATCCAATGGAATTAGTTGGCAAACCCTTCAGCCATGTCCGGGCCGTGCCTTCGAGCATCATTGTGAAATATTTGGCGCATCCTGCCTCATCCACATCGAGCATCTCCATTGCCATCTCGTAACTCTCAATCCATGTCTCCGGAGCAAGATCCGCCGTGTAGTTGGGCACCTTGCGCGGCCCCTTGAAATCCTTGGGTAATTTCACGTTTCGTAAAGCGGGGATGAGACACGGAACGCCCAGGGAACTAGACATGACCCCCGGTTCAACTGTGGTGGTGGGACGAACCGGCGTCGCCTGACGGGCTTCGTATTGTGTTGTTACCTCGGCCTCCCAGTGCTGTCTGGCCTGATCCACTACCTCCTGAGCATGCGCCTCGTCTGCTGCCGGATTATCCCGCCTCTGCTGATGACGTCTTCGTGCGCTGCTTGATACAGCCAGTTCATCCAGATGCCTCGTATAACTCCGGCTCGGTCGGGGGGTCGAATGAATCCTCTCCCGGCTATAGGAATAAGCTTGCTGCTGAGTTAACGCCGTGACCAACAGCTCCTTGGCCCGTCGTGCCTCAACTGCTATGGGGGACGTTCCTTCCATAGGAAGCGCGGCCAATCGTGAAGCGGCAGCAACTATGTTGTCCAACGGATTAGAATAATGACCAGGAGGGGTGGGCACATGTTGGGCCGGCACCACTTGGCGGTTAGGCTCTACGGCCAGTGACTGAACATATGCACCTGTTCCTGGTGCCCCTCCCCAGTTTACCTCTGGCTAGTTACTGGTTCCCGCGCCTAGCGTGCTAAAGAGATTCCTTGCCTTATAAACCGGCGGCAGGCAAGATCGTTACCTTCTCATCATTACCTCTTGTGAAGCGGTCTGATCTAACATGAGTCGATAAGCTTGAGCATCCAGCTCTGCCTGCGTTGTAGCCATCCTAGCTTTCTCAGCTGCCATGTCCAACTTGGCTTGTTTGATCCGACCCTTTACCTGAGCGACCTCCACATCATGCTGCTCCTTGTCGGCCTGGGTTACCTGTGCTGCCACTAGCAACGTCAAAGTATCGACCAAGATAGATAATGTGTCAGATGGTGATGGGGGTGGATCTCCAGCTCTAGCTCCCATTGCCTCTGATGTCAACCCCCTGTTGTTGAGGACTGCTGCACGGGTTGTGATCCGGCCATGAAGACAGCCACCCTATTTGGCGGATCGAGGGGGTCCGGAATACTGTCACCATTGGAACAGCCCTCAGATCGGCCATCCTGCAGTAGATACAAAGAGTCTGTCTCTTCGGAAGAAGAATCATCGCCGGAATAAACAACGGTTTCGCCGCCAGAGTCTGATCCGTCCTCGGCTTGTACTCCATGCACTGCTCCAACGAAGACGTGCTTCACAGCGGGCTGAATCCGGGCAGGTCTCGCACGCTGAGCCGACTCAACGATGCTGGGGAAGATGTCCGGCTCAGGGCCCGGTTCGCCGATCTTGCCGATGAAGACGTGGATGCCGCCGAAGGGGACCCGGTACCCATATTCGATTGAATCGCCCTCGGGGCACCATCCTGCATCGTCGATGTAGATCCGGCCGCGACGACTTTTAGTCATCCGGCCCACTGTGTAGCCCTTGAGTCTTTCAAAGCTGCCCTTCAAAAACTCGAAACCATCGTGCGATAAAGCCCCACGGTGGGCGCCACTATCGTGGATTTAGCACGGCAGATGTCCTAGCAAAAGGACTTAGCCGTGAGGCCATTGCTACGGGTTAGCTTAAAGTGGTTAAAGCGGACGAAAGACACAAGGATTGTATACCAGTTCGGCCCCTTCGATGAAGGTAAATGTCTACGTCTAGTTTGGTGTGGTATTTCTTGGGCTTCGATGACCAGGGAGCGAAACTGCTTTGCCTATGTCTCGAGCTGTTGCTCTCTGTCCTGAACCTTCTTCGGGTCGTCCCTTTATATAAGAGGTGACGCCCGGTCCGGTTTACAGAGTCCCGAGGCCGACTCATAAACGTGTCCGCCTCGGTCTCTGCTCTTGCTATCTTACATCCCAAGTTACATAGTATGACGGTTTATCGAATCATGGGCCCTAACACATGGGCTCTAAGCCTCTTGGGCTATAATCTTCTACTCCATACTCCGCTGGGAATCTGATAACATAACCTTGATAATGTAAACCGGACCCTCCTGGCCGGTTTATACCTGGTAGTAATATCCCTGACAGTAACCATAATATGTGTCCTTTCCCTTATTGGTTGCCGCATCAAAGCGGACAGCGCTGTTTTGGTTGGTGCTCTTTTTATCTTGGGAGATCGTGTAAAACGTATTCCCATTTATCTCGTATCCTTTGTAAGTCAATACATTCGAAGATGGTCCCCTGGACAACGAGTACAACTCATCACAAACAGTGTTTTCACCTCTGAGACGTGTTTCCAACCAACTACCGAAAGTCTTGATGTGTTCACATGTAATCGATTCGTCACATCGCTCCGGGTTTTTGGAGCACAGACTGTTCTTGTGTTCATCGACATACGGGGTCACTAGGGTAGTGTTCTGTAGAACTGTGTAGTGTGCTTTAGACCAAGAATGCCCGTCCTTGCATATTATTGACTCCCCTCCAAGCGTGCCTTTCCCAGTTAGTCTCCCCTCATACCGCGATTTAGGGAGACCAATCTTCTTAAGGCCAGGATTGAAGTCAACACAAAACCCAATGACATCCTCTGTTTGATGGCCCATGGAGATGCTTCCTTCTGGCCTAGCGCGGTTACAGGCATATTTCTTTAGGACTCCCATGAACCTCTCAAAGGGGAACATATTGTGTATAAATACGGGGCCTAGAATGACAATCTCGTCGACTAGATGAACTAGGACGTGCGTCATGATATTGAAGAAGGATGGTGGGAACACCAGCTCGAAACTGACAAGACATTGCGCCACATCACTCCTTAGCCTTGGTATGATTTCTGGATCGATCACCTTCTGAGATATTGCATTCAGGAATTCACATAGCTTCACAATGGCTAATTGATGGCTTCTCGCCCCTCGTTGGTTACCCCAAGTGGAAGGTTGAGATGTAGCGTAGCGGCAAATTTCCCTTGGCAAAGATACCAAGGATCGAATCCCGTGAGACTCCGAGGGTCGACAAGTAGGTGTCAACGGCGCCAGAAACTTAGTGGTTGACGGGACCTACACACAGATATAGATAACTTTGCTCCCAACGAGTACAGAGAGGTTGTCAATCCCTCCGGCCTTGTTGCTTACAAAGGATCAAACACAAGAGATAATAATGATAGCTATGACTGCAACTAGGAAATAAAAACAGGAAGTAAATAGAAGGTGTGATCAGCGGTGATAATATGGACCGGGGTCCCATGATGTTCACTAGTGATGTCTCTCTCCCAAACGACGATAAAACAACAAAGCGAGGTAAAAAAATTACAGCTGGGCAATTGACAGGATTATGTGCGCAAACCAATGCTAACTATGCTGCAAAGAAAGGTAGAGGCTCAAAAGCATGGGCGGTACGCCAAGGCAAGTAGACCGAAATCCATTTGCATCTACTACTAATCATCCACCTTGAGATATCTATCCAGAACATCTCGCTGGTATTAAGTTGCGAATCCCACCCAAAGTGTAAATTCAAAGCAACAGACAACTGCATTAAAAGAACTTTGCATAAAGTAAACAATCCTTGCACCCGCAAGCACAAGCACCGTTGTTTTCCCCCTTGTGGCAACAGCACATCCCCGAGACTCATGTTTATGTCACTCAAGCTAGTCATCAGGGGGCATGAACCCACAATCAAGCTTAACGCTCCCTCTTGGAGTTACTACCTACTACTTGGCCAAAGCAATAAACAACAATGGAGAACATGCAAGAATTACTCAAGAACAAAGATATAAAAGAGGTGAATCAAATATATTACTCAAACACAATCTGAACATAGTCTCATAATCCATCAGATCCCAGCAAACTCAGCAAAGCAACAGCAGAAAGATTACATATGTGCCTCGATCAAGTAGGGCAGCTCACGAGGTCTAAACCATGAAGAGCAAAGAGGGGAGGAGAACATCACATAGCTACTGATCATGGACCCATGGTCCAAGGTGGACTACTCACGACTCATCCGGGAAGCGTCCATGGTGGTGGAGAAGCTCCCGATGGTGGTTCTCCCCTCCGGCAGGGTGCCGGGAAGAGTTCTCCTGATGCTCCCGATCTTGGAAGCGCTGCGGCGGCGGAACAGAGGCGAGATCGCGAAAAAGGGTTCTATCCTCGAGGGTTTCGGGGCGAGAGGGATATATAGGCGAAGGGGGGCAGCCAGAGGCGGAGCAGGGGCCCCAGGCGCGGCCAGGGGTGGGGCCGCGCTAGCTGGCCGCCTGGGCCGCCCCTGGCTCCCCTCTGGCCCATATTTGGTTCTTCGCGAAGCTTCCTGTACGCTGATTTTTCCTGGAATTTTTGGAGCACTTTTAATACGGGGGAAACCTGAAATAGAAAACAGCAGAAAACAGGAACTGCCACTATGGTGCACTGAGTTAATAAGTTAGTCCAAATATGATCAAAAGTGTATGGAAGTGCATCAATATCATAGCAATATCACACAAAAGAAGCATGGAGCAAGCAGAAATTATAGATACGTTTTGGACGTATCAACATCCCCAAGCTTAATTCATGCTCGTCGTCGAGTAGGTAAATGATAACAAGCATAATTTCTGTGGTGACATGCTACCAACCATATAAGAACTTTTTAAATAAAGCAATCAAGGCATGTAATTCAATTCAAGTCATAACAAGCAAGAGTCTATATTAGCATTGTAACAAGCAATATAAGAACATAAAGGTGCAAGAGATCTCGCTGTCCGTGACTCGAATGTCTCCAAATGGTGTTTGCGTGGAAGAAAGGGGATAGGGATATACGAGAGAGTAAAACATAGTTTTTGTATTGTTGAGAACTTAATCTACTAAAGTTTCACACTTGGTCTTCTTTGGAATCTTATCTTGACTCATCCCCAGACCACTAGCCAGGTACAAGTCAAAATGATCCACTCCCTTTCGATATTTTGAGCACTCATGCAATGGATGAGTGTAAGCAAGAAAGTTGACACTTAGGATGGCAAAGAGAGAGAAATGATGAAGGGGGAAGACAAAAAAGGTGTGAAAGGCTCACATCAATGAGGACAATCATAGGTGAGAGAAAGCCAAATGATAGATATGATGTGAGGACTAGGGATTGCCATGCAACGGATGCACATATGAGCTAAGGTAAGCTCTCCAATGGAACTAGTGGGGGTGCATCCAACTTGCTCGCTCAAGAAGACCTAGAGCTCTTTTGAGGAGGCTCATCATTGGAATATACAAGCCAAGTTCTATAGTGTGAAGGTCCGCACATAGCTATATGCATGAATGATAATCTCTATGGAGTACAAGGTATAAGATGAAGTACGAGTGTGGATCTCTCAAAAGGAATAGTAGTGTGCCCCCTTCTCTCTTTTTATTTCTTTTTCTCTTTTTTTCTCTCTTTTTTATTTTTTTGTGGCCTCAATGGCTCTTTCTATTTAACTCTCATTTGTCCTCTTTGGGATCTTTTGATTTTGTCCTCTTTGGGATCTTTTCCTCACATTAGGGGCAACACTCTATGTATTACAAGAAGTATAGAAGATCTTTCACACTTTACAAAATTACTCAACATAAAGAAAATAAAACTATCATGATGTATGCAAATGTATGCCTCTGCCGGTGTAGCAGGATATGCAATGATACTAGCGCGTCATGTAGCAATGATTAGGGCAAGGCCCCACTAGCATGTGGCTCATCGATCAAGCAAAAAGCATGTATGACATGAAGATCAAGTCATGAGAAGATGGATGTTGCATGGCAATGTATCTCGGAAAGGCTATGGAAATGCCTTGATAGGTAGGTATGGTGGCTGTTTTGAGGAAGGATATAATGAGGCTTATGATGACAGAGCGTATCGTGCCAAGGATTTGGATGCACCGGCGAAGTATGCGCCAACTCTCGAGGTGAGAAAGGGCAATGCACGGTACCGAAGAGGCTAGAAAAATATGGCTAGGTGGAAGTGTCAACTTTCGAATACTCACATTAGTCCGAAGAACTCATGCACTTATTATCGGTAACTCTCAATCTAATTAGGAGGTTCACAAAGAGACAAGTACCCCGAGGAGGAGTGTATGGGGGTTTGGTTATCCTTGCGTATCCTCGACTCATGGTACGTGAGTGTACTCTAATATTCGATCCCTCCAAAGATTAGTGATCCATCTAGTAGCTAAAGTTCTCAACTATTTTGTAGGTTTTCGAAAATAAACACGGATTGCCCAAAATACGACATCTATCACTAATAGGCTAAAGCTCTTGACACAAAAAGTTCAGACATTACTCATGGCAATACCTCAAAACTATTGCAAGTTACTACTAAAATTAAATAGCAACCTCAATTACCTACTTTAAGTTAAGACACACAACTCAGTGCAACAGGCAAACTTTCTTAACAAGATAAACATGAAAACTCAAGAGAGTTCAGCAACCAACTAAACAAAAGCTCTTTAAAAAGAAAAGCATGAAAAATAAGAGCTAAAAATGACAGCAGCTATGGAAAGACAAAGAACACACACAGCAAAGATAAGCATGAAAATCCTATGTTGTGTTCTAGGTTGAAGTGGAGCGTGTTTCTCTCCCACACAAAGAAAGCTGGGTTCTAACTTGTTATGAACAGCAAGCAAAGCTAAAGAAAACTAAAAAAAGAAACTAAGAGCAAGACGCTCCAAGCATAGCACATAACGCATGAAGTGATAAGAATATAGTGGAACGAAAAACGAACTGATAATTGTTGATGGAGAAGGGGATGCATGGGGGCATCCCCAAGCTTAGAGGCTTGAGTCTTCTTGAATATTTCTTGGGGGTGCACGGGGGCATCCCCAAGCTTGAGCGTTTGACCCTCCTGAATCTTCTTTTATCATCTTCCCTCGCACACTTGAAAACTCCCTTCATACATAACTCATCATAATCTGATTAGCGAGGTTAGTACCCTCAATAAAATAATTTTTCCCTACTGGAAATAAAGATAATCTTGAAGAGCTACTGTTTCTCAAGATTGCCAAAAGATTTTTGCAAAGAAAAAGCAAGCTCAAGGTTCGCAAAACGAAGAAAAGGCAAAACAGGGCAGAATCTGTGAAAAACAGACCAGCAGGTAGTAAATAATTTTTTCGGGGCAATTCTGCAACTCAAATCAAAAAACTCATAACAGACGCTCGAAAGCCAATTGTACAGAGCACGCTGTCAAAAAAATTCAGATCAAAAAGATGATCTGGTGAATTTATTCGAATTTGTCTGTCCAAGGACAGAATCTGTTTTCTGGACAGCACGTCACAACTTTTGAACTTTCTTGCAATCGGAGGCTAAACTTGGCACAAAGCTGAAAAGAAAAGATACAATGATGATGCTACTGTAGTAACAAACATCAAGACACAACAAAAGCAAAATAAAACCTAATTTGTTGTGGGCTGCCTCCCAAAAGCGCTATCTTTTATGCCTTTAAGCTAGGCATGATGCAAAAAAGAGAAGATCAAGTCTTATCAAGAGTAAGAGAATAGCTAGCCCGTGTAATGGACTCAAAAGGCAACTTAATCTTCTTTCTAGGGAAGTGTTCCATCCCTTTCTTGAGAGGGAATTGGAATTTTATATTCCCCTCTTTCATGTCAATGATAGCACCAACGGTGCGAAGAAAAGGACGTCCCAAAATAATTGGACATGAAGGTTCACATTCAATATCCATAATAGTAAAATCAACGGGAACATAATTGTCATTGACAATGATAAGAACATCGTCGATCTTCCCAAAAGGTTTCTTTACGGAAGAATCAACAAGACGAACACCAAAAGAACAAGGATCAAAAGGTTTCAATTCAAACATATCGTACATTCTTTTGGGCATAACGGAGGTACTAGCTCCAACATCACATAAAGCATAGCAAGAGAAGTTATTCAACGTAATTTTAATCAAAGGATTCCAACTATCTTCTAGCTTTCTAGGTATGGAGGCTTCTACCCTAAGCTTCTCCTCCCTAGCTTTGATGAGAGCATTAGTGATATGCTCCGTGAAGGCAAGATTAAGTGTGCTAGTGTGGGGATCTCTAGACATCTTGTGAAGAAAACCAATAACTTCAGAAAGGGTGCAATTATCAAAATCAAGGTCACTATTATCAAGTAAAGTGGTAGTGGTGTCCTTTAGGCTCACTTGTTTGGTAGCTTCTATGGTCATAGGAGTTTCTTCTTCTACGGTTGAGGTCATAACATCACCATTAATAGGTCCAATGGGACTAGGAGTGCATTGGGTGCTAAGAGTTTGGATATCCTCAACAACTTGAATAGTAGCAACAGTGTGGTAGGTAGGAAGGCTCTTAATTCTATCTTCTTCCTCCTTTTCTCTAGCCCATCTCTCTTTAAGTTTAGCCATCATCCTAATGTTTTCATTAATTTGCACTTGAATAGCATTCATAGGAGTGGTCTTCCTCTCCTCAAGAGGAGAAGTTCTAATTTTAAGCAACTCTACCTCATGGGCTAAATTGTCTACCTTCGAACAGAGATTATCTAGTTTGTCTAGTTTTTCTTCTATACTCTTATTGAAGGCCTTTTGGGTAGTGATGAAGTCTTTAAGCATAATCTCTAGTTCAAAAGTGGAGTTCTTGGTGCTAGGATAAGCATTGTTGTTCCCATAGGAATTAGAGGGGAACGGTCTAGGGTTGCTACCAAAATTACTCCTATAAGCATTGTTATTGAAATTGTTTCTAGAGATAAATTTCACATCTACTTGATCTTGAGCAATCAAAGAATTTAAAGGAACATCATGAGGATCAATAGAAGATTGCTTGGAAAGTAGAGACATGGTCAAGTCAACTTTTTCATTTAGGGAGGAAATCTCCTCGATAGAGTTTACCTTCTTACCTGTTGGAGCGCGTTCGGTGTGCCATTGGGAATAATTGGTCATCATCTCATCGAGAAGCTTCGTGGCAGCACCAAGTGTAGTTGACATAAAGGTTCCTCCCGCGGCCGAATCTAACAAGTTCCGCGAGGTAAAGTTCAAGCCAGCATAAAAAGTTTGGATAACCATCCAAGTAGTAAAACCATGAGTAGGGCAGTTCTTGACAAGAGATTTCATGCGTTCCCAAGCTTGGGCAACGTGTTCATTATCCAATTGTTTAAAATTCATTATGTTACTCCTTAATTGGATAATTTTAGCAGGGGGATAGTACTTCCCAATAAAGGCATCCTTGCACTTGTCCCAAGAATCTATACTATTCCTAGGAAAGGATTGAAACCAGATTTTAGCTCCTCCTCTCAAGGAGAAAGGAAAAAGCTTAAGCTTTACAATATCACCATCTACTTCTTTGTACTTTTGCATATCACAGAGCTCAACAAAATTATTTAAGTGCAAAGCAGCATCATCTCCAGCACAGGGGAATTGATCTTTCATAACTAGGTTCAGTGGAGCAGGTTTAATCTCATAAGAAGGTGCTGAAGTGGCAGGTGTAGCAATAGGCGTGCGGATAAAGTCATTGTTGTTATGACTAGTGAAGTCACACAACTTGGTGTTCTCGGTGGAACCCATAGCAGCAGCAAGCAAGATAACTTTTTTGGTGATTTTTGGTAAGGAACACTAAAGCAAAAACTGAAAGGTAAACTAACAAGACTAAAAAGCAAAGATAAAAGATAGCGTGCAACTCCCCTATCTTGAAGAGTGGAGTCCCCGGCAACGGCGCCAGAAACTTGCTTGATGGCTTCTCGCCCCTCGTTGGTTACCCCAAGTGGAAGGTTGAGATGTAGCGTAGCGGCAAATTTCCCTTGGCAAAGATACCAAGGATCGAATCCCGTGATACTCCGAGGGTCGACAAGGAGGTGTCAACGGCGCCAGAAACTTAGCGGTTGACGGGACCTGCACACAGATACAGATAACTTTGCTCCCAACGAGTACAGAGAGGTTGTCCATCCCTCCGGCCTTGTTGCTTACAAAGGATCAAACACAAGAGATAATAATGATAGCTATGACTGCAACTAGGAAATAAAAACAGGAAGTAAATAGAAGGTGTGATCAGCGGTGGTAATATGGACCGGGGTCCCATGATGTTCACTAGTGATGTCTCTCTCCCAAAAGACGATAAAACAGCAAAGCGAGGTAAACAAATTACAGCTGGGCAATTGATAGGGTTATGTGCACAAACCAATGCTAACTATGCTGCAAAGAAAGGTAGAGGCTCAAAAGCATGGGCGATACGCCAAGGCAAGTAGACCGAAATCCATCTGCATCTACTACTAATCATCCACCTTGAGATATCTATCCAGAACATCTTGCTGGTATTAAGTTGCGAATCCCACCCAAAGTGTAAACTCAAAGCAACAGACAACTGCATTAAAAGAACTTTGCGTAAAGTAAACAATCCTTGCACCCGCAAGCACAAGCACCGTTGTTTCCTCCTTGTGGCAACAGCACATCCCCTAGACTCATGAATCTGTCACTCAAGCTAGTCATTAGGGGGCATGAACCCACAATCAAGCATAACGCTCCCTCTTGGAGTTACTAACTACTACTTGGCCAAAGCAATAAACAGCAACGGATAACATGCAAGAATTACTCAAGAACAAAGATATAAAAGAGGTGAATCAAATATATTACTCAAACACAATCTGAACATAGTCTCATAATCCATCAGATCCCAGCAAACTCAGCAAAGCAACAGCAGAAAGATTACATATGTGCCTCGATCAAGTAGGGCAGCTCACGAGGTCTAAACCATGAAGAGCAAAGAGGGGAGGAGAACATCACATAGGTACTGATCATGGACCCATGGTCCAAGGTGGACTACTCACGACTCATCCGGGAAGCGTCCATGGTGGTGGAGAAGCTCCCGGTGGTGGTTCTCCCCTCCGACAGTGTGCCGGGAAGAGTTCTCCTGATGCTCCCGATCTTGGAAGCACTCCGGCGGCGGAACAGAGGCGAGATCGCGAAAAAGGGTTCTATCCTCGAGGGTTTCGGGACAAGAGGGATATATAGGCGAAGGGGGGCAGCCAGAGGCGGAGCAGGGGCCCCAGGCGCCCCCCTGGCACGGCCAGGGGTGGGGCCGCGCCAGGTGGCCGCCTGGGCTTCCCCTGGCTCCCCTCTGGCCCATCTTTGGTTCTTCGCGAAGCTTCCTGTATGCTGATTTTTCCTATATTTTTCCGGGAATTTTTGGAGCACTTTTAATATGGGGGAAACCTGAAATAAAAAAATAGCAGAAAACAGGAACTGGCACTGTGGTGCACTGAGTTAATAAGTTAGTCCAAATATGATCAAAAGTGTATGGAAGTGCATCAATATCATAGCAATATCACACAAAATAAGCATGGAGCAAGTAGAAATTATAGATACGTTTTGGACGTATCACTAATCGGACGTTTTCCGATAGAAGCCCCCTCAGTGCAACCAGAAGCAGTTGCGTCATAATCACGTGGCAATCATGAGACTTTAGGTTCTGGAACTTTTTCTCTGTCATATTTATTATACCTTTTATATTCGACGGGAAGCCAGACGGGACCTTCATACTGAGCAGGCATGTAAAGAAGATTTCCTTCTCTTCTTTGGTACGAGCGTAGCTGGCAGGACCATCATACTGCTTTGGAGGTTGGCCGTCTTTTTCGTGCAAACGTTGCAGGTCCTCCCGTGCCTCCGGTGTATCTTTTGTCTTCCCATACACGCCCAAGAAGCCTAGCAGGTTCACGCAAAGTTTCTTCGTCACGTGCATCATGTCGATTGAAGAGCGGACCTCTAGGTCTTTCCAGTAGGGTAGGTCCCAAAATATAGATTTCTTCTTCCAAATGAGTGCACGTCCCTCATCGTCATTTGGAACAGATAGTCCGCCGGGACCCTTTCCAAAGATTACCTGTAAATCATTGACCATAGCAAGTACGTGATCACCGGTACGCATGGCGGGCTTCTTCCGGTGATCTGCCTCGCCTTTGAAATGCTTGCCTTTCTTTCGACATTGATGATTGGTCGGAAGAAATCGACGATGCACCAGGTACACATTCTTCCTGCATCTGTCCAGGTATATACTTTGGGTGTCATCTAAACAGTGCGTGCATGCGTGTTATCCCTTGTTTGTTTGTCCTGAAAGGTTACTGATAGTAGGCCAATCATTGATGGTTACAAACAGCAACACATGTAGGTGATACGTCCAAAATGCATCACTATTTTATATCATAATTTATCCTTATTCATTGATATATTTCACGTTACGATGATGTTCTTATGTTGTTTTGGCCTATTTTACACAGTTTGCAACTTTCCAATGCCGAAGCAGCAGACGTAGGATTCAGCAATAAAAAGTGGACGCTGAGTTGCTGAAGAAGAATACCTCCAAATTACCTGAAAATCGATGGGAGATATTTTCCAGACGGATCACGAAGGCACGCGAAAGGGCAACCAGAGGGGGGCCACAGGGTGCCCAGGCGCCCTGGGGGCGCCCCCTTGGCCGCGCCGGGGGGGGCGCCTGGAGCCCCTGGCCCACCTCCGGCTGCCCCCTTTTGCCTATAAACTCTCCGTTATCCGAAAACCCTAAAAACGAGAGTTTTTACGGAGTTCCGCCGCCGCTCCGTGGCGGAAACCTACAGAGAAGAAAAAGCAATCTCCGGCGGGCAGATTCCGCCGGGGAGATCACCTCCCGGAAGGGGAGATCATCGCCATCGTCATCACCATCCTCACGGGCTTCATCGAGATCATCATCAACATCATCCCCAAAATCAGCACCATCTCCATCTTCATCCAAATCTCATCTCACAATTGCAACTTGTGTTGTAACTCGTACTACCTATCCTCTCTACTCCATCGGTGTTGATTACTACTTTGTGGTGAATACTATTGAGTTTTGTTGGAGAAATATCATTATGTCCAGATTGTTTATCATCCATTTATCTCCACTGATCATGATCTCTTTTATGTCTTGTGAGTAGTTACCTTAGTTCTTGAGGACATGGGGAAGGTCTTGTTGTTAGTAGTCATATGCTGTTGAAGTAATATGTGTTGTTTGATACTTAAGTTGTGTTGTCATTCTACTAGTGGTGTTGTGTGAGTCAAACAGTCAACACTTCCCCTTATTAAGGACCTAGGGGAGTACATTGTGTACAAAGAATGCTTACGGTGGGTTGCCGGAGTGACAGAAACCTGAAACCCAGTTCGCACGCTTTTGCACAAGGGATCAATGGATCATCGGTCGTATTGCTATGGTTAGGCTTTTGCCTTAAATTCTATCTTGTATTTGCGGATGCTTGCAAGGTGTTTAATTATAAGAGTGCACTCATCTTAGTCTAGAGAGTGTACTAGCATAGATCCACCCACTCAACACTTATCAACACATAACATAGTATCGATACGGAATATGGCGAAAGCACATGACTACCTCTCCCGTGTGTCCTCAGGAACGCTTTAGCCTTTATAATTTCAGTTGCTAGGCCTCTCCTTTGCTCAGAAAGGATTGGGCCACTTGTCACTCTCAGTACCCTTTTATTTTGCTTGCTTTTACTTTCTTGTCGCTTATATCAAGAAAACCCCTAAAAAGTTATCTTTCAGTGCTTGCAGTAATTTCTTGCTCAGAATCGCTTATCAATACCTTCTGCTCCTCGTTGGGTTCGACACTCTTACTTATCGAAAACGCTGCAATAGATCCCTTACGGTTGTGGGTCATCAAGTACCGTTTTCTGGCGCCATTGCCGGGGAGCGTAGCGCTATTGGTAAAGTCAAACTGGTAAGGAAGTTTTTATAACTCTGTTTTTATTTTTGCTATTGCTGCTCTTTGTCCTTATGGACAACCCTGTTATTGGATCGTTGCTTGCGGGAAGACGCCCCACACCTGTGGTGGTTGCTCCTCCCCCTACTGAAATTGTGCCCTATAAAATACCAGTTGGTATTATCGATTATGTTTTGGCTAATCGTTATGCAGGAGACAGACATCCCGGTGAACACTTGCTATATTTGTCACAACTATGTTCATTATTTAAGCTTGCAGGTGTATCGAAGGAGTTTGTCATGAGGAAATTGTTTGCCGTATCACTTATAGATAAAGCTTCAGATTGGTATAGGCTTCTCGATAACTCACACGTGCTTGACTTGCAAGAGCTTATGTCTCTCTTTTATACTAAGTTTTATCCTCTTCATGAAATTCATCGAGACAGGAACTATATCTATAACTTTAGGTCTCGTGACGGAGAAAGCATTGCTCAAGCTTGGGGGAGATTTAAGTCCCTAATGCTCAAATGCCCTATTCATAAGCTTCCCAAGAAAATTATACTTACAAATTTTTATGCCAGGCTTTCTCGTCAGGATAAGGAGATGCTGGATGCCTCCTCTAGTGGGGTATTTCAGACGAAGAGTGTTGAAGAAAGGTGGGATCTCATTGAAAGGATCCAGAGGAATACCGAAGATTGGGAAATCGATAAAGGTATTGAACCCGCTATAAATTATGAACATGATTATATTTAGAGCTATGTGAAAACTGATTACTTCAATACTTTTTGCTCTAAGATTGGTCTTGATTCCCATCTAATGATTGATTTCTGTCAGAATTTTGCCTCTCACATTGATTCTTTTAAAAAGAAGAGAGACCAGCATCATGAACCTTTTAAAGAGCTGCCTGTTGATATTCATGTTGCTGACCCTATTTTGCCTGCAGTTATATATGAAAAGCCTCCTTTTCCCGCAAGGATAAGGGAGCACTCTCTTGTGACAGGCGTAATAAATAAAAGTGAGAGAAGAGTTGATGAGCCTGAGGACCAGATCAAGGTCGATCCTCAAGTTGCATTGATTAAAGACCTTGTTACTAATGATGTTTTGGATTCCGATTTGAATTTTTGTGCTGTTTCCACTAACCTTGTCGCATCCAAGAATAAAGGCCCAATTTCAGGTACTCCAGTGGTATCTGTTAAAATAGGAGACCACAATTATTATGGGCTATGCGATTTGGGATCAAGTGCAAGTGCTATCCCCTATTCACTTTATGAAGAGATCATCGGTGAGATTTCCCCTTGTGAACTTGAAGAAGTTGATGTTACCATTCATTTTGCAAACAGAACAACTATCTCTCCTATCGGAATTGTGAGGGACGTTGAAGTCCTATGTGAAAAGGTAAAATACCCTACCGACTTTCTAGTACTTGGTTCAGAGAGGGACAATTTTTGTCCTATTATTTTTGGTAGACCTTTTCTTAGAACTTGTGGAGCTATAATAGATTGCAAGAAAGGTAAAGTTTCTGTTGAATTCAATGGTGAGCAATATGAATTTAATTTTTCTAAGTTCTCTAAGCAGCCTCGTGGTACTGATTTACCTAGTGATGATAAAATTATTGAAAGTATTGCTTCTATTGCTATTCCCCCTAATGATCCTTTGCAGCAATATATGGAGGACCACGAGAATGATTTGCATATGCAGGAAAGAAATGAACTAGATGAAATATTCTTGAGGCAACCTCCTATCCTGAAGCACAACCTCCCGGTTGAACCTTTGGGAATTTGATCAAAACCAAAAGAAGACCCGGTGTTCGATCTTAAACCTCTTCCCGATACGCTCAAGTATGCTTATTTAGATGAAAAGAAAGTATATCCTGTTATTATCAACTTTAACCTTTCACGATATGAAGAAGAACGACTATTGGAAGTACTTCATAAACACCGAGGCGCAATTGGCTATACCCTTGATGACCTTAAAGGGATTAGTCCATCTATCTGTCAACATACTATCAACCTTGAGCCTGATGCTAAACCAGTTGTTGATCATCAACGACGGTTGAACCCGAAGATGATGGATGTTGTAAGAACCGAGATTCTCAAGCTTCTAGCCGCAGGTATTATCTACCCTATAGCTGATAGTAAGTGGGTAAGCCCGGTACGTTGTGTTCCTAAGAAAGGAGGTACAACTGTGGTTCCTAATGGTACGAATGAACTAATACCTCAGAGAATTATTATTGGATATAGAATGTGTTTTGATTACGGGAAGCTGAACAAGGCAACCAGGAAGGATCACTACCCGTTGCCGTTCATCGACCAAATGCTTGAAAGGTTATCCAAAAATACCCACTTTTGTTATCTCGATGGTTATTCTGGCTTCTCTCAAATTCATGTTAACACTGCTGATCAAGAGAAGACCACTTTTACTTGTCCCTTTGGTACTTATGCTTACAGGAGTATGCCTTTTGGTTTATGTAATGCCCCTGCTACTTTTCAAAGGTGTATGTCTGCTATCTTTCATGGTTTCTGTAGGGATATTATGGAAGTCTTCATGGACGATTTCTCCGTCTATGGAACTTCCTTTGACCATTGTCTCCACAACCTTAATAAAGTTTTGCAGAGATGTGAGGAGACAAATTTGGTACTCAATTGGGAGAAGTGCCACTTCATGGTTAACGAAGGAATTGTTCTTGGTCATAAGATTTCCGAAAGGGGAATTGAAGTGGACAAGGCAAGATCGAAGCTATTGAGAGGATGCCCTATCCAAGGGACATCAAAGGTATTCGCAGTTTTCTTGGTCATGCTGGTTTCTATAGAAGATTTATTAAAGACTTTTCTAAGACTTCGAGGCCCCTCACTAATCTTCTCCAGAAGGACGTTCCTTTTGTATTTGATGAGGATTGTAAGGAAGCTTTTGAAGTTCTTAAGAAAGCTTTAATAACCGCTCCTATAGTACAACCACCTGACTGGAATTTACCTTTTGAGACTATGTGTGATGCTAGTGATTTTGCTGTTGGAGCTGTTTTAGGACAAAGAGTTGATAAGAAATTGAATGTTATGCATTATGCTAGCAAAACCCTTGATAGTGCTCAAAGAAATTATGCTACTACTGATAAGGAGTTCTTAGTTGTAGTATTTGCTTGTGATAAGTTTAGGCAGTATATTGTTGATTCCAAAGTTATTATTCATACTGATCATGCTGCCATTAAGTACCTTATGACAAAGAAGGATGCCAAGCCAAGGCTTATCAGATGAGTACTCCTTCTTCAAGAGTTTGATTTGCAGATTGTCTATAGGAAAGGGGAAGACAATCCGGTGGCGGACAATCTTTCAAGGATGGAAGATATACCGCATGATCCCATCCCAGTCAACGACAGTTTTCCAGACGAACAACTTGCCATTGTAAAAGTACAATCTCCTTCCGATCCTTGGTTTGCAGATTATGCTAATTTTATTGTTGCAAAGTATTTGCCTCCAGGTTTAACATTTCAGCAAAGGAAGAAGTTCTTTCATGATTTGAGGCACTACTTTTGGGATGACCCACATCTTTTCAAAGAAGGCCCCGACGGGATCGTGAGAAGATGTATACTGGAACATGAGCAGAAGGACATTCTCAGACAGTGTCATGATAGTCCCTATGGAGGACATCATGCCGGTGAGAGGACTGCACATAAGGTTCTTCAATCAGGTTTTTATTGGCCTACTCTCTTTAAGGATGCTAGAAATTATGTTTTAGCCTGTGATAAATGTCAGAGAGTTGGTAACATTAGTAGAAGGAATGAGATGCCTATGAATTACTCACTAGTGATAGAACCTTTTGATTGCTGGTGTTTTGACTTTATGGCCCCTTTCCTTCTTCGCACAAGTACACGCACATTTTAGTAGCTGTTGATTATGTGACCAAGTGGGTTGAAGCAATCCCCACTGAAAGTGCTGATCACAAGACATCTTTGAAAATGCTCAAGGATGTAATTTTTCCTAGGTTTGGTGTACCTAGGTATCTCATGACTGATGGAGGATCACACTTCACGCACGGAGCTTTTAGAAAAGCTTTAGCCAAATACGATGTCAATCATAGAATTGCTTCACCATATCATCCTCAAACTAGTGGGTAAGTTGAGCTCACCAATAGAGAGATTAGGTTGATCTTACAGAAGACAGTAAACAGAAATAGAAAGGACTGGTCAAACAAGTTAGGAGTTTCTTTGTGGGCATATAGAACTGCTTACAAAAACCCCATGGGCATCTCCCCCTATAAGATGGTGTACGGCAAGGCTTGCCATTTGCCATTAGAGTTAGAGCACAAAGCTTTCTGGGCTGTTAGAGAGCTTAATGCTGACCCAAAATTAGCTGGTGAGAAGCGCCTCATGAACTTGACTTCTCTAGATGAATGGAGAAGTGAAGCTTACGAGAGCGCTAAAATGTTCAAGGAAAAGGTAAAGAAGTGGCATGATAGGAAGATTCTGAAACGTGAATTTAATGTTGGTGATAAAGTTTTGTTGTTTATATCACGTTTCAGGTTTTCTCCAGGCAAACTACTTTCCAGGTGGGAAGGGCCATTTCATATTGAAGAAGTCTATCGGTCTGGTGCAATTAACATTAACAATTTTGAAGGCACCAAACCTCAAGTTGTGAATGGGCAAAGACTTAAACATTACATAGCAGGAGACCCTGTCAATGTTGATGTGAATATAATATACACGACAACTCACGAAGAACATGTTGCAGCCCTGTTTCAGATGCCAGCAGAAGCAGGATAAAGAAAAGGTATGTATTACGGTAAGGAAACATCGCGAACCGCCATAAAAGTTCCGTATTGTGAGTTTTTGCAAAATTAGTAAAAAGCTGAGCCTAAGTGGAGCCGAAGACGAGCTTCAGGGGGTCCCGGCGCCCCCCTGGCGCGCCCTACCTCCTGGCCGCGCCGGGAGGCCGCCTGGACACCCGAAAGTCCGTCTCCGACCCCGTTTTAGCCAGTTACCTTCCTTTCTGTGCACAAATTTTTGCTATATATTTTCCCGGATTGTTCCGGCAAGGTATCTTGTGATTTCGCGTGTTTTCTTTTCGATCTGTTTCTGCCAGGGAATCTTTCAGCTGAATCTAGGTGCCATGGCTTCTCCAAGTTCCCCCAAGGACAAGTTCGTCGTCAACGTCATCAACCCTTAGCTCGCTGAGGTGAAGAAGCACCCTCAGGTTGTTCGGATGGAGGACGGTGTCCTTCATCAAGAAGATCTGAAGGGACCTATCAAGGAGGGGAGCATCCAGGCCAGGCTGGAAGAAGTGGAGCAAGAAGTCTTCAAGTACAAGAAGATGATCGAGCGTGGTGTTGAATCTAACTTTGACATCATCAACGAGCTGAAGACCTACTTCCTGAAGGAGATGAAGGAGATTTCGAAAAGTATCACCGCGTCTGAAGAAAGAATTGAAGAGCTCCAAGGGCAAATTTATGATCTACATAACCAGAACTGTGAGTATGAACTAAAGTTTATGCGCATGGGTATGGGTGCTGCATGCAGGATTCAGGAGACAAACTTCTCATATGAGACTGGAGAACCACTTCCATGGAAGCGTTTTGCCGAGGACTACGTGATCAACGCCAACAAGAATGAGGAGTGAAATCTCCTTAGGTAACGGCATTCCCTTGGCTTATTCCAAGCTTGGGGGAGTGCCCGGTATCTTTATCTTTATCATTTGTCTTTTAGAGTCAAGTAGAGTCATATCATGTTTAGGGAGGTTGCTATATGAAATACTTTTGTGCATTGAGGTCTATCACTCCTTCGGTGGAGAGATTGTATCGGTGAGTGTGGAGTCGTCTATGATGGAATATTAATGAGAAGTCTATTGGTGCCTTTGCTGCACTCGGTATTCTCTTCACACAATCGACCTTATATGATGATTCTTATGGGGAGTATTGACCTTATATCAGGTATGGCAGTGAAAACTTTATTTAATCTTGGCAAACATAGCTTTGGTCATAACAACAAGCATAATTTTCTTAAAAGTATCGACATAGCCAAAACCTTTATGTTATTATGATTGAGGTGTTATGCTGACAAGGAAGACAACTTGATGTGTTATGCTTACCTCAATGTTTATGCTTTATATTGCTTTGCGTCATAGTCATCATCAATTGTCTGTTCTCTCAAAACCTTTGCTAGCCTAACTCTGTACTAAGCGGAATTCTGTTTGTGCATCCATACTCTTAAACCAATACCTTCCATATGAGTCCACCATACCTCCCTATTTGTGGTATTCCACTACCACCTCCTAAAGTACAGAATTTATGTGTTATCCTTAAATGTTCAAAATCTTTTATTTTGTGCCTCTGCTTTAGCTCATGAGGAAGTAATAGTTAATTCATGGTCTTTTTTAGTTGGAGAAGCTTCACCCCGGGATTGCATGTCTAATGTGCAAACCCATAATACGAGAAGGAACTGGCATTGAGTGCGCCAGGCTCAAAAATAATATAACAAACAAACCCTCCTTCACGCTTTGTTCATGATAAATCAGAAAACTTTGGCAGTGATAAACAAAGGAGATTAAGAGGATGTGATCGTCCTCATGCGGGAGCCGTTCCTCGAAACTTGTCCAGCTTGAGAAGTAATTGAGTTATCTATTAGCATTCGTTGACAAATCATGCACCTCTCAAAACTTGTTTTCATTCTGTTTGATTTAAGGATAGCACATGAGTTTTCCCTACTTCCCTAGAGCAGGGCCTATCTTTTAATTTTTGGTTGAGTCAGTTATTCCTACTTCCTTGTATTCTTAAAGAGAGCAGACATTTGATGTTGACAAGGATTCATTCATATAAAGTTGCATTAAGATTTGTCATATCATATCCTTGTTGACATTATCATTTGATAAGTAAGTTGTTTGTCAAGACCAGCTAAGGCAAATATCTTCCTTTGTGTTAACACTTTCACTTCTTGCCTTATAACATGTTCTTTCAAAAGCTTCAATTAATCTCATCAAAACATAACAGGAAGAGCAAAAGTTAAATTTATTTGTTGTTCTTTGACCAAAGGACATGTTTGCCATGATTTGATGAGTTTCCTTAGCCCTACTTTCGTATATAAGTGTTATCACTCTTTTATAAGGGCCTTTTGAGTTGAAGATTGCTGTTGAGGATATCCGAGTTGGTGAAGAAGCTGCGATGCTCCTTGTCCGTATTCTACTTATCGACACTTCAGTCTCTAAACTTGTGGACAGGTTTACCGAGCTCAGCATTCGCTTGGGGACAAGCGAGGTCTAAGCTTGGGGGTGTTGATACGTCCAAAATGCATCACTATTTTATATCGTAATTTATCCTTATTTATTGATATATTTCACGTTACGATGATGTTCTTATGTTGTTTTGGCCTACTTTACACAGTTTGCAACTTTCCGATGCCGAAGCAGCAGACGCAGGATTCAACAGTAAAAAGTGGACGCTGAGTTGCTGAAGAAGAATACTTCCAAATTACCTGAAAATCGACGGGAGATATTTTACAGACGGATCACGAAGGCACGCGAAAGGGCAACCAAAGGGGGGCCACAGGGTGCCCAGGCGCCCTGGCGGCGCGCCCCCTCTGGCCGCGCCGGGGGGGCGCTTGGAGCCCCTGGCCCACCTCCGGCTGCCCCCTTTTGCCTATATACTCTCCGTTATCCGAAAACCCTAAAAACGAGAGTTTTTACGGAGTTCCGCCACCGCTCCTTGGCGGAAACCTACAGAGAAGAAAAAGCCATCTCCGGCGGGCAGATTCCGCCGGGGAGATCACCTCCCGGAAGGGGAGATCATCGCCATCGTCATCACCATCGTCACGGGAATCTTCGAGATCATCATCAACATCATCCCCAACATCAGCACCATCTCCATCTTCATCCAAATCTCATCTCACAATTGCAACTTGTGTTGTAACTCGTACTACCTATCCTCTCTACTCCATCGGTGTTGATTACTACTTTGTGGTGAATACTATTGAGTTTTGTTGGAGAAATATCATTATGTCCAGATTGTTTATCATCCATTTATCTCCACTGATCATGATCTCTTTTATGTCTTGTGAGTAGTTACCTTAGTTCTTGAGGACATGGGGAAGGTCTTGTTGTTAGTAGTCATATGCTGTTGAAGTAATATGTGTTGTTTGATACTTAAGTTGTGTTGTCATTCTACTAGTGGTGTTGTGTGAGTCGAACACTCAACACTTCGCCTTATTAAGGACCTAGGGGAATACATTGTGTACAAAGAATGCTTACGGTGGGTTGCCGGAGTGACAGAAACCTGAACCCCAGTTCGCACGCTTTTGCACAAGGGATCAATGGATCATCGGTCGTATTGCTATGGTTAGGCTTTTGCCTTAAATTCTATCTTGTATTTGCGGATGCTTGCAAGGTGTTTAATCATAAGAGTGCACTCATCTTAGTCTAGAGAGTGTACTAGCATAGATCCACCCACTCAACACTTATCAACACATAACATAGTATCGATACGGAATATGGCGAAAGCACATGACTACCTCTCCCGTGTGTCCTCAGGAACGCTTTAGCCTTTATAAGTTCAGTTGCTAGGCCTCTCCTTTGCTCAGAAAGGATTGGGACACTTGTCACTCTCAGTACCCTTTTATTTTGCTTGCTTTTACTTTCCTGTCGCTTATATCAAGAAAACCCCTAAAAAGTTATCTTTTAGTGCTTGCAGTAATTTCTTGCTCAAAATCACTTATCAATACCTTCTGCTCCTCGTTGGGTTCGACACTCTTACTTATCGAAAACGCTGCAATAGATCCCTTACGGTTGTGGGTCATCAGTAGGTCAAATTCCTCCTGGTTGGCCTCATCCCACGCACGTACACCTTGTCCATTCCACATCTGTAAAAGTTTTTGAACTAATGGCCTTAGGTACACATTAATGTCGTTGCCGGGTTGCTTAGGGCCTTGGATGAGTATTGGCATCATAATGAACTTATGCTTCATGCGTAGCCAAGGATGAAGGTTATAGATGCATAGAGTCACGGGCCAGGTGCTGTGATTGCTGCTCTGCTCCCCAAAATGATTAATGCCATCCGCGCTTAAACCAAACCATACGTTCCTTGTGTCACCTGCAAACTCCTCCCTGTACGTTCTCTCGATTTTCTCCAGTGTGACCCATCAGCGGGTGCTCTCAACTTCCCGTCTTTCTTACGGTCCTCTGCGTGCCATCGCATCAACTTGGCATGCTCTTTGTTTCTGAACAGACGTTTCAACCGTGGTATTATAGGAGCATACCACATCACCTTGGAAGGAACCCTCTCGCAAGGCACCGCATACCGTCTGATCTCGGGTCATCTCGTCTGATCTTATACCGCAAGGCACCGCATACCGGGCATGCATTCAAATTCTCGTACGCACCGCGGTACAGGATGCAGTCAATAGGGCATGCTTGTATTTTTTGCACCTCCAATCCTAGAGGGCATACGACCTTCTTTGCTGCGTACGTATTGTCGGGCAATTCGTTATCCTTTGGAAGCTTCTTCTTCAATATTTTGAGTAGTTTCTCAAATCCTTTGTCAGGGACACCATTCTCTGCCTTCCACTGCAGCAATTCCAGTAAGGTACCGAGCTTCGTGTTGCCATCTTCGCAATTGGGGTACAACCCATTTTTGTAATCCTCCAACATGCGATAGAACTTCAGCTTCTCCTTTTCACTTTAGCACTGTCTCCTTGCATCAACAATGACCCGGCGGAGATCATCGTCGGGCACAACATCGTCTTGTTACTCTTGACCTGCAACAGCTTCCCCCGTTGTAGCATCACCGTATTCTGGGGGCACATAGTTGTCATCGTCCTCTTCTGCTTCTTCGTTGTCTTCTATGATAACCCCTATTTCTCCGTGCTTGGTAAAAACATTATAGTGTGGCATGAAACCCTTATAAAGCAGGTGGGTGTGAAGGGTGCTCGAGTCGGAGTAAGACCTCGTATTCCCACAGATAGTGCATGGACAGCACATAAAACCATTCTGCTGGTTTGCCTTGGCCACTTCGAGAAAATTATGCATGCCATTAATGTACTCTGAGGTGCGTCTGTCACCGTACATCCATTGCCGGTTCATCTACTTGCATTTATATATAAAGTGTGTCAAAAACCATTACAGAACATCATGGATACATAAGTTGTCGGTGTATTGGGAACGACACCTATGGGATCACAAGAATCCCTACGACGGTTGCGGGGCGCGGGGTTGAGAGAAGAGCGGATCAAACAGATAGCACAAGATTCGTTTACCCAGGTTCGGGCCGCGAGGATGCGGAAAACCCTACTCCTACTTTGGTGGGTTGTATATCTGTGTTCTTTAGCTAGCTATGGGGCGTGAGGAGCTCCAAAAAGCCGAATCCTCCTCCTGGTCGCCTCCGGCCTCCTTTTATAAAGAAAGGGGTCGCCATAGTGGCACACAGGAGGTGGAATGGGTATAGTGATGCGAGGTTTATCCCTTGCATTACATGACAAGGCGCATTTAATGCGTCTTGCTTTGGTGTCCTTGCTTTATCGAGGACGGGGGAGAGACATGTCTCGTCCGTCACCGTTCCTTCTTGTGTCGACACGCGCCCTGGCGAGCGATGCCCGAGGTGCCATGTAGCCAGGCAGGCAGCTGAGGTGGTGCAATGGTGGGTCTTCACGAAGATCTGCATGTTGCCACGCAGGTGCCTGCCCAGCTAGTTGGGTCGGCAGCTGCATAAGGCGGTGGTAGTTTATACGGCGCGGGCCTGATGGTGGCCATGCGGATGCCCTCGGCAAGGGCCTTGTCGGGGCCCCGACAAGGGCCTTGCCGCGGCGCCTGCTGTCATCCCCGGCAAGGTGCTTGCAGGAGGTTTTGTGGTCTTCCTTGGCTGGGATCCCGCCAAGGGTCGTCGTCTTCTTAGTGCGTATCTGGTCTTGAATGTCTTCACAAAGATCTGAATGCCACTACGGGGATGTCTCCCGAATCCTTGCCCCATGGGGGCAGCGGACTCAAGGGTGATCGGCTCCGTAGGCGTGGGGGGGAGTTGTCGCGGCAACGGTCTTGCCGGGGCTGCTAAAGCCGGCCCCCGACAAGGATCTTGCCGGGGCTGCTAAAAGTGGCTCCCGACAAGGATCTTGCCAGGCGAACCTGCTTCGTCCCTTTGCTCTTTGTGGCCTTGTTCTCTTGAGCTTCGGTCTTTCCTTGGCTCACTTCCCTTGCCTTGCTTGGTGTGGTGGTGCCCGCGGCTCAGACTGCCCGTGCACAGTTATAGGGGTACAAAAAGTGTACCCCTCTTTTTGTACACCGAAAGGAGCCCCCGGGCCTGGGCCACACATAAGTGTTGTAATGCCCAAGATGGGACTATATGTCCTACGTGTCGAGGCACAACTTAAAGATATAAGCCCATTCTGGAATGATCGCAAGTTTGGTACCTTTGCACATCTCATGTAAAATAGGGATGGAAAACTGAAAAGATAGTTGGCTTACGCTCGCCACGTCACGCAAATTCATTACATGAGCATAACATCATTCAAAACATCACAGCCCATCTAAGGGTAAGATCCAAAAGACAAGATACCAAACATAACGTTAAACCACAGGTCTAGATCGAATCCTAGTAGAAACCACTACTGATCGTCGAAACGTCACAAGCAAACGGCCACTCTCTTCATCGAGCTCCCAGAAGTTCTGATCCATCTCCTGCATCAAACTCGGCTGAACCTGCATCTGGTGTTGTAGTATCTGTGAGCCACGAGGACTCAGCAATCCCATAACCATGGGTATCAAGACTAGCAAAGCTTATGGGTAGGAAGAGGTAAAGTGGTGAGGTTGCAGCAGCGGCTAAGCATAATATGGTGGCTAACTTACGAGTACAAGAGTAAGTTGAGCATCTACGCAAACGGTCGCCAAAGTAGAAATGATCGCTAAAGATCCTGAACTACATACGAGTCAAACATAACCCCACCATGTTCTCTTCTCAAAGTGAAAAGAGACAGTCACGGTTACTCACACAGTTGTGTGTTTTACTTCGGATCCTCTGTCAAGTTTTCTACAACCGGACATTAACAAATTCCAATCTGCCACATAACCGCGGGCACGGCTTTCGAAAGATCATAACCCTGCAGGGGTGTCCCAACTTAGCCCATCACAAGCTCTCACGATTAGCTGAAGTGATAAATATAATATCATCACTCCTTATCTTAGGGAAAACCGATCAGGCTCGGCATCCCTGTGCACAAGACATTTCAACAATGGTAAAACAAGTCCAGCAAGACCTCCCGGCGTGCTGACACCCTGATAGTAGCCGCGAGTATCTCGTCTCAGGCCACGTCCGGATGGGCGATTCTACAGGTTTATATCAATCCTCGAGTTTCCTCGTGGTGACCCCGCAGACTCCCCGTTTGGGACCAACACCATCAGCACTGCCCCCCCCCCGTTATGTAGAATTAACAACCCGGGGACATGACCACCTATGCAATTAATTAATTAATTAAGTTGTTATTATGAGGCAATATAAAACCAATGTTGGGCCTTGCTGGAGGAGTTTTATTCAATGTCGAACTGTCAAGGGGTCCCCATCCACTCATCGTGTAAGGAACACAAAATCAAGGAACAATGCTATAAGATGGGCTGAGCAAGCGGGTAACATAGCCAAACCGTGGTTTTGCTAGGAAGGTGTCAAAAGGTTAGAGGTTTCATGGCAACAAGGAGAGGGCTGACAATAAAAGATGGGTAGCGTGACATGTAATGATAGCATCGAGACAACTAAGCATGGCAATGGTAGTAAAGGTATCCAAGGGTATGATCATCTTGCCTGGGATTCCGCAAGGGAGAAGAACCAGTCCAAGAAGTAGACGGAGCAACAGTCGAGCGAAACCTCACAACTCCGGAACGAAACCGAAGCTATCAAGAAAAGCAACCGGAAAGAAACAAACAACTCGGTAAACACACAAGCATAAACATGGCATACGATGCACATCCAAGTATGATGCATGTCCGGTTTAAATATGCATGGCATGGCAAAGTGCACAAACAAGTACTACAAGTTAAGTGGAGCTCAATATGCAATGAGTTGCATATTGACGAAACACCACATTTTAATTATTTAATTGACTCCCGTTTATTTACAAGACAAGATTAAATGTTTTTAACATGGCAAGAGGTGAAGCAAAAACAAACTATCTATTTAGACATTTTAAATGAGGCCGGAAATAACAACAACAATTCCGGAAAATCCCCATGAGCATGTTTAGCAATTTTAAGCAACAACAATTCACACTTATAATGTTGTTAACATGATGCGGATGACATGATCAAGTTTTATGCAATTTTTATTAAAGTTGACATGAAGATGATAAGAAGATGATAAGGATTATTTGTCACCGTGGTGGAAAGAAAAGGTGCCACGGTAACGACCCGAAAATGATGCAACGCAAGATCTTGGTTCCGGTAACTCGTTGAGAGACCGGTGCAAAAGATAAGGTGGCATGAGCGAGCGAAACAAGATGAAAGGTGGGGTGATCCCGTCACCGGGTTCCCACGAGTCGGCGACGAGGCAACCGAGGAACATGACAAAAGACGATACGGCACGGTGCACACAAGGGAAACATCTCATACAACCACGACAAGAATTCACGGGTCATCGTCTCAGTTTATACCTTCGAAGCGTGCGTTTTCGGGGCGGTTCGAGATCGTAGTGGAAGTAGTGGTACTCGCGGTCGTAGAGGAAGTAGTGGAAGTAGACGTTCCGTAGAGGTACTCGTTATGTAGCCGTTCTCGCGATTCGTAGAGGAAGTAGGCGTTCCGTTATCATGTCGTGGTACTTGATGTATCGCCGAGCGTAGTGGTACTTGACGCGTTCGTCTTGTGTAGTCGTACTCGTTTCTTCACCGAAGGTAGGCATACACGGGGCGACGGTAGTGGTACTCGCGGTCGTCGCGGAACTTGGCGGTCTCGGTCTTGTCGACGGTAGACGTTCACGTTACATAGATGTTCATCTCATCGGTAGGGATACTTGACGTGTCTCCGAGTAGTCGTGGTACTTGGCGGAAAATTCTGCAACGGGAACTTGGTGCTACTCCCTCTTCTGTAGTCGAACTTGGGGTAACCTCGAACTTGACGGATTCGACTCGCGGACTTGGCGATCCAAAACAAAGCAAGGCCAAGGCCTTAGGTGGACAGCAGATGGTAGCAAGGCGAGGGAGATGGTGATGCGAAGGCGAAGTTGAGGCCGGCCATGGCGAGGAGGCGGGACCTTGGCGGCGGACGGCGGCGACCCCTGGCCGCTGGGCCAGAGAGGCGACGAGGCGAGGAGGAGACCGGAAGGAGGCGGGGCTGCATCGGCGCTCGGGGAGAAGCTGTGGAGGAACCGCGCGGAGGGAGGCGCTCGGGGGCGAGGCAGGGGCGGCGCCGGCGCTCGGAGGGCGCGCTGGAGGCGCGAGGCCGCGGCCTTGGCGATGCGAGGAAGCTGTCGGGCGGCCGGCACCCTGGTAGTTCGGCGGGACGGCGGAGCCTGGGGACGCGGCGTGCTGGAGGCGCCATGGCAGGCGCTGCGCGAGGGAGAAGGGCGCGGACCCTGGCGGAGGTGGCTGCAGCCTCGGGCGGCAGCTCCTGGCCGAGGAGGGGCGCGGGCGCCGGGGCTCGAAGGGATGCGGGGCGCTGCGAGTCGAGCGAGAAGGTCGGGCTCGATGAGCTGCGAGGGGAGAGCGAGGGAGCTGGCGGCGCACGGGAAGGAGAGGGAGGAGCGAGGGGACGGGAGGAGCGGTCGGTGGCCGGCTAGGTTTAAGGAAGCGGTTGGGCCTGGAGGGAGGCTGGGCCTCGGGCCGAATAGAGGGAGGTTTGGTGGCCTAGGGAGCCCCGAGCAGGCCTACTGGGCCTACTGGGCCGGCTGGCACAACTCTCACTCTGCATCTCTTTTTCCATTTAAAAACAAAAGAGAAAAAGAGAAAGAAAAGAAAGAGAAGTTAGGGGTGAAATTTGTGCATGGGGATAATTTTCACAGACTCGTAAAAGTGAGCTTGATCGCAGAAAATTAGAAGTGGGCATGATTGGAAATTAAATTCAAATTCCTTTGAATTTAATTCAAATGGTTTGAGTGAGGTCTAGGATTTAGAAGTGCCCAAAAATGTTCGGATTTTTGGAGGAGCCTCGATAAAACGGATAAGAATTATAGGGGAGGTTTGACGGTGAAACTTGAAGCAAAAGAGGCCTGGAGAATATATGCAAGTGTGTTATGGTGATTCCAAAGCAATGGAATAATTATTTATAATAGCTCCATAATAATAGGAGGATATGTCATAAAGAGAAGTCATTCTTCCCTCGATTTAAATGGACCGAAGGTCCACACAATTTATTTAAGTTGAGATGCAAAGATTAAAGACATGATGGCATGATGACATGATGCAATGCAAAATAAATGAAGCAAGCCCAACTGAAACACACGGGAGAACCCGGAACATCTGGAATCTTCTGGAATCTTCTGGGACGTCGGTCTTCGGGCGTCACAAGTGCGACGCGTTGTCGGGCCAGGCCCAGAAAACGGTGCGCGGGCAGGAGGGGCAGTTTTTGTCACAGTAAGATTTTCCGCCCGCTACGCCTCCCACGATCCGCGCGCGTGGCGCGGTGAGGAGGGGCATGCGTGACGTGGGCGGCATGCGTTGCGCGGTTCCCGTAGGCATGCGTCACATCGCAGTTAATGTGAAAGGAGGCGGCAAGCGTTTTCCCCCATAAGAAGGAGTAACCGCGGGCGCGCTGCTAACTTCCCCTCTTTCCTCGTGCCTCTTCCAATCTTGGAGCCGCCGTTTCCTCTCTTCCTTCCTTCCTAATCTTCTGTCGTCGCCCGCCGTCGTTGCTTCGCCATCCCCCTCCCTCAGTCCTCCGACTTTCTTCGCGGCCATGTGTCGGGGAACGAATCCATGAGCACCTACGGGACCGGCGGACCAAGCCCCTTTCGGTTCGGCGGGGGCGAGGATCGCACGAAGAGCGGATCGAGGCGAAACACACGAGCAGTTTACCCAGGTTCGGGCCGCACGAATGCGTAAAACCCTACTCGTGCTTTGTGGTTTGTATTGAGTTCTTGCTCGGGAGCGCTGAGTGCTACAGTACACACTAGCAGCTAACGAGACCGAGCATGAGTGTTATCCTCCCCCTTTTCTACCTTGCGCATGGGCCTCCTTTTATATGCTCAAGGGGTCACCGACAGGTGGCAACGTAGACAAGGGTAAAAATGGAAAGGTGTTGCGGTTGGTACAACTACCTGTTATAGTGTATCATACCTAACTCTGACGGCAGGGGACCAGGGCATTAAATGCCCATCTGTGTCGCCCAAATAGTGCAAAAGGGACCGTCAGGGACGCCACCGCTCGCCACGATGGCAATCTTTTAAGCACCGCTTGCCACCGCGCACCGCTGGCTGCACAGCCTCCTGCCACGTATGCCTGGAATGGTCCTAGAGTGACACATTGGTGGATGTTCTGGAGCGCGGGTATAGAGTGGTAGCTTGCCGCGGCAAGCGCCTTGCCGCGGTCGTTGTCTTGTCGCGTCCGGGAGCTAGTCGCTCACCGAGCCTTGCCGGGACGCGTGGCGCATCGCAGAAAGTTCCTTGAGATGCCTTGGTTGGCTTTCCCGGCAAGCTCCCCTTGTTGGGGCCTTGTGCCTTGAGTAGCCTTCCCGGCAAGCTCCTCTTGACGGGGCCTTGTCTCCTTGGCTTGAATACTTTGTTCTTGAATGGCTCCAAAGGAACCATGGAGGACCTTGGCGGTCACCCGGCAAGCCTTGCCGCGGGATGCTGCGAATGCCCGTGCACAAGTTCGGGATACTAGGGTACCCCTACTCTAGTACACCGACAGGAGCCCCCGGGCCTGGGCCATACACGGTGCCGAGCGCTGTTGGGCCAGGCCCAAAACAGGGCACGGGCACGCGCGGCCTGGGTTACGCCGTATCTCTCTCCGCATCCACCGCGCCTTCCCCAAACGACACGCGTTGAATGCGGCGTCGTGGGAGAGATCGTGGGTTCTTTATGTGGAAAGGCGGAACGTCCGCCCCCTCCCTCCTTATAAGCAGGGGAAACAGGGGCAGTTCGCCCACTCGCTGGTTGCTACTCCAATCTCGGAAACCTCCGCCGCTCCCCCTTCTTCCCAAAGCTGAAAGAGAGCAGCGCTCCGCCCCCCATCGCCACCAGCACCACCAACACCGTCGACCTCCCCCACCACTTCCGCCATGGCTCCGAAAGCCGACAAGGGGAAGGGCGCGAAGTCGGCCGAGGCGCAGCGGCTCGTGGCGCTGCGAAAAGAGCGGGAAATCTCCCCCCCCAGGCTCTCCGCGAAGGAGCTGAGGGGACTTTCTACCTCTTCTGGTCGACGGAGACGCGGGCGCATCCGCGCACGAAGGTACTTCCAGCCGTCGCTTCGGGAATGGCTCCAAATGGATATCCCTTCGTCGCCTTGTTCTTCTACTGCGGGCTCTGCCCGCCTTTCTCTGAGTTTTTCTGCGATCTTATGAACACCTACGGGTTCCGCCTCCTTGACTTCACCCCCAATGCTGTTCTGACCATGGCAGTTTTCGCACATCTCTGCGAAAACTTTGTCGGAGTCTATCCAAACGTAGCCCTTTTTCGCCACTTCTTTATACCCCGAGTTGAGAGAGGAGAGCCTTTATCCGGCGGAATCGCCTGGATCTCGAGAGCCACCAAGAAGGAAGCTTATCTGGAGGGAGAGTTCCGCGGCAAGTGGGAGGAATGGAGAGCAAACTGGTGCTGGATTGTCAAGGAGAACCCTCAGCCGTTTACCGCCCGACGCCAAACCCCAGTAGCGCGCGGCAACGATTGGAGCAACGTGGCCCCGAAAGACAATAGGCTGAAGATTGCCGTCACCCGGATCCAATGCCTTAGGCTTGCCGGGCTCACTGTAGGCGCGGTTGGCGCAGATTTTCTTCGCCGCCGCATCGCCCCCCTGCAGGAGAGGAGGAGACCCGCCTGGGACTTCCAGAATGCGGCGGACATCATGAGGCTGCGCCCGGGCCTTAACTTCAACTTCACTATTATGGAACTTGACGCAATGCTCCGGGAGCTGTTCAAGTACGACCCACAACATCCCGAAGTGTTCAGGTTGCCGAAGGGTGTCGTTCCACTGTGCAACAACTCCTCGCTCAGCCGCATCCGTGCAATGATGCCGCTGTGCGACTCGCATGGAATTGTCCCAACTTGGCAAGAGCCTGCAGACGTTGTCGTGCAGGAGTTCTTTGACGGCTTGGTAGAAGTGCCGGTCCGCTCCGATGAACAGAAAGGCCTCACTCGCGCCACCACCGATGTGGAGATGGACCGCATCGCCGCTAGGCTGGAAGAGGCAGCGACAGCCGCAGCCGCGGGCGAGTTTGGATTCATCGTGGAGGAGGCAGAGGCAGCTGAGTCGGCAAGCCGTGCCGAGCGAGAGGAGCTTGCCGGGCATGATGCCGGGTCGAGCGAGTCCGCCACGGATACGAGCGGCTCGTTGGAGATCAACTCTTCTTCCTCCTCATCTTCAGACAGCTCACCGCAAGGAGAGCCGCCAGCTCCACCAAGAAGGCGTCTCTGCAAGGCCGGGGACGTAGTGGAGTGGTGGACGAGTCGATAGTCGCCGCCCCGCGCGACACGCTCTGCTTGCCGCAGGAGCGCCTCACGCTACTGCGGCAACTGGAGCGGGGTCCACCCGGACCACCGCTTCGGCTCCTGCCGCTTCTCACGCCGCGGCGGCAGCCGGAGCTGGGTCGTCTCGGACCACCGCCACTGTTCCCGCCAAGCAGCCAAGGAAACCTACTCCTCCGCCTCCTCGCGCCGGAGGAGAGCCGGACTTCGACTTTTCCGCGTTCAGCTCCGACGAGGAAGAGGAAGAGTAAGATTCTTTGTTGTACTTGTAGTTCTTCAATTCTTGCTGTTTTGTCTTGTATCTCATTTGCTTTACTCCGAACTTATTCCTTTTCAGGACTCTGGCCCAGAGAGCGGCGAAGAGAGCCAAGGTCCCGGCATGGAGAGCGGTTATTATCATCGAGGACGAACCCACCACGACAGCAGAGGGTGCGTCCGAGACCACCTTGCCGGACCCGGCAACTATTCTCCACAGCAGCCCCCAGCGTAAGTATATGGCTCGCTTTCCGCTGTTAGGCACACATGGATGCTCTTTCTTTGCTGACATCTGATTGTTGGTTTGTGTAGGAGCAGAGCAGCCCCACCAGGAGCGCCCGGAAGCCGCCCCCGACATGCCATCTGCTTCGACTACGCTGCCAAGGGAGAGTTCTCTGGCAAGGGACTCTCCGGCAAGGGAGAGTTCTCCGCCAAGGGAGAGTTCTCCGCAAAGGGAGAGTTCTCCGCCAACGGAGAGCGCTCTGGCGGCGGAGACTGCAGAACCTGGTACAGGTAATCCTCTTGCTTCAAAACTTCCCTTGGGTTCTTCTTCTTTTGATTTTCTTTTTGGATATTTGCTTGACTTTTCTCCCCTTTCCGGCCGTCAGACCCATCTGCTGTGGAGCTGATGGAGACCGAGGTTGCTAGCGAGGAGAACACCACCGAGGCCGCCGTCGATGATGCCACCGAAGAAGCAGCCGGCGCTGATGATCCCGCCGGCGAAGAGGCCGCCAAAGCTGTCGCCGCAGGAGCTGGCGAGGGGCCTGGCGATTGTACTAACGGCCCTGAGGCCGCAGAAGCGCCAGGCGCTACGCCGACTGCTGATCCCTCCGCCGCTGCCGCAGCGCCAGGCTCCGAAGACCCCCAGCCAGGCGTCTACTTGAAGGCCGGCGAAAACGTCTTCATCAACCTCCCCTGGGCGTCAAGCTCCAGGGCGCCGGTCGAAGGAGAAAACTTCGATGGAGAGGTGTTTGCCTCCGCTGGGCTGACGCTAGTTGATGCGCCGAGCAGCAGCGGCGGCGAGCCTGAGGAGGAGCGGCTGCTGCGGAAGCTGGTGTCGCTCTACCGTGCTCGGCAGGCCAAGCTGGAATCTCGAGAGGCGCTTGTTGCAAAGGCGGGAGTGGACATCGAGAAGCGCACAGAGGAGCTCTGGGGTCTCAACCAGTAAGCTCTCCAATCCCTGGCAGAGGAGCGGGCGCAACTCGCCGAGGAGTAGAAGGCCTTCCTCCTCGAGAAGGCCGAAGTCGAAGAACAACAGCGGCTTGCCGCTGAGAAGCTGTCTGCGCAGGAAGGCGTGCTAGCACAGCGGAAGGTTAATCTTGACAGCCACTAGGAGGAGCTTACTGCGCGCGAGCAAACATTTGGTGGAGCCCTCAAGCAAGCAGAGGATGCTGCCGTAGCTGCCGAGGCCGCCAAGAAGGAGCAGGAGACGAAGGTGGCGCAGCTGGAGGCCGATCTCAAGGTGAGCGGTGACGAGCTTGCCGCGCTCAAGTGTGAGCGGGAGAAGGACGCCTACAGCTTTTCAGAGCTGCAGGTTCGTCTCTCCGAGAAGGGCAAGGAACTTGGCGCCGCCAAGGACTCCAACGCAGATCTTGAGTTGAAGCTGACTACTTTGACAAAGACGCTGGACGGCGCCAGGGAGCGAGAGGTGGCTTTGAAGGAGGAGATCAAGGCCGATAAGGCGCTGCTGGCGAGTGCTGCCGCCGCCCAGAATGCTTTTAGAGAGAATGTGGAGCACTGGACGGAGGGCCTCATGGATGCTGCCGCAGATATTGACAGGGAGCTGGCGCAGCTGGGGATGGAGGATCTCGGGTATCCCTCCGATGAGAACCTCCCATCCAGCGCCAAGCTCACCTTGTTCTTCAAAGGCGTGGCGACGGCCCTCCAGCGACTCCGGGAGAGGATTCCAAAGCAGCTGGCCGACGAGTCGCGCAAGATCTGCGCGGGAGCTCTTCAAAAGGTGTTGGTGAAGGTGGCCTTCCGCAACCCGGGCCTCAACCTCACCAACGTCCTCAAGACCCTGCCGCCGGATGCTGATCTGGAAGCGCTCAAGACCCTTTGTCGCACCCAGTGTGGACAAGGTGAGCGGGATCAAGAGGATTGAGGGCGATTGCGTAGACTAGGCCGCCCGTTTTCTTCCTTTCTAGTCGCTGCTGGTCATGTTATGAGAACAATCTGTTAGAGCCGCGACAAGCTACCTTGTAATATAACTCTATTTTGGGTAATGATTGCAATGTTATTTCCTTTACTTGATTCCTTCCTTTGTATGTTTTTGCCCTACGCTTTTAGTGAACTTTCCGACGCAGGCACCTTAGCCGCGAGCGCTGAGTGCGGGACGTCAGCAGCCTGCTGGCGGTGCCGTTACCGACAAGAAACCTTGTCGCAACTAGTCGCAGCACACTTAAGTTGTTGAGCGGACTCGAAACAAAGTAAGGGCGCAACTAGCTACGAGTTGGTTCCTCCGCGCACAGGTTTTCCATACAAAGCACGGTCGTTCAAGGAAGATAACTTAAAAATTTAAAAAAATCTGATTGCTCAAACTTTGGCAACTTAGCTTTTCTGTTGTTTGCTTCCCGGTAAGGTGAAACTTTCTTGAACGACGCCTGGTCCATACCATTATCTTCTCCTCCCCCCCCCCGGGCAAACTTGTGGGCGAGGGAACCTTCCTTTCCTTGAGAAAAAGAAAGAAGAGAAAATAAAGATATGGAGCCTTTACGGCTCGTTATTGCTTACCGGGGGTAGGTGCTGCACAAAGTGTCAGATAACACATGCAAAAAATGGAAAGCATGAAATTATCAAGATGTGCGGAGCACATGAGCTTTACTTATGCACGGGGTCTGCGCCAGCCTTTGTACAAAGGATTGCATGCAACAGCGGCAAGACTTGTACAAAAGGTGGTTGCCGGAACAGGTTCCGGCAACCGCGCCTTACGGGTAAAACTTATGAAGATGCTCAATGTTCCAGGAGGTCACAGCCCTAGATCAGCCCTTGCCTGTCTTGCTTGGGCTTCATGTGCATCATGTTTAATTTCCTCAGAAACTGGAAATGGGGATGTTCAAACCCTAGCACCAAATGAATTCAACTAGGGACAAATTTAAAATCTTTTTCAATGAACCCAAAATGCCCTTTGGAATAGTTCATCATTTTTGGATTGATTAAAAACCTCTGCCAAAAATGTTGCACATATTCCTAGGATCATTCTGGATTTTTGAATTAAATCTTAAAGTATTTGCATTGGGCATTTAAATGCTACTAATTATTTTAAATGTCCAATTATTCATGAACTAAAATGTTTACTGTTGGAAATAATCCAAATAGTATCCTCAAGCAGTTTCATGAATTTTGAGCTTGTTTTAGTATTTTAGATAAAGCCAAAACAAATGCAAAAAATAGAAAACAGAAATTAAAAGGAGAGGGAGAGAACTTACCTGTAGCTTACCTGGCGCAGCCCACCTAGCGCCCAACCGGCCCAGCACGGCCCAGCCCAACTGGCTGATGCCAGTCATCCTCCTCGTCTCGCCAGAGGGACGGAGGGCGCGTGCCCGCGGCACGCCGGCCACCTCCTACTTCCACCGCGACGCCTCCGACCTTCTAGTCGTGCCACGAAGACGTCCACGGCCCCCTCGTTCCATCTCACCTCCCCGCACTCGTTTTCCCCTCGTTCACCAGCTCCTCCTCGCCATGGCCGAAACCACCACGACCGCGCTGCCGAGCACCACCGTAGCCACAGCCTCCCCCTCGCCCCTCCGACGAGCCCCAGAGCTCCGCCTCGTCGCCCTATACCCCTCCGCCGAGCCACGCGGCACCACACGTCTCCGAACGCCGTCTGCGCAGCCGTTCCCCTCGTCGGCGGCCGACGACATCACCGTCGAATTCGCGGTGGCTGGTGCCTCCCCGAGCCCGCTTCGACGACCACTGCAACCGCCGTGAGCCCCTCTTGCTCCTCCCCCTATCCCATTACTCACGCGCGTGCTGTAGCTCCAACCCACGGTGCCCGAGAACCCCTCGCCGCCGGCAATGTCGCCGCCGTGGCTATAGCCACTGGAGCTTCCACCTGAGTGCACCACCGAGCTCCTAATGACCTCACGAACACGTAGCGCACCTCACCTTGCCTTTCCGTGCCCCCTAGTGGTCGCGCGTGTCACCATCGTACTCCGGCCGCCGCTGCTTCAGTCGTTGCCGTCGACTCCGGCCATCCCCGGCAAATCCGGCTGCACCCCTAGATGCGCGAGAGTCCCAGGAGCACGTAGATGCTCTCCGCTGCTGTTTTGATCGCCGGAGGGCATTTTCCGAGCCCTCCACCGCGTCTGTCACCGCCGGGCACGAGCCACCTTCGCGTTTGACTGGTTTGACCGGTGGGTTGACCCCCCCGGGTCACTGACGTATGGGCCCCACGCCCTTAGTCAACCTCTAACTCGCTGACAAGTGGGGCCCACCCTGCTAATTAACCTAGTTTAGTTTTAATTAATCGGTTAGTTAGTTAGTCACTGACGTGTGGGCCCTGTCCTGTATAAGATTAGTTTAGAATTTAGTTAGTGCTAATTAACCCTGTTAATTAGCAGAGCCACTGACGTGTGGACCCCACACGTCAGGTTTGACCTGGACCAGCCTCTGTTGACTGCTGACATCACAGTGACGTCATGCTAACGCAATAAGTGTTTTCTGGAATTTTAAATAAATCAGAAATGATTTATTTATTTCAGAAAATATTCAAAACTTCTAAAAATCATATAAAATCAACCGTAGCTCAGATGAAAATAATTTATATACGAAAAATGATCAGAAAAATTCAAGGAATCTGTTTATGACATTTTCATGCATGTTTGAACAAATTAAACCTGCTGATCAGGTCAAATCAATCAAATAGCATTTAAATAATCACATATGAAGGTTGAATTTGAACCTTTGGTTCAAACCAACTTCATTTAACATGGTTGCTAGTTGCATTAGCTCAATCAACAGCATACTGCCATGTCATGATCATGCATCATATTGTCGCATTGCATTGATTGTGTTCTTTCTCTGTTGCCGGTGTTTGTCCCCTTTCAGTAGACGTGTTCCGACGATGAGTTCGATGACACTGATGAAGACCCAATGTTATTTTCAGAAGTGCCAGGCAAGCAAAACCCCATTGAGCATTCCGATACAATCCCACTCTCTCGCTCTTGCTCTCTTTACTACATTAGGACAACAACGCTTCAACTGTTACCTGCTGCGGTAGCTGAACCCCTTTCCACTGCATGACCTGTCTTTGCCACAGTAAATAGTTGAAACCCACTAGTATGAGTAGGAGTTGTTTGAGCCATGTTGTGCCTACTCATTCATGCTTTCTGGTTATGCCTGCTATTGCTTAGAGTTGTGTCAGGTCTGATTCATCGGGGATGAATTGGTATGTGGTTAACATGTCCTGCTGTAGAGAGCTAAGTGTGTGAACACGATTTGGTAAAGGTAGCGATGAGAGGCCATGTAGGAGTACATGGTGGGTTGTCTCATTGCAGCCGTCCTCAGGAACTGAGTTCTGTGTTGGTTGATCCATGACCAATTACTACCATGCATTGGGCCCGAAACCAATGGACCCTCTCGACTTATTAACTGCCCTTGTTCTCTGTCCAGGAGTTGCAACTAGTTTCTGGTGTTTATAGTTTACTGGAGGTCGTGCGCAGCGCTGCCCCTCGGGGTGGGCTGTGACGCGGCAGGTACGTGGCACGGTGTACCGATCGCCCGTTTGGTGATGCGGGAACCCTGTACACATCGTTTGGGGCCGTGAGCGACACCCCAGCCGGATCTCCCCACGGATGGAACCCAAATAGGCGATAAACCTGGACGCGAGAATTGTGTGGTTAGTCAGGTCGTGGCCGACACCCTCGCTGGGCCTCCGCTTGAAGGTTGCCGAGTACATGTCGTGTAAACGGCGGTAAGTGGTGAGAGCGTGTGTGAGGAAGTACACCCCTGCAGGGTTATATATATGATCTATTCGAATAGCCGTGTCCGCGGAAATGGACTTCTGGGTTACCTCTACAGTTCATAGACAAGTGGAAGTGGATACTCTAAAACGCGCAAGATAAGCATGAGTGCTATGGATGGCCTTCTCGTAGGGAGACGGGAGCGAGTCCATATTGGTGTATTGATTGGTGAATATGTGGACTCGTGTGCGCCACCTTAAAAGAGTTACTTGCAGTCGTAGTTCAGGATAGCCACCGAGTCAAAGCTGGCTTGCTGCAGTCAAACTCCACCACCCCTTGTTGATACTAATGCATATGTAGCTAGTTCTGATGTAAGTCTAGCTGAGTACCTTTGTACTCACGTTTGCTTAATTTATGTTTTGTAGAGAGACTTCAGTCTCGCTAGTGGTTCCGCGTGGACTTCGACGTTTAGCTTGTTACCTCAGCTACGATCTTGTACCCTTGGGAGGGTCTTGTAGATAGTCAGGCTTTTTCAGCCTTTTTCATTTGTAGTTGACTGTACTCAGACATGTTATGCTTCCGTTGCCTGTATGCTCTGTATGTTGGGTCATGTGACCTCTGATTGTAATGAATGCTATGATGGCTCTTCTGGGCCTTATCTATATGAGTTGTTGAGTTATGTTGTGATTCCATGTTGTACATCACATACTTGCATGTTATGCGTACGTGTAATGTGTATTGCTATGTGTGGGATCCGACACCTTGTTGTTTACCTTTGGTAGCCTATCTTACAGGGAAATGTCTCCTAGTGCTTCCACCGAGCCTTGGTAGCTCGCTAATGCTCCGGAACACTTAGGCTGGATGGCATGTTTCCTTCTTCGTTCCTGTGTCTGTCCCTTAGGGGAAATGTCACGCGTTGTTCCTTGAAGTCCTTGTAGCTTGCTACGACTTGGGTTCATACGTTGATGACCGACACGTTCGTTGCTGGGTCATGTATGCCTGTCTCTGTAATTTAGTGCCACTTTTGGTTTATAACTAGTCATGTCGGCCCGGGTTCTCTGTCATACGGATGCTAGCGACACTATCATATGCGTGTGCCAAAATGCGCAAACGGTCCCGGGCCAGGTAAGGTGGCACCCGTGGGGATACCGTGCGTGAGGCCGCAAAGTGATATGATGTGTTACATGCTAGACCTGTTTGACTTAGGATCGGGGTCCTAACAGCTTTGGTATCAGAGCCTGACTGCCTGTAGGATTAGCAAGCCAAACTGGTCGAAGTCGTGTCTAGAAATTCTTTAGTTATATAAGGGAATTGATTGTGGAAGGGAATGTAAGGCTCTTTTTACTCCTTTACCGCATGACCTTCTGATCTGAGTCACCTTCTTCTTTCAACGGGGATTAAGAAACTAGGATTCTCATTCTATTTATCTGGATCACGTTAATGTGGATTCAACTTTTAGTTCAGTCTCAAGTACTTCTGTTTGTCAAACTGTTGGTCTCAGAACCTTGACATTATGATGTTAAGTGGATATGCTACCCTTTTTGCTTGGATCTCAAAAGTATTTTCGAGCATTTGCAGTCGTTATGTTGTCCGACTCATCCCAGGCTTCTAAATAGTCTGATGCATTTGCAAACCATTCCTATCTGTTCTTAATGTCCTTTTAGGCCAGATTAACCACACTAGTCGGTGTGTTGAGGCACTCTGTTACCTCGACATATATGTTGGACTTATTATTATGACCCTAGGTGTCTTAGAGGATCACCCAGTAATCCAGCAATGCTTTATATTCTCAGTGTGATGATTCTGGCCATTTTTCTCGAAAGCATCCCGTGATGCCATTTAGTTAGTAGGCCTTCTATTTCTGGGTTCTTGGACCCGAGATTCACTCTACTTACTTCATGTTGATAGTATTGCTCGTTCCTTTAGGATATTAGTAACCTTGTGATAGTCCTCGAGGTCCGTGGTATATCATTCTTCCAAATACCATGAACCATCCCTAGCAGAAGTTCTCCCGAACCAAAAGATCACAACCAGAGTGCTCTTGAGTAGTACTCCATTCATATTGTGACTCTGTCAATTCTACCTTTCTGCATAGGTTATCCGGAAGAAATATGTTGAACTAGTTCGACATGCTAATCTATGCATTCACAACTCAGAAAGTTATTAGATCCTTGAGTTGTCTCCTTTTAGTTGTATCATGACCCCCGTCTATCAGTTGATAGTCAGGAGTAGTTGTGCACTCGTGTTCAAAGATGCCTTTTACTCTTGTGGTCTGTCAAGCCATTCTATTCTGGAATGACTAGGAGAACCAAACTCCAGTACCTTATCCACATCCAGGATTGGGTCAAAGAAGTTGTACTCCGCAGATGAAGAATGTTAATCCAGCTTCTAATCTGTTCTATCTTGGAATATTACCATCTTTATGTCAAGAATGTCATGGGAATTGCACATCATCCTATGAACTCTTGATACAGTAATACTTCTCATCATCGTCGTTCATTCCTCGGTCTCCGCGTTGTTATAACCGGAATACCGACAAGTGAATTGTGATGTGTGAAATCAATACTCCTAGCAACCTTGTTGCTTGGTAGTTAAAGGACAACAATTTCATTCTTAGTGTGTTGGTTACTGAATCACCATTTCTAAGATCGATCGTGCTACTAGCCCATCTTTCCTGGTGCACTCCTTGATCAATGAGTTAGGATTATTCAATCCCTTGCTTATTTGATCATATCGTCTTGCAACATATCGGTGGATCGTGATTTTCTGAATATCTTCTCGGAAGTATTACCAGGTTGTCACCTGACCGCTATGTTGAGTTCGTGATCAAGTTGGTTCCTTATAAACCACCACTTCTCCAATAATCTGTGTTGGATACCCTAAACTGGTTGGTTAAGCTAAAACAATAACTTGGAGAGTTGGAAGATAAGAGCTTGCCTGACTTAGTTCCTTCTAAGGGATATCTTTTGTGTGTGTGTGTGTTGAAGAAAGATGATATCTTGATCGGTTGATCCTTGTGATCAATTGTTGGATCTATTGTCTTGTCCAAAACTTTGATTTGAGTATGGGCTATCATCAAATCAAATCAGAACCAACGATGTTCATAATGTTGTCTTACTCGGGGTAGATCCCTCGAGCATACACCATTATATCCCCTTGGTCTTATCAATACTATCACTTGTTCACATAATTATGGAATTCCATCTCCATGGAAACCTGGATGAATTGTTGTTGAGCCCATCAGCAACACTGTTATCTCCTCCATGATTTTGTAGGACATTAAGCTAGTGTTGGAAACTTTGTAAGCATTGCCTTCGTGTCGTTCATGAGGTATATGTTGGATGAGAGAATAGGCTTTCCCTAATTCATGTGTAATTGATGTAAGTTGCCACCGTGAGTTTGAGGAAGTTTATTTTTCTTCCTGTGGAATCATCCCAAGTCAGTCATGCATACGTGCGAAGTATTCTGTAGTTTGGAGACTTGCAACCTTCACTCTATATGTATTCCCAGCACACCAAGCCACTGATTGATTTGTTTAAGGAGAAGGAGTTCTTTCTTAAGAGCTAACCCGGGCTTAATCAAGGACTTCTTTATCCGCAATGATGGTTCCCACCTAAATTCGGTAGTGTTTTATCATAAGACTACTACGTGGTCATGCTTGTCTTGGACAACATGTTCACAAGTTTTTAGCAGAACCAGCTCATGTTTTGGAGCTTGTTATCATAGTTCATTTCCCGAGAATCTCGCAACGTCATCTCGTCGAATTGTGTTGCAAACTTTCATTTTCTCTTTCTAGACTCGATGAGTCTGGAATATCCTGACACCAACCAGAACTGAATCTCAGGCAGATATGATGGTTGGAGCCTTTCCCAAGAACTATAATATTGGTCTCTCGATAACCGGTAAAGTGGATGTCGTGGCCAACACACCCAGCCGGAAGACCTATTGTTGTAGCATCTTGATTGAAGAAGTTGGCCACCTCCCCATAAGGACTTCGTAGGATTGACTCCCTAGTTGTTCCTTATGGATTTTTGTGATCCTGAAGTCCGACCTTTACTTGACGTTCTAGGTACAAAACCATTTTAATAAATGGGTTACGCTGGCACATCAAGGAGAACGTTAGAAGCGGAGTGCTAAATGTCTCTCGGTCGATTATCCAGATTTTACTCCTGACACCGCTAAGGTGGCATCTGAGAAAGTGTTATCTTCCTTTGCATCTGCATCGTCCACCGCTATTCATCATGGTAGTATGTTGTGTTGCCAGGATCCTTGATACGGATATTTGTAAAACCTTGATGGAATATGGTAATGCTCAAGTTCTTGAGAGCACGCACAAGCACAAGGTGTTATCCTCGGCACTAACCGGGATTGCTCCCAGTGTTCTTGGTTGTGCTATAACCCCTCAAGAGTAGATTTCCTCTCTACTGTTGGGATTCACCCCAGTTACCAGAATCATTCCCAGCATTTGCATTTTGTTCCCAGCTTGCACCACCATCGTGCCAACTTTCCATGGGTTACTGTCCTCCACCACTGCTCTTTAGGATTATTTTCAGGAATGGACTTGCCATGGGTCCCATCCATATCCGATGATAAGCAAAATCATCCCTTGTGTTGTCTTCAACAAGGTAGTCCAGATCATCCATTCTGGCCGAGAATGTCATTCTTTCGGACTCCGTCAAACGATCGTTTGCGAATACCTTAAGCTGGTATAGAGAATTTCAATGATCTCTATATCAAAAGTAATTCTTTTTGCCACTTAAGGGGATAATTCTACGAGTCACCTTCTCTAAGGTGCCCCGTCTGGTGACCTCGGTCACCATTTTCTTAGGTGTGGAATTATTGCCTACCGAGTGAACCTTCATCGTTTATTTCACTCCACCCCCCTGGAGGTGTACTCCATGTCTCAGCTCAAGAGATGTTTCAATGTCTCACTCCATGAGTTGTTCTTGAGTTGCTCGATCTCTCAGAAGATCAATTTCGTAGAGTTTCTCTCATTGTCACCGTTTTGTACAAAGATCTCAAAAGCAAGGATGTCAAGATCAACATGATGCAAGAAATCAACATTTCTATGAAGTGGAACCTAGATCATGAAGATTGTGTTAGTTAGTGTTTCCTCTGACTTCTTACCCTACGCTTGAATCTCAGGACGAGATTCTTGTTTAGTGGGGGTGAGTTGTCACAGCCCTAGATCAGCCCTTGCCTGTCTTGCTTGGTCTTCATGTGCATCATGTTTAATTTCCTCAGAAACTGGAAATGGGGATGTTCAAACCCTAGCACCAAATTAATTCAACTAGGGACAAATTTAAAATCTTTTTCAATGAACCCAAAATGCCCTTTGGAATAGTTCATCATTTTTGGATTGATTAAAAACCTCTGCCAAAAATGTTGCACATATTCCTAGGATCATTCTGGATTTTTGAATTAAATCTTAAAGTATTTGCATTGGGCATTTAAATGCTACTAATTATTTTAAATGTCCAATTATTCATGAACTAAAATGTTTACTGTTGGAAATAATCCAAATAGTATCCTCAAGCAGTTTCATTAATTTTGAGCTTGTTTTAGTATTTTAGATAAAGCCAAAACAAATGCAGAAAATAGAAAACAGAAATTAAAAGGAGAGAGAGAGAACTTACCTATAGCTTACCTGGCGCAGCCCACCTAGCGCCCAACCGGCCCAGCACGGCCCATCCCAACTGGCCGATGCCAGTCATCCTCCTCCTCTCGCCAGAGGGACGGAGGGCGCGTGCCCACGGCACGCCGGCCACCTCCTGCTTCCACCGCGACGCCTCCGACCTTCTAGTCGTGCCACGAAGACGTCCACGGCCCCCTCGTTCCATCTCACCTCCCCGCACTCGTTTTCCCCTCGTTCCCCAGCTCCTCCTCACCATGGCCGAAACCACCACGGCCACGCCGCCGAGCACCACCGTGGCCACATCCTCCCCCTCGCCCCTCCGACGAGCCCCAGAGCTCCGCCTCGTCGCCCTATACCCCTCCGCCGAGCCACGCGACACCACACGTCTCCGATCGCCGTCTGCGCAGCCGTTCCCCTCGTCGGCCGCCGACGACATCACCTTCGAATTCGCGGTGGCTGGTGCCTCCCCTAGCCCGCTTCGACGATCACTGCAACTGCCGTGAGCCCCTCTTGCTCCTCCCCCTATCCCTTTACTCACGCGCGTGCTGTAGCTCCAACCCCCACCGTGCCCGAGAACCCCTCGCCGCCGGCAATGTCGCCGCCGTGGCTATAGCCACTGGAGCTTCCACCTGAGTGCACCACCGAGCTCCTAATGACCTCACGAACACGTAGCGCACCTCACCTTGCCTTTCTGTGCCCCCTAGTGGTCGCGCGTGTCACCATCGTACTCCGGCCGCTGCTGCTGCAGTCGTTGCCGTCGACTCCGGCTGCACCCCTAGATGCGCGAGAGTCCCAGGAGCACGTAGATGCTCTCCACTGCTGTTTTGGTCGCCGGAGGGCATTTTCCGAGCCCTCCACCGCGTCTGTCGCCGCCGGCGACGAGCCGCCGGCGCGTTTGACTGGTTTGACAGGTGGGTTGACCCCCCGGGTCACTGACGTATGGGCCCCACGCCCTTAGTCAACCACTAACTCGCTGACAAGTGGGGCCCACCCTGCTAATTAACCTAGTTTAATTTTAATTAATCGGTTAGTTAGTTAGTCACTGACGTGTGGGCCCTGTCCTGTATAAGATTAGTTTAGAATTTATTTAGTGCTAATTAACCCTATTAATTAGCAGAGCCACTGACGTGTGGACCCCACACGTCACGTTTGGCCTGGACCAGCCTCTGTTGACTGCTGACATCACAGTGACGTCATGCTGACGCAATAAGTGTTTTCTAGAATTTTAAATAAATCAGAAATGATTTATTTATTTCAGAAAATATTCAAAACTTCTAAAAATCATATAAAATCAACCGTAGCTTAGATGAAAATAATTTATATATGAAAAATGATCAAAAAAATTCAAGGAATCTGTTTATGGCATTTTCATGCATGTTTGAACAAATTAAACCTGCTGATCAGTTCAAATCAATCAAATGGCATTTAAATAATCACATATGAAGTTTGAATTTGAACCTTCGGTTCAAACCAACTTCATTTAACATGGTTGCTAGTTGCATTAGCTCAATCAACAGCATAATGCCATGTCATGATCATGCATCATATTGTCGCATTGCATTGATTGTGTTCTTTCTCTGTTGCCGGTGTTTGTCCCCTTTCAGTAGACGTGTTCCGACGATGAGTTCGATGACACCGATGAAGACCCAATGTTATCTTCAGAAGTGCCTGGCAAGCAAAACCCCATTGAGCATTCCGATACAATCCCACTCTCTCGCTCTTGCTCTCTTTTACTGCATTAGGACAACAAGGCTTCAATTGTTACCTGCTGCGGTAGTTGAACCCCTTTCCACTTCATGACCCGTCACTGCCATAGTAAATAGTTGAAACCCACTAGTATGAGTAGGAGTTGTTTGAGCCATGTTGTGCCTACTCATTCATGCTTTCTGGTTATGCCTGCTATTGCTTAGAGTTGTGTCAGGTCTGATTCATCGGGGATGAATTGGTATGTGGTTAACATGTCCTGTTGTAGAGAGCTAAGTGTGTGAACACGATTTGGTAAAGGTAGCGATGAGAGGCCATGTAGGAGTACATGGTGGGTTGTCTCATTGCAGCCGTCCTCAGGAACTGAGTTCTGTGTTGGTTGATCCATGACCAGTTACTACCATGCATTGGGCCCGAAACCAATAGACCCTCTCGACTTATTAACTGCCCTTGTTCTCTGTCTAGGAGTTGCAACTAGTTTCTGGTGTTTGTAGTTTACTGGAGGTCATGCGCAGCGCTGACCCTCCGGGTGGGCTGTGACGCGGCAGGTACGTGGCACGGTGTACCGATCGCCCGTTTGGTGATTTGGGAACCCTGTACACATCGTTTGGGGCCGTGAGCGACACCCCGGCCGGATCTCCCCACGGATGGAACCCAAATAGGCAATAAACCTGGACGAGAGACTTGTGTGGTTAGTCAGGTCGTGGCCGACACCCTCGCTGGGCCTCCGCTTGAAGGTTGCCGAGTACATGTCATGTAAACGGCGGTAAGTGGTGAGAGCGTGTGTGAAGAAGTACACCCCTGTAGGGTTATATATATGATCTATTCGAATAGCCGTGTCCGCGGAAATGGACTTCTGGGTTACCTCTACAGTTCATAGACAAGTGGAAGTGGATACTCTAAAACGCGCAAGATAAGCGTGAGTGCTATGGATGGCCTTCTCGTAGGGAGACGGGAGCGAGTCCATAGTGGTGTATTGATTGGTGAATATGTGGACTCGTGTGCGCCACCTCAAAAGAGTTACTTGCAGTCGTAGTTCAGGATAGCCACCGAGTCAAAGCTGGCTTGCTGCAGTCAAACTCCACCACCCCTTGTTCATACTAATGCATATGTAGCTAGTTCTGATGTAAGTCTTGCTGAGTACCTTTGTACTCACGTTTGCTTAATTTATGTTTTGCAGAGAGACTTTAGTCTCGCTAGTGGTTCTGCGTGGACTTCGATGTTTAGCTTGTTACCTCAGCTACGATCTTGTACCCTTGGGAGGGTCTTGTAGATAGTAAGACTTTTTCAGCCTTTTTCACTTGTAGTTGTCTATACTCACACATGTTATGCTTCTGTTGCTTGTACGCTCTGTATGTTGGGTCATGTGACCTCTGATTGTAATGAATGCGATGATGGCTCTTCTGGGCCTTATATATATGAGTTGTTGAGTTATGTTGTGATGCCATGTTGTACGGCACATACTTGCATGTTATGCGTACGTGTAATGTGTATTGCTATGTGTGGGATCCGACACCTAGTTGTTTACCTTTGGTAGCCTATCTTACAGGGAAATGTCTCCTAGTGCTTCCACCGAGCCTTGGTAGCTCGCTAATGCTCCAGAACACTTAGGCTGGACGACATGTGTCCTTCTTCGTTCCTGTGTCTGTCCCTTAGGGGAAATGTCACGCGTTGTTCCTTTAAGTCCTTGTAGCTTGATACGACTTGGGTTCATACGTTGATGACCGACACGTTCGTTGCTGGGTCATGTATGCCTGTCTCTGTAATTTAGTGCCACTTTTGGTTTATAAGTAGTCATGTCGGCCCGGGTTCTCTGTCATACGGATGCTAGCGACACTATCATATACGTGTGCCAAAATGCGCAAACGGTCCCGGGCCAGGTAAGGTGGCACCCGTGGGGATACCGTGCGTGAGGCCGCAAAGTGATATGATGTGTTACAGGCTAGACCTGTGTGACTTAGGATCGGGGTCCTGACACAGGAGTTACTCACAGGAATGCCATCTTCGGTCTCAAGGCGGACAGTGCCATGACTAGTGACTTGTTTCACCTGGTAAGGGCCTTCCCACTTCGGCGTCAACTTGTTGGAATTCTTGGCGGACTGAACGCGCCGAAGAACAAGGTCGCCTTCCTCGAGACTTCTGGCGTCAACTTTGCGGCTATGGTAGCGGCGCAAAGCTTGCTGATAGCGAGCAACTCGTACAGCAGCCTGAAAACGGTCTTCCTCAAGGAGCAGCGCGTCATCTTGTCGCAGCTGCTCTTGCTCAAGCTCATCATAAGCGAGCACTCGAGGTGACTCGTATACGAGTTCCGTGGGGAGAACTGCCTCTGCTCCATAGACTAGAGCGAAAGGTGTCTGGCCAGTGGCTCGATTTGGCGTCGTCCTCATCGACCAAAGAACCACCGGCAGCTCCTCAATCCAGTTTCTTCCGCACTTGCGCAGCCTGTCGAAAGTCCTGGTCTTGAGCCCACGCAGCACTTCAGCATTTTCCCTCTCTGCTTGACCGTTGCTTCTCGGGTGAGCAACAGAAGCGAAGCAGACCTTGGCGCCAAGATCTTGGACGTACTGCATGAAGGTGCGGCTCGTGAATTGAGTACCATTGTCGGTGATGATCCTGTTAGGGATCCCGAAGCGGCAAACAATCGACCAGAAGAACTTGACTGTTGACTGTGCTATCACCTTCCTCACTGCTTCCACTTCCGGCCACTTTGTGACCTTGTCGATTGCAACGTACAAGTACTCAAAGCCCCCGACTGCTCGGGGAAAGGGGCCGAGGATGTCGAGCCCCCAGACCGAAAATGGCCAGGATAAAGGGATCGTCTGGAGAGCTTGAGCTGGCTGGTGTATCTGCTTGGAATGGAACTGGCACGCTTCACACTTGGTTACTTGTGCAGTTGCATCCTGGAGGGCTGTCGGCGAAAAGAAACCTTGCCTGAATGCTTTGCCGCCAAGTGCTCTTGCGCCAATGTGGTGACCACATATGCCTCCGTGTATCTCTGCCAACAGCTTTTGTTCGCCTTCCCGGTGAATACAATTCAATTTCACACCGTTGAGTCTTCTTCTGCTCTTCGGGAAGTTCTCTTGTCTGAAGGAAACGGACAATCTACTGTGCCCATGCTGGAGCTTTTGGCTCGAAAACAAGGACTAAAGGCACATCTGGTGCTGCGGGAACATCCGCTTCTACGGCAAGAACCTGCGGCTCAGCCGGAGCTTGATGTTCCCCGGCAAGCTTGCCGGAGCAAAACTTGTCGGGAGCCTCTGCTTCAACGGAACAAACCCTAGGGCTTGCCGGAGCAGACTGCTCCTCAGCACTCTTGGTGTTGATCTTGGGGACCTTCTTGGCGGCGGCTTCGGGAAGCTCTGCCGGGAAATAGTCACCAAAAATCAACTTCCTCTTCTTGCTCTATCCAGTTGATGGCGTTACAGACGGTTGAGTCAGCTTGAGCACAAAGATTCCTAGTTCCACAGTTAACTTAAGTGCGGCGCACTTCGACAGGCCATCGACAATGTCGTTCTGAGCTCTTGGAACATGCTCCATCCATAGGCCATCAAAGTGCTCTTCTAGCTTTCTCACTTCATCAACGTAGGCTTCCATCAACGGACTCTGATAAATCTTGTTCACTTGGCGGACGACAAGCTGCGAGTCACCCCTGACAATGACCTTCTTGATCCCACGGTCTGCCGCGATCCTGAGACCGGCAAGCAAACCTTCATACTCTGCGGTATTGTTTGTTGCTTGTTCCTTGGGAAAGTGCATCTGGACTACGTACTTGAGGTGCTCTCCGGTGGGTGCAACAAGCAGCACGCCAGCACTGGCGCCTTGTAGCGAGAAGGCACCATCAAAGTACATCAGCCACTCTTTGCTTGCTTCCTTGACGGGGATGCTCGTTTCTGGAATTTCTTCATGTGGTATTGGCGTCCACTCTGCTATGAATTCTGCCAATGCCCTGCTTTGGATAGTTGAAGTGCTCTCAAACTTGAGGCCAAAGCTTGACAGTTCCAGTGCCCACTCAACAATCCTGCCTGTTGCTTCTGGATTTTGCAGTATCCTCTTCAGCGGAAAACGAGTGACAACTGTGATCTCATGTGCTTGGAAGTAGTGGCGCAGCTTTCTCGAGGCCATGAGAAGGCCGAAAAGCAATTTCTGCACACCCGAGTACCTTGACCTAGCCCCCTGCAGAAGGGAACTGACAAAGTAAACTGGGCGCTGCACCATTCTCTTCTGTATCTCCTCACGCGCCTACGCAGATCCATCTTTGTCGGGACCAGGGCTTGTCGGGGAAGCCCCCGGCTTGTCGCTGGATGCGCCTGCCGTGGTTGCTGGCTCATCATCTGCCTCCCTCTCCGCTACTAACGCATCACTAACCACTTGATCGGTTGCCGCTATATACAGCAGCAACTTCTCTTGTGGTTTAGGTGCGACAAGTGTTGGAGTGGAGGACAGGTATCTCTTCAAGACTTGCAGTGCAGCCTCCGCTTCCGGAGTCCATTTCATTGGACCTGCCTTTTTCAATATTTTGAAAAACGGCAGGGCGCGCTCAGCAGACTTAGAGATAAACCTGCTGAGAGCAGCTACGCAATCGGCAAGTCTTCGTACATCCTTGACGCGCTTTGGTGCTTCAATCTGCTCAATGGCCTTGATCTTGTCGGGATTGGCTTCAATTCCCCGCTGAGACACGAAGAACCCAAGAAGCTTGCCGGAAGGGACTCCGAACACACACTTCTCGGGGTTGAGCTTGAGGCTGATCTTGCGCAGATTTGCAAAGGTCTCGTCCAAATCTTGAATCAGAGTTGCCTTGTCCTTGCTCTTGACCACTATGTCATCCATGTAGGCTTCCACATTTCTGTGTATTTGTGGCTCAAAAGCGACATGGACTACCCTTGCAAATGTTGAACCAGCATTCTTTAAACCGAAAGGCATCCGTATGAAACAGTACGTGCCACATGGAGTGATGAATGCGGTCTTCTTCTCATCCTGTTCTGCCATGAAGATCTGATGGCATCCTGAGTATGCGTCAAGAAATGAAAGCAAGTCACATCCGGCCGTGGAGTCAACAATCTGGTCAATGTGCGGCAAGGGAAATGGGTCTTTGGGACAAGCTTTATTAACATCAGTAAAGTCGATGCAAAGCCTCCATTTCCCGTTTGCCTTGCGCACGACTACAGGATTGGCCAACCACGTAGGATGGAGCACTCCTCTGACAAGGCCCGCTGCTTCCAACTTCTTGATCTCTTCTGCGATGAATTCTTGGTGCTCCACTGCTGGCTTCTTGACCTTCTGCTTGACGGGCCGTGCATGAGGACAAACGGCAAGATGGTGCTCAATTACTTACCTAGGAACACCGGGGATGTCAGACGGTTGCCACGCAAACACGTCGACGTTCGCCCGCAGGAAAGCAATGAGCGCGCTTTCCTATTTACGGTCAAGAGTGGCACTGATGGTGAAGGTACCACCAGTGCCGTCCTCCTTGGCGGACAACTTCTTGGTCTCTGGCGGAGCTGCCATTGTCTTCTTACGCTTGCCGGTGGAGCTCGATGGTGCGTCCTCGATGGTAGCGTAGCACTCCGAAGAGGTGCGCTTGCCGGAGTGGGCATCAGAACTCTTGCCGGACTTGGTCTTCTTCTTCCCCCCGGGAGCTTCAACGGCAGGCGACTTGCGATCTGTTGCGGCTGCTGCTTCCCGGTAGATCTTGTCGGTGCAAATAAGAGCATCCTTCTTGTCGCCAGGGACAGAGATGACACTTATCGGGCCTGGCATCTTCAGCATGTTGTATCCGTAGTGAGAGGCTGCCATGAACTTGGCGAGTGCCGGACGGCCGAGTATCCCATTGTAAGGCAATGGAAAATCGGCAACGTCAAAAGTGACCCTCTCAGTCCTGAAGTTCAACTCGCTGCCAAATGTCACCGGCAACGTGATCTTCCCCTTCGGCTTGCTCCTTCCCGGGTTGATTCCTTGGAATGTGCCGGTCTCTTCAAGCTCGCTGTCAGGGATCTGGAGTTTCTGGAGTACAGTGGAGGAGATCAGGTTCAAGCCGGCCCTGCCGTCAACTAGCATCTTAGTGACCTTGAGGTTGCGGATAGTTGGTGAAACCAACATCGGCAAGCACCCGACCGCAGTTGTGCGGTCAGGGTGGTCCTCAATATCAAAGATGATAGGTGTGCTGGGCCATTTCAGAAGCTTGCGTGACTCGACAGGTGGTTCTGCCGCATTGACTTCCCGCACCCACTGCTTGAGTTGGCGGTGTTAAGTATGCAGAGAAGCACCGCCGTCAACGCACAAGACTTCTGTGGCTTTCTGGAACTCCTGCTCACTGGTCTCGACATCATCCATGTCTTCATCGTCGTCGTCATCTTCATCCTTGTCGCGGCCGCGGGGAGGTCTGTCTCCTTGCCGCTGCTTGGCCTTGACGCGGCGTCCTCCCCGGATGGTGCGCTTCTTGCCGGATCCTCCAGCACCTCCTTGGGCCTTCTCCTTGTCGTGCCGCTCGTATTCAGCCTTTTGCTGCTCGACAAGCTGCTCGACCTTCTTGCAGCTCTGGAGGTCATGGCCCTTGGTGCGGTGGATCTTGCAGTACTGCTTGTCAGTGCCGTCCTGCTTGTCGGCGACCGCCACAGCCTGGCAGTTGGTGCATGCGGCAACCTCCTTGCCGAAGCTACCAACTTTGGCTTTCTTGACGCCACCTTCATTGCCGGACTGCTCAATGACTAGCACATCTTTGCCTTTCTTCTTCCTATTGTTCCGCCGTCGGTTTTTCTTTGCCGGGGCAGCATCCTCGCTGTCAGATCCCCCTGCTCCTGTATTCTCTCTGGGGAGTTTCCTCCCTTCCTCAGCGCGTGCGCACTTGTCGACCAGGGCATACAGCTCACTGACGTCTCTGATCTTGCACATCGCCATCTCCTCCCGCATCCTGCGGTTACGCACGTTCTGATGGAACGTGGTGATGACCGCGGCAGGGTGGACATCTGGGATGTTGTGCTGTACACGGCTGAATCTCTGAATGTACTTGCGCAGGGGCTCTCCTTCCCTCTGGGCGAGCAGATGAAGGCCATTCTCTTGGCCATGAGGTTTGTGGCCGCCTGTAAAGGCGCCGACAAACTGATGGCATAGGTCTGCCTAGGAGGATATGGAGTTTTCCGGCAAGTGCATGAGCCAGGACCTGACGTTGGGCTTGAGCACCAGTAGGAAGTAGTTGGCAAGGATCTTGTCGTCCCGCCCCCCGGCAGCTTGCACCGCGATGGTGTAGATGCTGAGGAACTCCGATGGATGCGACTTGCCGTCATATTTCTCTGGTACGTCTGGCTTGAAATTCTTCTTGCTGGGCCACTGGACTTGCCGCAGCTCACGAGTAAACGCAGGGCAACCTACCGCGTACGGCAAGTCGCCTGGTTCCCCTGGCGCATGCATGTCGACAGAGGGCCCAGCGCGATCGTCTGATTGACGCCGCGGTTCTCTTCGGCGCTCGATGCGAGTACAAGCGTCTTCTTGCTGTCGTTCGTGAAGAACTTGGCGCTGATCGCGACGAGCTCGTGGATCTGATGACGCGGTGGAGTCGCTGTCAAGGTGGATCCGGCGAGTCGGCGATCTTGGTCTTCGGGGCGGAGAGTGCACGGTGGTTGCACCCCCATCGGTCTTGTCGCCACCGTCTCGTGCCTGGCTGATTTGCCGCGGCTGCGATGTACTCGGCTGCCGTGGAGTGTCGCCGTTGGCGAAGCCGATGAGACTCTGAATGGTGGCCCTCCAGTTGTCGATCTTGTCTGCCGTTGGAGGGTAGTCTAGGAGCAGTTGAGCTCGCGCCAAAGCTTCTGCTGAAGTGGTGGGTGGCGATGGAGAACGGTGTGAGGAGCGGGTTATGCTCGGACTTCTAACTATGTTAGAAGGAGCAGTATCCCGTCCAGGCGACCGTGCCTTGCTCGCGCCAGCATGTTGGCGTGCATGCTGGTCTTGAGCATTCCGAGATCCAACAGCTCGATCTGGGTCCAGCAAACGTATGGTACCGTGAGTACCATGACGCTGCCGGTCCCACGCCTCCTGAGATGGGCGCGGTGCATATACGGACGCCGAGGTCTTGGAGTGCGCCCGGTCGTTGTGGGAGCCGACTACGCCGCCGATGGGCAGCGCAGCCTTGTCCTTGGACCTGGCAGCACCGTGAGCTCCCTCGTCGACGCCCGTTCTTCCGCCGGCGTCTACCCCACCAGCCGTTTGCTCCGACGGTGGTGGGTTCGACGCGGGCGGAGCCGCTGCCTCCGGAGCCTTCTTCTTCGGCGGCATGTCGATGAAGACGATGAAGATCTAGCTCGTGTGAACGTCGGATCAGGTCCACACAACCTCGACGCCCCCCTGCCTGGCGCGCCAAAGATGTCGGGGAACGAATCCACGAGCACCTACGAGACCGGCGGACCGAGCCCCTTTCGGTTCGGCGGGGGCAAGGATCGCACGAAGAGCGGATCGAGGCGAAACACAGGAACAGTTTACCCAGGTTCGGGCCGCACGGATGCGTAAAACCCTACTCCTGCTTTGTGGTTTGTATTGAGTTCTTGCTCGGGAGCGCTGAGTGCTACAGTACACACCAGCAGCTAACGAGACCGAGCGTGAGTGTTCTCCTCCCCCTTTTCTACGTTGCGCATGGGCCTCCTTTTATATGCTCAAGGGGTCACCGACAGGTGGCAACGTAGACAAGGGTAAAAATGGAAAGGTGTTGCGGTTGGTACAACTACCTGTTACAGTGTATCATACCTAACTCTGACGGCTGGGGACCAGGGCATTAAATGCCCGTCTGTGTCGCCCAAATAGTGCAAAAGGGACCGTCAGGGACGCCACCGCTCGCCACGATGGCAATCTCGTCAGCACCGCTTGCCACCACGCACCGCTGGCTGCACAGCCTCCTGCCACGTACGCCTGGAGTGGTCCTAGAGCGACACGTTGGTGGATGTGCTGGAGTGCGGGTACAGAGTGGTAGCTTGCCGCGGCAAGCGCCTTGCTGCGGTCGTTGTCTTGTCGCGTCCGGGAGCTAATCGCTCACCGGGCCTTGCCGGGACGCGTGGCGCGTCGCGGCAAGTTCCTTGAGATGCCTTGGTTGGCTTTCCCGGCAAGATCCTCTTGCCGGGGCCTTGTGCCTTGAGTAGCCTTCCCGGAAAGCTCCTCTTGCCGGGGCCTTATCTACTTGGCTTGAATACTTTGTTCTTGAATGGCTCCAAAGGAAACACGGAGGACCTTGGCGGTCACCCGGCAAGCCTTGATGCGGGATGCTGCGACTGCCCGTAAACAAGTTCGGGATACTAGGGTATCCCTACTCTAGTACACCGACACCATGGCGTCCAAGTCCATCAAGGGCAAGGGGGTGGCCAAGGGCACTGGGACCGTGGAGCGGCCGGAGAATGTGATGTTGGGGGACCGGACGAAGTCCGCCATCTTCTTCCCCTCTATGGTTGACGTTCACGAGCTCTGTGCCGCCTTCAAGCCTCTATGGGTTGTGAAGATGGGGGGAGAGAATTCGGGACATCCGGCGACGTGCGTCATTCCCACCGCTTGCGCCGGTCCTCCCGCAAATCGGTATCCCTTCTTCTTTGATTATCATTCTTGTGGGTTATGCCCCCTTTCTCCGATTTCTTCTACGACATCATGCACACCTTCGGCTTCCGCCTCTTGGATTTTACTCCGAATGCGGTGGCGTGCATTGCTTTTTTGCCGGACATTTGCGAATGCTTCGTCGGGGTGCAGCCGAACACGACGCTTTTCCGCCACTATTTCTCCCCTCGGATCCAGCTGGGAGGTGCTGTCTCTGGATGCATCACCTGGATCCCAAGATCCAAGGGGGCATACCCGGACGGCGCCGTGAAGGAGAGGTGGGATGAATGGCGCGGCCGGTGGTGCTTGATTGAAGATGAAGACCCGCCAAAGTTCTGCAAGGTCCGCTGAGTGCCGCCGGTCCGTGCCAGTGAATGGAGCGATGTCAATGTCGCCGACGGGAGGCTCACCGTCGCCACTATCTGTCAGGACCCCCATCCTAAGTCACACAGGTCTAGCCTATAACACACCATATCACTTTGCGGCCTCACGCACGGTATCCCCACGGATGCCACCTTACCTGGCCCGGGACCGTTTGCGCATTTTGGCACACGTATATGATAGTGTCGCTAGCATCCATATGATGGAGAACCCGGGCCGACATGACCAGTTATAAACCAAAAGTGGCACTAAATTACAGAGACAGGCATACATGACCCAGCAACGAACGTGTCGGTCATCAACGTATGAACCCAAGTCATAGCAAGCTACAAGGACTTACAGGAACAACGCGTGACATTTCCCCTAAGGGACAGACACAGGAACGAAGAAGGACACATGCCGACCAGCCTAAGTGTTCCGGAGCAGTAGCAAGCTCCCAAGGCTCAGTGGAAGCACTAGGAGACATTTCCCTGTAAGATAGGCTACCAAGGGTAAACAACTAGGTGTCGGATCCCACACATAGCAATACACATTACACGTACGCATAACGTGCAAGTATGTGCTGTACAACATGGCATCACAACATAACTCAACAACTCATATAGATAAGGCCCAGAAGAGCCATCATAGCATTTATTACAAACAGAGGTCACATGACCCAACATACAGAGCATACAGGCAACGGAAGCATAACATGTCTGAGTACAGACAACTACAAATGAAAAAGGCTGAGAAGCCTGACTATCTACAAGATCCTATAAGGGTACAAGATCGTAGCTGAGGTAACAAGCTAAACGTCGAAGTCCACGCGGAACCACTAGCGAGACTGAGGTCTCTCTGCAAAAACATAAATTAAGCAAACATGAGTACAAAGGTACTCAGCAAGACTTACATCATAACTAGCTACATATGCATCAGTATCAACAAAGGGGGTGGTGGAGTTTGACTGCAGCAAGCCAGCTTTGACTTGGTGGCTATCCTAAACTACGACTACAAGTAACTCTTTTTGAGGTGGCGCACTCAAGTCCACATATTCACCAATCAATACACCACTATGGATCGCTCCCGTCTCCCTACGAGAAGGCCATCCATAGCACTCACACTTATCTTGCGTGTTTTAGGGTATCCACTTTCACTTGTCTATGAACTGTTATAGGCAACCCAGAAGTCCATTACCGCGGACACGGCTATTCGAATAGATTATATATATAACCCTGCAAGGGTGTACTTCTTCACACATGTTTCCACCAGTTAGCGTCTGCACACGACATGTGCTCGGCAGACTTCAAGCGAAAGCCGACGTGGGTGTAGACCATGACCTAACCAACCACTCAAGTCTCTCGTCCAGGTTTATCGCCTATTTGGGTTCCATCCGTGGGGAGATCCGGCCGGGGTGTCGCTCACGGCCCCAAACGATGTGTACAGGGTTCCCGCATCACCAAACGGGCGACCGGTACACCGTGCCACGTACCTGCCGTGTCACAGCCCACCCCGAGGGTCAGCACTGCGCACGACCTCCAGTAAACTACAAACACCAGAAACTAGTTGCAACTCCTGGACAGAGAACAAGGGCAGTCAATAAGTCGAGCGGTGTCATATTTCAGGGCCCAATGTGTGGTAGTAGCTGTTTCATGGATCAACCAACACATAAGTCAGTTCCTGAGGACGGTTTCAATGAGACAACCCACCATGTACTCCTACATGGCCTCTCATCGCTACCTTTACCAAATCGTGTTCACACACTTAGCTCACACACAGTAGGACATGTTCATCACATTCCAATTCATCCCCGATGAATCAGACCTGACACAACTCTAAGCAATAGCAGGCATAACCAGAAAGCATCAATGAGTAGGCACAACATGGCTCAAACAACTCCTACTCATACTAGTGGGTTTCAACTATTTACTGTGGCAATGACGGGTCATGAAGTGGAAAGGGGTTCAACTACCGCAGCAGGTAACAATTGAAGCGTTGTTGTCCTAATGCAGTAAAAGAGAGCAAGAGCGAGAGAGTGGGATGGTATCGGAATGCTCAATGGGGTTTTGCTTGCCTGGCACTTCTGAAGATAGTAATAGTTCTTCATCGGTGTCATCGAACTCATCGTCGGAACGTCGTCTACTGATAGGGGACAAAACCGACAAACAGAGAAAGAACACAATCAATGCAATGCAACAATATGATGCATGAACATGACATGGCAACATGCTGTGGATTGAGCTAATGCAACTAGCAACACAATTAAATGAAGTTGGTTTGAACCCAAGATTTAAATTCAAACTCCATATGTGATTATTTAATTGTCATTTAATTGATTTGACCTGAACAGCAAGTTTAACTTGTTCAAACATGCATGAAAATGCCATAACCAGATTCCTCATATTTTTCTGATCATTTTTCATATATAAATTATTTTCATCTGAGCTACGGTTGATTTTTTATGATTTTTAGAAGTTTTGGCTATTTTCTGAAATAAATAAATCATTTCTGATTTATTTTAAATTACAGAAAATAGTTACTGCGTCAGCATTAGGTCATGCTGACATCAGCAAGTCAACAGGGGCTGGTCCAGTCAAACCTGACCCTTGGGGCCCACTGGTCAGTGACACAACTAACTAAACTAACTTATTTAACACTAACCTAATTTAATTAGCCGGACGTGGCCCACATGTCAGTGTCTACTTAAGTTAATGACTGCAATTAAAACTTAATTAAAACCTTAAACTAAAACTAGTCAGGGCTGGTCCCACAAGTCAGTGACTCAGGGGGAGTCAAACCCCTGGTCAGGCGGGTCAACTAGCCGGCGGCTCGCCGCCGGCGAGTGCCGAGACGACGGGGCGCGTCGGAAAACACCCATAGGCGACCAAACGAGCGGCAGAGGGCTCTATGTGGAGCTTGTGAACACGCGCATCCAGTAGGGTAAGCAAGAGGAGCTGGGGTGGCCGGAATCATCGGCGGCGACCTCAACGGCGGCGGCCGGAATCGGGCCTCGGTGGTTTCGATGATACGGGGCACAGGAATGTGAGCTAAGGGGCTCTACGGACTCCTAGGAACGTGCTGAGCACGACGGAAGGCTCGGACGCGAGCTTTGCTAGCTCTGTCCATGGCGGCACCATGTTCGGTGGCGAGGAGCTCCGGTCACGGCGGGAACAACGCTGCGGCAAGGGGGCAAGCGAAAAGGAGAGAGGGGAAATGAAATGGAGCTCACAGCGAGGACGACGGGGGTCTCAGGAGACTCGGGGAGGCGCCAGCCATCGCGAATTCTACTGTGAGATCGTCGGCGGTCGGAGGTTGAAGAAGACGAAGACGGCGGTGTTTCGGGGCTTTCGGCGTCGGGCGGCTTGGCGAGGAGGAAGAGAGGGATGAGGCGGAGCTACTGGGCGCGCCAACGAGGTGAGAGGTGGACGGTGGCCACGGCTATGGGGAACGACGGCGACGTCAGTGTTCGAGCGCGTGCGAGGGAGAGAGTAGGGGAAGGAGGTGAGGACGAGGGAGAGTGAGAGAGGTCCAGGGGGGGTGCGTGGCGTCGTCTAGAGGCAACCAGGCGCGTCGGGCAGCGGCGGGAAGCAGGAGGTGGCCGGGCGCGTGCCGCGCGCGGTGGCCACGCGCGCTGCCTACTGGCGCGAGGAAGACGACAAAGAGGGGGCTGCGGTGGTGGGCTGGGCCAGCGAGCTGGGCCGGCTACAGGTAGGTGGGCCAGGTAACTTCTCTCTCTCTTTTATTTTCTGTTTTCTGTTTTCTGCATTTGTTTTGGCTTTATCTAAAATACTAAAACAAGCTCAAAATTCATGAAACTGCTTGAGGATACTATTTGGATTATTTCCAACAGTAAACATTTTAGTTCATGAATAATTGGACATTTAAAATAATTAGTAGCATTTAAATGCCCAATGCAAATACTTTAAGATTTAATTCAAAAATCCAGAATGATCCTAGAAATATGTGCAACATTTTTGGCAGAGGTTTTTAATCAATCAAAAAATGATGAACTATTCTAAAGGGCATTTTGGGTTCATTTAAAAGATTTTAAATTTGTCCCTAGTTGAATTCATTTGGTGCTAGGGTTTGAACATCCCCATTTCCAGTTTCTGAGGAAATTAAACATGATGCACATGGAGACCAAGCAAGGCAGGCAAGGGCTGGTCTAGGGCTGTGACAACTCACCCCCACTAAACAAGAATCTTGTCCCGAGATTCAAGCGTAGGGTAAGAAGTCAGAGGGAACACTAACTAACACAATCTTCATGATCTAGGTTGCACTTCATAGAAATGTTGATTTCTTGCATCATCTTGATCTTGACATCCTTGCTTTCGAGATCTTTGTCCAAAACAGTGACGATGAGAGAAACTCTACAAAATTGATCTTCTGAGAGATCGAGCAACTCAAGACCAACTCATGGAGTGAGACGTTGAAACATCTCTTGAGCTGAGACATGGAGTACACCTCCAGGGGGATGGAGTGAAATAAACGATGAAGGTTAACTCGGTAGGCAATAATTCCACACCTAAGAAAATGGTGATCGAGGTCACCCGACGGGGCACCTTAGAGAAGGTGACTCATAGAATTATCCCCTTAAGTGGCAAAAAGAATTACTTTTGATATAGAGATCATTGAAATTCTCTATACCAGCTTAAGGTATTCGCAAACGATCGTTTGACCGAAAGAATGACATTCTCGGCCAGAATGGATGATGTGGACTACCTTGTTGAAGACAACACAAGGGATGATTTGCTTATCATCGGATATGGATGGGACCCATGGCAAGTCCATTCTTGAAAATAATCCTAAACAGCAGTGGTGGAGGACAGTAACCCATGGAAAGTTGGCACGATGGTGGTGCAAGCTGGGAACAAAATGCAAATGCTGGGAATGATTCTGGTAACTGGGAAGAAACCCAATAGTAGAGAGTAAATCTACTCTTTGAGAGGTTATAGCATAACCAAGAACACTAGGAGCAATCCCGGTTAGTGCCGGTGATAACACCTAGTGCTTGTGCGTGCTCTCAAGAACTTGAGCATTCCCATATTCATCAAGGTTTTACCAATATCCGTGTCAAGGATCCTGGCAACATCACATACTACCATGATGAATTGTGGTGGACGATGCAGATGCAAAGGAAGATAACACCGTCCCAGATTTTTCCTTAGCGGAGCCAAGGAAGCAAAAAATCTGGATGATCGACCGAGAGACATTTAGCACTCCGCTTCTAATGTTCTCCTTGGTGTACTATGTACCACGGTCAATGCTTAAAAGCATCAACATGGCCATCAAGTAAGGGTCGGACTTCGGAAGCACAAAAAGTCCATAAGGAACAACTAGGGAGTAATTCATACGAAGTCCTTATGGGAAGGTGGCCAATTTCTTCAATCAAGATACTACAACAATAGGTCTTCCGGCTAGGTGTGTTGGCCACGACATTCACTTTACCGGTAATCGAGAGACTAATATTATAGTTCTTGGAAAATGCTCCAACCATCATATCTACCTGAGATTCAGTTCTGATTGGTGTCAGGATATTCCAGACTCATCGAGTCCAGAAAGAAAAATAAAAGTTTACAACACAAATTGACGAGATGGCGTTGCGAGATTCTCAGGAATGAACTACGATAGCAGCTCCAAAACATGAGCTGGTTCTGCTACAAAACCTGTGAACAACTTGTCCCAGACAAGCTTGACCACATATTAGTCTTATGATAAAATACTACCGAGTTTCAGGTTAGGAATCATCATTGAGGATAACGAAGTCTTGTGCATGTCCGTCCGGGCCCTTCGGGATTAGCGCATGAACTTCTTTTCTTGAACAAATCAATCAGTGGCTTGGTGTGCTAGGAAATACCAATGGAATGGAGGTAGCTAATCTCTCAAGCCATAGTATACTTCGCACGTATGCATGACTGAATTGGGATGATTCCAGAGGAAGCAAAACTAACTTTCTCGAACTCATCGCGGCAACTTGCATCAAATGCACATGAATTGGAGGAAGTCACTTCTTTCATCTAACATATACCTCATGAACGGGACACAAAGGCAATGCTTACAAAGTTTCCAACACTAGCTTAATGTCCTACAAAATCATGGAGAAGATAAGGATGTTTGTTGATGGGCTTCAACAGCAATTCATCCAGGTTTCCATGGAGATGGAATTCCATAATTATGTGAACAAGTGATAGTATTGGTCAGACCCAGAAGATATAATGGTGTATGCTCGAGGGATCAACCACGAGTAAGACAACATTATGAACATCGTTGGTTCTGATTTGATTGGATGATAGCCCGTACTCAAATCAAAGTTTTTATATGACAATAGGTCCAACAACTGATCACAGGGACCAATTGATGAAGATGTCATCTATCTTCAACACATGCAAACATACCCCTTGAGATGAACTAAGATGGCAAGCTTTTATCTTCCAACTCTCCAAGTTGTTGTTTAGCTTAACCAACTAGTTCAGGGTATCCAATACAGATTCTCGAAGAAGGGGTGGTTTACAAGAAAACCAACTTGATCACGAATTCAACATAGCGGTCAAGGAACAACCTGGTAATACTTCCGAGAAGATATTCAGGAAATCACGAACCACCGATATGTTACTAAGCTCGCAAACAATCTTGCTTTTCAGGGCGAGATTATATGACCGCAAGAGTGAGGGATTTATGCAATCCTAACTCATTGATCAAAGAGTGCACCAGAAAAAATGGACTAGGTAGCACGATCAATCTTAGAAATGGTGATTCAATAACCAACACACTAAGAATGAAATTGTTGTCCTTTAACTACCAAGCAACAGGGTTGCTAGGAGTATTGATTTCACACATCACAATTCACTTGTCGGTATTCCGGTTACCATAACACGGAGGCCGAGAAATAAACGATGATGGCGAGAAGTATCACCTTATCAAAAGTTCATAGGAGGTGGTGCAGTCCCCATGACATTCTTGACATAAAGATGGTAATATTCTAAGATAGAACAGATTAGAAGCTGGATTAACATTCTTCATCTGCGGAGTACAACTTCTTTGACCCAATCCTGGATATGGATAAGGTACTGGAGTTTGGTTCTACTAGTCATTCCAGAATAGAATGGCTTGACAGACCACAAGAGTAAAAGGCATTGATGAACACGAGTGCACAACTACTCCTGACTATCAACTGATAGACGAGGGTCATAATACAACTAAAAGGAGACAACTCAAGGAACATATAACTTCTGAGTTGTGGGTGCATAGATTGACATGTCGAACGAGTTCAACATATTTCTTCCGGATAACCCATGCAGAAACTAGTATTGGCAGAGTCACAATATGAATGGAGTACTACTCAAGAGCACTCGGGTTGTGTTCTTCTGGTTCAGAAGAACTTCTACCAAGGATGGTTCATGGTATTTGGAAGAAGGATATACCACGGACCTCGAGGACTATCACAAGGTTACTAATATCCTAAAGGAACGAGCAATACTATCGACATGAAGTAAGTAGAGTGAATCTTGGGTTCAGGAACCCAGAAATAGATTACCTACCAACCAAATGGCATCACGCGATGCTTTCGAGGATAATGGCCAGAATCATCACACCGGAAATACAGAGTATTGCTAAATTACTGGGTGATTTTCTAAGACAGCTAGGGTCATAATAGCTCCAACACATGTGTCGAGGTAACGGAGTACCTCCACACACCGACTAGTGTGATTAATCTGGCCTAAAAGGACATCGGAAACAGGAAGGAAAGGTTTGCAAATACATCAGACTATTTAGAAACCAGGGATGACTCGGACAGCATAACGGCTGCAAATGCTCGAAAATACTTTTGAGATCCAAGCAAAAAGGGTAGCATATCCACTTAACATCATAATGTCAAGGTGCTGAGACCAACAGTTGAACAAACGGAAGTAGTAGAGACTGAACTGAGGGTTGAATCCATATTAGCGCGATCCTGATAAACGGAATGAGAATCCTAGTTTCTTAATCCCCGTAGAAAAGGGAGAAGATGACTCAGATCAGAAAGTCATGGGGTAAAGGAGTAAAAAGAACCTTACGTTCCCTTCCACAAACAATTCCCTTACATAACTAAAGAATTTCTAGACACGACTTCGACCAGTTTGGCTTACTAATCCTACAGGCAGTCAGGCTCTGATACCAAAGCTGTCAGGACCACGATCCTAACTCACACAGGTCTAGCATGTAACACACCATATCACTTTGCGGCCTCACGCACGGTATCCCCACG
>LR738710.1:207419138-207481604 GCA_902687465.1 Secale cereale
GTGCCACCTTACCTGGCCCGGGACCGTTTGCGCATTTTGGCACACGTATATTATAGTGTCGCTAGCATCCATATGATAGAGAACCCGAGCCGACATGACCAGTTATAAACCAAAAGGGGCACTAAATTACAGAGACAGGCATACATGACCCAGCAACGAATGTGTCGGTCATCAACGTATGAACCCAAGTCGTAGCAAGCTACAAGGACTTAAAGGAACAACGCGTGACATTTCCCCTAAGGGACAGACACAGGAACGAAGAAGGACACATGCCGGCCAACCTAAGTGTTCCGGAGCAGTAGCAAGCTACCAAGGCTTAGTGTAAGCGCTAGGAGACATTTCCCTGTAAGATAGGCTACAAAGGGTAAACAACTAGGTGTCGGATCCCACACATAGCAATACACATTACACGTACGCATAACGTGCAAGTATGTGATGTACAACATGGCATCACAACATAACTCAACAGCTCATATAGATAAGGCCCAGAAGAGCCATCATAGCATTTATTACAAATAGAGGTCACATGACCCAACATACAGAGCATACAGGCAACGGAAGCATAACTGTCTAAGTACAGACAACAATAAATGAAAAAGGCTGAGAAGCCTGACTATCTACAAGATCCTACAAGGGTACAAGATCGTAGCTGAGGTAACAAGCTAAACGTCGAAGTCCACGCGGAACCACTAGCGAGACTGAGGTCTCTCTGCAAAAACATAAATTAAGCAAACGTGAGTACAAAGGTACTCAGCAAGACTTACATCAGAACTAGCTACATATGCATCAGTATCAACAAAGGGGGTGGTGGAGTTTGACTGCAGCAAGCCAGCTTGGACTTCGTGGCTATCCTAAACTACGACTGCAAGTAACTCTTTTGAGGTGGCACACTCGAGTCCACATATTCACCAATCAATACACCACTATGGATCCGCTCCCGTCTCCCTACGAGAAGGCCATCCATAGCACTCACACTTATCTTGCGTGTTTTAGGGTATCTACTTTCACTTGTCTATGAACTGTTATAGGCAACCCACAAGTCCATTACCGCGGACACGGCTATTCGAATAGATTATATATATAACCCTGCAGGGGTGTACTTCTTCACACATGTTTCCACCACTTAGCGTCTGCACACGACATGTGCTCGGCAGACTTCAAGCAAAAGCCGAGGTGGGTGTAGACCACGACCTAACCAACCACTCAAGTCTCTCGTCCAGGTTTATCGCCTATTTGGGTTCCATCCATGGGGAGATCCGGCCGGGTTGTCGCTCACGGCCCCAAACGATGTGTACAGGGTTCCCGCGTCACCAAACGGGCGACCGGTACACCGTGCCACGTACCTGCCGTGTCACAACCCACCCCGAGGGTCAGCACTGCGCACGACCTCCAGTAAACTACAAACACCAGAAACTAGTTGCAACTCCTGGACAGAGAACAAGGGCAGTCAATAAGTCGAGCGGTGTCATATTTCAGGGCCCAATGTGTGGTAGTAGCTGTTTCATGGATCAACCAACACATAAGTCAGTTCCTGAGGACGGTTTCAATGAGACAACCCACCATGTACTCCTACATGGCCTCTCATCGCTACCTTTACCAAATCGTGTTCACACACTTAGCTCACACACAGTAGGACATGTTCATCACATTCCAATTCATCCCCGATGAATCAGACCTGACACAACTCTAAGCAATAGCAGGCATAACCAGAAAGCATCAATGAGTAGGCACAACATGGCTCAAACAACTCCTACTCATACTAGTGGGTTTCAACTATTTACTGTGGCAATGACGGGTCATGAAGTGGAAAGGGGTTCAACTACCGCAGCAGGTAACAATTGAAGCGTTGTTGTCCTAATGCAGTAAAAGAGAGCAAGAGCGAGAGAGTGGGATGGTATCGGAATGCTCAATGGGGTTTTGCTTGCCTGGCACTTCTGAAGATAGTAATAGTTCTTCATCGGTGTCATCGAACTCATCGTCGGAACGTCGTCTACTGATAGGGGACAAAACCGACAAACAGAGAAAGAACACAATCAATGCAATGCAACAATATGATGCATGAACATGACATGGCAACATGCTGTGGATTGAGCTAATGCAACTAGCAACACAATTAAATGAAGTTGGTTTGAACCCAAGATTTAAATTCAAACTCCATATGTGATTATTTAATTGTCATTTAATTGATTTGACCTGAACAGCAAGTTTAACTTGTTCAAACATGCATGAAAATGCCATAACCAGATTCCTCATATTTTTCTGATCATTTTTCATATATAAATTATTTTCATCTGAGCTACGGTTGATTTTTTATGATTTTTAGAAGTTTTGGCTATTTTCTGAAATAAATAAATCATTTCTGATTTATTTTAAATTACAGAAAATAGTTACTGCGTCAGCATTAGGTCATGCTGACATCAGCAAGTCAACAGGGGCTGGTCCAGTCAAACCTGACCCTTGGGGCCCACTGGTCAGTGACACAACTAACTAAACTAACTTATTTAACACTAACCTAGTTTAATTAGCCGGACGGGGCCCACATGTCAGTGTCTACTTAAGTTAATGACTGCAATTAAAACTTAATTAAAACCTTAAATTAAAACTAGTGAGGGCTGGTCCCACAAGTCAGAGACTCAGGGGGGAGTCAAACCCCTGGTCAGGCGGGTCAACTGGCCGGCGGCTCGCCGCCGGCGAGTGCCGAGACGGCGGGGCGCGTCGGAAAACACCCACAGGCGACCAAACGAGCGGCGGAGGGGCTCTACGTGGAGCTGGTGAACACGCGCATCCAGTAGGGTAAGCAAGAGGAGCTGGGGTGGCCGGAATCATCGGCGGCGACCTCAACGGCGGCGGCCGGAATCGGGCCTCGGTGGTTTCGATGATACGGGGCACGGGAATGTGAGCTAAGGGGCTCTACGGACTCCTAGGAACGTGCTGAGCACGACGGAAGGCTCGGACGCGAGCTTTGCTAGCTCTGTCCATGGCGGCACCATGTTCGGTGGCGAGGAGCTCCGGTCACGGCGGGAACAACGCTGCGGCAAGGGGGCAAGCGAAAAGGAGAGAGGGGAAATGAAATGGAGCTCACAGCGAGGACGACGGGGGTCTCAGGAGACTCGGGGAGGCGCCAGCCATCGCGAATTCTACTGTGAGATCGTCGGCGGTCGGAGGTTGAAGAAGACGAAGACGGCGGCGTTTCGGGGCTTTCAGCGTCGGGCGGCTTGGCGAGGAGGAAGAGAGGGATGAGGCGGAGCTACTGGGCGCGCCAACGAGGTGAGAGGTGGACGGTGGCCACGGCTATGGGGAACGACGGCGACGTCAGTGTTCGAGCGCGTGCGAGGGAGAGAGTAGGGGAAGGAGGTGAGGACGAGGGAGAGTGAGAGAGGTCCAGGGGGGGTGCGTGGCGTCGTCTAGAGGCAACCAGGCGCGTCGGGCAGCGGCGGGAAGCAGGAGGTGGCCGGGCGCGTGCCGCGCGCGGTGGCCACGCGCGCTGCCTACTGGCGCGAGGAAGACGACAAAGAGGGGGCTGCGGTGGTGGGCTGGGCCAGCGAGCTGGGCCGGCTACAGGTAGGTGGGCCAGGTAACTTCTCTCTCTCTTTTATTTTCTGTTTTCTGTTTTCTGCATTTGTTTTGGCTTTATCTAAAATACTAAAACAAGCTCAAAATTCATGAAACTGCTTGAGGATACTATTTGGATTATTTCCAACAGTAAACATTTTAGTTCATGAATAATTGGACATTTAAAATAATTAGTAGCATTTAAATGCCCAATGCAAATACTTTAAGATTTAATTCAAAAATCCAGAATGATCCTAGAAATATGTGCAACATTTTTGGCAGAGGTTTTTAATCAATCAAAAAATGATGAACTATTCTAAAGGGCATTTTGGGTTCATTTAAAAGATTTTAAATTTGTCCCTAGTTGAATTCATTTGGTGCTAGGGTTTGAACATCCCCATTTCCAGTTTCTGAGGAAATTAAACATGATGCACATGGAGACCAAGCAAGGCAGGCAAGGGCTGGTCTAGGGCTGTGACAACTCACCCCCACTAAACAAGAATCTTGTCCCGAGATTCAAGCGTAGGGTAAGAAGTCAGAGGGAACACTAACTAACACAATCTTCATGATCTAGGTTGCACTTCATAGAAATGTTGATTTCTTGCATCATCTTGATCTTGACATCCTTGCTTTCGAGATCTTTGTCCAAAACAGTGACGATGAGAGAAACTCTACAAAATTGATCTTCTGAGAGATCGAGCAACTCAAGACCAACTCATGGAGTGAGACGTTGAAACATCTCTTGAGCTGAGACATGGAGTACACCTCCAGGGGGATGGAGTGAAATAAACGATGAAGGTTAACTCGGTAGGCAATAATTCCACACCTAAGAAAATGGTGATCGAGGTCACCCGACGGGGCACCTTAGAGAAGGTGACTCATAGAATTATCCCCTTAAGTGGCAAAAAGAATTACTTTTGATATAGAGATCATTGAAATTCTCTATACCAGCTTAAGGTATTCGCAAACGATCGTTTGACCGAAAGAATGACATTCTCGGCCAGAATGGATGATGTGGACTACCTTGTTGAAGACAACACAAAGGGATGATTTGCTTATCATCGGATATGGATGGGACCCATGGCAAGTCCATTCTTGAAAATAATCCTAAACAGCAGTGGTGGAGGACAGTAACCCATGGAAAGTTGGCACGATGGTGGTGCAAGCTGGGAACAAAATGCAAATGCTGGGAATGATTCTGGTAACTGGGAAGAAACCCAATAGTAGAGAGTAAATCTACTCTTTGAGAGGTTATAGCATAACCAAGAACACTAGGAGCAATCCCGGTTAGTGCCGGTGATAACACCTAGTGCTTGTGCGTGCTCTCAAGAACTTGAGCATTCCCATATTCATCAAGGTTTTACCAATATCCGTGTCAAGGATCCTGGCAACATCACATACTACCATGATGAATTGTGGTGGACGATGCAGATGCAAAGGAAGATAACACCGTCCCAGATTTTTCCTTAGCGGAGCCAAGGAAGCAAAAAATCTGGATGATCGACCGAGAGACATTTAGCACTCCGCTTCTAATGTTCTCCTTGGTGTACTATGTACCACGGTCAATGCTTAAAAGCATCAACATGGCCATCAAGTAAGGGTCGGACTTCGGAAGCACAAAAAGTCCATAAGGAACAACTAGGGAGTAATTCATACGAAGTCCTTATGGGAAGGTGGCCAATTTCTTCAATCAAGATACTACAACAATAGGTCTTCCGGCTAGGTGTGTTGGCCACGACATTCACTTTACCGGTAATCGAGAGACTAATATTATAGTTCTTGGAAAATGCTCCAACCATCATATCTACCTGAGATTCAGTTCTGATTGGTGTCAGGATATTCCAGACTCATCGAGTCCAGAAAGAAAAATAAAAGTTTACAACACAAATTGACGAGATGGCGTTGCGAGATTCTGAGGAATGAACTACGATAGCAGCTCCAAAACATGAGCTGGTTCTGCTACAAAACCTGTGAACAACTTGTCCCAGACAAGCTTGACCACATATTAGTCTTATGATAAAATACTACCGAGTTTCAGGTTAGGAATCATCATTGAGGATAACGAAGTCTTGTGCATGTCCGTCCGGGCCCTTCGGGATTAGCGCATGAACTTCTTTTCTTGAACAAATCAATCAGTGGCTTGGTGTGCTAGGAAATACCAATGGAATGGAGGTAGCTAATCTCTCAAGCCATAGTATACTTCGCACGTATGCATGACTGAATTGGGATGATTCCAGAGGAAGCAAAACTAACTTTCTCGAACTCATCGCGGCAACTTGCATCAAATGCACATGAATTGGAGGAAGTCACTTCTTTCATCTAACATATACCTCATGAACGGGACGCGAAGGCCATGCTTACAAAGTTTCCAACACTAGCTTAATGTCCTACAAAATCATGGAGAAGATAAGGATGTTTGTTGATGGGCTTCAACAGCAATTCATCCAGGTTTCCATGGAGATGGAATTCCATAATTATGTGAACAAGTGATAGTATTGGTCAGACCCAGAAGATATAATGGTGTATGCTCGAGGGATCAACCACGAGTAAGACAACATTATGAACATCGTTGGTTCTGATTTGATTGGATGATAGCCCGTACTCAAATCAAAGTTTTTATATGACAATAGGTCCAACAACTGATCACAGGGACCAATTGATGAAGATGTCATCTATCTTCAACACATGCAAACATACCCCTTGAGATGAACTAAGATGGCAAGCTTTTATCTTCCAACTCTCCAAGTTGTTGTTTAGCTTAACCAACTAGTTCAGGGTATCCAATACAGATTCTCGAAGAAGGGGTGGTTTACAAGAAAACCAACTTGATCACGAATTCAACATAGCGGTCAAGGAACAACCTGGTAATACTTCCGAGAAGATATTCAGGAAATCACGAACCACCGATATGTTACTAAGCTCGCAAACAATCTTGCTTTTCAGGGCGAGATTATATGACCGCAAGAGTGAGGGATTTATGCAATCCTAACTCATTGATCAAAGAGTGCACCAGAAAAAATGGACTAGGTAGCACGATCAATCTTAGAAATGGTGATTCAATAACCAACACACTAAGAATGAAATTGTTGTCCTTTAACTACCAAGCAACAGGGTTGCTAGGAGTATTGATTTCACACATCACAATTCACTTGTCGGTATTCCGGTTACCATAACACGGAGGCCGAGAAATAAACGATGATGGCGAGAAGTATCACCTTATCAAAAGTTCATAGGAGGTGGTGCAGTCCCCATGACATTCTTGACATAAAGATGGTAATATTCTAAGATAGAACAGATTAGAAGCTGGATTAACATTCTTCATCTGCGGAGTACAACTTCTTTGACCCAATCCTGGATATGGATAAGGTACTGGAGTTTGGTTCTACTAGTCATTCCAGAATAGAATGGCTTGACAGACCACAAGAGTAAAAGGCATTGATGAACACGAGTGCACAACTACTCCTGACTATCAACTGATAGACGAGGGTCATAATACAACTAAAAGGAGACAACTCAAGGAACATATAACTTCTGAGTTGTGGGTGCATAGATTGACATGTCGAACGAGTTCAACATATTTCTTCCGGATAACCCATGCAGAAACTAGTATTGGCAGAGTCACAATATGAATGGAGTACTACTCAAGAGCACTCGGGTTGTGTTCTTCTGGTTCAGAAGAACTTCTACCAAGGATGGTTCATGGTATTTGGAAGAAGGATATACCACGGACCTCGAGGACTATCACAAGGTTACTAATATCCTAAAGGAACGAGCAATACTATCGACATGAAGTAAGTAGAGTGAATCTTGGGTTCAGGAACCCAGAAATAGATTACCTACCAACCAAATGGCATCACGCGATGCTTTCGAGGATAATGGCCAGAATCATCACACCGGAAATACAGAGTATTGCTAAATTACTGGGTGATTTTCTAAGACAGCTAGGGTCATAATAGCTCCAACACATGTGTCGAGGTAACGGAGTACCTCCACACACCGACTAGTGTGATTAATCTGGCCTAAAAGGACATCGGAAACAGGAAGGAAAGGTTTGCAAATACATCAGACTATTTAGAAACCAGGGATGACTCGGACAGCATAACGGCTGCAAATGCTCGAAAATACTTTTGAGATCCAAGCAAAAAGGGTAGCATATCCACTTAACATCATAATGTCAAGGTGCTGAGACCAACAGTTGAACAAACGGAAGTAGTAGAGACTGAACTGAGGGTTGAATCCATATTAGCGCGATCCTGATAAACGGAATGAGAATCCTAGTTTCTTAATCCCCGTAGAAAAGGGAGAAGATGACTCAGATCAGAAAGTCATGGGGTAAAGGAGTAAAAAGAACCTTACGTTCCCTTCCACAAACAATTCCCTTACATAACTAAAGAATTTCTAGACACGACTTCGACCAGTTTGGCTTACTAATCCTACAGGCAGTCAGGCTCTGATACCAAAGCTGTCAGGACCACGATCCTAACTCACACAGGTCTAGCATGTAACACACCATATCACTTTGCGGCCTCACGCACGGTATCCCCACGAGTGCCACCTTACCTGGCCCGGGACCGTTTGCGCATTTTGGCACACGTATATTATAGTGTCGCTAGCATCCATATGATAGAGAACCCGAGCCGACATGACCAGTTATAAACCAAAAGGGGCACTAAATTACAGAGACAGGCATACATGACCCAGCAACGAATGTGTCGGTCATCAACGTATGAACCCAAGTCGTAGCAAGCTACAAGGACTTAAAGGAACAACGCGTGACATTTCCCCTAAGGGACAGACACAGGAACGAAGAAGGACACATGCCGGCCAACCTAAGTGTTCCGGAGCAGTAGCAAGCTACCAAGGCTTAGTGTAAGCGCTAGGAGACATTTCCCTGTAAGATAGGCTACAAAGGGTAAACAACTAGGTGTCGGATCCCACACATAGCAATACACATTACACGTACGCATAACGTGCAAGTATGTGATGTACAACATGGCATCACAACATAACTCAACAGCTCATATAGATAAGGCCCAGAAGAGCCATCATAGCATTTATTACAAATAGAGGTCACATGACCCAACATACAGAGCATACAGGCAACGGAAGCATAACTGTCTAAGTACAGACAACAATAAATGAAAAAGGCTGAGAAGCCTGACTATCTACAAGATCCTACAAGGGTACAAGATCGTAGCTGAGGTAACAAGCTAAACGTCGAAGTCCACGCGGAACCACTAGCGAGACTGAGGTCTCTCTGCAAAAACATAAATTAAGCAAACGTGAGTACAAAGGTACTCAGCAAGACTTACATCAGAACTAGCTACATATGCATCAGTATCAACAAAGGGGGTGGTGGAGTTTGACTGCAGCAAGCCAGCTTGGACTTCGTGGCTATCCTAAACTACGACTGCAAGTAACTCTTTTGAGGTGGCACACTCGAGTCCACATATTCACCAATCAATACACCACTATGGATCCGCTCCCGTCTCCCTACGAGAAGGCCATCCATAGCACTCACACTTATCTTGCGTGTTTTAGGGTATCTACTTTCACTTGTCTATGAACTGTTATAGGCAACCCACAAGTCCATTACCGCGGACACGGCTATTCGAATAGATTATATATATAACCCTGCAGGGGTGTACTTCTTCACACATGTTTCCACCACTTAGCGTCTGCACACGACATGTGCTCGGCAGACTTCAAGCAAAAGCCGAGGTGGGTGTAGACCACGACCTAACCAACCACTCAAGTCTCTCGTCCAGGTTTATCGCCTATTTGGGTTCCATCCATGGGGAGATCCGGCCGGGTTGTCGCTCACGGCCCCAAACGATGTGTACAGGGTTCCCGCGTCACCAAACGGGCGACCGGTACACCGTGCCACGTACCTGCCGTGTCACAACCCACCCCGAGGGTCAGCACTGCGCACGACCTCCAGTAAACTACAAACACCAGAAACTAGTTGCAACTCCTGGACAGAGAACAAGGGCAGTCAATAAGTCGAGCGGGGTCATATTTCAGGGCCCAATGTGTGGTAGTAGCTGTTTCATGGATCAACCAACACAGAACTCAGTTCCTGAGGACGGTTTCAATGAGACAACCCACCATGTACTCCTACATGGCCTCTCATCGCTACCTTTACCAAATCGTGTTCACACACTTAGCTCACACACAGTAGGACATGTTCATCACATTCCAATTCATCCCCGATGAATCAGACCTGACACAACTCTAAGCAATAGTAGGCATAACCAGAAAACATCAATGAGTAGGCACAACATGGCTCAAACAACTCCTACTCATACTAGTGGGTTTCAACTATTTACTGTGGCAATGACGGGTCATGAAGTGGAAAGGGGTTCAACTACCGCAGCATGTAACAATTGAAGCGTTGTTGTCCTAATGCAGTAAAAGAGAGCAAGAGCGAGAGAGTGGGATTGTATCGGAATGCTCAATGGGGTTTTGTTTGCCTGGCACTTTTGAAGATAGTAATAGTTCTTCATCGGTGTCATCGAACTCATCGTCGGAACGTCGTCTACTAAGAGGGGACAAAACCGACAAACAGAGAAAGAACACAATCAATGCAATGCAACAATATGATGCATGAACATGAGATGGCAACATGATGTGGATTGAGCTAATGCAACTAGCAACACAATTAAATGAAGTTGGTTTGAACCCAAGATTCAAATTCAAACTCCATATGTGATTATTTAATTGTCATTTAATTGATTTGACCTGAACATCAGGTTTAACTTGTTCAAACATGCATGAAAATGCCATAACCAGATTCCTCATATTTTTCTGATCATTTTTCATATATAAATTATTTTCATCTGAGCTACGGTTGATTTTATATGATTTTTAGAAATTTTGGCTATTTTCTGAAATAAATAAATCATTTCTGATTTATTTTAAATTACAGAAAATAGTTACTGCGTCAGCATTAGGTCATGCTGACATCAGCAAGTCAACAGGGGCTGGTCCAGTCAAACCTGACCAGTGGGGCCCACTGGTCAGTGACACAACTAACTAAACTAACTTATTTAACACTAACCTAGTTTAATTAGCCGGACGGGGCCCACATGTCAGTGTCTACTTAAGTTAATGACTGCAATTAAAACTTAATTAAAACCTTAAATTAAAACTAGTGAGGGCTGGTCCCACAAGTCAGAGACTCAGGGGGGAGTCAAACCCCTGGTCAGGCGGGTCAACTGGCCGGCGGCTCGCCGCCGGCGAGTGCCGAGACGGCGGGGCGCGTCGGAAAACACCCACAGGCGACCAAACGAGCGGCGGAGGGGCTCTACGTGGAGCTGGTGAACTCGCGCATCCAGTAGGGTAAGCAAGAGGAGCTGGGGTGGCCGGAATCATCGGCGGCGACCTCAACGGCGGCGGACGGAATCGGGCCTCGGTGGTTTCGATGATACGGGGCACGGGGAGGTGAGCTAAGGGGCTCTACGGACTCCTAGGAGCGTCCTGAGCACGACGGAAGGCTTGGACGCGAGCTTTGCTAGCTCTGTCCACGGCGGCACCATGTTCGGCGGCGAGGACCTCCGGTCACGGCGGGAACAACGCTACGGCAAGGGGGCAAGCGAAAAGGAGGGAGAGGGGAAACGCAGTGGAGCTCACAGCGAGGACGACGGGGGTCTCAGGAGACTCGGGGAGGCGCCAGCCATCGCGATCATCGGCGGCCGGAGGTTGAAGAAGACAAAGACGGCGGCGTTTCGGGGCTTCCGGCGTCGGACGGCTTGGCGAGGAGGAAGAGAGGGACGAGGCGGAGCTACTGGGCGCGCCATCGAGGTGAGAGGTGGACGGTGGCCACAGCTATGGGGAACGGCGGCGACGTCAGTGTTCGGGCGCATGCGAGGGAGAGAGTAGGGGAAGGAGGTGAGGACGAGGGAGAGTGAGAGAGGTCCAGGGGGTGCGTGGCGTCGTCCAGAGGCAACCAGGCGCGTTGGGCAGCGGCGGGAAGCAGGAGGTGGCCGGGCGCGTGCCGGCGCGTGGTGGCCACGCGCGCTGCCTACTGGTGCGAGGAAGACGACATAGAGGGGGCTGCAGTGGTGGGCTGGGCCAGCGAGCTGGGCCGGCTACAGGTAGGTGGGCCAGGTAACTTCTCTCTCTCTCTCTTTTCTTTTTTGTTTTCTATTTTCTGCATTTGTTTTGGCTTTATCTAAAATACTAAAACAAGCTCAAAATTCATGAAACTGCTTGAGGATACTATTTGGATTATTTCCAACAGTAAACATTTTAGTTCATGAATAATTGGACATTTAAAATAATTAGTAGCATTTAAATGCCAAATGCAAATACTTTAAGATTTAATTCAAAAATCCAGAATGATCCTAGAAATATGTGCAACATTTTTGGCAGAGATTTTTAATCAATCCAAAAATGATGAACTATTCCAAAGGGCATTTTGGGTTCATTGAAAAGATTTTAAATTTGTCCCTAGTTGAATTCATTTGGTGCTAGGGTTTGAACATCCCCATTTCCAGTTTCTGAGGAAATTAAACTTGATGCACATGGAGACCAAGCAAGGCAGGCAAGGGCTGGTCTAGGGCTGTGACACTATCAGGATTCTCCGGCTCACCCAGGCTGCACTCACCCTTGAGATGATCAAGGCGGACTTCATTTGCCGTCGGATCGCCCCGTTGCACAACAAGGGGAAACCGGCCTGGCTCTTCACGAATCTGGCTGACGTTATGGGACTCCGTCCTGGCCTCGACCACAATTTCACGGTGATGGCGCATGCCCATTTCTGCCAGCGGCTCTTCTAGCTTGATGTGGGTCGTGATGGCGAGGTCGAATGGACCGGCAAGACCGCGAGGGCTGCCGCAAAGGCCAGCAAGGTGCTCAAGGGGCCATTCTTAAAGTTGCCAGCGGGGGTGGTCCCGTTGTGCAATAATTCGTGCCGGTCCGAGATCATTGCTATGATGCCGGAATTTAACGCGCACGGCCCCGTCCCAAGCAGGAAGGAGCCGTCGGATGCGGAGGTGCAACAATTCTTTGACACCCTGGTTGAGGTGTATGTCAATGTTGATGCCGAGAGGTGGCTTGTCATGGAAACCACCCAGGCAGAGCTGGACTACATCGCCACTAGGGCGAGGGAGGCGCAGCTTGCCATGGAGTCCGGCAGCGCCGGGGGTGTAGAGGACAAGGCCGCAACGGCTACGGAGGAGGAAGAGCTCACCCGGTGGGCGGCGGCCGCCGGGTAGGCTAGAAGCGCCGGCACCGGAGCTCCGATGGTCGAAGACGCGGCCGACGAGTCCTCGAAGGAGGATGACGTGGCGGCGGGCTCGACGCCTACCAGGGGAAGAGGGCGAGTCCTGCGGCGTGCTAGTTCTAGCGAGCCGGTCCGGCCCGACAAGGCTACGCGGTCTCAATTGACCCTGGAGGGGTCCGCGCGCCACACGAGGGCTACGGCAGCGAGGAGGCTGACGAAGGCCGCTGAGAAGAAGAAGGCAACAACCCCTTCTCCATCCGGGCGCGCACAAACTCTGCGTTCTTCGCCTCCCCAGGCAGACGTCGACTCGGATGTCGACGCGGAGCTCCCTTTTGATCTTGGGCCTCTCAGCCCGAAGAGGAAAAGGAAAGCGGTGGAGGAGGAGGAGATGGACGACGAGTAAGTACTCCGTTCCTTACTGCCATTTCCATTCCCCTAAACTAAGCCACTCATCTTGATCCATTTTTTCTTCTGTCGTGATGCAGAGACGTTGGCCCAGAGGATGAAGAGGGCGAAGGCCTCGGCGAGCAGCCAACCCTTGGCTGGGGCTTCAAAGACGCCACTGGTGGTGTTGAGCAGCCCGGACAGCAGCCCCCGGCACAGCCCCCAGCGTAAGTTTGTCACCCTCCTCTTGCTCGACATGTGGTAGGTGTTCGATGCTATGGTGCTGACCTTGTCGGTTTTGTAGGACGGGGGCGGCAGCAGGAGGAGCCGTAGGGGGCTACCTCCAACACACCACCCCCATCGACTATGCCGCCGCGAGGGGCGTCCCCGGAAAGGGCACCAAGCATGGAGACCACACCCATGGAGGAAGAGGGGAACTTGGGCGCTGGTGGCTCTGCCACGGCGCCAAATGCTGGCGGGGAGGGGGCTTCTTCTTCACGGCCTGGCACCGGTGAGTCGCCTGCCCTCCGTCTCAGTTTTTCCTTACTCTTTTTCTTGACTTCACTGCTCCCATTACCGCCCAGGCCCTCCTTCAACAGATATGGAGGACATGGATGCTGTTATTGGGAATATTCCTGAGGATGCTGCGGCGGAGGCCGACAGGATTGCCGCCTAGGAGGCCGCCAAGGATGCTGCTGAGGGTGCCGCCGATGAGGCCGCCAAAGATGCTGCCAAGGGTGCCAGCGGTGGGCCTGCCGGGGAGGCCGGCAAGGCCATAGCCGAGGAAGAGGTGGTTGATGATCAGCCTTCTTCCTCCACAACCTCGGGCCCCGGCAGATATATGAAGGTGGGCGGCGATCTTTTCGTCCATCTTCAAGGGGCGTCAAGTTCCCGAGCGCCCGCCGATGGGGAATTCTTCGACGGCGAGGTGCTCGCCGCCACCGGGCTCGAGGTGGTCGATGAACCGGGTGTTGGTGGCGATGGTTCTTCAGAGGGGCAACTCTTTCGCGCTATGGGGGCCAATTTCTGAAAGCTCCAATTGCTCTACCGTGACCGTCTGGACAAGGTTAAGTCTAGGATGGCAGCGGTGGACAAGGCGGAGGTGGACTTCAAGGCGCGCGTTGCTGAGACGCAGACTTGGTTTCACCAGGTTCGCGAGGAGCAAAGAGCCTTTCAGGAGGAATTGGCCAAGTGCGATGCAGAGCTTACCTTGAAGATGGCTGACATCAAGAATGCCCTAGAAGAGGCAGCGAACTTGGCTGCCGCGGCCGAGGCCGCCCGGAACCAGCATCAAGACGCCTTGGATTCCCAGGAAGAAGACCTCTCCGTGCGTGAGGCGAAGCTTGCCGCAACGCTCCGCTGCAAGGATGAGGAGCTCGAGGTCCTTGTCGAGCGGCGGACTAGCGAGCTGGAGTAGAGGCACAAAGAGGCACTCGATGCCCAGGCTCTGGTCCATGCTGGCAAGGTGAAGGAGCTGGAGGTAGTGCGGGACGAGCTGAAGGAACATGCCCTCAAGCTGTCCGACGAGAAGAACATACTCAACCGCGCCTTGGTAGAGGCGTAAGGAGCGGTCATCAGCAGTGCTGGGGAGCTCTGCGAAGCGCAAAACTCTCGGCTCGGGAGGAGACCTTGACCAGGAGCCTGGAGGAGGAGAAGCAGCTGCGGGCGGACGAGGCCGCCTCCCACTAGGAATATGTGGCACGCGAGAACAGATGGATCAGCCGGCTGGAAGACGTCGCCGGCAGGGTCACCTTGCAGTTGGCCCTCATGGGGATGCCAAACGTGAGGTATGCCCCTGAGTGGAGCGGGACCGTCAACGCCAAGTTGACCCAGTTCTTCGAGGGCGTCCTCGAAGCCTTGGCTGATCTTCACTCCAACAGAGCGGCCACGTTGGCCGGGGAGGCCCGGCGACTCTACCGAGGGGTCATGACCAAGGTCCTCACCAAGATGGCGTACTGGAATCCCGATCTTGACTTCGAAGCAACGATGGATAGCTTGCCGGAGGGTACTGACTTCATGGTGCTCAAGGAGCGCATCAAGCCCGTCACCAGCTGCATCGACGAAATCAAGAGGGTGGAAGGCCAGCTGTGGGATTAGGCATCCCGTTCTTCTTCGTCGCTGCGGGTTCATGACCAAGACAAGTTTTATCTTTAGTTAGAACCGCTGCAATGATGTGATGTAATATAACTTTGAAATATTTTTAGGATTATGCATGCTATTTCCCTATTTGTTGCCTCTTTGTATGTCCACCCTACGCTAGTTGGGTAGGCTTGCCGGTGCGGAAACCCATGGCGACGTCTTGGGGACGGGTCCCCATTGGCCTGCCGGGTGAGCGTGCTACCAGGTGAGCCACCTTACCGCCCTTAATGCAGCCGCTCGAACTGTCGAGTTTGACTCGAGTGAGAGTCGAGAGCCTTGCCAATTGCGGAAGTCTACCCTACCGTTTCCAACACAGCCGTTTGAACTATTGAGCGGACTCGAAACAGAGCAAAGGCATTGCCGATCCGGAAGGGGCCCATTCGCGTACAAGTTTATTTTTGTACAAAGAACGACAGTTCCGAGGATGATAACTTTATATAACAGAATGGAAATATCCGCGGTTCAATGTAAATTAGCTTCTGGTTGTAGCCGTTCGAGTACTGATCTTCCGGCCTCCTTCCTTCTCAAAGAGCCACGAAGACGAAGGAGTGCTGGGCCAACTGCTAGAGCCGATTCTCACAACTGCAGCGCCCCCTAACTGGGATCACAAGAATCCCTACTACGGTTGCGGGGTGCGGGGTTGAGAGAAGAGCGGATCAAACAGATAGCACACGGTTCGTTTACCCAGGTTCGGGCCGCGAGGATGCGTAAAACCCTACTCCTGCTTTGGTGGGTTGTATATATGTGTTCTTTAGCTAGCTATGGGGCGTGAGGAGCTCCAAAAAGCCGAATCCTCCTCCTGGTCGCCTCGGGCCTCCTTTTATAGAGAAAGGGGTCACCACAGTGGCACACAGGAGGTGGAAAGGGTACAGTAATGCGAGGTTTATCCCTCGCATTACATGACAAGGCGCATTTAATGGATCTTGCTTAGGTGTACTTTCTTTATCGGGGACGGGGGAGAGACCTGTCTCGTCCGTCGCCGCTCCTTCTTGTGTCGACACGCGCCCTGGCCAGCGATGGCTAAGGTGCCATGTAGGCAGGCACGCAGCTGAGGTAGCGCGATGGTGGGTCTTCATGAAGATCTACATGTTGCCACGCAGGTGCCTGCCATGCTGGTTGGGTCGGCAGCTGCATAAGGCGGTGGTAGTTTAATCGGCGCGGGCCTGATGGTGTCCCCGCGGATGCCCTCGGCAAGGGCCTTGCCGGGGCCCCGGCAAGGGCCATGCCGCGGCGCCTGCTGTCATCCCCGGTAAGGTGCTGGTCGGAGGTCTTGTGGTCTTCCTTGGATGGGATCCGGCCAAGGGTCGTCGTCTTCTTAGTGCGTATCCAGTCTTGAATGTCTTCACAAAGTTCTGCATGCCACTACGGGGATGTCTCCCGAATCCTTGCCCCATGGGGGCAGTGGACTCAAGGGAGATGTGCTCCATAGGCGTGGGGTGAGTTGCCGCGGCAAGGGTCTTGCCAGGGCTGCTAAAGCCGGCCCCCAGCAAGGATCTTGTCGGGGCTGCTAAAACTGGCTCCCGGCAAGGATCTTTGCCGGGGGAACCTGCTTCGTCCCTTTTCTCTTTGCGGCCTTGTTCTCTTGAGCTTCAGTCTTACCTTGGCTCACCTCCCTTGCCTTGCTTGGTGTGGTGGTGCCCGCGGCTCAGACAGCCCGTGCACAGTTATAGGGGTACAAAAAGTGTACCCCTCTTTTTGTACACCGACATAAGTGATCAAATTAATATAAGTTCATCATCACATTAATTATATTCAAAGTACATGCATATATAGCTCACCACGATGGTGCAGGCGATGAGACCGGCGCGGGCGATCGACGACGGTGAAGATAGGAACGGGACCGCTCAACCTAGCCAAGTCTCGGAGAAAATGGAGCTTCAAGAGGAGAAAGCTTAACTAGTGTGGCTCTGGCATTTCATCGAGCACCTCATGTGCATATATGGGAGGTGAGATAGCTAGAGAACCACACAACTCCCCTCGCCGGCCAGAAAAAATGGAGCAGTGTGGGCTTGTCGGAGATGGGATATATATAAACAAACAATTGGTCCCGGTTCATTACAGGAACCGGGTCTAAAGGCCACCCATTTGTCCCGGTTTTAGTGACGAACCGAAACCAATGGCTGTGGGCCATGAGTGAGGCCTATTGGTCCCGGTTCGTGCCTAGAACTGGGAAAAATGGGCCCAGACCAACAGGGACAGATGCCCAACGAGGCCCGGCCGCCCCCCTGGCGGCACGAACCGGGACGTATGCACCCATGGGTCCCGGTTCGTGGATGAAACGGGACTAATGGCCTCGCAAGGCCCGAACCAAAGCCCTGTTTTCTACTTGAGATAGGTAGGTATGGTGGTTGTTTTGAGGAAAATATATGGTGGTTGTTTTGAGGAAGGATATATAGTGGGTGTATGGTACCGGCGAAATTTGCGTGGTACAAGAGAGGCTAGCAATGGTGGAAGGGTGAGAGTGTGTATAATCCATGGACTCAACATTAGTCATAAAGAACTCATATACTTATTGCAAAAATCTACGAGTCATCAAAACAAAGCAATCAAGGCATGCTCCTAGGGGGCAGGTTGGTAGGAGTTAACCATCGCGCGCCCCCGACCTCCACACAAAGGTTGACACTTTACAAATACCTCATGCTCTAACTTCATAACATAGCGGTTCACCATATGTGCATGCTACGGGAATCACTAACCTTAACCCAAGCATTTATAAATTTCATAATAACTCCACTAGCATGAATCTAATTTCACTATCCTCATATCTCGAAACAATTATCAAGCATCCAACTTCTCATCATATTCAATGCACTTAGTGTGAAACTTTTTACTACATTGATATTGGATGTGTAGCATGTGAAGACTAGTTTTATAGCCTAAGCACATTACCATGCTGTTTTAATAGACTCTCAAAAGGATATAAGTGAAGCATGAGATATAAACAATTTCTACAAAATTGAATCACTACCATGCTCTAAAAGATATAAGTGAAGCACTAGAGCAAAAACTATTCAACTCAAAAGATATAAGTGAAGCACATAGAGTGTTCTATCAATTCCTAGGCCATATTTAGATCTCTCAAATAGGTATGTCGAGCTAGGATAATCGTGGGAAACTAACAAGCAAAGACTCAAATTATACAAGACGCTCCAAGTAAAACACATATCATGTGGTGAATAAAAATATATCTCCGAGAAGAGTAACTAACGGATGAAGACGAAAGAGGGGATGCCTTCCCGGGGCATCCCCAAGCTTAGGATTTTGGTTGCCCTTGAATTTTATCTTCGGGTGCCTTTGGCATCCCCAATATTAGGCACTTGCCACTCTTTGTTTCATAGTCCATCAAAGAAATACTCAAAAGTTGAAAACTTCACAACACAAAACTTAGACAAAATTCTCGTGAGCTCCGTTAGTATAAGAAAGCAAACCACTACTCAAAGGTACTGCCATGAATTCATTCTTTGTTTATATTGGTGATAAACCTACTGTATTCCAACTTCTCTATGATTCATCCTTCCCAATACTACTCATAGATGCATTGAAATAAGCAAACAACACACGAAAAACAGAATATGTCAAGAACAAAACACTCTGTAGTAATCTGCATTTTTCGCATACTTCTGCAACTCCAAAAAAATCAAACTAAATTCGGAAACGTGAGTAATTTGTCTATTAATCATCTGCAAAAATAATCAACTAAATAGAATGCTCCAGTAAAATCTAGTGACCATTCTAGCCAGCGCTAACGATTCTGTTTATCACAGCAAGATCATATAAACTTCACACATGTCTTCCCAAAGGTCCTACTTGGCACAAACACTAACTAAAACACAATACCACTTCTAAAAAGAAGCTAGATGCAATATTTATTCCTAAACGGAAGCAAAAACAAAAAATATGAAATTGGGTTGCCTCCCAACAAGCTCTTTCTTTATAGCCATTAAGATAGGCTTGAGAATTCTATGATGCTCACATGAAAGGTAAGAATTGAAGCACCAAGAGAGCATCATATAGCATGTGAAAATCACCTCTAAGTCTAACATACTTCCTATGCATAGACATTTTATAGAAAGACAAATTAGCAAGACAAGCAAGATCTAACATATGCAAGGAGGAAGAAAGAATCAAGATCAATCTCCACATGAAGAGAGGTAGTTTAGTAACATGAAGATTTCTACAACCATATTTTCCTATCTCATAATAATTGCATGTAGGATCATAAGCAAATTCAACAATATAGCTATCACAAAAAATATTCTCAACACGATCCACATGCATACGAAGTTGGCACTCTTCCAAAATAGTGGGAGTAACATTAACTTTTAATAGTCATGACCTCTCCAAACCCACTTTTATCAAAAAATTCATAAGATTGATCATACCCCAAATATGTGGGATATAAAGTTGACACTCTTCCAAACCCACTTTCAATATTATTGCAAACATTATTATCAATCTCACATTCATCATGGGGATTAAATAAATTTTCAAGATCATAAGAAGAATCACCCCAATCATGATCATTGCAACAAATAGTAGTCATAGCAAAACTAGCATCCCCAAGCTTAGGGCTTTGCATATCATTAGCACAATTGACATTAATAGAATTTATAATAACATTGTTGCAATCATGCTTTTCGTCGAAGGAACTATCAAGTGTGGGTGCAATTGTAACGATCTCATGTTTAACATAAGGAACTATAGCAAATTCATCTTCATAAATATTGGCATCATGGCCCCAAGGATAGCGAGCATTATGTTCATCAAGGGATATTTCAATCAAATCATCGGAATCAAAATTATCTATATATTCATGCATATCATTATTTTCTTTCAAAGCAGCGGTCATTCTTTAAATAAATTCTTTGGCGTGTGCATTATGAGCATAGTTTTCAAAGCAATATTTAAGTATGTCAAAATTTTCAGATTCGTAGAGAGTAATATCATATTTTTCAATCAAAGAAGCAATTTGTTCGATATCGTACTAACTATAAACACCCTGTGCATAAGAAGATAAGAATTCATTATCATTAAATTCGCATAGGTAGGGGAATTGTTTTTTAGGGTTCTTAGAGCAACAAGTAAAATCACAAATTTCACAAAGATTCCAAGCATAACATAGCAAACTTTTTATTTGATTCCATAAGAGTCTCCCTTTTTAGGCAAACAGTGACGCACAAAATGAGCATGCACATCTAAAGATTTCCCATCAACTAGGCTAGTTGGGGTTTCAGCACGAGCGCATAAGGATCGAAGATGATCCAAATAGAACACTTTAAGGTGATCCATATCAATAGATTTTTAGCAAGCAAAGATGCAAGCAAATTGAGGGAACATAGCAACACAAGCAAACAAGAGGCAAGCGGACGATAAACACATGGCAGAAGAAGGTCAAATAAAACGGCAAGGGTGAAGTGGGGGAGAGGAAAACGAGAGGCAAAAAATGTAATGCGAAGGAAAAGGGTTTGTGATAGGTACTTGGTATATGACTTTTGCATAAGTATCCCCGGCAACGGCGCCAGAAATTATTCTTGCTCCTTCTCGAGCTTGCGTTGTATTCCCTCGAAGAGGAAAGGGTGATGCAGCACAGTAGCGTAAGTATTTCCCTCAGTTTTTGATAACCAACGTATCAATCCAGTAGGAGACCACGCGCGAGTCCCTCGCACCTGCACAAACAAATAACAACTTCGCAGCCAACGCGATAAGGGGTTGTCAATCCCTTTACTGTCACTTACGAAAGTGAGATCTGATAGAGATGATAGTTTGATATTTTTGGTATTTTTGATTATAAGAACAGAAAGTAAAAGCGGAAAAGTAAAGTAGATTGTAGATTGATATGTTGAGAATAGACCCGGCGACCATAGTTTTCTCTAGTGGCTTCTCTCGTGATAGCGATATTCTACGGCGGGTAAACAAATTATTTTCGAGCAATTGATAGAAAAGCGAATAATTATGAGACTATCTAGGCATGATCATTATATATAGGCATCACATCCGAGACAAGTAGACCGAAACGATTCTGCATCTACTACTATTACTCCACACATCGACCGCTATCCAGCATGCATCTAGTGTATTGTGTCCATAAGAACAGAGTAACGCCTTAAGCAAGATGACATGATGTAGAGGGATAAAATCAAACATAGTAATATAAACCCCATCTTTTTATCCTCGATGGAAATAATACAATACGTGCCTTGCTGCCTCTACTGTCACTGGGAAAGGACACCGCAAGATTGAACCCAAAGCCAAGAACTTCTCCCATTGCTAGAACAATAGATCTAGTAGGCCAAACCAAACCAATAATTCGAAGAGACTTGCAAGGATATTATAAGCATACTTAAAGAGTTCAGAAAAGAACCAAATATTTATCATAGATAATCTTGATCATAAACCCACAATTCATCGGATCTCGACAAACACACTACAAAAAGAGATTACATCAAATAGATCTCCTCGAAGACTGAGGAGAACTTGGTATTGGGATCCAAAGAGAGAGAGAGAAGAAGCCATCTAGATACTAGCTATGGACCCGAAGATCTGTGGTAAACTACTCACAACTCATGGTGAGGCGATGATGATGATGTAGAAGCACTCCGTGGTAGATCACCCCCTTCGGCGGAGCTCCGGAACAGGACCCAAGATGGCATCTCAAGGGAACAGAAGGTTGCGGCGGTGGAACTTGGGTTTTCTCTGTTGTTCCGATAGTTTTGGGGTACATAGGTATATATAGGAGGAAGGAGGGCAACGGGGCCCAGACGTGGGGTCCATGAGGCAGGCGGCGCGCCCTATAGGGGGGCACCCCCCACCCTCGTGGGTGCCACGTGTTCCCTACTCCATGGTTCTCAAGTCACCCGTGCGTAATTTTCTCCAAAAATATCTCTCCGGAAGGTTTCATTCCGTTTGGACTCCGTTTGATATTCCTTTTCTGTAAAAACCCTGAAACAGGCAAAAAACAACAATCTAGACTTGGCCTTTGGGTTAGTAGGTTAGTCCCAAAAATAATATAAAAGTGTATAACAAAGCCCATTAAACATCCAGAACATCATAAATAATAGCATGGAACAATAAAAAATTATAGATACGTTAGAGACGTATCAAACATCCCCAAGCTTAATTCCTACTCGTCCTCGAGTAGGTAAATGATAAAAACAGAAATTTTGATGTGGAATGCTAACCAACATAGATTTTCAATGTAATTCTCTTAATTATGGCAAGAATTTTCAGATCTGAAAGATTAAAGACAAAAGTCTATATTGACATAAGAAATAATAATACTTCAAGCATACTAACAAAGCAATCATGTCTTCTCAAAATACTATGGCTAAAGAAAGTTATCCCTACAAAATCATATAGTCTGGCTATGCTCCCTCTTCATCATACAAAATATTCACATCATGCACAACCCCGATTTCAGCCAAGCACTTGTTTTCATACTCTATTCTTTCAAAAATTTCAACTTTCACGCAATACATGAGCGTGAGCCATGGACATACCACTATGTGGAATAGAGAGGTGGTTGTGGAGAAGAAAAAATGGAGGGAGATAGTCTCACATCAACTAGGCAACGGGCTATGGAGATGCCCATCAATAGATATCAATGTGAGTGAGTAGGGATTGCAATGCAACGGATGCACCAGAGCTAAATATGTATGAAAGCTCAACAAAAGAAACTAGTGGGTGTGCATCCAACTTGCTTGCTCATGAAGAACTAGGGAATTTGAGGAAGCCCGTCATTGGAATATACAAGCCAAGTTCTATCATGAAAATTCCCACTAGTATATGAAAGTGACTTAACATGAGACTCTCTATCATGAAGAACATGGTGCTACTTTGAAGCACAAGTGTCGAAAAAGATAGTAGCAATTATCCCTTTTCTTTTCTTTTTGCCATTTTGGGCCTTTTTTTTTCTTTAGCCTTTCCTTTTTTGGAGGGGCTTTATTGATTTAGCCTTTCCTCACATGGGACAATGCTCTAATAACGATGATCATCACACTTTCATTGAATTACAACTCGATATTACAACTCGATACTAGAACAAAGTATGACTCTATATGAATGCCTCCGGTGGTGTACAGGGATGTGTAATGAATCAAGAGTGACATGTATGAAAAATTATGCATGGCGGCTTTTCCACAAATACGTGTCAACTACATGATCATGCATGGCAATATGACAATATGAAGACAGAACGGTGGAAAGTTGCCTGGAAATATATATCAGAATGGCTATGGCAATGCCATGATAGGTAGGTATGGTGGATGTTTTGAGGAATATATATGGTGGCTGTTTTGAGGAAGGATATATAGTGGGTGTATGGTACCGACGAATGTTGCGCGTTACAAGAGAGGCTAGGAATGGTGGAAGGGTGAGAGTGCGTATAATCCACGGACTCAACATTGGTCATAAAGAACTCATATACTTATTGCAAAAATCTACGAGTCATCAAAACAAAGCAATCAACGCATGCTAGTAGGGGGGAGGTTGGTAGGAGTTAACCATCGCGCGCCCCCGACCTCCACACAAACGTTGACACTTTACAAATACCTCAGGTATAAGTTCGTCACAAAGTGGTTCACCATATGTGCATGCTACGGGAATCACTAACCTTACCATAAGAATTTCTCAATTTCATAATAACTCCACTAGCATGACTCTAATATCATTATCCTCATATCTCAAAACAATTATCAAGCATCCAACTTCTCATCATATTCAATGCACTTAATGTGCAAGTTTTTACTACATTGATATTGGATGTCTATCATGTGAAGGCTAGTTTTATAGCGAAAGCACATTACCATGCTGTTTTAATAGACTCTCAAAAGGATATAAGTGAAGCAGGAGAGATCAACAATTTGTACAAAATATAATCACCACCTTGCTCTAAAAGCTATAAGTGAAGCACATAGAGTGTTCTATCAATTCCTAGGCCATATTTAACTCTCTCAAGTAGGTGTGTCCAGCAAGGATAATTGTGGTAAACTAACCAGCAAAGACTCAAATTATACATGACACTCCAAGTAAAACACATATCATGTGGTGAATAAAAATATAGCTGTGAGTATAGTTACCGATGGATGAGGACGAAAGAGGGGATGCCTTCCCGGGGCATCCCCAAGCTTAGGCTTTTGGTTATCCTTGAATTTTACCTTGGGGTTGCTTTGGCATCCCCATGCTTAGGCTCTTGCCACTCTTTGTTCCACAGTCCATCAAAGCAATACTCAAAACTTGAAAAGTTCACAACACAAAACTTAGACAAAAATCTCGTGAGCTCCGTTAGTACAAGAAATCAAAGGTACTGCAATGAATTCATTATTTATTTATATTGGTGTTAAACCTACTGTATTCCAACTTCTCTATGATTCATACTTCCCAATACTACTCATAGATGCATTGAAATAAGCAAAAAAACACACGAAAAACAGAATTTGTCAAAAACAGAACAATCTGTAGTAATATGCAGTTTTTGCATACTTCTGTAACTCCAAAAAAAAAACTAAATTGGTAAACGCGAGGAATGTTTCTATTAATCATATTCAAAAATAATCAACTAAATAGCACACTCCAGTAAAATCTGGTGACCATTCTAGCGAGCGCTAACGATTCTATTTTTCACAGCAAGATCATATAAACTTCACACAAGTCTTCCCAAATGTTCTACTTGGCTCAAACACTAATTAAAACACAAAACCACATCTAAACAGAAGCTAGATGCAATATTTATTCCTAAACAGAAGCAAAAACAAAAAAATATAAAATTGGGTTGCCTCCCAACAAGCGCAATCGTTTTACGCCCCTAGCTAGGCACGATACATGGCTAGATTTAGGTATTGCTATCTTTGGAAGCCAATACATAAGTGGCTCTCATAATAGATTCGTATGGTTATTTGATTTTCTTTCTAGGAAAGTGTTCCATGCCTTTCCTTAATGGAAATTAGAATCTAATATTTCCTTCCTTCATATCAATAATTGCACCAATCGTTCTAAGGAAAGGTCTACCAAGAATAATAGGACATGAAGGATTGCAATCTATGTCAAGAACAATGAAATCTACGGGCACATAATTCCTATTGGCAACAGTAAGAACATCATTAATCCTTCCCATAGGTTTCTTAATAGTGGAATCCGGAAGATGCAAATTTGAAGAACAATCATCACGCTGATGGAACCCTAGCAAACCACACAAAGTTTTTGGGATAGTGGTGACACTTGAACCCAATTCACACAAAGCAAAGCATTCATGATCTTTAATTTTTATTTTGATAGTAGGTTCCCATTCATCATAAAGCTTTCTAGGGATAGAAACTTATAACTCAAGTTTTTCTTCATAAGATTGCATCAAAGCATCAACTATATGTTTGGTAAAAGCTTTATTTTGACTATAAGCATGCAGAGAGTTTAGTACGGATTGCAACAAGGAAATACAATCATTCAAAGAGCAATTATCATAATTGACTCCCTTGAAATCCAAAGTAGTGGGTTCATCGCTATGCAAAGTTCTAATCTCTTCACTCCCACTTTTAACAATTTTAGCATCAAGCTCTAACAACTCTGAATCATTGGGACACCTTAAAGTAGAATTATCTCCAATCCTATCTTCATCAAGATTTATACTAGAAAACAAGGATCTAATAGGAGACACATCAATAACTTTCAGATATTCATCTTTATTTCCATGATAACTAGAAGAACACGCTTTTATATAATTCTCTCTTTTAGCAGGCATCCTAGCGGTTATTTCTTTGCATTCATCAATGGAAATTCTCATGGCTTTGAAAAACTCATTGATATCATGCTTAGGTCGGATATATGTAAGTTTCAAAGAATCAACATCAAGAGTAATTATATCCACACTTCTATCCAATTCATCAATCTTAAGCAATTTTTCTTCAAGCATAGCATTGAAATTCTTTTGCGAAATCATAAACTCCTTAACACTACTTTCAAACTCAGAAGGCATCTTTCCATAAGAGTTGTTGTAGGAATTACCATAATTATTAGAGGAATTACAAGGAAAAGGCCTAGGATTAAAGTTTCCTCTATAAGCATTGTTACCAAAATTATTCCTACCAACAAAATTGACATCCAAAGATGCATTATTATTTTCAATCAACGTGGATAAAGGCATATCATTAGGATCAGAGGAAGAAATCTTAGCAGGAAATATTTTCATAAGTTCATCCATCTTTCCACTCAAAACACTAATCTCTTCAATTGCATGAACTTTTTTACTAGTAGATCTTTCGGTGTGCCATTGAGAATAATTAACCTTAATATTATCTAGGAGTTTGGTAGCTTCTCCTAAGGTAGTTTCCATGAAAGTGCCTCCTACGGCCGAATCTAAAAGATTTCTAGAAGCAAAATTCAAGCCAGCATAAAAGTTTTGTATAATCATCCATAAGTTCAAACCATGTGTAGGGCAATTACGTATCATTAATTTCATTCTCTCCCAAGCTTGTGCAACATGCTCATGATCTAGTTGCTTAAAATTTATAATATCGTTTCTAAGGGAGATGATCTTAGTAGGAGGAAAATACTTAGAGATAAAATCATATTTGCACTTATTCCACGAATCAATACTATTTCTAGGCAAAGAGGAAAACCAAGTTTTAGCACGATCTCTAAGTGAAAACGGGAATAACTTCAATTTAACAATATAACAATCCATATCCCTCTTCTTTTGCATATCACACAAATCAACAAAGTTGTTAGATGGGTAGCGGCATCTTCACTAGGAAGGCCGGAAAATTGATATTTCATGAAAAGATTCAACAGACCAACATTGATCTCACAAAATTCAGCGTTGGTAATAGGAGCAATCGGAGTGCTAATAAAATCATTATTGTTGTTATTGGAGAAGTCACACAATTTGGTATTGTTTTGAGCCATAGTGACAAGCAAGCAATCCAACACACAAGCAAACAAGAAGCAAGCGAACGATAAACACACGGCAAAAAAAAGGGCAAATAAAACGGAAAGGGTGAAGTGGGGAAGAGGAAGAAGAGAGGAAAAAAATGTAATGCGAAGGATAAGGGTTTGTGATAGGTACTTGGTATATGACTTTTGCGTAAACCTCCCCGGCAATGGCGCCATAAATTCTTCTTGCTACTTCTCGAGCTTGCATTGTATTCCCTCAAAGAGGAAAGGGTGATGCAGCACAGTAGCGTAAGTATTTCCCTCAGTTTTTGAGAACGAAGGTATCAATCCAGTAGGAGACAATGCGCGAGTCCCTCGCACCCGCACAAACAAATAAGAACTTCGCAGCCAACACGAGAAGGGGTTGTCAATCCCTTTACGGTCACTTACGAAAGTGATATCTGATAGATACGATAGTTTGATATTTTTGGGCATAAGAACAGAAAGTAAAAACAGCAACGGAAAGTAGATTGTATATTGATATGTTGAGAATAGTCCCGGAGCCATAGTTTTTACTAGTGGCTTCTCTCATGATAGCATATTTCTACGGTGAGTGAACGAATTACTGTCGAGCAATTGATAGAAAAGCAAATAATTATGAGAATATCTAGGCATGATCATTATATATAGGCATCACTTCCGTGAGAAGTAGATCGAAACGATTCTGCATCTACTACTATTACTCCACACATCGACCGTTATCCAGCATGCATCTAGTGTATTGAGTTCATAAGAACAGAGTAACGCCTTAAGCAAGATGACATGATGTAGAGGGATAAACTCAAACATAGTGATATAAACCCCATCTTTTTATCCTCGATGGCAACAATACAATACGTGCCTTGCTGCCCCTACTGTCTCTGGGAAAGGACACCGCAAGATTGAACACAAAGCCAAGCACTTCTCCCATTGCAAGAACTGTAGATCTAGTAGGCCAAACCAAACCAATAATTCAAAGAGACTTGCAAGGATATTATAATCATACATAAAGAGGTCAGAGAAGAACCAAATATATCTCATAGATAATCTTGATCATAAACCCACAATTCATCGAATCTCGACAAACACACCGAAAAAAGAGATTACATCGAATAGATCTCCTCGAAGAACGAGGAGAACTTGGTATAGAGATCCAAAGAGAGAGAAGAAGCCATCTAGATACTAGCTATGGACCCGAAGGTCTGTGGTAAAATACTCGCAACTCATGGTGAGACGATGATGATGATGTGGAAGCACTCTGTGGTAGATGCCCCCTTCGGCGGAGCTCCGGAACATGCCCCAAGATGGGGATCTTATGGGAACAGAAGGTTGCGGCGGTGGAACAAGGGTTTTATCTGTTGTTCTGATAGTTCTGGGGTACGTAGGTATACGTAGGAGGACGGAGGGCACCGGGGGACAGACGTGGGGTCCACGAGGCAGGGGGCGCGCCCTACGGGGGGGAGGGGGCTCCCCACCCTCGTGGGCGCCACGTGTGCCCTACTCCGTGGTTCTCCAGTCTCTCGTGCGTAATTTTCTCCAAAAATATCTCTCCCAAAGTGTCGTGGTTTTTTCATGGCAGATGTCCTAGCAAATGGGCTTAGTCGTGAGGCCATCGCTATGGGTTAGCTTAAAGGGGTTAAAGCGGACAAGGACGCAAGGGTTTATACTAGTTCGGCCCCTTCGATGAAGGTAAAAGCCTACGTCTAGTTTGGTGTGGTATTGCCAGGGTTTCGATGACCAGGGAGCTAATATGCTTTGCCTGTGTCTCGAGTTGTTGTTGTCTCCCTTGAACCGTCGCCGGGTCATCCCTTTATATACACGAGGTGACGCCCGGTACGGTTTACAGAGTCCCGAGGCCGGCTCATAAACGTGTCCTGCTTGGTCTCTATCTTTCCAATCTTACATAACAAGTTACACGCCGTATGGCGGTTTACAAATCATGGGCCCTAACACCTCTTGGGCTTTAAGTCTTCTAGAATGAAGCGGCATGTTCCCTGTTCCGCTGGGCTTCAGTAGAAGTAATATTGATAGGCTTAAACCGGCCCCTCCTGGGCGGTTTATACCGAGTAGTAATATCCCTGACATTAGGCCCCAGATTGATTGGAACCTGTTCATGTCAATCTTCAACGTCTTGTAAAGATTTCACCTTTCGTAGCTTCAAATGCTTCATAAACCGCCATGATGTCATCTTCCTGGATCACATTAAACCGTCGTGACGTCATCTGCCCATTTAATACTTGTACCTGTTTTTTTACTCATTAAAAGCTGTGAAGATCGAGGTGACAGTATCGTCCCATATCCACTTTTCTAGCTCCTCGATTCCCGCGCCTGTCGTTTCATTCTTCGGCTTATAAATAGGGCAGAGGGGCATCTCCTTTTTCCCCCCTTGATCCTTTGCCTCTTCTTCTTCCTTGCGCTCGCTCGTGCACAAGCTCCGCCATCGCCGTGAAGCCCTGCATCTTCATCGAGCTTGGCTGCTGCATCCACCTGGTTGGATCAGAAAATCATCGGCGCACCTCCGCACTCATCGGCTTCAGTAAGTTCTCTCCTTTCCCTTTACATAGATCTCATTAGGGTTTTCTCTTTCGTGAGCTCATGGGTAGGCGCTTGTTCTTTGCTGTTCTTCGTCATGCTTTGATAACCAAGACAGATCTAATCCACCTGTTTCGCAACCGTAGTAATAACAATTCTTTTTAGCGTGCCTTTACTCTTCCCCAGAGTACTAGTTTAATCTGCGTGTGTTGGAACCATTGCTACCTCCGTTGAATATAGACCATGAATATTTCCGAATTTCTGACATGCTGTAGATCCGTAACCTCATCACTGATTTTACGAAACCTGTTTTTCCATAACTTTAGATCTGCAACTTTCGTACTCTCATCTGCGGTTTAGCTTTTCGAAAAGACTATTAACCGGTAGATACCATTAGGCCCCTGCTAAACTGCCGTTTGTAAATAACTTTAAAAACTACCGGTTTAACTTTGCACAAATCATGAACCGGCCTTTCACTATATTTTCAGCTTTTCCGTTCAAAATGGCAAAGCAAGCCAAGCAGTTCATTTCCTGCAACTGGGTCCAGTCCCGGTTTACTGAGGAAGAATTGCAGAACCGGGCTGAGATTGGCGCTTTAGGCCCAAAGGATGTCCTTCACTTGAGAGTCCCTGGATCGAAGTGTCCTTCATAGTCCAAAGAGGGACAAGTTATTGTATTCCTTGATCATTTAGCCCGGGGATTCAGTCCTCCCGGGTCAAAGTTCTTCCGTGATGTGCAAGCTGATTTTAAACTCCATCCTCAAGACATTGGGCCCAATTCTGTGTCCAACATCTGCAATTTCCATGTTTTCTATGAAGCTTACCTGCAAGAGGAGCCATCAGTTGAATTATTCTGGGATTTCTTCCATTTAAACCGTCGCACAGAATTTTCTGACGGTCCAAACACTGAACTCAGCGGGATGCCCATTCAGAAGAGAAAGGACGTCTTTTTTCTCACGCCAATCACCACAGCCACCCTAAAGAGTGGAATCAAACTTGGTTTTATTGTCTAGATACTTCCCCAGAAGATGAGAATCCTCTGCCGGATTATCATTCCCACCGGCTTTCTGAGAACCATCCCTTTCCTTAAAGGCTAAGTGCCCAGGAACGGGCTAAATATGCTCCTCAACTCTCAAAGCACAGAGCATTCACTGCCATTGGCTTAACAGGGGTTGATTTCGTTCGTTGTTGGATTTCCTGGAGTATTCTCCTGCTAAGCCGGCGCTCCGGTTTAATGTGCGAATATACTGGAAATCCCAAAGATCCTCTACGCCATAGAGAAGCCGTGCTAGCAGAGAATGAGTTCAACGAGGATGTTAAGAAACTACTGAATGAACCGGTAGAAACCTATATTCAAACCGGACTGGCTCCCTTCTGCGAGTTAAAAAAACCACCATCAGTAAAGTTTTCCTCTCCCTTGTTTGCCTTATGTCCCGTCTGTCTTTATTACTCCTTCTGAATGACTTCATAATCTTCAACCGGGTAATGACCCATTCTGGAAAAGGAAATTCCGGGATAAACCGGCGAAGGTGCATCGCCAAGAAACCAAAGCTGTTAAGAAAACCGTCAAGAAGAAAGCTACTGACGTATCTGAATCCAATCCGGAGGATGATGAACCGGCCTCAGAGGTATTACTTGACTCTCTTGGCTCTCTTTTCTTGCATCTTATTAACAATGATTGTACCCAGGGACACGCTGAAGGCAGCAAGGCGAATGATGTTGAGGTAATTACTCTTTCTTCCGGTTCATAACCTCTGCCGACAGCAAAAATTCGTCGAACAAGACGGAAAGTACAGTCTTCTCACCCTTTTTCTTATTTGGAACCAAACTTTATTTTGAAGAAACAGCAACATGAAGCTCGCCGCACCACGCGGCATAGTGGTCACACCATTGAATCCATCGGTTTACCACATACACCGGCCCGAAGACATCGCTCAGAGATTTTATACACTCCAGATGCTCTTTATCCCAAAGCAAGTCATATTCGATAGCCTCTTAATCCGTCTGATTCGAATTATCAGGAAACTCCTCATTCTTCATCTGGCGAATCAACGGCTACACAGATTCCTCCTCTTAAGACTGTTCATGGGTAAGTTTTTCATTTTCCTGTTTTAACCTCTTTCCTTACTCCTCTGACTATCTTCACCTTCGCAACAAGCTCAAGCCTAGTAAAAAGGCTAAGCTAAATAAACCGGCAGGTGACGACGCGATTCCTGAAGCTGCAAAGGATCCTGAACTTGCTGAAGCAAATGTTGACACCTTGTATGACGATCCTCCTCCCATGGATCATGAAGTTTTTGTCGATCAAGGAAGTGACCGAATGGATCATGACACTAATCCGGCCAGTCCTGTCTGTCAGGACACCGATTCTAAGTCACACAGGTCTAGCCTGTAACACATCATATCACTTTGCGGCCTCACGCACGGTATCCCCTACGGGTGCCACCTTACCTGGCCCGGGACCGTTTGCGCATTTTGGCACACGTATATGATAGTGTCGCTAGCATCCATATGACAGAGAACCCGGGCCGACATGACTAGTTATAAACCAAAAGTGGCACTAAATTACAGAGACAGGCATACATGACCCAGCAACGAACGTGTCGGTCATCAACGTATGAACTGAAGTCGTAGCAAGCTACAAGGACTTAAAGGAACAACGCGTGACATTTCCCCTAAGGGACAGACACAGGAACGAAGAAGGACACATGCCGGCCAGCCTAAGTGTTCCGGAGCAGTAGCAAGCTACCAAGGCTCAATGGAAGCACTAGGAGACATTTCCCTGTAAGGTAGGCTACCAAAGGTAAACAACTAGGTGTCGGATCCCACACATAGCAATACACATTACACGTCCGCATAACATGCAAGTATGTGCTGTACAACAGGGCATCACAACATAACTCAACAACTCATATAGATAAAGGCCCAGAAGAGCCATCATAACATTTATTACAATCAGAGGTCACATGATCCAACATACAGAGCATACAGGCAGCGGAAGCATAACATGTCTGAGTACAGACAACTACAAATGAAAAAGGCTGAGAAGCCTGACTATCTACCAGACCCTCCCAAGGGTACAAGATCGTAGCTGAGGACACAAGCTAAACGTCGAAGTCCACGCGGAACCACTAGCAAGACTGAAGTCTCTCTGCAAAAACATAAATTAAGAAAACGTGAGTACAAAGGTACTCAGCAAGACTTACATCAGAACTAGCTACATATGCATCAGTATCAACAAAGGGGGTGGTGGTGTTTGACTGCAGCAAGCCAGCTTTGACTCGGTGGCTATCCTAAACTACGACTGCAAGTAACTCTTTTGAGGTGGCGCACACGAGTCCACATGTTCACCAATCAATACACCACTATGGATCCGCTCCCGTCGCCCTACGAGAAGGCCATCCATAGCACTCACGCTTATCTTGCGCGTTTTAGGGTATCCACTTTCACTTGTCTATGAACTGTAATAGGCAACCCAGAAGTCCATTTCCGCGGACACGGCTATTCGAATAGATTATATTTAACCCTGCAGGGGTGTACTTCTTCACACACGCTCTCACCACTTACCGCCGTTTACACGACATGTACTCGGCAACCTTCAAGCGGAGGCCCAGCGAGGGTGTCGGCTACGACCTGACTAACCACACAAGTCTCTCGTCCAGGTTTATCGCCTATTTGGGTTCCATCCGTGGGGAGATCCAGCCAGGGTGTCGCTCACGGCCCCAAACGATGTGTACAGAGTTCCCGCATCACCAAACGGGCGATCGGTACACCATGCCACGTACCTGCCGCGTCACAGCCCACCCCGAGGGTCAGCGCTGCGCACGACCTCCAGTAAACTACAAACACCAGAAACTAGTTGCAACTCCTGGACAGAGATCATGTTGATTAATAACTCGAGAGAGTTAATTAAGGATTCCAATGTGTGGTAGTAGCTGTTTCATGGACAAACCAACACAGAACTCGGTTCCCGAGGACGGATGCAATGAGACAACTCACCATGTACGCCTACATGGCCTCTCATCACTACCTTTACCAAATCGTGTTCACACACTTAGCTCTCAACAGTAGGACATGTTCACCACATTCCAATTCATCCCCGGTGAATCAGACCTGACACAACTCTAAGCAATAGCAGGCATAACCAGAAAGCATGAATGAGTAGGCACAACATGGCTCAAACAACTCCTACTCATACTAGTGGGTTTCAACTATTTACTGTGGCAATGACGGGTCATGCAGTGGAAAGGGGTTCAACTACCATAGCAAGTAACAGTTGAAGCGTTGTTGTCCTAATGCAGTAAAAGAGAGCAAGAGCGAGAGAGTGGGATTGTATCGGAATGCTCAATGGGGTTTTGCTTGCCTGGCACTTCTGAAGATCACATTGGGTCTTCATCGGTGTCATCGAACACATCGGCGGAACACGTCTACTGAAAGGGAACAAACACCGGCAACAAGAGAGAACACAATCAATGTAATGCGACAATATGACGCATGATCATGACATGGCAATATGCTGTTGATTGAGCTAATGCAACTAGCAACACAATTAAATGAAGTTGGTTTGAACCCTAGGTTCAAATTCAAACTCCATATGTGGTTATTTAATTATCATTTAATTGATTTGACCTGATCAGCAGGTTTAACTTCTTCAAACATGCATGAACATGCCATAAACAGATTCCTTGAATTTTTCTGATCATTTTTCATATATAAATTATTTTCATCTGAGCTACGGTTGATTTTATATGATTTTTAGAAGTTTTGAATTTTTTTTGAAATAAATAAATCATTTCTGATTTATTTAAAATTCCAGAAAACACTTATTGCGTCAGCATGACGTCTGTGTGACGTCAGCAAGTCAACAGGCGGGTGGTCCAGGTCAAACCTGACGTGTGGGGTCCACACGTTAGTGACACAGCAGTTAAACAGGATTAACTAAACTTAATAGAAGATTAAACTAAACTAAATAGGCACAGGGGCCCACATGTCAGTCTCTCAGGGCCTAACTAAGTTTAGTTTAAAACTAAACAAATTAGATAGGGGGCTGACCCCACCTGTCATTGGCTCATAAAACTAAGCACCGTAGTTAGCACTTAATTAACAACCTAAGCTAATTAGTCCAACGCCGGCCCCACATGTCAGCGACACAGAGGGGGGGTCCAACCGTGGTCAAAGGTGGTCAAACCCACCGGCGGCTCGACGCCGGCGAGGCCAAACGCGGCGGCGGTGCTCGGAAATCGCCCTCCGGCGACCAAAAGAGCGGCGGAGGGGCTTGGCGTGATGCTGGTCCTCGTCCGCATCCAACGGAGCCATCAGCTCGCGCCGGGGAGGACCAGATCGACGGCGGCGAGGGAAGTGCGGTGGCCGGAGTTCGGGCGTGCTCGGGAACGGTGATGAGGTGCACCGTAGGACGAGCAGGAGGGGGTTTTTGACTCGTGGGAGGGTGCGGAGCACGGTGCCGGGCTCGTTTTCAAGCCCAGGTGGCTGCAGCGACGGCGGTGACATCGCCGGCGGCGTGGAGTTCGCGGGCATGGTGGGGGTCGGAGCTAAAGCATGCGCGTGGCTAAGGAGATAGGGGGAAGAGCAAGAGGGGCTCACGACGGTTTGTTTGAAGAAGACGGCGAGCCCGGGGGCGGCCTGACGGCGGCGAATCGTCGACGGCGGTCACCGGACGCAGAGGAGGGGAACGACGGCGTTGCGGGTGAGGCGGAGCTCCTGGCGCCGCGTGACATGAAGGAGAGGAAGAGGGGGGGCACGGCGGAGCTCGAGGGCTCATCGGAGGGGCGAGGTGGAGGCCGTGGCCACGGTGATGCTCGCCGGCGCGGCCGTGGTGGTTTCGGCCATGGCGGAAGAACGAGAGGGAGGACGAGGGAGAATGAAGAGAGTGAGGGAAGGGGCCAGGGGGGATGCGTGGCGATGCCAGGGACGTCCAGAGCGTCGAGGGGTGCACGCAGGCAGGCAGGAGGTGGCCGGCGCACGGTGGCCACGCGCCTCGCGTCCTTCTGGCGCGAGGTAGGAGATGACTGGTAGCGGTGGTGGCTGCCGTGGGCTGGGCCGAAACTGCTGGGCCACCAGGTAAGTGGGCCCAAGGTAAGCTTCTCTCTCTCTCTTTTCTTTCTATTTTCTGTTATCTATTTCTTTTGTAACTTTGTGGCTTTTCTAAAAATGCTTAGGCACTTTCAAAAATCACCAAACTGCTCATGCCCACTGTTTAGCATATAACCAACATGGAACATTTCAGTTTAGGATTATTTGGACATTTAGAATAATTAGTAGCATTTAAATGCCCAAATGCAAATACTTTAAGATTTAATTCAAAAATCCAGAATGGTCCAAGAAATAGGTGCAACATTTTTGGCAGAGGTTTTTAATCAATCCAAAAATGATGAACTTTTCCAAAGGCCATTTTGGGTTTATTGAAAAATATTTTAATTTGACCCTAGTTGAATTCATTTAGTGCTAGGGTTTGAACATCCCCATTCCAGTTTCTGAGAAATTAAACATGATGCACATGCAGACCAAGCAAGATAGGCAAGGGCTGGTCTAGGGCTGTGACAACTCACCCCCACTAAACAAGAATCTCGTCCCGAGATTCAAGCGTAGGGTCAGAAATCAGAGGGAACATTAACTAAAACAATCTTCATGATCCAAGTGCCCTTCAAGAATGTTGATTGCTTGCATCATGTTGATCCTGGCATCCTTGCCTTCGAGATCTTTGTCCAACATGGTGACGACGAGAGAAACTGTACCAAGTTGATCTTCTGAAAGATCGGGCAACTCGAGATCAACTCATGGAGTGACACGTTGAAATATCTCTTGAACTGAGACACGGAGTACACCTCTAGAGGGATGGAGTGAAATAAATGATGAAGGTTCACTTGACAGACAATAATTCCACACTTAATGAAGATGGTGATCGAGGTCACCAGACGGGGCACCTTAGGGAAGATGACTCCTAGAATTATTCCCTTAAGTGGCAAAAAGAATTACTTTTGATATAGAGATCATTGAAACTCTCTATACCAGCCGGAGGCAAATCACAATCGATCATTTGACGGAGTTCGAAAGAATGACAATCTACATCTAGAATGGATGATGTGGACTGCCTTGTAAAAGACAATGCCAAGGTTGATTTTGCTTACCACCGGAAATGGATGGGATCCATGGTAAAATGGCACATTGGCGGTGCAAATTGGGAACAAAATGCAAATGCTGGGAATGATTCTGGTAACTGGGAAGAAACCCAACAGTAGAGAGTAAAACTACTCTTTGAGAGGTTATAGCATAACCAAGAACACTAGGAGCAATCCCGGTTAGTGTCGAGGATAACACCTAGTGCTTGTGCGTGCTCTCAAGAACTTGAGCATTCCCATATTCACCAAGGTTTTACCAATATCCGTGTCAAGGATCCTGGCAACACCACATACTACCATGATGAATAATGATGGACGATGCAGATGCAAAGGAAGATAACACTTTCTCAGATTTCACCTTAGCGAGGCCAAGGGGACGAAATCTGGATGATCGACCGAGAGACATTTAGCACTCCACTTCTAATGTTCTCCTTGATGTGCTAGCGCAACCCATTTATTAAAATGGTTTGGTACCTAGAACGTCAAGTAAAAGGTCGGACTTCAGGAGCACAAAAATCCATAAGGAACAACTAGGGAGTAAATCCTACGAAGTCCTTATGGGGAGGTGGCCAACTTCTTCAATCAAGATTCTACAACAACAGGTCTTCCGGCTGGGTGTGTTGGTCGCGGCATCCACTTTACCGGTTATCGAGAGACCAATATTATAGTTCTTGGGAAAATCTCCAACCATCATATCTGCCTAAGATTCAGTTCTGGTTGGTGTCAGGATATTCCAGACTCATCGAGTCTAGAAGGAAAAATGAAAGTTTACAACACAAATCGACGAGATGGCGTTGCGAGATTCTCGGGAGTGAACTACGATAGCAAGCTCCAAAACATGAGTTGGTTCTGCTACACACATGTGAACACGTTGTCCAAGACAAACATGACCACGTAGTAGTCTTACAATGAAACACTACCAAGTTCGGGTTGGGGAACCATCATCGAGGATATCGAGGTCCTTGCATAAGTCCGGATCTTAAGAAGGAACTTCTTCTCCTAGGACAATCAATCAGTGGCTTGGTGTGCTAGGGATACATATAGAGTGAAGGTTGCATGTCTCCAAAGCACATAATACTTCAAACGTATGCATGACTGACTTGGGATGATTCCACAGAAAGCCAAATAAACTTTCTCAAACTCACGGTGGCAACTTACATCAACTACACATGAATTAGGGAAAGTTTCTTCTCTCATCCAACATATACCTCATGAACGGGACACGAAGGCAATGCTTACCAAATTTCCAACACTAGCTTAATGTCCTACAAAATCATGGAGGAGATAAGGATGTTTGTTGATGGGCTCAACAACAATCCATCCAGATTTCCATGGAGATGGAATTCCATAATTATGTGAACAAGTGATAGTATTGGTCAGACCCAGGAGATATAATGGTGTATGCTCGAGGGATCAACCACGAGTAAGACAACATTATGAACATCGTTGGTTCTGATTTGATTTGATGATAGCCCATACTCAAATCAAAGTTTTGATATGATAATAGGTCCAACAACTGATCACGGGGACCAACTGATGAAGATGTCATCTATCTTCAACACACGCAAACATACCCCTTGAGATGAACTAAGCTGGCAAGCTTTTATCTTCCAACTCTCCAAGTTATTGTTTTAGCTTAACCAAACAGTTCAGGGTATCCAATACAGATTCTTAGAGAAGTGGTGGTTTATAAGGAACCAACTTGATCACGAATTCAACATAGGGGTCAGGGAACAACCTGGTAATACTTCCGAGAAGATATTCGGAAAATCACGAACCACCGATATGTTACTAAGCTCAAGAACAATCTTGCCTTTCAGAGCAAGACGATATGATCAAATGAGCAAGGACTTAACACAATCCTAACTCATCAATCAAGGAGTGCACTAGGGAAGTGGACTAGGTAGCACGATCAACCTTAGGGTGATGATTCAATAATCAACTCGCTAAGGATGAGGTTGTTGTCCTTTAACTACCAAGCAACGAAGTTGCTGGGAGTATTAATTTCACACATCACAATTCACTTGTCAGCATTCCGGTTACAATAACACGGAAACCGAGGGATGAACAGTAATGGCAAGAAGTATTACTACATCAAGAATTCATAAGAGATAATGCAATTCTCACGACATTCTTGACATAAAGATGGTAATACTCCAGGATAGAACAGTTTAGAAGCTGCATTAGCATTCTTCATCTGCGAAGTACAACTTCTTTGACCAAATCCGGGATATGGATAGGGTACTGGAGTTTGTTTCTCCTAGTCATTCCGAGATAGAATGAATTGACGGATCACAAGAGTAAAAAGGCATCGATGAACACGAGTGCACAACTACTCCTGACTTTCAATTGATAGACGAGGGTCATAATACAACTAAAAGGAGACAACTCAAGGAACATATAACTTCTGAGTTGTGGATGCATAGATTAACATGTCGAACGAGTTCAACATATGTCTTCCGGATAACCCATGCAGAAAATAGAATTGGCAGAGTCACAATATGAATGGAGTACTACTCAGGAGCACTCTGGTTGTGATCTTTTGGTTCAGAAGAACTTCTGCCATGATGGTTCATGGTATTTGGAAGAAGGATATACCACGGACCTCGAGGACTATCACAAGGTTACTAATATCCTAAAGGGACGAGCAAATACTACTAACATGAAGTAGGTAGAATGAATCTTGGATTCAAGAACCCATGAGTAGAATGCCTACTAACTAAATGGCATCACGGGATGCTTTTGAGAATGACGGCCAGAATCATCACACTGAGGATACAAAGTATTGTTGCATTACTGGGTGATCTTCTAAGACAGCTAGGGTCATAATAATAATTCCAACATATGTGTCGAGGTAACGGAGTACCTCCACACACCGACTAGTGTGATTAATCTGGCCTAAAAGGACATCGGAAACAGGGAGGAAAGGCTTGCAAATGCATCAGATTATTTAGAAACCTGGAATGACTCGGACAGCATAACGGCTGCAAATGCTCGAAAATACTATTGAGATCCAAGAAAAAGGGTAGCATAGCCACTTAACATTATCATGTCAAGGTTCTGAGACCAACAGTTGAACAAACAGAAATAGTAGAAACTGAACTGAGGGTTGAATCCACAATAACGTGATCGTGATAAATAGAATGAGAATCCTAGTTTCTTAATCCCGTAGAAGAAGAAGGTGACTCAGATCAGATAGTCATGGGGTAAAGGAGTAAAAAGAGCCTTACGTTCCCTTCCACAAACAATTCCCTTACATAACTAAAGAGTTTCTAGACACGACTTCGACCAGTTTGGCTTACTAATCCTGCAGGCAGTCAGGCTCTGATACCAAAGCTGTCAGGACCCCGATCCTAAGTCACACAGGTCTAGCCTGTAACACATCATATCACTTTGCGGCCTCACGCACGGTATACCCTACGGGTGCCACCTTACCTGGCCCAGGACCGTTTGCACATTTTGGCACACGTATATGATAGTGTCGCTAGCATCCATATGACAGAGAACCCGGGCCGACATGACTAGTTATAAACCAAAAGTGGCACTAAATTACAGAGACATGCATACATGGCCCAGCAACGAACGTGTCGGTCATCAACGTATGAACCCAAGTCGTAGCAAGCTACAAGGACTCAAAGGAACAACGCGTGACATTTCCCCTAAGGGACAGACACAGGAACGAAGAAGGACACATGCCGGCCAGCCTAAGTGTTCCGGAGCAGTAGCAAGCTACCAAGGCTCAATGGAAGCACTAGGAGACATTTCCCTATAAGGTAGGCTACCAAAGGTAAACAACTAGGTGTCAGATCCCACACATAGCAATACACATTACACGTACGCATAACATGCAAGTATGTGCTGTACAACAGGGCATCACAACATAACTCAACAACTCATATAGATAAAGGCCCAGAAGAGCCATCATAGCATTTATTACAATCAGAGGTCACATGATCCAACATACAGAGCATACATGCAACGGAAGCATAACATGTCTGAGTACAGACAACTACAAATGAAAAAGGCTGAGAAGCCTGACTATCTACCAGACCCTCCCAAGGGTACAATATCGTAGCTGAGGTAACAAGCTAAACATCGAAGTCCACGCGGAACCACTAGCGAGACTGAAGTCTGTCTGCAAAAACATAAATTAAGCAAACGTGAGTACAAAGGTACTCAGCAAGACTTACATCAGAACTAGCTACAAATGCATCAGTATCAACAAAGGGGGTGGTGGTGTTTGACTGCAGCAATCCAGCTTTGACTCGGTGGCTATCCTAAACTACGACTTCAAGTAACTCTTTTGAGGTGGCGCACACGAGTCCACATGTTCACCAATCAATACACCACTATGGATCCGCTCCAGTCGCCCTACGAGAAGGCCATCCATAGCACTCACCCTTATCTTGCGCGTTTTAGGGTATCCACTTTCACTTGTCTATGAACTGTAATAGGCAACCCAGAAGTCCATTTCCGCGGACACGGCTATTCGAATAGATTATATTTAACCCTGCAGGGGTGTACTTCTTCACACACGCTCTCACCACTTACCGCCGTTTACACGACATGTACTCGGCAACCTTCAAGCGGAGGCCCAGCGAGGGTGTCGGCCACGACCTGACTAACCACACAAGTCTCTCGTCCAGGTTTATCGCCTATTTGGGTTCCATCCGTGGGGAGATCCGGCCGGGGTGTCGCTCACGGCCCCAAACGATGTGTACAGAGTTCCCGCATCACCAAACGGGCGATCGGTACACCGTGCCACGTACCTGCCGCGTCACAGCCCACCCCGAGGGTCAGCGCTGCACACGACCTCCAGTAAACTACAAACACCAGAAACTAGTTGCAACTCCTGGAGAGAGATCATGTTAATTAATAAGTCGAGAGAGTCAATTAAGGATCCCAATGTGTGGTAGTAGCTGTTTCATGGACCAACCAACACAGAACTCGGTTCCTGAGGACGGCTGCAATGAGGCAACCCACCATGTACTCCTACATGGCCTCTCATCGCTACCTTTACCAAATCGTGTTCACACACTTAGCTCTCAACAGTAGGACATGTTTACCACATTCCAATTCATCCCCGATGAATCAGACCTGACACAACTCTAAGCAATAGCAGGCATAACCAGAAAGCATGAATGAGTAGGCACAACATGGCTCAAACAACTCCTACTCATACTAGTGGGTTTCAACTATTTACTATGGCAATGACGGGTCATGCAGTTGAAAGGGTTCAACTACCGTAGCAAGTAATAGTTGAAGCGTTGTTGTCCTAATGCAGTAAAAGAGAGCAAGAGCGAGAGAGTGGGATTGTATCGGAATGCTCAATGGGGTTTTGCTTGCCTGGCAGTTCTGAAGATAACATTGGGTCTTCATCGGTGTCATCGAACATATCACCGGAACACGTTTACTGAAAGGGAACAAACACCGGCAACAAGAGAGAACACAATCAATGCAATGAGACAATATGATGCATGATCATGACATGGTAATATGCTGTTGATTGAGCTAATGCAACTAGCAACACAATTAAATGAAGTTGGTTTGAACCCAAGGTTCAAATTCAAACTCCATATGTGGTTATTTAATTATCATTTAATTGATTTGACCTGATCAGCAGGTTTAACTTCTTCAAACATGCATGAAAATGCCATAAACAGATTCCATGAATTTTTCTGATCATTTTTCATATATAAATTATTTTCATCTCAGCTACGGTTGATTTTATATGATTTTTAGAAGTTTTGAAAATTTTCTGAAATAAATAAAACATTTCTGATTTATTTAAAATTCCAGAAAACACTTATTGCGTCAGCATGACGTCTGTGTGACGTCAGCAAGTCAACAGGCGGGTGGTCCAGGTCAAACCTGACGTGTGGGGTCCACACGTCAGTGACACGGCAGTTAAACAGGATTAACTAAACTTAACAGAAGATTAAACTAAACTAAATAGGCACAGGGGCCCACATGTCAGTCTCTCAGGGCCTAACTAAGTTTAGTTTAAAACTAAACAAATTAGACAGGGGGCTGACCCCACCTGTCATTGGCTCATAAAACTAAGCACCGTAGTTAGCACTTAATTAACAACCTAAGCTAATTAGTCCAACGCCGGCCCCACATGTCAGCGACACAGAGGGGGGTCCAACCGTGGTCAAAGGTGGTCAAACCCACCGGCGGCTCGATGCTGGCGAGGCCAAACGCGGCGGCGGTGCTCGGAAATCGCCCTCCGACGACCAAAAGAGGGGCGGAGGGGCTTGGCGTGATGCTGGTCCTCGTCCGCATCCAACGGAGCCATCAGCTCGCGCCGGGGAGGACCAGATCGACGGCGGCAAGGGAAGTGCGGTGGCCGGAGTTCGGGCGTGCTCGGGAACGGCGATGGGGTGCACCGTAGGACGATCAGGAGGGGGTTTTCGACTCGTGGGAGGGTGCGGAGCACGGTGCCGGGCTCGTTTTCAAGCCCAGGTGGCTGCAGCGATGGCGGTGACATCGCCGGCGGCGTGGAGTTCGCGGTCATGGTAGGGGTCGGAGCTACAGCATGCGCGTGGCTAAGGAGATAGGGGGAAGAGCAAGAGGGGCTCACGGCGGTTCGTTTGAAGAAGACGGCGAGCCCGGGGGCGGCCCGACGGCGGCGAATCGTCGACGGCGGTCACCGGACGCAGAGGAGGGGAACGACGGTGTTGCGGGTGAAGGGGAGCTCCTGGCGCCGCGTGACATGAAGGAGAGGAAGAGGAGGGGCACGGCGGAGCTCGAGGGCTCATCGGAGGGGCGAGGTGGAGGCCGTGGCCACGGTGATGCTCGGCGGCGCGGCCGTGGTGGTTTCGGCCATGGCGGAAGAACGAGAGAGAGGACGAGGGAGAAAGAAGAGAGTGAGGGAAGGGGCCAGGGGGGATGCGTGGCGATGCCAGGGACGTCCAGAGCGTCGAGGGGTGCACGCAGGCAGGCAGGAGGTGGCCGGCGCACGGTGGCCACGCGCCTCGCGTCCTTCTGGCGTGAGGTAGGAGATGACTGGCAGCGGTGGTGGCTGCCGTGGGCTGGGCCGAAACTGCTGGGCCACCAGGTAAGTGGGCCCCAGGTAAGCTTCTCTCTCTCTCTCTTTTCTTTCTGTTTTCTGTTATCTATTTCTTTTGTAACTTTGTGGCTTTTCTAAAAATGCTTAGGCACTTTCAAAAATCACCAAACTGCTCATGCCCACTGTTTAGCATATAACCAACATGGAACATTTCAGTTTAGGATTATTTGGACATTTAGAATAATTAGTAGCATTTAAATGCCCAAATGCAAATACTTTAAGATTTAATTCAAAAATCCAGAATGGTCCAAGAAATAGGTGCAACATTTTTGGCAGAGGTTTTTAATCAATCCAAAAATGATGAACTTTTCCAAAGGCCATTTTGGGTTCATTGAAAAATATTTTAATTTGACCCTAGTTGAATTCATTTAGTGCTAGGGTTTGAACATCCCCATTCCAGTTTCTGAGAAATTAAACATGATGCACATGCAGACCAAGCAAGACAGGCAAGGGCTAGTCTAGGACTGTGACACTGTCCGGGCCAGAAATACTCCAGCTAGCCCTGCTAAACCTGTTGCCGCTTCAACCGAGGAAGTTCAAATCACTGAATTCGGTTACACTGCTCCTAGTGAGCCTGTTGCCTTACCCAAACATACTGCGAAGGATGAAACTTCTGGCAAGGACAAAGGCAAATGGAGTGCTGACCTGTCCAACTATACTCAACTTAGTGCTCAAGAGCTCCATTCCGGTTAGCTGAACCGGCTATACACTAGCTGTGATCATGAAGCCGGTTTAGTAAATATGATGAAGGAACGATATGAGGTAACTTTCTGCTTTAACTTGAACTTTATTCCTGCGTAAGTCGTGTAGCTTGCCTTTACTCCATCGTAGCCCCCAAGGGCCGGTTTACTCCTTTAGGATGAATCAGGACTTCAAAATATCCATTATATAGTTTTTTCACATGCATAGTCCCCAAGGACCGGTTTATCTCTTCAAGATGAACCGGGGCTTTAGTTTGTAATCTTTGCTGAACAATGTCGCATTAGCCCCAAAGTGCCAAGTGTATAACTTGTTATGTGCTTGGGAGTTTATTGAAAAATGTATGATAACTGCAAGTACGCATTAGCCTCCAAATGCCAAGTGTATAACCTATTATGTACTTGGGACTTTGAATATGCTTCATCAATGTATCATATGCTCGTCTCATGACAGGCTGATCTAAACTGGAAAGATTCTCAAGTCGCTAAGGTCCAAGATTCTTTGAAGACTCAACAAACCGCCGCTTCCAAAGTCAAAGATGAGCTGACCCTTGCTTTAGCAAATATGGAAAAACTGAAAAAGGACTTCCAGAAGGAACGGTCAAATTGGGAAGTTGAAAAAGCCACCTTGGAGAAGAGGGCAACTGATGCAGAGGCTGCTCTCTATCCCGTGACAGAAGAACTGTCTGGTTTAAAGCAGCAGATAAACACCATGACTATTGCTATCTTTGGTTAGTGTACTTAACATAATCCTGAATATGATAGTTCTGCACTTTCCGGTTTAACTCAAACTTTTTGATGGAGGAAAACGTATTGCTCATCTCGGCACTGACATGCGGAAGAAGTTGAAGGCCGCATATACTCTCATAGAGCAGTTATATTCCGGTGCTCAAAGGATTATCTGCACTGCTTCCCATAATAAACCGGCTCCTACGTCAATCAAACGCACCTTGGAGAAGTTATCAGTGCTTCCTGCCCATCTCGGAGAGCTGAAGAAATCTGCCGCAAGGGTGGGTGCTTTGATGGCACTAACTCGAGCAAAAGCTTGGGTGCCTGATCTTGATCCGGCAGAAGTGATGAATGGCTATCCCAGCATGAAGGAGGACGTGTCAGAGTTTGCAGACACCGATTTGCGGGCTCTAACAGGAGAAATGCGGCCTTTGGCCAGCAAACTGGCTGACGAAGCTGATTTTTCCCATTATCATCCGGGTTATGACGCTGACAACTGCTAGGTCAACACTCCAGTCTACGAGGTGGAAGATCTCATCCCGCCCGTTCGTAAGCATACTTATGCCCATGATGTTGAACCGTTTGAACTCATAAGTGATGAAGCTGTTTTCAAAGCGCTGACAAAGATCAATTGGACAACCCCTGACTTCCAGCCGCTAGATGAGGACGACGAGGATACAGAACATGATGATCCACAACCTTCAAGTTGAGCTGATGTAGATTCATAAACAGGTTCCGGTTTAGCTATTATATCATAGTACTTTAAGCAAGGAACAAATCATTTTGGGCTACCAATCACCTTGTAACAGGGTAGTTGAAACACTTTGTTTATGTCCTCACGCATACTTTCTTTTGTATGACATTGCTTCATCTGGCAACTTCATAATTATTTCTGCTTATGATGCTTCTAACGGTTTATTCCACCTGTTTTCTGCATAATCCTGGCGGTTTATCGCCGGACGGGTCATAGTGCCCATATACATGATCTAGGTTTATAACCTGAACTGTATGTTCCAAAATATGAATACATATATCATACCTGTGACAGAATTTTATGCCATTAGTCTTTAGCCAATATTTGTGTTATAAAGGCGATGATCCCAATTTGTGAGTATCGAGAACTCCTTGAATACTTTTCCGGTTCATGATGAAACCATGCCGGCTTATGATAAACTCCAGTTTAACCGTAGATAGCACTGGCGATTTACAATCAAACTAGACTAGGTTCTGTGAACTCTAGTTTATTGTGGTGTGATGGCTTCTCGCCCCTCGTTCGTTACCCCAAGTGGAAGGTTGAGATGTAGCGTAGCGGAAAATTTCCCTTGGCAAAGATACCAAGGATCGAATCCCGTGAGACTCCGAGGGTCGACAAGTAGGTGTCAACAGCGCCAGAAACTTAGCGGTTGACGGGACCTGCACACAGATACAGATAACTTTGCTCCCAACGAGTACAGAGAGGTTGTCAATCCCTCCGGCCTTGTTGTTTACAAAGGATCAAACACAAGAGATAATAATGATAGCTATGACTGCAACTAGTAAATAAAAACAGGAAGTAAATAGAAGGTGTGATCAGCGGTGGTAATATGGACCGGGGTCCCATGATGTTCACTAGTGATGTCTCTCTCCCAAAAGCGAGGTAAACAAATTACAGCTTGGAAATTGACAGGATTATGTGAGCAAACCAATGCTAACTATGCTGCAAAGAAAGGTAGAGGCTCAAAAGCATGGGCGGTACGCCAAGGCAAGTAGACCGAAATCCATCTGCATCTACTACTAATCATCCACCTTGAGATATCTATCCAGAACATCTCGCTGGTATTAAGTTGCGAATCCCACCCAAAGTGTAAACTCAAAGCAACAGACAACTACATTAAAAGAACTTTGCGTAAAGTAAACAATCCTTGCACCCGCAAGTACAATCACCGTTGTTTTCTCCCTTGTGGCAACAGCACATCCCCTAGACTCATGTTTCTGTCACTCAAGCTAGTCATCAGGGGGCATGAACCCAGAATCAAGCATAACGCTCCCTCTTGGAGTTACTACCTACTACTTGGCCAAAGTAATAAACAGCAACGGAGAACATGCAAGAATTACTCAAGAACAAAGATATAAAAGAGGTGAATCAAATATATTACTCAAACACAATCTGAACATAGTCTCATAATCCATCAGATCCCAGAAAACTCAACAAAGCAACAGCAGAAAGATTACATATGTGCCTCGATCATGTAGGGCAGCTCACGAGGTCTAAACCATGAAAAGCAAAGAGGGGAGGAGAACATCACATAGCTACTGATCATGGACCCATGGTCCAAGGTGGACTACACACGACTCATCCGGGAAGCGTCCATGGTGGTGGAGAAGCTCCCGGTGGTGGTTCTCCCCTCCGGCAGGGTGCCGGGAAGAGTTCTCCTGATGCTCCCGATCTTGGAAGAGCTGCGGCGGCGGAACAGAGGCGAGATCGTGAAAAAGGGTTCTGTCCTCGAGGGTTTCAGGACCAGAGGGATATATAGGCGAAGGGGGGCAGCCAGAGGCGGAACAGGGGCCCCAGGCGCCCCCCTGGCGCGGCCAGGGGTGGGGCCGTGCCAGGTGGCCGCCTGGGCTTCCCCTAGCTCCCCTCTGGCCCATCTTTGGTTCTTCGCGAAGTTTCCTGTACGCTGATTTTTCCTATATTTTTCCTGGAATTTTTGGAGCACTTTTAATATGGGGGAAACCTGAAATAGAAAAACAGCAGAAAACAGGAACTGGCACTGTGGTGCACTGAGTTAATAGGTTAGTCCAAATATGATCAAAAGTGTATGGAAGTGCATCAATATCATAGCAATATCACACAAAAGAAGCATGGAGCAAGCAGAAATTATAGATACGTTCTGGACGTATCATGGTCGCAACTTATATTCATCCACTCCACCGAATCAATAGATTTCGGATATATCCCAATGATCTCAAAAGATAAAAGACTTGGGAAAAACCAAATAAAACATTGTCAAAATAAAATCCTATAGTCGAGGCTTTTTACGAGCTGCCAGGCTCCAAATTCGAGGCTTTTCATGGGCTGCCAGGCCACTGAGTTAACCATTTCACAAAGCCTGTTAAGATGGACCTCAATCCTTAACCAATCGTCAATTTAACGTTGCCAAGTTCAGGGTCTGTAAGAAGATTGACTTGTGAAATGTTCGACGGGTCATACCAGGTTTACCTGGGCGGAGTGACTTACTTAATGCAGGCAGGCTAATCCGGGGTTTTAGGTGTATACACCAGGCTTCCAAGCCGTGGCTTGATAGCCTACTAAAAGGGTTATCAACTCGTTGACGCTATGCGTCAGGAGCCCCCAGGTAGCATTGTGAGCTGTGCTCGTCGGGTGCCTATGTTGGAGTTGGGCTATGCATCGAACTCTCTTTTGCCCCTCATCATCATGTGGGCTTTGATAGCCAGATTACCGAAGCAACCAGAGCTATCCTCATATGATGGTCTTGGTTTAATAGCCGGTTTAAGAGGGCCATAGGAACTCCTTTGCACACAGAAGCCCCCATGTGACAAACTCTTTGGAAAAATGCAGAAGATACCCCACATTAACGGGGACGCCGGTTTATTATATTAATCATAATATATTCATTGCAAATTCATGTACATAAACAGAGCCTATGGCTTAGGTATAGTAAGGCTGAAAAAGGGCGATGTTCCATGGCCGTTGGGTCTCCTCCTCCGTAGTACGTGAGTCCTTGTGCTCTCGAACGTTGATGAGGTAGTATGATCCGTTGTGTAGATTCTTGGTGACCACAAAGGGTCCTTCCCAAGGCGGGGATAGCTTGTGCATGTCTGTCTGGTCTTGGATGAGCCGGAGCACTAGATCCCCTTCTTGAAAAGTTCTGGTTTTAACCCGATAACTATGGTACCGGCGCAGATCTTGCTGATAAATCGCCGAACGAGCTGCTGCCATGTCACGTTCCTCATCCAGCCGTTCTAACGAGTCTTGCTGTGCCTTCTCGTTATCAGCTTCGACGTAAGCCGCCACTCATGGAAAATCATGACGGATGTCACTAGGGAGGACCGCTTCAGCTTCATACACCATGAAGAAAGGCGTGTAACCCGTAGACCTGTTAGGTGCGGTGTTGATGCTCCATAACACAGAGGGTAATTCCTCCACCCAACAACCTGGCGTCCTCTGCAAAGGGACCATAAGCCGGGGTTTGATGCCTCTCAAGATCTCTTGATTGGCTCTCTCAGCTTGATCATTGGATTGGGGTGAGCCACTGAAGATTCATCAAGGTGGATGTGCTCTCGTTGACAGAACTCCTCCATAGCCCCCTTGGATAGATTGGTACCATTATCAGTTATAATGCTGTGTGGAAAGCCAAACCGGAAAATCACCTTCTTGATGAATTGAACCGCCGTTGCTGCATCACACTTGCTGACTGGCTCCGCCTCAACCCACTTGGTAAACTTATCCACCGCCACGAGAAGGTGGGTCTTCTTATCTGGAGATCTCTTAAAGGGCCCGACCATGTCTAGCCCCCAAGTCGCAAACGGCCAAGTAATTGGAATCATCCTCAATTCTTGAGCCGGTATATGAGCACGCCGTGAGAATTTCTGGCAAGCATCACATTTTTTGACCTAGTCCTCTGCATTGGCATGAGCTGTCAGCCAGTAGAACCCATGACGAAAAGCTTTAGCCACCAAAGATTTTGAACCGGCATGATGACCACAATCTCCTTCGTGGATATCTCTAAGAATATCACTGCCTTCGTCTGGCGACACACAACATTGAAACGCCCCAGATACGCTGCAATGATGCAGCTCTCCATTGACAATAGTCATTGATTTCGATCGCCAGACTATCTGTCTAGCCAAGACTTCATCTTATGGTAACTCACCTCGGTTCATGTACGCCAGTTAAGGAACGTCCAATCCAGAATAACATGAAGCGCCGCCACCAATTGAGCCTCCGGATCAAGAACAGCCAAGTCATCTGCGGAAGGTTATTTCACCTACAGACTATGCAATACGTCCAGGAAGACATTGGGTGGACCCGATTTATGTTGCGAACCCAGCCGGCTTAATGCGTCGGCCGCTTCATTCTTGCGCTGGTCCACATGGTCCACCTGATAACCCGTGAAGTGTCCAGCAACAACGTCCACCTCTCGATGATACGCTCACATAAGTGGATCCTTGGAATCCCACTTACCAGACACCTGTTGAGCCACCAGGTCTGAATCGCTGAAACATTTAACCCGGCTTAAGTTCATCTCCTTAGCCATTCACAGACCATGGAGGAGAGCTTTATACTTAGCTGCATTGTTAGTACAAGGGAACATTAAACGGAGGACATAAAAGAACTTATCACCTCGTGGGGAAGTTAACACGACTCCAGCCCCCGAGCCCTCCAATTACCTGGATCCATCAAAGTGAATAGTCCAGTACGTATGATCCGGCTTTTCCTCCGGTGCTTGCAACTCGGTCCAATCGTTGATGAAGTCCACCAGTGCTTGAGATTTGATTGCAGTATGAGGCATATACTTGAATCCGTGAGGACTAAGTTCAATGGCCCACTTTGCAACCCGACCAGTCGCTTCTCTATTCTGGATTGTATCTCCCAGAGGAGCTGAACTGACCATGGTGATTGGATGGCCCTGAAAATACTGCTTCAGCTTCCGGTTTGCCATGAAGACTCCATATGCCAATTTCTGCCAATGCGGGTATCTCTACTTCGACTCAATGAGCACCTCGCTGATGTAGTAAACCGTCCGTTGAACCGGATATTCCTTTCCTGCCTCCTTGCATTCTACCACAATGGAAAGACTTACTGCTCGAGCATTGGCAGCCACGTATAACAGCAGCGGCTCATTATCAACTGGTGCAGCAAGGATAGGCGGCTCTGCCAATTTCCTCTTCAAGTCCTCGAACGCAACATCAACAGCGTCACTCCAGACAAAGTGGTCTGTCTTTTTCATCATCTAATAAAGCGGGATGGCCTTCTCTCCCAAATGGCTGATAAACAGGCTAAGTGCCGCAATTCGGCCCGCCAAACGTTGGCCATCGTTGATGCACGCCGGTTTAGCCAGGGATGTAATCGCCTTGATCTTCTCCGGATTAGCTTCAATTCCTCTGTTTGACACCAGGAACCCCAGGAGCTTGCCTACCGGAAAACCAAAAACACACTTGGCCGGATTAAGCATCATCTTATAGACCCGGAGATTATCAAAGGTTTCCTTTAGGTCAGCTATCAATGTTTCCTCCTTCCTGGATTTTACCACAATGTCGTCCACATAAGCATGTACATTCTGCCAAATCTGTCCATGAAGACAATTCTGCACACAACGTTGATAGGTTTCCTGGGCACTCTTGAGCCCGAAAGGCATAGATACATAGCAGAAGGCTCCAAAGGAAGTTATGAAGGCCGTCTTCTCCTGCTCCTTAACTGCCATCTTGATCTGGTGATAACCGGAATATGCATCCAAAAAACTTAAACGCTCGCAACCCGCCGTGGCATCAATGATTTGATCAATATGGGGGATGGCAAAGGGATCAGCTGGGCAAGCCTTGTTCAGATATGTGTAATCAACACACATTCGCCAAGTGTCGTTCTTTTTAAGCACCAGTACCTGATTAGCCAACCACTCCGCATGAAACACCTCAACTATAAAACCTGCTGCCAAGAGCCTAGCCACTTCTTCACCAATAGCCTTGCGCCTTTCTTCATTGAAGCGGCGGAGAAATTGTTTGACCGGTATAAACTTAGGATCAGTATTAAGAGTGTGCTCAGCGAGTTTCCTCGGTACACCTGGCATGTTAGAAGCTTTCCATGCAAAGATGTCCCGATTCTCATGGATGAACTCGATGAACACGCTTTCCTATTTCGGATCCAGGTTAGCACTGATGGTGAACTTGTTGGATGAATCGCCAGGAACAAAGTCAACCTGTTTGGTCTCATCAGTTGATTCAAACTTCAAGGCCCGATTGTGCTCTGTGGTTGGCTTCTTCAGCGGAGACATATCTGCCGGATCAACATTATCTTTATAAAATTTCAATTCCTCGGTTGCGCAAACCGCCTCAGCATAAGCTGCATCACCTTCCTCGCACTCGAGAGCAATCTTACGGCTCCCATGGACCGTAATAGTTCCCTTGTGACCTGGCATCTTGAGTTGTAGATAAACATAACAAGGCCTCGCCATGAACTAGGCATAAACCGGCCGCCCGAACAGGGCATGATACGGGCTCTTGATCTTTACCACTTCAAAAGTCAAAGTTTCACACCTTGAGTCTTGCTCATCTCCGAAGGTGACCTCCAAGTCTATCTTATCGACCGGATATGCCGATTTACCAGGCACCACGCCGTGAAAAGCAGTGTTGGACTGTCGATGCTTTTTGTCTGTCAACCCCATGCGACGAAAAGTCTCGTAATACAGAATGTTGATGCTGCCTCCTCCATCCATGAGCACCTTGGTGAACTTGTAGCCCCCAACCCGAGGTGCCACAACGAGAGCCAGCTCACCCGGATTATCAACCCGGGGCGGATGATCCTCTCGGCTCCACACAATGGGCTGTTCTGACCAGCGTAAATAGTATGGCACCTCTGGTTCAACGAAATGTACTGCCCTGTTGTAAACCTTCTGATCACGTTTACATAGGCTTGTTGTGAAGACGTGATACTGCCCACTACTCTGACATCCTGACTGCTGCTAATGCTGTTGATTGCCCTGATTGTTATAACTACCCTAGCCGTGCTGTTGGTTATGCTGATTATGCATGTTCTGGTTGTTGTGATTGTTCTGGTTACCTTCGAACCCTGAACCGGAGCCACCACCTTGAATAACTCGGCCAGTGAAAACCAGGGCCTGAACCGCCGGACGATCCATGATCATATTGGGACCGGTTTATGAATTCCTTCATAATAAAGCAGTCCTTCCAGAGGTGCGTGGCTGGCTTTTCCTGTGTACCGTGCCTCGGGCAAGGTATATTCATCTGGCGTTCTAGATTAATGTTCGGTCTCCCACCCCGTGGGGGCGGTCTGCCCTTGCGGCGCTGGCCATCCTCCTGAGGATTAGTGTTAGCCACAAAATCTGAATTACTATCCGCTTTACGCTTACCATTATGTCCTTGATTCGCCGGGCTGGGCTTCGGCGCTTTACCATTCTTCTTTGCTTTCCCTGATTTCCCGTCATCAGACTCTGGATACTTGGCATTATCTGAGTCCGCATACTTCACCAAAGCGCCCATGAACGTTCCCATGTCATCACAATTACGTTTGAGTCGTCCCAACTTTAGATTTAGAGGCTCAAACAGGCAATTGCCTTCCAAGGTTATAACTGCTGTGTCCGGGTTGATGCGGTTGGAAGAATGTAGGATCTCCGATACTCGGCGCACCCAATGGCTCGTCGACTCGTGCTCTCCTTGAACACATGCAGCTAAACCGGCGGCATAACTCGGCCCATGATCCGATGGAGTTGGGCGGTAAGATTTTTAGCCAAGTACGAGTTGTGCCCTCCAACATCATCGTGAAGTACTTAGCACAAGCCGTGTTATCTACGTCCAGCATCTCCATTGCCATCTCGTAGCTTTCGACCAATGTCTCAGGGGATAAATCCGTAGTATAATTGGGCACCTTGCGTGGTCCTTTAAAGTCCTTGGGCAGCCGTACGTTGCGTAAAGCAAGGGTGAGACAGTGCACTCCTAAGAAACTGGATGTAACCCCCGGTTCAACTGTGGTAGATGGGTGAACTGGCGTCTGCTCACGGGCTTCATACTATGCCGCTAACTCGGCCTCCCGACGCTGTCTGCGCTGATCCACCACATCTTAAGTGTTTGCACCTCCTCCCGTCGGGTTATGCCTACGCGGTGGATTTCGATTCCGCGCACTTCTTGACACGGCTGGTTCCTCTAGGTGCCTGCTATAACTCCGGCTTGGGAGAGGGGTGGAGTGAATCCTCTTGCAGCTGTGAGAACAAGCTTGCTGCTGAGTTAAAGCCGTCTCCAGAAACTCCCTGGCTCGCCGTGCCTCGACTGCTATAGGGGATTCTCCTTCAATGGGAAGGGCGGCCAGTCGTGAAGCGGCGGTAACTATGATATCCAATGGGTTGGAGTAGTGACCAGGAGGGGTAGGTACATGCAGCGACGGAACGATCTGGCGGATTGGCTCCGCGGCCTGCGACTGGACTGATGCTCCTGTGCCAGGCGCTCCTCCCTGGTTTATCCCTGGTTGGTTACTGGTTCCTGCTCCTGGCGTACTGAAAAGGTTCCTCGCCTCGTAAACCGGTGGTAGGTGGGATTGTTGCCTTCTCCTCATTATGTCCCTCGAAGCAGTCTGATCCAACATGAGCCGATAAGCCTGAGCATCTAGCTCGGCCTGACTCACAACCATACTGGTATTCTCAGCAGCTAGGTCCAATTTTGCTTGATCTATCTGGCTCTTCACCTGAGCAACTTATGCATCATGTTGTTCCTTATCGGCCTGGCCAACCTCTGCAGTTAACAGTGCTGTCAATACCTGAACCGGTGACTGAACCGGGCCTCCAGCCCTAGCTGCTGTTGTCACCAGGTCTGATGTTAATGTCGTCGCACTCGAAGACTATTGCACAGGTTGTGATCCAGCCATTAAGACTGCGACCCAGTTGGGCGGATCTAGTGGGTCCAGAATACTGCCACCATCGGAACAGCCCCCAGGCCAGCCATCCTGTAGCAAGTATAAAGATTCTGTTTCTCCAGCGGATGACTCGTCGCCAGAATAAACAACGGTCTCGCCACCGGAGTCCGATCCATCCTCAGCTTGCGCTCCGCGAACCGCTCCGACGAAGACGTGCTTCACGGTGGGCCGAACCCGGGTAGGTCTCACATGCTGAGCCGACTAGACGATGTTGGGGAAGATGTTCGGCTCAGGGCCCGGTTCGCCGATCTTGCCGATGAAGATGTGGATGCCGCCAAAGGGGACCAGGTACCCGTATTCTATTGAATCGGGCTCGGGGCCCTAGCCTGCGTCGTCGATGTAGATCTTGCCGCAACGACTCTTAGTCATCGGGCCCACTGCATAGCCCTTGAGTCCTTCAAAGTTTCCCTTCAAAGTTGTCTCATGTTGTTGTTGTCTCCCTTAAACCGTCGCTTGGTCATTCCTTTATATACACGAGGTGACGCCCGGTACGGTTTATAGAGTCCCGAGGCCGGCTCATAAACGTGTCTGTCTCGGTCTCTATCTTTCCTATCTTACTTCACAAGTTACATGCCGTATGGCGGTTTACAAATCATGGGCCCTAACACCTCTTGTGCTTTAAGTCTTCTAGACTGAAGCGTCATGTTCCCTATTCCGCTGGGCTTCAATAGAAGTAATCCTAATAGGCTTAATCCGGCCCCTCCTGGGCGATTTATACCCAGTAGTAATATCCCTGACACGAAGGTTTCATTCCGTTTGGACTCCGTTTGATATTCCTTTTCTGTAAAACCCTGAAACAGGCAAAAAACAACAATCTGGACTGGGCCTTTGGGTTAGTAGGTTAGTCCCAAAAATAATATAAAAGTGTATAACAAAGCCCATGCTTAATTCATGCTCGTCCTCGAGTAGGTAAATGATAAAAACAAATTTTTTGATGTGGAATGCTAACCCACATAGTTTTTCAATGTAATTCTCTTAATTGTGGCATGAATGTTCAGATCTGAAAGATTCAAGAACAAAGTCTAGATTGACATAAGAAATAATAATACTTACAGCGTACTAACAAAGCAATCATGTCTTCTCGAAATACTATGGCTAAAGAAAGTTATCCCTACAAAATTATATAGTCTGGCTATGCTCCCTCTTCATCACACAAAATATTCATATCATGCACAACCCCGATTTCAGCCAAGCACTTGTTTTCATACTCTATTCTTTCAAACCATTCAATTTTCGGGCAATACATGAGCGTGAGCCATGGATATAGCACTATGTGGTTGTGGAGAAGATAAAAACGAGGGAGATAGTCTCACATCAACTAGGCGTATCAACGGGCTATGGAGATGCCCATCAATAGATATCGAAGTGAGTGAGTAGGGATTGCCATGCAACGGACGCACTAGAGCTAAAATGTATGAAAATTCCGTCGTTGGAATATACAAGCCCAGTTCTATAATGAAAATTCCCACTAGTATATGAAAGTGACTAAACATGAGACCCTCTATCATGAAGAACATGGTGCTACTTTGAAGCACAAGTGTGGAAAAATATAGTACCAATTGTCCCTTTTTCTTTTTCTTTTTTTTTTCCTTTTTTGGACCTTTTTTTCTTTGTTTGGCCTTTCTTTTTCTTTTTTTCTTTTTTCGAGGGGCTTTATTGATTTAGCCTTTCCTCACATGGGACAATGCTCTAATAATGATGATCATCACACTTTCATTGAATTACAACACGATATTACAACTCGATACTAGAACAAAGTATGACTCTATATGAATGCCTCCGGCGGTGTGCCGGGATGTGTAATGAATCAAGTGTGACATGTATGAAAAATTATGCATGGTGGCTTTGCCACAAATACGATGTCAACTACATGATCATGCATGGCAATATGACAATATGAAGCTTATCATATAAACGGAACGGTGGAAAGTTGCATGGCAATATATATCGGAATGGCTCTGGAAATGCCATGTGTCTGTGTACAAAAAGAGGGTACACTTTTTGTACCCCTATGACTGTGCACGGGCAGTCTGAGCCACGGGCACCACCACACCAAGCATGGCAAGGGAGGTGAGCTAGGGTAAGACCGAAGCTCGATGGAGACTGAAGCCCAAAGCCAAGACCACAAAGAGCAAAGTGACGAAGCAGATTCCCCCGGCAAGATCCTTGTCGGGAGCCAGTTTTAGCAGCCCTAGCAAGATCCTTGCCGGGGCCGGCAAGACTCTTGCCGTGGCAACTTGCCCCGCGCCTACGAAGCGGATCACCTTAGAGTCCACTGCCCCCATGGGGCAAGGATTCGGGAGACATCCCCGTAGTGGCACGCAGATCTTTGTGAAGATATTCAAGACCAGATACACACTAAGAAGACGATGACCCTTGGCGGGACCCCAACCAAGGAGGACCATAATACCTCCGGCAAGCTCCTTGCCGGTAATGGCAGCAGGCGCCGCGGCAAGACCCTTGCCGGGGCCCCGGCAAGGCCCTTGCCGAGGACATCCGCAGGGCCACCATCAGGCGCACACCAGCTAAGCTTCCACCGCCCCATGCAGCTGCCGACCCAACCAGCTAGGCAGGCACCTGCGTGGCAACATGCAGATCTTCGTGAAGACTCACCATTGCGCCACCTCAGCTGCCTGCCTACCTACATGGCATCTCAGGCACCGCTGGCCAGGGCGCGTGTCAACACAAGAAGGAGCGGCGACGGACAAGACAGATGTCTCCCCCATCCCTGATAAAGCAAGGACAATGCACCTTGTCATGTAATGCGAGGGATAACCTCGTATCACTGTACCCTTTCCACCTCCTGTGTGCCACCGTGGCAACCCCTTTTTCCCTATAGAAGGAGGCCCGAGGCGACCAGGAGAAGGATTCGGCTTTTCAGATCTCCTCACGATTCGGCTTTTTGGAGCTCCTCACGCCCCATAGCTAGCTGAAGAACACAGATATACAATCCACCAAATCAGGAGTAGGGTTTTACGCAACCTTGCGGCCCGAACCTGGGTAAACGAACCGTGTGCTAACCGCTCGATCCGCTCTTCTCTCAACCCCGCGCCCCGCAACCGTAGTAGGGATTCTTGTGATCCCATAGGTGTCGATCCAATACCCCGACATCTTTGGCGCGCCAGGTAGGGGACGTAGTTGTGAGAATCGGCTCCGGCGGCTAGCCCAGCACTCTTTCGTCTTCGTGGCCCTTTGAGAAGGGAGGAGGCCAGGAGATCAGTGCTCGAGCGGCTACAAATAGAAGATAAGTTACATTGAACCCTAGATATTTCCATCCTATTATTTAAAGTTGTTATCCTCGGAGCTGTCGTTCTTTGTGCAAAAAGAAACCTGCACGCAAATGGGGCCCTTCCTGACGGGCAAGGCCTTTGTCCTGTGTCGAGTCCGCTCAACAGTTCAAACGGTTGCGTTGGAAACGGTAGGGTAGCCTTCCGCAATTGGCAAGGCTCTCGACTCTAACTTGAGTCAAGCTCGACAGTTCGAGCGGCTGCGTTAAGGGCGGCAAGGTGGCGCACCCGACAGCACGCTCGCCCGGCAGGACAATGGGACCCGTCCCCAAGACGCCACCTTGGGTTTTTTCGCGCCGGCAAGCCTACCCAGCTAGGGTAGGGTGGACACACAAAGAAGCAGCAAACAGGAAAATAACATGCGTAATTCCAAAGATATTTCAAACTTATATTACATCATTGCTGTGGTTCTAACTAAAGATAAAATTTGTTTTGGTCATGAACCCGCAGTGGAGAAGAAGAACGGGATGCCTAATCCCGGCGCTGTCCTTCCACCCTCTTGATTTCGTCGATGTAGCCGTTGACGGGCTTGATGCGCTCCTTGAGCACCGTGAGGTCGGTACCCTCCGGCAAGCTATCCATCGCAGCTTCGAAGTCGAGGGAGGGATTCCAGAACACCATCTTGGTGAGGACCTTGGTCATGACCCCCCGGGAAAGTCGCCGGGCCTCCCCGGCGAGCGTGGCCGTTCTATTGGAGTGAAGATCAGCCAAGGCGCCGAGGACGCCCTTGAAGAACAGGGTCAGCTTAGCATTGACGGTCCCACTCCACTCAGCGTCATACCTCACGTTTGGCATTACCATGAGGGCCAACTGCGAGGTGATCCTGCCGGCGACGTCCTCTAGACGGCTAATCTACCTATTCTTGCCTGCCATGTATTCCTGGTGGGAGGCGGCCTCGTCCGCCCACAGCTGCTTCTCCTCCTCCAGGCTCCTGGTCAAGGTCTCCTCCCGAGCCGAGCTCTCCGACAGCATCTTCTCGAGATTCTCCAGCTTCAGCTTGAGATCTCTGATGGAGTCCTACGCCTCAGAGATCTCCCCAGCCCTGCTGATGACCGCTCCCTGCGCCTCTGTCAAGGCGTAGTTGAGCCTGTCCGTCTCGTCGGACAGCTTGAGGCCATGCTCCCTCAGCCCCTCTCGCTCAACCTCCAGCTTCTTCACCTTGCCGGCGTGGACCAGAGCCTGGACATCGAGTGCCTCTTTGTGCCTCTGCCCCAGCTCGCGAGTCCGCCGCTCGACAAGGACCTCGATCTCCTCATCCTTATCGCGGAGCGTTGCGGCAAGCTTCGCCTCACGCGCCGAGAGGTCTTCTTCCTGGGAATCGAGGGCAGCTTGATGCTGGTTCCGGGCGGCCTCGGCCGCGGCAACCGAGCTCGCTGCCTCTTCCTGGGCCTTCTCGACGTCGGACATCTTCATGATGAGCTCTGCATCGCGCTTGGTCAATTCTTCCTGGAAGGGCCTCTGCTCCTCACGGGACTGGTGAAACCAGGTTTGCGCCTCAGAAACGCGCGCTTAGAAGTCCACCTCCGCCTCGTCCACCATTGCCATCCTGGACTTAAGCTTGTCCAGACGGGCATGGTGGAGCGCTTGGAGCTTACGGAAATTTGCCCCAATGGCACGGAAGAGCTGCCCCTCTGGGGAGCCATCTCCACCGGCGCCCGGTTCATCGACCACCTCGAGCCCGGTGGCGGCGAGCACCTCGCAGTCGAAGACTTCTCCTTCGGCGGGCGCTCAGGAACTTGACGCCCCTGAGATGGACGAAGAGGTCGTCGCCCACCTTCAGGTATCTGCCAGGGCTGATCATTAACCGCCTCTTCCTCGGCTGTGGCCTTGCCGGCCTTCCCAGCAGGCCCACCGCTGGCATCCTCGGCGACATCCTTGGCAGCCTTATCAGCGGCAGCCTTAGCAGGGCCCCTGGCAGCCTCCTCGGCGGCATCCTTGGCAGCCTTATCAGCGGCGGCCTCGGCAGCGTCGTTGGAGGCAATACTGTCGGCCTCCGTCGCGGCCTCCTCAGCAACTTCCCCGATGACGGCGTCCACGTCCTCCATATCTGTTGAAGTAGGGCCAGGGATCTGATGGGGATGACAAAGCCAAGAAAAAGAATAAGGGAAATGCAGAGATAGAAGACAGGCGACTCACCAGCGCCAGGCTGTGAAGCAAAAGTCCCCTCCCTGCCAGCGCCTGGCGCCGTGGCAGAGCCACCAGCGCCCAAGCTCCCCTCTTCCTCCATGTGTGTGGGCTCCATGCTTGGTGCCCTTGCCGGGGACGCCCCTTGCGGCGGCGTAGTCGATGGGGGTGGTGAGTTTGGTGTAGCCCCCTGCGGCTCCTCCTGCTGCCGCTCCCGTCTTACAAGACCGACGAGGTTAGCACCATAGCATCAAACACCTACTGCATGTCGAGCAAGAAGAGGATGATGAACTTACACTGGGGGCTGTGCCGGGGGCTGCCGTCCGGGCTGCTCAACACCACCAGTGGTGTCCCTGAAGCCCCAGCCGGGGGCTGGCTGCTCGCCGAGGCCTTCGCCCAATTTATCCTCTGGGCCAACATCTCTGCATCCCGGAAGAAGCAAAACAGATCAAGATGAGTGGCATGGTTCAGGAGAATGGAAATGGTAGTAAGGAATGGAGTACTTACTCGTCGTCCATCTCCTCCTCCTCCACCGCTTGCCTTTTCCTCTTCGGGCTGAGAGGCCCAAGATCAAAAGAGAACTCCATGTCGACATCCGAGTCGACATCTGTGCCGGGGGGGGTGGGGACGAAGAAGGCAGAGTTGGTGTGCGCCCAGATGGAGATGAGGCTTTTGCCTTCTTCTTCTCGGCGGCCTTCGTCAGCCTCCTCGCCGCCGTGGCCTTCGTGTGGCGCCCGGACCCCTCCAGGGCCAATTGAGGCTGCGCAGCCGTGCCGGATCGGACCGGCTCGCCGGAACTAGCCCGCCGCAGGACTCGCCCTCTTCCCCTGGCTGGCGCCGAACCCGCCGCCACGTCCTCCTCCTCTGACGACTCATCGGCCGCGTCCTCAACAAGCGGAGCTCCAGTGTTGGCGCTGCTGGCCTCCTCGGCGGCCCCCGCCCACTGGGCGAGCTCCTCCTCCTTCAAAGCCGTCGCGGCCTCGTCCTCCACACCCCCAGCGCTGCCGGCCTCCCTCGCACTAGCGGCGATGTAGTCCAGCTCTTCCTGGGTGGTGTTCCTAACAAGCCACCGCTCGACGTCAGGCTTGACGCACACCTCAACCAGAGAGTCGAAGAATTGCTGCGCGTCCTCGTCCGCTGGCTCCTTCCAGCTCGGTACAGGGCCGTGCGCGTTGCACTCCGGCATCATGGCGATGAGCTCGGACTGGCGTGAATTGTTGCACAGCGGAACCACCCCCACTGGCAGCTTGAAGAACACCCCCACTGGCCTTTGCGGCAGCCCTAGCGGCTTTGCCGGTCCGCTTGACCTTGCCCTCACGACTCACGTCAAGCTGGAAGAGCCGCTGGCAGAAGTGGGCATGCCCCATTACCGTGAAGTTGTGGTCGAGGCCAGGGCAGAGCCGCATGACGTCAGCGGGATTCTTGAAGAGCTAGGCTGGGCTCCCCTTGTTATGCAACGGGGCAATCAGACGGCGAATGAAGTCTGCCCCGATCATCTCAAGGGTGAGTCCGGCCTGGGTGAGCCAGAGGATCCTCGTGGTGGCGACGGTGAGCCTCCCGTCGGCGGCGTCGATGTCGCCCAGTCGCTGCCACGGACCGGCGGCACCGGGCGGACCTTGCAGAATCTTGGCGGCTTGTCTTCTTCAATCCAGCACCACCGGCCTCGCCATTCATCCCACCTCTCCTTCACGGTGCCGTCCGGGTATGCTCCCTTGGATCTTGGAATCCAGGTGATGCACCCAGAGACGACACCTCCCGGCTGGATCCGAGGGGTGAAATAGTGGCGGAAGAGCGCTGTGTTGGGCTGCACCCCGACGAAGCCTTCACAAAGGTGCGCGAAGAAAGCCATGCACGCCACCGCGTTCGGAGTGAAATCCAAGAGGCGAAAGCCAAAGGTGTGCATGATGTCACAGAAGAAATCGGAGAAGGGGGGACATAACCCGCAAGAGAAGTAGTCGACGAAGAAAGGATACCGATTTGGGCCAGGCTCGGCGCAAGCGGCCGGAATGACGCGCGTCGCCGGATGTCCCAAATTCCACCCCCCCCCCCC